>JACTTY020000142.1:0-670025 GCA_014595695.2 Epargyreus clarus clarus
GGGATGGGGGGATTGAATGGGATAGATCGATTGAAAGCTACCTAAGAATTATATCATTCTAAATAGCACTCCACGTATGAGAACGTCGATATGCAAACATGTTATTTTTTTTGCAGAAAGCCGAGGCGGCACTGGCGTACGAATTGCAAGCGGCGAAAATAAAGCAGAAAATAAGAAACGAAGAGATACAAATCGAAGTTGTGGAGCGTCGTAAGCAGATTGAGGTATGGATTAAATTCATCCAGATACGCTCTAATTGGAATTTATTGATGCGATTGGCATGTGAGCTACTGGAAAACTAAACTACACAGAAGTAAAATTAATGTTGATAGTAAGGTTATTTGAGTTTTTCACAAATAGATGTATAACAATAGTCGTTTTATTTTTTAATACGGCTGGCTGTCTGTAAAGGGGCTGTTTTTGCCTAGACATTTGTAATACCAGAGATCGCGGAGAAGGGAAAAGCTTGGGAGAAAAAGGACAGGAGGATTAGGAGAGAGATATGAGACTGAAAGGAGAGGAGAGGTCTAAGAGGGAGATGGAGAGGAAGAGTAGGAGAGAGCAGAGGCAGAGAAAGAGTGGATGGGAAAGAGAGAGAAGATATAATGTGTCGTTAATACAGTGCCTAACACTGCAGCCAATTATGAATTGAATATTATTACACTAAATGCTAAGATCGCCAACAATTTTGTCTAAACACAATTATATTTTGTTAACAGGTGGAACAACAAGAGATCATGCGTCGTGAAGAGGAGCTAGTAGCCACCGTCCGCTTGCCGGCTGAGGCGGAAGCCTACCGCCTACAAGCCATCGCCGAGGGCAAACGGTAATTACAAGCTTTTATTTAACTTGCTTTATTATTTGGTACATGTCATTAATTGTGATGATATTGACGATACCGTTCACAACGGTGATGGCGATGATACTAATAATGACGACTACATTAATGGTGCCTATAACGTTGATGATAATAATAACAGTGACGATGAAAGTAGTGATGATGAAGACGATTTATTGTTAGTATAACGTTGATGGTGATAATAGTCGTAATGATGACGATGACATTAGTAACGTTGACTATGATGATGTCGATGATACTGACAATGACGATGACATGGACGATAATAATGGAGAGCATGATAATGATATTGATAATGCCGATTTTGAAGTTAACGACAATGATATTGATGATAATGATATTGACATTAATGATGATGACAATGACGTTTTAAGGGTGACTAAGATGACGTTAACATAATTGATGACAATGACGATAACACTAACGATGACGATGATATTAAACAATCCCAATACAATTTACAGCACACAAACAGTGGAAGCGGCGAAGGCGGACGCGGAACGCATTAAGGTGCTGGGTTTGGCGGAGGCGACGGCTATAGGAGACGTCGGCAAGGCGGACGCTGAACGCATGCTGGCCAAGGCGAAGGTGTACAAGCAGTACGGCGACGCGGCGATCATGGCGCTTGTGCTCGAGGCGCTGCCTAAGGTATGTTATCACTTCTAATGTTACGTTATTACTGCCGTTGCTATTGATATCTACTATACACCTTACTACGACTTGTATTTTACCGAAATTATTTTTGATTTTCAAAAAAGAATTTTCTTATTCCTCATTTTGTTTCGTTTAACGACTTATTCTATTTATCTCTGAGACATTCTTGACTTGGTGACCCCTACTCCTTCTGCATTTCTTTCCTCTCCCTTCCTCTTGTTCTTGCCCTCTACTTTGTTTTGTGTTTCCTTCCCATTTTCTTCTTTCCCATCTACTTCTTGTTCTATTTTTCCTTCGCCCCTCCTTTATTTTCTATTTCCTTACTCATCTTCCCCTTCTTATTCTCTCTTTCCTTTCACTTTCTGCCCTATTCTTTTCATTACCTTTTTGGCCATTTTTCCCTGTCTCTTTTTTCGCTTTCATCCCTTGCGCTGCAATCACCAATACAACGTATTAATTCAACCTACATACTTCTAACACACTACCTTTTCGTACGCAGATCGCAGCGGAAGTCTCAGCGCCACTCGCAAAGACGGACGAGATAGTGTTGGTAGGTGACGGTGCGGGTGGCGCGACGGGCGAGATCGCGCGTCTGGCGGGCGCGGTGCCGCCCGCGCTGCGCACGCTCACCGGCCTCGACCTCGCGCAGGTGCTCAAGCGGCTGCACCCCGCCACGCCCAGCGGTGAGTGTCCCCCGTTCCGGCGATAGTGCTGGCGATCTTACTTTTACGCAGGATTGTTGCGGGCGTCGTCTTCCCTACTTGTTTGAGGTGGTAGAACCCTTTGCGGTTCGACTCCGGCGGCACCACCGCCACACCTATTTCTGCCTTATAACAGCGGTGCTAAGCGCTGCTGTGTTCTGGTAAGGTAGAAATATCTAATCCTATCTGGGGTTGATTACGGATGTCCATGGGCTGTAGTAGCCTACCAAGAGGTAGCTCGTCTACTACTATATATTATAAAAAAAGTGTTGCGCAAGAGCACCATGAACGCGTTTCATATCACGCATGTTACGCACGCGTATAGTCCGCGCCAAATTTCTAGTCCGCTCTGAAGTTGTTGCGCGCAGGTGTAGACAGAGAAACAATGCAGTCGAACATATACTCCGCATATACTCCGCAGACACGCATAAACGACAGGACGCAAGTGGTACTCATGTGGATGGGACACGCGTGGAACAAACGCCCATACTGTTTTAGGACAATGCATATTTCAGCACGGGGATTTACCATCGTACATAATATTCTAGAACACTAACTTCTTAAGGTGCTGAACACGATGAAAAATCCATTATTTATGAAATATCTTACCTTTTAAGAATTTTTGTACTAATTCATTTTAAACAATAATACTAAGTAGCTAATATCATTTTTTCTTTTATTTCTAGATGAACCGAGTCTATCAACAAAGAAGACGGGAGTCACCGCCTGTTAAACTCGAAATGGTTCTATTTCACGTGCCATGAACGTAAAATTTCTTTTTATTATGTTATTTGCAAAAATATTATTATTAATCCAATATTGTTCCACTTCTGGGACTCACGATGATAAACGTCAATGTTTCCCATGCTGTTTAAGGACATTATTAGTCTTTAAACATTTTGAGGACGTTGTTAGTTTTCGAACATATTTGAGGACGTTATTAGTCTTCAACATTTTTTAAGAAGATGTATATTTTCCTTTACCGTTACGAATAATAATTTCTAATATCGAATCGAACAAAATCATTTTTTGTAAATCATGATTTCGAAAAATCTAATATTTTCAATCCGACCTAATTAATCTTGCAGCGTGGGATGCTGTAATTCATATTACTCTTCTTTATATTTTATTCTACCATTATTACGTACAAACCTCTTATAATATTCTAGTGTTTAAGAGAAAATCGTACTAAAGGTTCTTTAAATATATGTACCTCATTAGTTATAAAGCCTGTCGAACAATACACTTTGAATGCATTTATTTTAACCGATATCTGAAATGAATAAGCAATAATATTAGTATATTATACGTTATAAATAACTTTTCCATTTTATTTACAATAACCAGCTAGATATTTTAATTTATAACCCGAAAAAAAATTTCTTATGCGGAATGGAACGGAATGGAAGATTTATTTATTACAATAATTATATTATACAATATTTGTATGTGAAAATTAATGCTTGTCATATTATTATTTATTTGTCATCATATTATCAATTGTATCATCAATAATTAGCATTGAAATAGAAATGAATCATATAACATCAATTCTATTATTGTATTGACCATAGTGACTATTGTTTTGAAAATCTTTTAAATTTATTATATCAGTGCCTTAAAATGCAAGTTGGTCTTAAATATTCACTCAAAATTACACTGTCCGTTATTTAATGTTGTACCTAAAATATAAGAACATTTTTACGTATATGTGAAAAGATATTATTATAATATCGAGGTATAAAAATATAAATCAATATGAAATTCAGTACGTGTAGTACATGTATGTAACACATATGTGTTACAATCTTGAATATTATCATTTTAGTTTGACATGTGTAAGAGACGCAAATACCTGTTTCTCACAATTATTGACAACTTGTCGTTTAAGGGGATGATATAAAATATTAAAATAAAGGTGTTACAACTTCGCAGTACAACTGCGTCAGCGCAACTGCCCCATATATTTCTGCCTCTGCAGTTGGACTACTGTGATCTGGGGGGTTACCACCACCTCTTAAAACAATATTATTTTAATCATACTTTTACTTTTTTTGCAGGAAATTTAACTTTTTAAGCGAAATATGAAAATTTCAGTTGGTTTTATACAATAGAAAAGCGAAAAAATAATAAGGGTTTAAGTTTTTTCAACTATGTATGACGGAATATTTACTGTTTTAAGGAGGAAATAAAACTTTCCTGGACTATGATGGTTTTTAAAAGATGGTGGTAGGCCCCCTGGTTGTTTGAGCGTGATAAGGCAGACACGAGGCATTCCAACTCAGTCCTCAAGGGTAGCGATGCATTTGATATTAGAGATGTGGCGAGTCAAGTCGACTCGAGTCAGTACTCGAGTACTTACATAAACTCGCACACTCGAGTACCAATAGTGATACTCGAGTACCGGTGATACTCGAATACCGACGATACTCGTACACTACGACTACTACTCGTACAAGTAACAACTTGTATAATTTTGTATACGTTTTTTTTGCTCTTCCGTGCTAATGGACTGTGCGTTACAAAGCACTCGAGTACTTTGTGAATACTTTGGACTCGAGTACTGACTCGATTTTTTTTATATGAGTACTAAAGTACTCGAATACCGAAAATGGCCTACACGGCCTACCTCGGCACAACTTTATTTGATATCGGCTTTAGTTAGAACCCGTTATATATGAAGTTGGCTGTAAATGTATATGGGCGGCAGTAGCCACTTACCCCATCAGGTGGACTGCATGCCCGTTTGCTTCCCCTATCAGGTACATAAAAGTTTATTGATTTCTCGAGTATTTTTTTCTTATTTAATTTAATAATAATTTACTTCATTTAATTTTACTCTGTCTACTATGTTATTTTCTATTTGACATTTACAAGTCTGTCAATTGTCGTATTTACTAGCAGTTAAGAGACAATAATAAATTTAATAATAATGACATACATAATAGTTATTGCTTGTATAAATTTAATAATTAAAATAATTTTGAAATTTAATTGTCAATTCAATATCCGATCAATCTCTGAATATTATTTCAAAATAGTATTTTCAAAAAATAAAAGATAAACCTTTATCTTGACTAATATCGATAATAATCGATCACATTCGAATCGATTTTATTGCAATCCGAGCATCACTAATCAATTTTGACAGTTTTGACAGATAGAAAATAATATAACGGGCGCATTACACACACGTACAAACATCCATACTATTTTCATGGTAAGTTAAGGCCCGTGCCAGACATAGCACAAACATTTGAACACATATTTGAACACTGTGAAGCACGGGTATTTGAAAATTTGTTCAAAGCTTGCTTCAAATATTTGCACTTTGCCATTTGGTGTCAGTTTTTGGAGCGCACATCAAAGCGTTTTAATTTGTGCGGAGTCTACAAAGTCAAGTTGCTAGGAGACTATGACATGAGTGACAGGTTAAAAAAAATAAACAAATAAGTGTTCAAATGTGTGAGCAAAGTTTTGTTCAAATATTTGTTTACTTTGTCTGGCACGGGCCAAAGAGTAATGAATGGACGAGGTTAGTATTTTTTGTAACGGTAGATACTAGGCGTAACTTAGAAAGTGTATCTTAGATTTTGTACTTCTTGAATATATCAGAATAATAAAAATCGAAGTGTTCTCCTTCTAGGCACTGCCCCGTAGTGATTTTGATGATATTTACCTCTTGAGTGTGTGAATAGAATCTATGGAACCCGTCAAGGAATGAAATTGGAAATGGTGTTCGTTTTCCGTCTCTTTTTCGCACGCTCTTTTTATTATTTGCATCTCTTTCTGTATACAATAATAATAATGACAGTGATGATGACTAAAGACACGTATGTATTATGTAAGTAAATATTGTAAAAATATTTTTATTATTTTTTTCATTTCTATATTTTTGTTTCTTTATTAATTTATAATGATTTTACTGTTCTTCTTTAGTTATTTTTTAAAATAACTTTCATGAAGAAGTAGAATTTTATTTAATTCAGTGTTTATTTCCTAATATCGATTTTTATTAAATATGTTTGAAGGCAATATTGCCACTTTGTATTATGAGGGAACCGCCATTTTCACATTCATTCTTTAGTGGTAGCAATTACAATGAACTGTATTGAATTTTTCGATGTTTTCCACTTTCGATGTGATTAATGTGAGTATATCCTACTTAGAATATAAATAATACACGAATAACATACTTAATGTGTCGCTATTTTTCGGTGCTTTTGGCTTTTATCTTTTGAATTTTCCCGATATATTGTGGAATTCTGTTTATTATTATTAGACAGTGACACTTCGAGCAAGGAAGCGTTTTGTAATTCTATTGCGACGTTTTACTTATAAAGTTTTAGGCGCTATCTGTGTATTTTCTATATTCTAAGGTACGACCTTGGTGTTCATAATTCAATATATTTTCGCTTCTCTATTTAATACGGAAACCATAATGGATCACTTGTGACTGTGATTGTACTTAGAATTGAGTGTTAAATAAAAAAAATGGTGTATTTTTGCAAGAACTAGAACATGTATGTCTTAGGTATTAGATCGTGAAACTTTAAAGCGCAAATTATTATTTTTGGCAGTAGACAAAACTTTGTTACATAGTCGCTTCTTTGAAACATATAGACTTTACTTATTATTTTTATTTATTTATATTTAAGTTGTATCTTGAATATCTATGCAATTTTCGATATTAAACGTGTATGGTGTGGATAAATCTACCAAATGATTATTTTTGAAATAAAATGTGTGGAATTTGTACTATGTTTTTTATTTCCCAATAAAAGTAAAACAAATTACTAATCTCTAATGTAAAATAACTTACTACGTGTTATACATACTACTCTAAAAATATGGCTTTCGACTAAAATAATAGTCTTCTTTCTTCCTATCATAGTAATAATTATATTTTCTAGGGATGTGTATTTCTTTCTTTAACCAGGATTCTACGTTTAAACCAATAGTAACTTTGGTTCAGAACCTGATTATCTCATAAAAATATTATTATTGAGGTTCACTCAATATATAAATATAAGCAAAAAAAAAAATCAAGAAACAACAGAATTTTTAATTAGATTTTTTATTTATATTAATATTAAAATTTACATAATTATGTACATTTATTTTTAATGGTTCGGGTTATACAGTTCTCCTCTGATGCTCGTCTTCATCAACTGTAAAAAGTAATGATAAGAATTTTAGTTACGTAGACGCGATAACAAAATTGATTATATTGGACTTAACACCATCATTTTAATATCAATCGTCACCCTTCATTGCATCCAGAAATTCAGATAAATTCTGATAAGATGCTATCAATTTTATTTGCACATAAAGCCTAGGTATATACATTTTTAAAGAAAACACACAATATGCCATTCATGCCTGCCTAGATTTCGATCCAAAGAAGATTAGACAGCATCATCGATTCAGAGCATATTAGAAGATTTAATCTAAGGGTCTATTTTATCCAAACTCTTCGGCAAAAAACCCTTTCCAGAGAGCACCTTCGGTCCGTAGTAATCACAGACCTGTAATTGGTCTGTGGTAGTACATACTTGAAGGTTGAAGGTGGTAGGATCCTTTGCGGTTTGATTTTAGCGACATCACTGCCACACCTATTTCTGCCTAATAACAGCAGTATTAAGCGTTGCTTTGCAAGGTGTGGTAAGGGAGACATAGTTTTCCAAGGCGTTCCAATTTAGTCCTCAGGGTAGCGGTGCATCTGTGGCCGACGTCATATAGAAATCTAATCCTATCTGGGGTTGATTGATTGATTACTGATGTCCATGGGCGGCAGCAGCCACTTACCATCAGGTGGACTGCATGCTCGTCTACTGCTCCTACATTTAAAAAAATCGATGGACTGATAGATAATTACAGGAAATATAAATCATTATGAAAACTATGCAGTCTTTTTGTACGTACCTCCACTTTCTGGGCATAACTGAGCTCGGTTTTCGTAAGGACGTATGACAGTTTGGCTAGCGCCGCTTCAGCCGTCATGTCGAATGCGGGCACCACGCCACATTCAAGCAGCAACTGTTGAACATAACAAATCATAATTTTATTTACTTATAATGAGCAAAAATAACAGTTGTTATATAATATGCGAAAAACCATGAATAATATAAGAAAATTAATATATTGATGTTGTCGGTCTAAAGGGCGTAAGGTATTTTTTTTATATTTAACCTAACGATAAGGCAGACGGGCTACCTGGTGGAAAGCAGTCACCGTCGCCTATGGACATTTGCAACACCAGAGGAGTCGCCAATGCAACGCCGGCTTTGAAGGAGAGTTCTTTTTACACCCCTCTTGAAGAGGCCCATGTCATAGTATTTATTGCTATCATGATTTTATAATGAGAAAGTAATGCCTTTATCCTTTATATAATCCGGTATGTAAAGCAAGAAATATCAAATATTTGCACAGTTAGCGGCTTTGTACATTAATTTACACTTGTTCACAAGTAAGGACACGCGTATTTAGACTGAATCGATGATAAAATTGGAAATAATACGGCCAAATATGATGAACGATTTATAATAGAGAACGACAACTGAATGTACCTATATTACCCTTCAACATCATCATCATTATCAACCCATTATTGTCCCACTGCTGGGCAAGGGTCTCCTCTCAGAATGAGAAAGATTAGGCCATAGTCCACCGAGCTGGCCAAGTGCGAATTGGTAGACTTCACATACCTTCGAAATCGTTTTTTTAAAGATTTCTTAGATATGTAGGTTTACTCAGCGACGGATCAAGAGTTCTGACCGCCCTAGACTAATTACGAAGACGCGCCCCCACCGTTACGATAGACCTTAAAAGTAATATATTAGTTTTGACTTTGTTTACTAGCATGAAATTAAAAGTGTCGAAGACCCAATTTTGGCGCGCCCCCCTAATCCTTGCGCCCTAGGCTGCAGCCTAATTAGCCTAAGGGTTAATCAGGCCCTGGGTTTACTTACTATGTTTTCCTTTATTATTTAAGCAAGTGATCATTAAATTGTAACCCTTAAGTTCATCTATAAATTCACAAGGGGCTCACCAAACCAGTTTCATAGAAGGGTTTGCCGAGGACAGTTCCATTGATGCACTGTGTAACATTCACCACTAACACATTGTTCTTGACTGCCCTTTCTATTTCTTTGTAGATCTCCTTCCTCTTGATCGGAATGTTGCCATTACCATACGTCTCTAAGACTACCCCTGAAAGGGGAAAAAATGTTTTATTGGGAGATAAAAATAATGTGCGGTATTTTTTAAGTTAATATTTTTTTCTTCTTTAGGTAATTGTGCATTGTCAGGCGAATTAAATCATATAATTGGAGCAGAATGGATACGAATTGGAGCAGATGGAAAGTGGGTCAATATTTGATTACTGACCGACAGATGAACTTAAATAAAAGGTGTAAAAATACCCTCCTTTTTATATGATAGCGAAGTTAAAATGCAGTGACCAGTTAATTTATTTTTGGCTTATAGTGCCTGTGGTAAGTTTTTAAGTTTGTATTCTAGCTTGAAAGATGTAGGAGACTTATCCGAGGTGTTTCAACATTCAGAGTCTCGGGCTAATATCAGGGAGGACTGTTACTTTGCTTTTTCTATATTATTAACATTAGCTTTTATTCGCGGCTTCACTCACGGTCAGAAGTCGATAATAGTTTTATCTATCTCTCGAGAAATTTATGTTTTTAGGGATAAAAGGTACCTTATGTCTTTTTCAGGACCCCTGACAACATGTGTGCAAAGTTTCATGACAATCGTTTTTGTACTTAAGACGTGAAGCATAACAAACAAACTCACTTTCGTATTTATAAGTATAGCATTAAGAATAAGGTTAGTTCTCTGATGGATAGGTAGGTAATACTTACCATCCATGCCCTTCAATACAGCTCTGATAAGTTCAGGTGTGATCGTTGGAGCTACCTTCAGCACATACACCTTGGTGGACAACTTGTCGTGGAGCCTGCACTCGTCGGGCACCGAACCTGGAGGGTGGATCAGCATCTTCGGGTCCACCTCCAAAGTGACTTTCGCTTCGAGCAGAGGAGGGTAGTTTGGTGAATCGAACGCGTATATGCGCGTGTTTGATACTTTTTTGACCCTGAAAATAGCAAATATTGAATGAAAGGCCTAACCTTTAATTTTTGAAAATGTGTCGTAATGAAAGGCAATATATACCTTAATAGTCATAAAACAGTTGAATTTCTTCTATCATATTAAAAGTTTATCTCTAAAGATTATCTAGTTTCTGTAAATTCGGGTTTTAGGTAAAAGTGCCGTTAAAACAGTTAAACATAAATAAGTGATATTCTTCTTATCTTTTTAAACTGGTTTTAATAACTTTGAAATAATAGATATGGATCCGTGTTTTTTTAATCATGGACGATAGGAGCGTAGCGAAATAAGTAACTATGTAAGTATATTTTATAACCATACCTAGTACCCCTAAACAGTTTGCAGCCGAAGAAAACGGTTACTTCTGGTATGTGCTGAGTGGCGGCTATCAGAATCGAGCATAGGAAGTTGTTGAGGCCATCGCTACGAGGCTGGAATATCGGCACCTAAGAGCACAAAGATCAATTAGCGTATCAGAGGCTAGGCGACCGCCGGGGTTAGCGTAAGCACATGTAAGTATTTTTTATATTATTTATATAACTGCAATAACTAGAAATCACTATATTTTATTAACTGAAAAATATTTACAATTATAATTAAACTTACAGAAAATTAATAAATTAAACTAAAAATATTAAATAACTTATTTACATAATTTACGTATATACAAAAATGAAAAACAAAAATATAAAAACAAAAACAATACCATAATATAACTTGATTCTAAATAAAATAAACACTGATAAAATGCCCAGGCCAGGGGCGTACTTTTTGCCCTCCTAAAAGCACTGACAGTCATTTTAGAAAATTGATAGTAATTTTTTACTCTTATTTTAGTGACGCTTAAATCTCTTCTGACGACCGCTACCCGTTATGGGTCAGTATGTCCAATGTGGGTAGTTAATTAACTATTATTTTGGTTAAATTCTCGTACCTGCGCACCAGTGAGGACCACGGTCTTGCCAACTGACTCCAACATGAACGACAATACTGAAGCGCCGTACGCCGTCGTGTCAGTACCATGGAGGACTACAAAACCATCGTAGTCATGGTAGAATTTCTGAAAATATTATTATTATGTTATAATATGAAGATAACAATACTTGCAGGAACAGTGATTTTACAGGAACACAAACCGGATTTTTATAGGATTTCCAATGTTGGTACAGTATTATACAGTGACTTGGTTTTATGACAAAATTAAGATATTCTCCTGTTTTTCTTTGAGATAGATATAGTATAGGTATAGTAACGTAGATTTTTCGGAGCAGTTTAAGTTAAAAAATAAAATTTAGATCATCAGAGTAACAACATGTAAAAGATAGATTTCAAAGAAGATTCTTGTTATTGATTATCACGTAGGTATCATCTTATTTGTCCCTGTAGTTCCGGGATCAGAATAGGGCTACAGTATCTCCTGCTTGTCGTAAGAGGCGACTAAAAGGGGCTTTCGGGGTTGCGGATGGTAAGAGTGGGAGCTCGAACCGTCCGGCCAACGACCCCGGGAAGGACGGCGGTATGTGTGGCCGCATACCGTCGTGTACATCGGACGGTGGGGTGATTCAATCTCACTTGGGCGGAGCCCGACGGGGCAGTGCGCTGAGAGGACTCCGGTTGCGTTCCTTTGGAGATCCCGGAGTCCTCTACGCAGCGCTGAGGACGGCCACCGGGGGGGTTTTAGTGCGGTAAAAATCCCACATAACCCCGTGTCGCTCCCACGGCACCGGGTACCTTTTGAAGGTTTCCCCCTCGAGAAGAAAAAAAGAAAAAAAAAAAAAAAAGGTATCATCTTATTGGCAAAACGTAAACCCCCATTTAATTTTCAATTAGTTCGTTAATTTCAACAATGTAAGAAATGGCTGAATACATTCTCTTTAAGTTAAGACATTGAATAGTCTATTGCTTCAGAACCACCGGGCTGTTATGCATTTTTTGGTCGAGAATCAAAGAAAACACCTACAAATTACAATGGGAATTCTATAACAAGTTTTACACTAGGTAATATGACAGAGTAAAGTTATAACCGTGTTACTATACGATATAAATATCTAATATTATCAAAAGTTATATCGGTACTCTTTATATAACTAGATTAGAATGAAGCATCACTATCGGTCATAAAGTTCTTAGTGGGAATTAACTTATCTGTTTGTAAGTGGTGCGTATAGTTGTGCAATAATAAGAACGATCAATAATATAAGGCTATTCGGCAGATGGGCGAAAAAATGAAGATAGTCGATCGATTGTTAGTTGTCGTCGATTGATCATTGAGTTTATATAAAGTCGCTAACTGCAACAGTAACCTTTTAAAAGTGATCAATGTCGACTAATCCATTTAATCGTAGATCGTTAACATGTCGATTAGTGTGGTAACATCCTAATCTGTCGATCAACATTAAATGATCGATTGTACGATCGATCGATTCATTTTGTAAACTGCGGTATTACGGTGCTGAACTGTGGTTATTTTAAATATAATATTTTTAAAGGCTTACTTTTATATCTCTCGCCATTCGTAACCAATCATCAGTTGTGAAATCTGAAGAGTCCTTTAGTTCCTCGTATTCGTATATTTTGTATAACACTTTAAGGTCTGTGTCCTTGCCATCTGAAAAATAAGTAAAATTTAAAGTGAGTTTACTTAGATCGATGACTTAATTTATACATTTTCATATTAATGAAAAATTTACTCTCATTGTAGTGAGTTTACTTAGATCGATGATTTAATTAATTACAAAATTTTAATATTAATAAAAAATTAACTCTCATTTAAATTTAGTCATAAATATGTTTTTGATATCAAAATTGCAGAATTGTAATTTAAAAATCAGCTTCTCATTTCACAGTTACGAAGAGGTCCAGAATTCGAATCTGGGGTACGTTCCTCTTTTTACAGTTATATTTCAGGGTTATTTTATTATCTAGATTTTAACATATTTTAAATTACTATGAGCCAGGAATCAAACTAGAACCTTTAATGTTCAAATTACCTGGTATTGCGAGATATTCCTTTTTATCAGACTTAGAAAGACTCTGTGTCCAATATTCGTTATCGTGTAGTTGGGGGAGTCTTCTGATAACCTTTTCTATGTCTTTCTGGGGCACCAGCACTATAGATAAAAGTTATATAAATGTATGTCAATTCAAAATAATTAAAGTATGTTCTATCATTGTATCATTGTAAAATAAAACTAACGACGTAGTTGATTTCTCGGTATGATATATTTTGATGTATTTTTAAATATAAATATTATGTAGCTGCTTAAGCGGTTCATATGTTAAAAGAAAATCATCATAAATAAATAATAATAAATCATATGAAAATCAATTATTATCACAAAAGCATGTAATTATACCGCTTTTTTTCCACAGCGAGACACCTCGAAGTATTATTTAAATTAATGCTATTTGAATTTGCATGACTAAAAATTCACTTTAAAGAAAATATATATTATAAAAAAATAACTAAAAATACTCACCTCCTTTTTCATTTTTCAACATCCCAAAAGTGCCACCAGTGTATATAGCTAACACTCTCTTAGTTTGAACCATTTTGGAAAACTTCAAAGTACTGCTAATTCCGTGTTCAGTATGACATTGGCTAGTATAAATAGAGTATCATAATAAACATGTTTATTTCATCTGCACACGATCCTACACTATGGTAGCGATGACAACGATAAAATAATAACTATTATCTATACATATCATTGACAGTACCGACCATTACTGGTTTATTTTTATCGTGTATTTAAAGGCTACGACACGACATGGTAAAGATATGTCGTGCTGACGTACGATTTTTGCTCATTTTGTGTTTGATACGCTCTACTCTTATATACAACATTCAAAATATGAACACAAAGAATATTTATAAAAATAATGCAGGAATATACCTTTTACATCAATAAGATTTTGATTCATATACTATCCATATAACATAAAATGTACTTATAGATGTAAATAAATTGAAAGCAGTGATAACCTAAAGACTTAAGAAACATTGCCTCTCGATAGGAAGGAACGAGGTTCAAATTCCAGGCACGTAAAAAGTTATCGTAAATAGTATAAGTTATTAAGCGCGGTGGAAAATGGTTTAATCCTTCTCTTTCTGAAAGGAGACCCGTGCCCAGTGGAACAGTAAGTAATGTAATGTAACAGTCTACAATTAATGTAGAAAGTCGAAGCCCCAACACAGTAGTAGGCACCTAGTTCTCAATACAAAATACCTTGTTAGAGATCGCATAGTATAAACAGTCTCATTAAGATAAACATAAAATTTGCTTATGACATGGTGATCTTGCGTCGGTATCCGTGTGAATAGTCGCTCATTCGTCAAGTCATGGAGCGGAAAATTATCGCTTAGTTCCTAATAGGTATAATTTTATTCAATACTCGTCTCGCATACAAAGTTAAAATAATTGCGCCACCTTGATAAATAAATGCAAACACGTGCAAATGTTTATTAATATTCATACATTGAATTTTATTTTTTTTATAAAATTGGAGTAGCGAATGAGCTTGCTTCCATCTGATGGTAAATGGACAGTGCTGTAGAGCATGTGTAAGTGTACCGGAGAGGTACCACCATATATAATTTTAGCGTGAAGCAGTTCAATTGAGTGTTCAACTTTATTTCGTTCAATTTAAGGTAAACATAGGTTTTCCTTAGTCATACTGAACAACATTTGCGATTCAGCCACTTAAAAATAAAAACTAAATAATGCATAAACTAATGATGCATGCATCATCCATTTAGGACCTATGGTGCCATGCATCTGGTAGGTACATGCCAATTCTAATACTTAATTACAATAAAACCCATTAGATATTTTGATATATGTTTATTAAATTTGTACTTATTAAATAAATAACATCAACAGCCAATAAAAATACTAGGCAAACTTATAAAAACTCCTAATTATTTAAGTTGATAAAATATAGTTACTTAACACATAGGTAATTATTATTATAATTAATTAATTTAACAGGATATTAACAAAGTGTCCGTATGGGATTTCAACATTAATTATTTTACAAGCCTTTATTTTAACCTACAAAAGTAACAAAACAGAACAACCCTTTTTTCATTTTCTCTGTATACGCTAAAGATACACGTTAAAAACAGACTATTTCCTGTCACGGATGGTTATGCTAGCACATACATGCATGGAGAATGCATGAGTACACATAAGTTAACCCCACAGACCTCCGTGTTAACTCACTGCTATCACTGCGTGATAGGATACAAGTGGCACGCATACGAGTAAGACATGCGGGCGTATACACGCGTGACAGGAAAGCGTGTTACAAATCCTAATGCGTATGTAATTACACAATTACAAGTTAAAAGCTAAAAAAATAGTTGCAATTAGCAGGCTACTACTGAACAAAACCATATGCGCAGAGCCCGGAAGAGGCGGTGTCGCGTCCTCCCCATCCCTATCAAACACTCTCCCCCAAACGGCAAAACTGTACAACTCTGGTGTATTACTTTTCAAAACTGCAGATATATTCGTAACGTTACCCTGTGTGCTAACTTCATAAGTATAATCTTTAGATTCCAAAGGCATTATCGATGTGGTCAAAGCGACCGGGAAATAGGAGGAATCGTGGGCGTCTAAATCAGGGACGATCTGAGGTGTGGGTACTGTTGCTACGATAGACAACTCTTCGAATACACCAGTTGTGTCATTTTCGAATTTTGGGAACCTGTAATGGATTAAAAATATAAGATAAAAATGATTGTTGTATATTTTTTACAACAAAGCCTAATTTGGCTTTATAACTAAACCTAGAATTTACCACAAACGACAATTTATTTTAATTACAAGAAATTTAAATACTTCTGATTTTATTTTGTTCAAACTGTCTAAAATTTGCCATTGATAAATACTTTGTTGCGAAAAGGCCACTAAGGTTATGGTTACTGAGAGGGCATTCCAACTCTTTGTCCAAGCCTCCTCGAGGATAGCAACGCATCCGTCTGACTTTAGGCTGGACTTCAATCCTATCTGGGATTGATTACAGATGTCGATAACGGCAGTAACGACTTATCAACAGGTGAACTGCTTTAGTACATACATTACACAACAACATTGTCTGACAACTCATTTCGTAGAGTATATAAAATAAATATTTTTTGTTTTTTTCTTTTTTTTGACATACAGTGCAAAGCTAGCCAATGTTTTAGTTCTAGTAACTGATTTTTCTCCTATATATAGTCATATTCATAGGTATGTATGTAACATACCTAGTACCACACGACTTAAGAGTGCCGTCAGTGCACGAGAGGACCGAGCATACCCTGGCGCCACCGGTGGCAAAGCCGTCGAAGGTTCGAACGCCACTGAACGCCAAAGCTCTGTATTGGTAATTCTGAAAACGTAAATACAAAGCATTTTTAAATTTTACCTAATATGTCATCCTTGTTTTCATAGCAGTGATAGCCTAGTGGTTAAGAAACTCGACTCGCTCGAGGGGTCCGAGGTTCAAATCCCAGGCACGCACCTCTGATTTTTCGAAGTTATGTGCGTATTAGAAATTAATTATCACTTGCTTAAACGGTGAAGGGAAACATCGTGAGGAAACCTGCATACCTGAGAAATCTTTAAAAAAAAAAAGGAGTTTTCAAAGGTATGTGTAGTCTACCAATACGCACTTGGCCAGCGCGGTGGACTATGGCCTAATCCTTCTCACTCTGAGAGGAGACCCGTGCCCAGCAGTGGGACATTAATGGGTTGATGATGATGATGATGATGTTTTTATTTTTACCACGATCTTTTTAAATTGATGTATGTGGTTGTGGGTAAGTAACGAAATCTTAGAACTCGAAATGTATCCACTGAATGGTTAGATGAAACCAACATTTTAAACAATCATCAAGAACCGACAGCATACACGATTTTAATAATTTTGTTCTATTTTCATCATCTGTATCATAACGATTAACGATTTTCCTTTTGCAATTTTAGCGTGTTTTTTTATTTTTAAAACTATATATAAGTATAAACTATTTGAACTATTATATTTTTTAAACTACAATAGGTATATATTGCTTTAGGTGTATTTTTTTTTCTCCCATCAAAAGCCATGAAATTATTAGGGATGTTGAAAGAAACATGACCATTTAAATTATTAAATTTGTTACATCGTTCACTAAAAACTCAACATATAATAAAATAAGTAGAATTTTCAATTATTAATCAGGTACCATTATTGTTATAATTGAATAAAATGTTATAAACAATACGTACGCTGTTATTAATAATATTTAACACATAGATACTTAGGCGACGGGTACGTGAAAAATAAAATAAAAAACGTTTCTCTTTTGTTGTACTAACTTTATGGTACATATAAAATGCTTTACTTACTTGTTTTCTATAAACATAAAATGGATCTTAAATATAGATTAAAATAATTCGTTACACTAGACTTCTTCATAATTTATAACAAGAATAGACTTACAGACTTAAATTAAGCCATAAGAGTGGATTTTATTACCATTAGCGCCCGTTATTTATAATCAATCCATACAATGTTGGCGTACCAATGATTAAAATTTGTCAATTTCTGATAAACAAAAATTGTAAAATTTTTATTAGGCAGAAATTGTTAAATGCCGATAATTGCAAGGCAAATGGGTAGATTGATTAAAAATAACAGGCATAAGTCGAACGGATAAACTGATCGTTATTTTAACGTAAATAGCTAGACCCGGCAGTGGGAGATCGGTAACTGTCAACGGGCCTACCACCATCTTTTAAAAACCATCATGCTTCAGGAAAGTTTTATTTGAATATTGCATCAACATCTGAATTATTATATTTTGCTTAAAAAAATAAATTCCCTGTAAAAAAGAATGAATAATTTCGACCGACATCATACAAAACTGCTTATTGTAATATTATAAAAACAACCTTACTTTAATGAGGTAGTGGTACGAAATTTCAATGTATGATTAAAATAATATTGTTTTAAGAGATGGTAGTAGGCCCTCAGGTCGATTTAATCTAAATTGGCACTAAGAGACACGATTTTATGTTATGTACTGTGATGGATCATCAACCAGGGCATAAAGAAAAAAAAACAGCGAAGTGAAAAACAGTCAAATCTTCTCAGTTATTCTTCTCAGTTCTAAATCACCTACACAAATAATTCTTACCTATATTTTACATTCATATTAATTTGGAATAACTTTATACAATGTCTAAACAATATTAGAACTTGAATGAAGACATAAGATTAACAAAATAATTTGTTATTCATGAAGTCTCACTTGAAAGTATGGAATATAATAGTGGATATGGAATTCAACAATGTTTTAAGGATCTATTCTTCTTTGGTTTTAAGGTATTTACTGATCGCAGATCACATTTTTTATTCATCCTATATCATTTATGAGAGTAACTTATTGTTAGGAGAGAAATTAATACTACCCCTGCTGCTACTCCTGAGGACTAAGCTGGAACGCCTCGGAAAAGTATGTCTCCCTTACCACACCCTTCAAACCAGAACATAGCAGCGCTTAACACTACTGTTAATAGGCAGAAATAAGTTTATAAAATATTCAAAATATACATACTGGACACACATATTATCAGCATTACAGACGTAACCAGCCACTATGCATTTTATAACAATATTAAATTTTACCTTGCTAGATCTTTGAAATTAAATTTACCTCCTTCGAAATTAAGTAAATTGAAATGAAATGCGTGATTACGATCAATTAAAAGTCCTTTTTATATCAATTTCTATTTGGCATCCCCTCCTTATCTTGCGCCGTAAAGAATGTACGAGTAAGCCTTAAAACTAAACACCGTAAATAATGTTTTCTATTCTGATAGAATTTTCCACGTCTTCCTGTGTGACGTTTTTGAGTAAGTTCACATCTCTATTGTACAGTCGGCCCCAAATGCCGAACGAAACTAGTTGATTTTGTGGTACATTCAGCTTGAAAAGAACAGTTCCCTTTTCATTAACACAAGAATCAGTTATGCTATTTTCTAAGTCTGTAATTTGGGTGTTGTCGACAAAGGTGACGTTTTTGGGGTCGAAAGGGAACTTGTTGTTTCGTAAAGTGCTAGGGAAGTATACAACATCGTCGCATTGTAGGGAGCTGTTGTAGTGATGGCGGTATGTAGTCATTAATATTTCGAGTTCTTCAAATTCTGTGTTCTGTTCATCTTTCGAGAATCTGGAAAAAGAAAAGATTTTATTAATGTCGGTAGAAGAAAATGAATACTTTTTATATGACTGAAGAAGTATATAAGAAACGGGTCTTATAGTTGTAGACACGTAAGCTTAGTGTCTTGAATAAAACCTTATGTCTTTAAAGAACTTATAAAAGCATTGACGTAGTGTTGTGCCGCTCATTCTAAGAATAAGTTTGAGAAAATACTGCCCTGACACCTTAAGGCTTTAATTATGGGCATAGATACAACTGTTGTAAGGAAGGTCCAAATGCAGTGGGTAGTCGAGGACATCGAGTCGACGGCAAAAAGTATCGACTAGTGTCCAAAATTTGTCGGCAAAATAAAAAAAAAAGTGTGTGTGTATCAGCTACGACGCACGATTGGAGTTTACTCCTTACGAACGATAATTATGATATATATCGAATAGAAAAAAAGGGTAAATGAACGCATCTGCTAAAATGATAAGAGAAACAAACATATATCTGTAATTATTCGGATTATTTATATTACTTCAATAATGCGTATTACATAAAGTATGTTACAAAATAATATAAATAATAATAATAATAATAATTGTGTTCAATTTATACAAATCCAATTTTAGGATGATTGATTTCTTTCACTTTGAATTATAATATCATTCTTAAATACTGTAATTATCGTAATACGCAGGCGTGCAACACACACGTACAAACATACGCACACATTCAACTCTCAGACTGGAGGTAGTGAACTATACAGTGAGACTACGAAGTATCGCGCAAAGAGGAGACCCCGAGAATGAGATACGCTGTGTAATGTATTCCATCTCATTCTTTTACACGTTCAATCCTACAGATATATATGTTTGTCTCTTTCTACGTTACGCCTCAACTTTTCGTGTTACACTTGATTTTACTCCTCATAAAATTTCCGTACCGGGCCTTATAACTCAAATCGTTTCTTAACACGTTCCCTGCGGCACAGATTTTTCTGTACTTTCCATTACTGCGTTACGAGTTGTTTTAAACCTCGTCCTATATCCGACATTGTGGCGGCACGAGGCGTGTTAAATCCCACCGCCCGAAGGAGACTAAAATCCTTTTTTTGGCGCCAAATAAGACAAAATCGACGGCTTTTGTCTTGATTATTATTAACAATGAGTTGATTAACCTAAAACTGCCGCCGCCCTTGGTTAAATTCGTTACTTTAGATTCTATGGGTAAAATAAAATGTGGGTCTAATGCACCTCGGACCGCACTGAAAAATGGCAGGTTTCCATATAATTTAGTGATGGGAAAATAAATATCGATTTTATTTTATTGTTTTTATTTATCAACGTTATGGACAGAATGAATACAAAAAGGGGAAAAGTTATGGATGTTTTTCATTGAAACATTTCAGACAATAAGGTTTTTTGCAAACAGTGCATTCCGTGAGATTTTTTTTTTGGTTTTTTTGTCTGCCTCACGACATGTCAAGAATGTGCGGAGTTTTTCGTAGCATCCGACACATCTCTTCTTCTTTGGACCCATATCGAGATGATGTGCTTTCTTTGCAGTGGATTCTGAAAAGTAGGAGCGAGTAGATTAGGGTAAAGAGTAATCGGAATACTCGGTAACGATTTTGCCTACGTTTCCTATATCAATAATGTAGCTACTTAACTTTTGTTTGAACCATAACAGGAAACGTAATTATCTATAATGTAATTTCTTACTATACGGATATACGCCTAGCCTGCCAAGTCTCACTACTGGACTTTCACCTAGACAGAGTATATTTGTGACTTACCTGTTATTGAAATATCTTCCTGTATTCTGATTCTGGCTCAGATTTTTCAACCGGTTTTTCTTCATCTTCCTCCATGATCAACTTTTTTCGGCAACGTTTCGACATGATAATTTTCAACATAAAGACAGCGGTCCTACTTCGTCGCTACGCAGTCTCGACTGCGTTGCACAACACTAACCACGTGAAGCTAGCGTGGGGTGCGGTACGAGGTGCGTGGGGAAACGTGGCGTTCCCAACCTCGTTCCGCACTGTGTTAGCATTATTATTTGTTCAGTGCGGTACGAGGTCTAACAAACCCGACATTAGGTTGGTGTACCATAGAACTAGGAATCAGTAGCACATCACAAACATATAGTTATCACTCTCCTACACTGAACCAGACGGAAGTTATGCCTCTCGCACCACAGAGAAGTTAAAGTTTTTTCTTACCGCTATAACGACCAGACATGGACGAGGTGTTTTAAGCCGCGTTCCGCAGCTAACGTGTTAAGGAGTAAACTCCAAAAAGCCCTGAGCAATTTCTCTTTTCTCGTATAAGCTACGGGGATGAAACGTAAACCACTCCTTATATTTATTTATTTATATATTTATTGTAACACAAACACGCGGTTAAGGTACAACAGGGCAAACTTAATGCCTGATGGCATTCTCTACCAGTCAACCCTTGGTGAGTGGAGAGAATTTGCGGCAGGTGTCAAAATACATAAATATTGTAATACTTACTACATATATAAATACATATCCAAATATATACATACACACATATATCTAAAAAATAATAATAAAATATTATAAATAAATATATATATATATATACATATAATATAGGTGAAGAGAAAAGAGATAAAAAATGCTTTATATGTCAGATGAGGAGCTCAGATACTCTCGGACAAGTTTTTTAAATATCGCTTTGCTTGGAGCTTTTCTTATGTGCACGGGCAGGGCGTTCCAGAGCAGAACTGCCTGAACAGTAAAGGAAAAATGGAAGAAGCCACTATTATGTGATGGAATATCTGCTTTTAAATTATGAGATGACCGAAGCATTTTATCGTGAGTTAAGTGCCGGTACTGGAAAGAATCCTTCAGATAAGAAGGAGTATTCGTATCATAAAGGATAGAATAAAGAAGGAAGAGAACCCTAGAGTTACGCCTCTGACGAATAGTAAGCCATTTAAGTTGGCGACGAAATAGAGAAACGTGATCATATTTTCGGAGACCAAATATGAATCGAATAGAATTATTGAGAAGGCGCTCTAGTTTATTAAGAAGAGCTTCGGTTAGATCTGGGTAGCACACGTCTGCATAGTCAATAATAGGCAGAATAAGAGTGTTGACAAGCATAAGCTTGGTCTTAATAGGAAGAAAGTGTTTTAGACGATATAGTGAGCGCAGAGTGGCGTTGACCTTCCGGCATACTTCCACAACTTGCGGATACCAAGTCAAAGAGTTGTCGATATAAAGCCCAAGATTTTTCACTGTTTGAGCGATCTGAATTTGAGAGCAGTTGTATAAGATAGGTGGTAGGGAGCTATAATCTACCTTTGTCAGCAACCTTGAACTACCCATGACGATCGCTTGGCATTTGGCAGGGTTGACTGAAATCCCATGGCGCAATGACCAGTT
The DNA here is from genome assembly GCA_014595695.2 of Epargyreus clarus clarus. Taxonomy (NCBI): domain Eukaryota; kingdom Metazoa; phylum Arthropoda; class Insecta; order Lepidoptera; family Hesperiidae; genus Epargyreus; species Epargyreus clarus. The sequence continues at coordinate 22,932 of JACTTY020000142.1, forward strand.
ATAAATGGCACTTAAGTTAAGATTAATTGTATCAATTGCGCCATGGAGATTATTCAAATCTGCTTGAGCGTAAAGTTGCAAGTCATCTGCATACAGATGATACGAACAGTTGAGAACAGAAGTTATGGAGTCAATAAATAGAGAAAATAGTAATGGTGAGAGAATACCGCCTTGCGGCACGCCAGTCTCTAAATGAGCCCAATCCGAGGTGCTATTGCCCATACGGATGGATTGCTGGCGTCCACGAAGATAAGAAGAGAACCAATCCAAGACAGAGGTGGAGAATTGGAGATGGGAAAGGTAGGCAAGGAGAATATCGTGGTCGACCGTGTTAAAAGCATTGGAAAAGTCAACAAGCACCATCACCGTGAGCCTTCTATCATCCATTCCTTGTCTGATGTCATCACATACCCGTATTAGAGCAGTGGTGGTGCTGTGACCAGAACGGAACCCGGACTGATATACACTCAGCAGGTTATATTTTGATATATGAGAGGAGACTTGCTTATGTACACAGGCTTCCAGAATCTTAGAGAGGAACGGAAGAATAGATATGGGCCGATATTCGTTAGCCAGCACAGGATGGGGTACTTTGGGAAGTGGACAAACAAAAGCATTCTTCCAGATAGTGGGGTAATGTCCAGACCTTAGAGAAAAGTTAATAATATGCGTAATAACTGGAAGAAAGCTATCGATGACGTTAAGAATCATGACCCTACTTATTTCATCACATCCTACAGCCTTGGATTGGATACTAAGAATAATCTTTTTGATCTCTTCCTGACTAACGGAGGAGAAGTCGAATGTTGGGCAAGGACAAGATTGCATTGAAGCAATGGAAGCTATAGTGAGAGGACGGATTGCATTGTTCAGGGGAGACGTGGAAATAAAATGACGGTTTAAGTCATTCACAGATAGAGAAGAACTGCAATCCAACGATGAAGGTTTGCCCACACCGAGAGACCTAAGAAATTTCCACATATCAGCGGCAGATGAAAGAGAAATAATAGAATGGATATATCGGCGTTTGGCTATTCGTACCATCTGGTTACATCGATTTCGCGCAACTTTGTATGCGGACCAATTAAATTCAGTACGCTCCTTTTTAAATTTCCGGAAGGCACGATCCCGTCTGGTCATCGCCACTCTAATATCATTATTAAACCAAGGGCATATTAGCATATTATATTATACGCAGATTGGTTTAACCTATGATGATATTTTACCTGTAAGGACAACTTTTAACGTCATCGTTCTTGCAAGCCACTACTCCGCACGCAGCGACGCCTATTTCACGTAATACGTAAGTATTACTCCCATCCTGTACAAACGCCCTGTAGAACGGTACCTGAAATTATAAGGTTATAATATTATTTATTCTGCCTTCCATATAATACATTTCATAACGAGAACATCGAATAAAGCAACAGCTTGCAAATACAGAAACATTTATAACAATAACAAATAATATTTCTAATGGGATAAATTATGCATCTAATAAAACTAATAAAGGAGATGTTTCATTTTCGGCCATCTCATGTACACTATATCTAAAAAACACGAATAATTTGTGTAATTGAAGAAAAATACACATATATTATGATAACCTAAAGTATTCCTGTTTAAAAATATTTAAAATAAGCATTCCTCATTGAAATATGAAATATGGCGGAATACTGTCAATGTCAAGTTTTCAGGGAACCTATGTGTACCCCACACATAGATTACTATACTCTTTGGATGTCGGTAATTCTGTATTTCGCTGTGTTTGTGGTAAAGTTATTGTTACCTTAGTACTTTACAACCTGGCTTTTGTTTTGGGTATCCCGTCATTATTTCTGAATTTAATTAATTATTTATAATAATTATAACAAAACCACCTTTTAAATAGTATCTGGTTTTATAGATGTAAGTGACATGTCAAATTAAAAAAGAAGAAGTTGTCAATTTGATATGTGTAAAAGTGGATATATACATATTATATAATAGTCGACTCCATAGATATAAATATATCTATGGTCGACTCCAATGTAAACGTTGAATAAATATGTACTGATGAGAAGATTCCATTTCAATCCTGAATATGTTTCTGATCTGTGCTGCTTACGATTTTGGACTGATTTTACCTTACTTGTTTACCCAGCTTATGTTTTATGGACTATTGTGATTTTCGTGCGATCGCCGTGGATTGTGTTGACAAGGATTCAATATCATCAGGTAAAATATACATCAGTTTGTTGTATTAATCGACTAGGGAAGCTAATCTTTTTACATTTCTCTTTTTTTAGATAATTACAATAGCAAGACAAGGACATTCTTGGGATGACAAAATAATCAGTTATTATTGCAACTGCATCGCTGGGCAACGAACCGTACTCGTTGGTAGCTGCGCTCACATTATGACTATCGTTCGATGTTTGGGCTGAGCTCGTCACAGGATATTATAGAACCTGCTACATGATTGGATGAAAATATTGATAAGGAAAGATATTGAAAATGAATAAATAATGTATCTAAGTGAAGAATACATAAAATATTATCTAAATGTGTACTTAAAGTTGTTTTATTTACACACTTAAATGTTTTAAATAAAATAAATTGGTATAGAAGTAAATATTTTGGTATGTTTGTTTTAAGTCAAGATTTATGAAAGTAAATATAATTAATGTTTATCAAATATAGGCATTGTTGCTCAATACATACAATACAATATTTATATATCTATGCCCATTCGCGAAAAAAATATATTAAAAAGTATATATAGTAAGTATATAATGTATATAGTAAGTTAAAATAGAATAACGGATGACATTACGGTAATCACTACCGCCATGATGTTTTTCCACTGTTGTGTTGCAAGTTTAAGTGTAAATTATTGATTTTAAACAATTAAACGAACATGATTTGAAGAATATGAACCTCTACGAATTGTTCTTTGCATGTTTTCTTAGTTTTTAGTATAGTGTACAAAAGGTGGCCGGGAGCCCATACATTTTGAAACATCTCCTTTACATTTAGTAACTTCTTGAATCTGAGGATACAATATAACGTTATTTTATTTCTTATTCTGATGATAAATTATATATATTCGTTTTACTTCTTTGATGCTAATTTTGTTAAATTCATTAATAGATAACCCCGATAATAGAAAATGGTTATCAATTTCACTTAAATTCTTACTAATATTATAAATCCGAAAGTAACTCTGTCTGTCTGTCTGTTTGGTTGTCTCTTCTTCACGCCTCAACCACTGAACCGATTTTTTGTACAAAGATAGTCTGAGACCCGAGAAAGGACATAGGATAGTTTTTACCCCGGAAATCCCAGAGATGGCGATCTAAGATCGATTTATCGGAGAATCGATCTTTTGGACCAGAAATTTATTTTAATCGATATTAGTAAGAATTGAATCGTAAACTATGCATTTGATCAAGTGATGGTCCATGAGCCCACGAAGGTTTCAGAGTTGGTACGACCAATTTTGGCCAGATGGCGCTACTGCCATTCCAATGAAGGTACGAATCTTCATTTTTATGTATGTCATATTATTTTCTTTTAAACGCGTGCGAAGCCGCGGGCACAAACTAGTCTCAATATAATTTAAATGGCAGTTTACCACGCGTCATCCATAACCTTAATCTATAGAGGCCACATTATTTTAGTGGACTGTATTATTATATAGCAGTTATTAGCTGTAGTCTAATACATAATTTTGCTGCCAAATAGTTATGTTAATATGCCGCTTAAATTACAAAATAGAAGCCATTTTTTAACGAAGGCCTCTTTTTATAGAGGCATATGTTAGAAGCAACAAACAACAAATTGTAATAGCACATTGATTAAAATACTTCATAACTTACCTTAGGTACATAAGTAAATAAATGTTATCACATAGCATGCATCATGGTTTATAGGTACGAGTATATGTAAGTCACAGGATTCGTGCAAAAAGGCTCATTATCATAAATGCCACAGCAAAGCGTAGTGCATTTTTTTAACCCAATTACATTTGGACAGAAAACTACATTTTAATGTATCCTGTATCCTTACCATGAGTTTTTGCTAGTTCTGACACAATCCGCTAGGGGCGCTGATTGGGAATTGTATGGGCAAATACGTAAACAAATACCAACAGTCATATTTGTCAAAACGTAAAAAGTAAAAACTCATGATAAGGGTACTGGTTACACATTTTTTGGTTTCATTCTTAAAAAATCAAGAAGCACGGAGTGCATTACCAAGCTCCGGTAACACACGAAGTACCTACTGTATACTACATCTGTTCATATAAAAAGTTGTTTATGATTATTTATAATGTAATTTAAATATTTTTTCTAAAATACACGGTTATTTATGTTAACTATGTGTAATTGTGTATATTTTGTTTTGCAGAGATGTGTGTTAGGTATTATTAATATAGATGTTTTATTTACCTCATTCGTTTGAACAAACAAGTACGAACAAATAACGAATAAAACAAACGAATACTGAAGTAGACACGATAGCTACAGTATCTAAGTAGGCAGACATAAACGGAGGCATAAACGACTACCAGAGACTTCTGCATATAGATTTGATTAAGAGATCTAGCTCTATGGAGCGCGCGAAAACACATACTGAGGGTAGGTACTTTTTTATATTAAAGGAGTAGCAGACGAGCATGCAGTCCACCTGATGGTAAGTGGCTACTGCCGCCCATGGACATCTGTAATCAACCCCAGATAGGATTAGATATTCCTACCTATGGACGGCCACCGATGAGCCGCTACCCCTGAGGACTAAGCTGGAACGCCTCGGAAAAGTCTGTCTCCCTTACCACACCCTTCAAAACGAAACACAGCAGCGCCTTACAATGCTGTTATTAGGCAGAAATAGGTGTGGCGGTGGTGCCGCCGGAGTTGAACCACAAAGGGTTCTACCACCTTCAAAGGTACTCTTTCCAGGTAACTGAAAATCTCAATTATTTTGGTGTCATTTTTCTAAAAAGTTTAGTCCTTGTGGATGTCACTAGATATTCCTAGCAACGAGTCTTTCTTTATCATTTTACGGTATCAACAGTTGAAAGGCTATTGACAATAATGATTACGAATAAAATTACAAACAAATTGATAACGTTACAGAGTACACACTAAGACTGTTTGTCCACCGCACCGTCACCGAGCCGATACCGAGAACGAGATTATTTCGGGCCGATTTTAATTATGTCGTGACGGCGATTGTTTGTCCACTGCGACCGATATCGGCGGTTTATTTTGTTCCAGCTGTCACTCGTGTGACGGCTGTATACGTGACAAGTTCCAATGTGTTTTACATTGCCGGCACATTGGCCCGTCAAAAACTCGGTGCCAATCTAGCGGTCATGCCGATCTACTCGGAATATCGGCAGCCGGGATGACGGTGCTCGGGTGACGGACGTTCGGTGGACAAGCTGCTATAGTAAATGTATGTACGCTACTTCGGCGCAGTCATTAATTATCGGTATCGGCTCGGTATCGGTGGTTGGTGGACAAACAGCGTTAGACTTATCTCTTAATATGAGAGATATATTTGCAGTGTCCTTGTTTACTATCAAGATTTATATTTATCAGTATCTATAAACTTTCTGAAATATATAGATAATCATAATTTATTGCATAATCCTAAATATCACATCATAGTGTATTTATAATTTCAACAAGGGTTCTACTCGAAAATGGTCTACTCAACGAACCTAAGATGGTCGCCACATAATTATTAAATAAGTAAACCATAAACTTTCGTTAACAATAAACTTTAAAACTAAATATGTATTTTCCGTTTACACCTTGTCAGATCTTTTTAATGCACTTGCGATTCTCTTAAAATTATATCTTACGAGCTTTTGCCCGCGGCTTCGCTCGCGTTACGAAGTAATATTATTAACCAAGAAGATTTATACAAACTTTTATCCCCTATTTTATCACCTTGGGGGTAGAATTGATCAAAATCCTTTCTTAGCGGATGCCTATGTCATAACATCTACCTGCATGCCAAATTTCAGCCCGATCCGTCCAGTGGTTTGGGCTGTGCGTTGATAGATCACTATGTCCGTCAGTCACCTTTGAATTATATATATTTAGAAGATGATGCAAGATACGATATTTTGCAAAGATATGTATAACGTACACATTTGCCTATGTGGATAGGTACTACACGAAACGTTTTAGCGTGTTTTAAACCCTATCATAACTCCTGAATGTTCCAAAAGTGGAGCATAGAATGACTCTTTAGATGACGCAAGACCATGTGAAACCGAGTCTTAAAATGTGATGTGATTTAAAATTCTATACTTCATGTTAGTAAATCAATATGACATACAGACAAATCTTTAAACGTGCATACTTATTAAACAATTTTTTTATTTTTTATTTCATTAGACACCCGTGTACACTGTACATTGATAAAAACACCGTTTATCTTGCGAGCATGCAGCCAACCTCAAGTAATTGGCTGCAGCCGCCTTTTGCAACCAATCCCAGAAAGATTACATTCCTGCCCGAGATTGGCAACAGCGATGCTACCCTCAAGGACTAAGATGGAACGCCTCGGGTAAGTATGTCTCCCTTACCAAACCATTTAAATCAGAACACAGCAGCGCTTAACACTGTTGTTTTTGGCAGAAATATGTGTGGTGGTGCCGCCTTATATCTTATATAAATATAAATAACATGTCTTACCGTTTCACCGCTCCTCTGATTGAGGTTGATCCTAAACTTGCAGGACACTTCCTTGTCAACTAGCGTGAACTCCTGGAGCCCTTGTACCAAGGGCTTGCTGATGTGGGACGGCAGTGAAGGGTCCTGCTTGAGGACGAGGCCGTCGTGGTCGCTGGGGTTGTCGTAGATTGGCCCTGGGTAGGGCTCTGTTACCTTAAAGGGTAAAAAGAAAACTTTAAATAAATACTGTATAAGTATAAACTTAGCCTACTAATGATATTTTGAATTACACTACATACATTAGTAAAGATATTTTGAGTTGATTATCAGACATCAAAATAATTTTTATAGGCTTTTAATATGTCTGTCAAATTTCATGAAAATTGGTCGATTAGATGGCCAGCTAAAACGAACAAATATATATAAAAAAAGTCGTTCATAATTTAATAGATTTTAATAATTTACTTTGCGAAGTTTACATTACCTAAGTTTACAATACCTTTACTTTTATACCTTTAAAAAACATGAAAGATTTTTATCAAAGTATTCAACGGATTTTTAATCTTGTAATTCTATAATTTATAACTTAAACTATTTTATCAAATTGATCAATTGATCGTAGCAAGAGCATGCAGAACACCGGAGGGTAAATGGGTACTGCTGGGTAGGTTTTAAAAATGCAGCTCACCTTCCCAGGTACTTTGGGAACCTTGGCCACCATAAGTCGTGTAGTAGGGACACCTGGCATAGTACCCACTAGAGTACCAGCTTTTCCGGAGTATATTCCTGAACCTAGAATATAAAAAGCAAAAAATGTGTTTATGTTCGGTTTTAAAATAATTTATGTTTATGTGTACCAATATTTTTATGTTTAAATATAAATATATATATTTTAAATATAAATAAAAAAATATATAAAAAGATATAGAAATTATAATCTGTTTCAATCAAGAAAGTAATTTAAAATAGGAATTCTTGTATACGTTACTCGCTCACACATTATATAAAAGACTGAGAGGCCACCACCCGCACTTGCTTTGTAAAATATTTTTTTGTAAGGAATCGAAAATTAAAAAATTTTTAAGTACTCTCAGTTTCGGTTCTATCATAACATTAAGGACCTACTAACGAGTATTATTAAAATAGGTTATTTTTTTCTTTACACTCTGTCTTATAATCTCCTTCTCCTTAATCTTTTTTTCTATCTTAAAGCTATTATATCTCTTTGGATTTGTCTTTTAGGTACCTGCACTTCCAACTCTAACGTTATTGGCACCCGCTGCGAGGAAATTCACATTCATAGCGTAGGCGTAGCCCTGGTGGATTTGAACAGCTGTGAAAAAATCAAAAATATTTTTTAAGTGAAATAGGTACTTTTTCTACAGTAGCTACAATTTTACCTCGTTATATAGTTATATACGTTCTATCGTTATATACGTTCCGCTTTGAGCAGGACATCTATCTGGTCCCAATCAAGGGTTATAACATCGCATCCGCTCATAAGAATTTCAATAGAATTCGCTTCATTGAGCAAGAAAAGCAGTGATATCTTGGTGAGTTGAAACTCGTCTTTTCAATCCCCACCGTTGTTCGAATCCTAGGCTCCTTTCCTACCCCCTAATCCTAGGCTAATCTCGGATATTTAAAGTTATTTGCGTATTAAAAATTAATTATCACTTCCTTAAATTATGAAAACTTCGCGAGAAAACATACACAGGTTCTTAAAAAGACTTCATAAAAAATGAAGACTTTTTTCTCTGTTTGGCCAAAGTTTAACAAAGTTTTTGTCAAAGCTTGAAGTGCACATTGGTAGACTTCACTCTGAAAGCGACCTAAAAGGGCCTAACCTCACACTGAATAGATACATGCAATGCATATACAGCAATGGGGCAATAATAAGTTGAGGAAACATTCATATTCACCTGTCAAATACGGCATCTCGGAGAACCACATGGTGGTGAATATAACATCAGTGAGCTTATGTTTCTCCACCACCTGGACCGCTGGCACCTGGAACATGAGGTCGAAGCAGATGTAGTGGCCGAAGGTCACACCGAAGTCGGTGCTGAAGATCCCGAGGTCCGGCTTGAAAGCTGGCGTGCGGGAGAATTCTCCGAACAAATTGATTTTCCGATACCTGAAAATTATAAAATATGTAAATTTTAGACAAAAATTGTACAAAAATGTTTATTTTATATTCTGTGGCTACACAGTCATAGTATTGCCTCAGCCATTTGTCTTATGATAAATACTTGGTCACCTCTAAGATGCAATATAGAGCTTTCAAATATTCACTCTCCTAAACTTAAGATAGGTACTTTAGTGAACATATGTATAATTCCAAGCACTTCTGCACACATGTGCGCCCACACACACAGACATACGCATACTCGCACATACAAACACGAGTTGTAGAAATAATCCATAAACTACTCATAAACTAAGATTTGATTTGTTTTAATAGCACGTTGACATGACAAATACATAAAATATGAAAAACTTTACTTGTAATATAACTATTTACCTATCAATGATAGCGCCATTCCTATCGAAGACCACATTAGTATTGAACAAATAGACCTTCTTCTCTGGACAATATTCACCGGGGGCATCATTACAGTCCACTATTTCCTGTATGTTGATCACCACGTAGATCTGATACTGTTTCGCCGTTTGGGAGAATGTCACCAGCATCTACGACATCAAAAAGAGAAGAGATATAATTATTTGGCATAAAAATTCATGCACATAAACAGCTATATAGTCCGCATAAAACTGATAGTCTGCTCTGAATATAGAAATGAATCGAGTCGCCATAGCAAATTATATGACTACTCCTACTCGCAACAACTTCAGAGCGACTAGCAGTGAACTGTAGTTAAAAAGACAATAATTTTGAACACAAACGATCTGACTGCTTAAAAACAGATTTTGCCTCGCATGATTTAGACGAACCCAACAGTATTGAAATTTTAAAATCCGTTAAGCCGTTTGGGCTGCAGACCATGCCAAAGTATGAGACATACTTTGATACGCTCGAAAAATATTACCTGCAAACGGTAAAAAAGTTCGGCTGCTCTCTGAATCTTTTTCTTATCCTATGCTAAGGGAAGAAAAAGGGCATCTGAAATATATAGCCTCTGAAATTTGTTGGCGAAATATTTTGTTTCCTATTCTGAATAGAGACCAATGATCAACTATGCCCAAGAAAACTATACATTTTAAAGTTTACGAATTTTCCATAGATATATAACATTTTTTATAAAAACTAAATTCGATTGTCATTTCATATCTAGGTAAAGTCATAGTACTGAGAAAATATTTTCCACTGAAAGTTTTTCGTCGTAAACTACACTAAGCGTTTTGGTAATTTGTTGATTTATAGAACTTACCTCATCATAAAGATCCGGTCGGTCAGCAGGCACTGGATACTCCTTCAGGATACCAAATATCGGCACACTGATGCTCCGGTTTCCACGCGTCAACGTCATCTCAGGAAACACCATTATGTCAGCATTCTGTAAAAAAACACATTTTAAAATTGAGATATGTTTAATGTCGATGATTGTGATCGATCCGTGTGATTCGACGGAAGCACCACTGGCACACCTGAAAACTGGTAGAACCCTTTGTGGTTTAACTCCAGCAGCGCCAAAGCCACACCTATTTCTGCCTATTGACAGTAGTGTTAAGCGCTGCTGTGTTCTGGTTGTAAGGGAGAAATATTTTTCCGAGGCGTTCCAGCTTAGTCCTCAGGGGTAGTGGGGTATTAGTAACCGACCTCAGGAAGGTAACTAATCTTTACTGTGGTTGATTACCACTTACCATCAGGTGGACTTCATGCTCGTCTACCACTCCTCTAGTATATAGAAAAAACTATTTCTGCCGAATAATTGCAGTTTAGCGTTGCTGTATTCCCATTTTAAGAGCGTGGTGAGGAAGACATGCTTATCCAAGGCGTTCGAGAACTTTCCTTAATATGTCTAAGGAAACTTTTATGATTACAGATATCCAAGGCCGCATGCTATTTTGTTTCTCACAATGTTGTTTTTTTTTTTGCATTTTTAAGTAATTGAGTTTTATTACAATTATTGTAAGTATAGTATCTTGTTGATTATATTAAACCTTTTCTTTTAGTCCTCAAATAATCCTGTCATTTTTATTTTGCGACCTATGTAAAACCCAAAATGTTATGTGAAAAGTAAATAATAAATTCTTAAAGTACTAAGTAACATTGTAATGAAGGTATCAAAAGGACTTTAGCAGAAGTAATTCTTTACAGAATTTACTACAGAAACGAATGAAGTGCTAAAGATAAACCCACCTGTTCACTGGCTTCTTTTATAAGTCTCACATAGTTTTGTACATTCACACTTATATCCGATTGGACTTGGTATTCCACCACGGCTGCGATGTAATGGTCATCTTGTGGAGTTGATTTCTGTAACAAGTTAAATTTACGGTGAAACTCCCATTGGTTTAGAAGGTTCCGACTTCCGATTCCGGCGAGGTAAACATTGTGGTAAATAAGTATCGGTTCTGTCTGAGTGTTATGTGTGTTGTGTGCCGCGCAGAAAGTCCCGGGTTCTATCCCCGGCCAGACAGACATCTAAATGATGAATTTAGATTTCTGTTTCTGGGTTTGGGTGTTTATGTATTTGTCTATGGTTGTGTCCATGGCACCCACGATACAGGGAATCCTAGTATGGGGCTGTGAGTGTAGAAAGCGTTTTTTTGTGTACTCTTCTTTTTGTGTGTCCATGGCATTCAAAGTAGATACATAATATGTTATATTAGGGCCATGGGATTAAGAAGCAAGCCTACAGAAACTTAGCTTCGACATTCACGAGTAAAATGAGAAGGTTCAAACACCATCTTATGCGACTAGTTTCACAAACATTAGTTTCCCATTTGATGGAAATTAGGCTTTAGAAATAAGTAAGAACGTAGCCAACTTAAATTGGATTTTTTTGTACTGACATAAAACTCTGTTGTATTTTTGTAAAAAAATATATAATATGCAGTAGGTATGCGTTTAACTAATTTAAAATGTTTTTAAAAATTTAAATTTATTGTTAATTTACTTAAATTTACTTGATAATATTTCCGTTCCCTCGCATATTGATATATGTACAGTAATATCTCGGACTTACACGATTGGTGGGACCGAGTCATAACCGCGTAAGTCGATTTCGCGTAAGTCGGGGTGGCGTAAGTCGGGGTATTACTGTATATATGTAGGTAGGTACCTTTTTTGTCCATATGATAATTAGAATGATATAATTTATCAACAGAATATGGTTCACCACATTATTGTGATAATCCAAAGATACCTATTTATTGTTAATTATAGGTATTTTATATGCATATTCTTGATTTAGTTGACGTTTTCATTTTATCATCAACACAATAATCATTAAATAATAAAAATAAGTAAAATTCTTGACGACTTTAATCTTTTGCAACCATACGAAAATAAAACATGATAAGAATTAAATTTTATCACAATGATGACGAGAAATCTCGGATGATACAAACACGTGTTTGAAACAATGACATTCAATTATATATACGAGGAGGCATATGAGGAGGAAAAATGTTATCCACAAGTTATTATCAATTGGTAGTAAGTATGAAATATGTTATATGAACAGTCAATGAATCCGAGATTGTGTGTGAAGTAGAATGAAAAATCTGTATGAAAATCTTGACGAAGTCTACCATGGCCCTGAATCGAAGACCTTTAAGATTTTGCCCAACCAAAGATCGGATTCGAATTCTCTCGATCGAGGGTTCCGAGGTTCAAATCCTAGGCACGCGCCTTTGATGTTACAAAGTTATATACGTATTAAATAATAATTATCACTTGGTTTAACGGTGAAGGAAAACATCGTGAGGTAATCTGCATACCTGAGAGATGAATAAAAAAATCTCAAAGCACCTTTGAGATAGGTATGTGAATTCTAACAATACGAACTTAGTCAACGCGGTGAACTATGGCCTAATCCTTCTCATTTTGAAAGGTGAACGGAGTCCAGCAGTGGGAATAATGGGCTGATGACAAAAAAGTGTGTCATATAACATGTAACATATAACATATAACATATAACATATAACATATAACATATAACATATAGCATATAGCATATAACATATAACATGTAACATATAACCACATGTCAATATGGTTGTATAAAAGCTAATCTCCTTAACCATATATCCGATTTCAATCTATTATTAGTGCGTATAGTGTTCTAATTTGAAAGGTTTTAAAGAACCGGTTTCGTCAAAATCTATTTGAATTTTTGTTGTTCTTACACTGATTGTTACGTCTACCTGGACCTATTAGAAAATAAAAAAAAATGTAATTTCTTAACCGCCATTTTTAAACGCATGTACTGTCTTTAAAACTTATGTATCTTTAAGCAGTATAAACGTAATTATAAAATAACTCAACATTATTGCATTATAATAAAATGAAAAGTTGCTGACGACCCCCATGGCGAAACGATCAATATATTGACGTACGAGTAACATAAAGGGTTCTTTGTTCGATACCCGTGTCAGGCAAAACACCTTAATCTGGTTCTAGACACATTTAGGTCCCTATGTTTGTATCTATAGAACTCAAAAGAGAGATACTAACAACTAAGTTACTAACTAAGCGTCTCATTTGCTGAATGACGTCGTATTTCATAGAAGTGACAACTCAGAAATCCGAAACTACAAATCATGTAATCTTATTAGATAAGCTTACTTATATAAGATGCAAGTCTGTGATTAAATGCATTAGGATATTTTTTATAAATATTTCTTAATATCTGAAATTAACAAGGAGACCGTGACCTGCAGATAAAACAATGTAATTCTTACTTATCTGAATAAAAAGTACTTTGTTTTGGTTACATCATTATAATAATGAACTTGGCACGTTGCCAATATTTCCAAAATACGAGCACTACTTCTACTTACGCGGATTATACTAAAAATCAAAAACTTATTATCAAAGCAATCGACCATTAATTAAATAATCGATCCACCGGCTTTAAAATGTCAATTACCTGTTCCGAAAACAATACGAAACAAAGAGAGATCACTAGGGCAGGAAGCCGAAACATTGTAGCACGAACACACGAATTTAGTCTCTATTAACTGCATTAATACTAAAATCTATTGCTAAAATCCGACTGAGATCTTAAGAGTCAAAATCGCATGCGTTTTACACATTACGTTGAAATAACCCGGCCGGTGTAACCGAAGCCTCGCTGGCTACTGAGCTGAGCTCAGTTTGTCTGGTAAACGCTGTGTACTAAAGTAGCCATATTTTCTCATCAGAGGGGACATTGCAAAATACTGTAGAATATCAATTGGTGCGCTCGGGGGACCCCCGTGAGGAAAAGTTAGAAATATTACACTTAGTAAACACGCGAATTACATGTACATTCACGTGTGTAAACATTAAATACTTTAACAATTCTCATTTTCATGGCTTTAAAAAATAACAAAAATTGCCTGAACGTGTAAACATTAAAATTTATAAATTATCTTAATAAGTTATATAATCGGCCGCGCACGATGCTCAGTAGCTCGAAACTCTTTACTCGCACACACTCGTGTAGAAAAGGAAAGAGTCAGGGAGAGAGGAAGTCGTTCCTTTCAATTACTACCACACAAAGCACGTGAAACAGAAATTTAGTTCCAAAAATATTAGTATAATATATCGTTATCAAAAAGGAAACAGTTTTTTTTTATAATATAAGAGTAGCAGACGAGCATGCAGTCCACCTGATGGTAAGTGGCTACTGCCGCCCATGGACATCTGTAATCAATCCCAGATAGGATTAGATATTCCTACCTGAGGTCGGCCACAGATGCGCCGCTACCCCTGAGGCGTAAGCTGGAACGCCTCGGAAAAGTCTGTCTCCCTTACCACACCCTTCAAACCGGAACACAGCAGCGTCTAACACTGCTGTTATTAGGTAGAAATAGGTGGCGGTGGTGCCGCCGGAGTCGAACCATAAAGGGTTCTACCACCTTTATGTCTGAAGTACCTATTTAATCTTAATACGTACTTAAGTAGCTACTACTATTTATATTATGTAACTAGACGTTCGTTCTATTTTTGTCAATGGAGCAAATCGATTTCAAATGTGATACAGATCCAGCAGGAATGTAAATGAGTTCAATGTATCAATTTCAATATAGGATAATTAAATATGTTTGAAAGTATTATACGTAAAAAGCTAATTTTGCCGCCCCATAAATGTGACTCCTGCGGGCGCAAGTTGACTTTGAAGATTCTTAGATTTTTCTACAATAAATATATGTAACGTTACATAATTGATACGTAAAAAGTTACTTTTGCAAGACATGTCACGCGGGATGGATCGTCCCCACCGCCCTCGGTCCACTACGCCTTACACGGAAAATCGGGTAATTTTCTCTTTGGACAGAAAAATGATAGAATTGTCATTAGCCTGGAAAAGGGATTGTCCCGCACAGAACGTGGCGTACAGACCAATCAGACACGTTATGTATACTGCTATTCGTTGCTATCTGCCGGTCACATTCATCGGAGTGCTCACTGGGAGACTACCTCCAAATTAATATTGTGCGTGGCCATATGTGTAACTGGCCCCGTATTTTGAGCGATTTAACCAAAAATACGGTGCCAAAATTTTTTTCACATTGTTAGTATTTTTTATAAATTATCAGAAAGTTATCAGGATTAGTAGTATTTCTCAAGTGAGCATTGTGACTACTCGGACTTAGATCACAAATCAAAATTCGGAAAATAACATTTTAATTACCTACAGTTTATATTATTTACGAGATTGTACACGGCATTTATTAAACATACCGAATATATCATAACTTTGATGTCTCACTCCGTTATCGTTCATGACTTGCAAAAATTTATCTGAGTTAATAATAAATTAAGAACAATAAAATATTTTATTTATGATTTTATCTTTTTTACTCTTGATTGTATATATTGTTAATAAGGAATAATTTGTATATATTTTAGCTTTAATAATTTCTTGTTATTTAGTTATAAATTTATTATCCGAATAAAATATCTTCTATGCATTTGTATACCTGAAAAGATAGAATATGGCGCACTCTGTGTAACTTTTTAATACCTGTATTCACAAATAAAGATATTTGATAATACAATAACATTATTATGTATAATTTGCACTGTAACATGCGAGGTATGATATGCACGTTGCACGCGACTTCGCACGACCTTATGCGGCACATATCACGGGCACATGTGTGTTGTTGCTATGTGCGTAAGCGGCTTAAACTTTGTTTTATTTGTATCTGGCCCGAGTCCATGACATTACAATTTCATTAATATTTTACTTTACAGGGTTAACGTGTTTTTTTATTCCGTTGTTGAACAATAATTGATGATCATTAAACAATTACTTTTCCTAATATGGTACACTTGTCAGAGTAATTTTATCTGTAGAGAAATTATTTATAGTAGGTACATAATTTATAAGCTCACTTTTATGGCACTAAACTTCAAAATAATTTTATATTTATCGAAATTGAAATATTAGTAAAAAAAATATAATTAATATTTTTTTATTAATATTATATTTGTTTTTGATACCTACAAGAAAGTTTGACATTTATTTGTTGCATAGATAAGAGCGCGGACCCACATTTGCCGCGGACCGCACTTTAAGAAACACTGACCTATAAGTTGCGCCAAAGTCGCGCAGTCGCGATCAACAATTAAGTTAGGGCCAGTCCACAATTTTAAAATTTGTCAAGACCACTTTAATATCCATTACTACTTGCATAAATACAAAAAAAAATATGAGGTACTAAAAATATAATACTCTAACCTGCAGTGATAATTGTAGGAGACAGGCGAATACGAATATGAATATCCTCATTATGCACGTATCACAAAATTCAGTAAACAAATTATATTATATCACGATGTTCCATATGTTTACGAGCACCAACTGACAAATACGATAACAGTTCAACTTATATATCATCTGTCCCTACTTTCGTGCGAATAGATATCGTACGAGTCCACTTCACATGCAAATCTCGATAATTTGTCGTTGACGTCCAAACACAGAGAAGCGAAGTGATATTTGATAAAACGTGTTTTGCTAAAAATAAGTGACTAAAAAATAGTAAATATTTCTTATTAAGATTTTTATCAAAAACGGACATCGTCTCAGATAGGATCTTAACGTGAAGTAGGTAACCATTACATTTATTTTTAGACACATAAATGTTAGACTTCCAAGCACTGCAGGACGCAAATCAACATACAACGTTAAGAATGATGAAAGTATGTGCCACCACCTCCGAATTCAGACAGACACTACAACATCAGTCGCGAGACTGTGATCACGGAAGTCTAACTTAATGGTCACTGTCCGTAATGGAGTTCTGTAATTAATCCCAAATCAGTTCTCAGCAGTGTCCACGCTGGCTTCCGGCAGAACCCCTATTCCATAGAGTAATTTGGAGTATGTAGTTGGGCGAATCAAATATACAGGGTTACTGAAAATATCGTAATATTTTGTAGCACTTTGGATAGCTAGTAAAATAGGGCTATTATTTTAATAATTTGTACGACACATCCCATACATCCTTTTTATGCAAATTCACTCTGAAGTGGAAATAAAAAGGGTTTTTTATTGAACTCTAGCAAATTGACCTCCATAACGTAAACTTTAAGAGTACTACTACAGCGTATTGTCATTTTAAGGAAGTGTTGCGATGTTAGGTATAAGATTATGCACAAAAATAAGATCAATAATAAATAATAGTTTATAAAAACTAAAAAAATACACTTTTTATAGAAAATCCAACTAAAAAATAGAAAATATTTTTTTTAAAATTTGAATTAAGAATAGTGTAAATAAGATAAAAATATTTTTTATTGTAAAAATAAAAATAATTGTAAAAATAGCCATTAATATCAAAAATAATTCTAGAATTTCTTCTCTTTGTGTTGCTGCTGCCTGCAGAGATTTTAAAACTGTTAGTAGTTTAATTAATTTTACAGCTCGAGTTAATAATATAAGTTGTGACTATGACGATGAGCTGAAATCATATATGCCTTTACATTTGGCAGCAAGAAATGGGAACAATGAAATAGTGGAAATCTTGTTAAAGGAAGGTGCAGATGTTGAAGTGCTGAATGAATAAGGATGATGAGACACCGCTTCATGATGCTATTAACAACGGACGCGTCGAAGTTGAGGTCAGGTCAGGTCAGGTCAGGTCAGGTCAGGTCAGGTCAGGTCACGTCACGTCACGTCACGTCAGGTCAGGTCAGGTCAGGTCAGGTCAGGTCAGGTCAGGTCAGGTCAGGTTAGGTTAGGTTAGGTGATCGGCGCGCCTGGTAGATTTCTTTATTGGTCTTAACGCAGACTTTCCGGGTCTCAGGAAAACAAAAATCGCTGATCCTGATTATCCTAGTAAGGATAACGGGTCAGAATGTTTAAAATATTGAATTGTCATCGGTCCTTAATAAGTATGCCAAATTTCGAGTTAATCCGACGTTTTGAAGGGGGTTAAAATCATGTTCAAAGATTCCGTTACATACTAACATACCAACATACATACGTCTGAAGCTAATAAAAGTGTATTAAAATAGGACATTCACTTAGGAGTATTTTATTTTTTGCCTGAAATCGGTATTCAGAAATAAAAACACAAAAACTTGAATATCTCAAAAACAAATCTCTATCGGCTAGGGTACTTAATGACAAAACCTATTGCAAATGAGCTCACTTTTACCCCTCCAAGGGAATGTATCGAATTTTCAGTAACCCTGTATATTTATTTATTTTATTTATTTATTTATTCATTTATTTCAGACAACAAGGTCCATATTACATATACCTTACAGACTAACATACATACTAATATATACTTATAACTAAATCACGTATTTGCGGCGACGTGAGACGCGAGTCTGGTGACTTCCGGGGGTCCTCTCCGTCCACGGAACTTCCGGAACACAACTCCCTTCGGCCACAGCTCCTCCTTCAGGAAGGTCGACAATTGCTCAGTTGGGACGCGTACAACAAATGAACTAAAGTTCACCGCGTTACGCGCCTCCAACTTTTCGACCACCAATCGGAACTTGGTTTTTACCGCCAAATACTCCACTATGTCAGACGGCTTCGTGCTGTAGTGGAGCCGTGAGACATACACGTGCGACACAGGAACGGCAGGACGCAGGAGATGGTTAGATCCCGTCGGTGCTGTGCCACATTGGTTACGACAAGGAGGCTTTTTCTTCTTACGCACCACCTTAATAAAGCCATCCTTGTCCGCCGCATGGTTGGACACCGCACTGCGAGGGGGTTCATTGCGGGGGTTCCCACTTTCCCTCTCTGGCCTCGTTGTCTTCCGCTTCCCGGGTAGCTGGCGGGAGGCAGCTGCAGCGTAGTCACATTGAGGCGTAGACATGACGACGCACGGCGACACCTCGGCGATATGGTGACCTGGTATATTCTTATAAAGTACTTATTATTAAAAAAAAATCATCGGTTGTAAAATGACGTGTTATTGAACAATGGAAACGTTGTCAATACCAGGAAAATATATGCGGTGGGATAAGGGGAGATCCCTGCGAAATACATACTTAACATATTTACAGTTTGACCCAATGACTAAGTGTTATTGTTTGGTATACATTAAATTGTTTACATATTAATGTGTTTAATTTTCATAACGAAAAGGGGTGACATTAATGTTGTATTTTTTTCAGAGATGAGATATTTTCAGTAACTGTTTTTGTAGAGCGACTGCAAAATGATGTCGTTTCATACTATGTATTTACAACCTAAATAGGTTGTAAGAAAACTGTGTGGAAAGATCAACGAAATTCCTGCGCGGCCCGACACCACATGGCAAATAAAAGGATTTGTTTTTTACTCATGTGCCGACACTGCTTTTATTCTTATAAAAACAATTAACCAGCGCTAACCAAGGTGCTTCGTAATAGCCAAGAATGGACTCTTAACATTCCATACACGCACCTAAATATAATCCTTCGCAAAATATATATGTAAATTGGTGTTTATATTGTAATGTTTAAGTATTCGTGTAAGAATGTCTAACTACTTTACCAAGTCTATTATCTCCTTTAACTCTACAAATAAGTTAATTTTTGTGTTCCTTACTTAAGCGTTTTAACAAAGCATTGCGTAAAACATGAATATAATTTATCTGGATAATAAAATCATTCGTCTTTAACAAATAAATGATAACACTTACTTCTTATCGCATTATCATTATGTTAATCTCCTTCAGTCGAAAGATTTTTGAAAATAGCTCGAAAAATTTAAATTATGTAACTTTCTTTTCAACCGCGATAAGATTTTGGAAAAAATGTCTATCGATTAATATAAAAAGTATAAAAATCGATCTATTTTTCAGAAACAGATGATATATTTTGTTGATGTTGCCTTTATCATTAGATCTTTTTATTTGGTTTCGTATCTTATCTCACGTTCATGTTAATATGTATTGATTATATAAAATAAATATTGCTTAGTAATGTTTGTTAAGATAAACTGTGTATCATAATTATGTTGTAGGTCTCGAATATCACCTGTTCCCGTTAATAGCTGCTGTGTTCTGATTTGAAGGGTCTGGTAAGGGAGACATATTTTTCCGAGGCGTTCCAGCTTAGTCCTCAGGGGTAGCGGCGCGTCAGCTGTAGCTGACCTGAGGTAGAAATATCTTATCCTCTCTGGGGTTGATTACAGAGGTTCATGGACGACAGTAGCCAATTTAAATTATGTAACTTTCTTTTCAACCGCGATAAGATTTTGGAAAAAATGTCTATCGATTAATATAAAAATTATAAAAATCGTTCTATTTTTCAGAAACAGGTGATATATTTTGTTGATGTCGCTTTATCATTATATCTTTTTATTTGGTTTCGTATCTTATCTCACGTTCATGTTAATATGTATTGATTATATAAAATAAATATTGCTTAGTAATGTTTGTTAAGATAAACTGTGTATCATAATTATGTTGTACATCTCGAATATCACCTGTTCCCGTTAATAGCTGCTGTGTTCTGATTTGAAGGGTGTGGTAAGGGAGACATTTTTCCGAGGCGATAAGAGAGATATTTTTTCCGAGGTGCTCCAGCTTAGTCCTCAGGGGTAGCGGTTGATTACAGGTCCATGGACGACAGTAGCCACTTATCATCAGATGGACAAGTTGCTCATCTGCTACTCCTATTTTATAAAAAAATAACAATTTCATGAACAACCGGAACTATTTGTGTAAATAACAAACAAGCATGCAGTCCATGTTCAACTGACATAATAACACACCTAATAGTAATAAAAATTCCTGTTCAAATCGATCAACGTTCTTGTTAACTTTAAATAATTATGACAAAAAATCCAACGCCTTAAGGCTTCTTACTGCAATTTTGACGACTTAAACGCACTCTTGAAAGTGTGATAATGCAGCGACACTTACAAAAGGCGTTTCGACGACGTAAAAAGAGGCATATTATGTGTATGTATAGTTTAATGTGTACATCTATATGTTTATATGTATGTAGACTCCATTTGAAAGCAATAAACTATTTTTTTTATTTATTATATCGGACTGTGGCGTAGTAGCTCTCAAATGGGTGGACATATTTTTTAAAACATATTTTAAGTGTTTTTTACTTAGTATATGTTCTACCTGAGCGGCCGTAATTACGTCTGTCTTAAGTCAATCGAAATTGCGTATTCTAATCAAATTTATTAAAACAGCAATGATGCGGTTATCTTGACTTGATGTTATAACAAAGTTAGGAACATCTGCAAAGTACCAATCTCTTCAATAACTAACCTAGTCGTGTTTAGTATTATCTAATGTGATGAGATGAGGTGGTGTTACTTGATGTTTTCCAAATGTTAACAGTCGATATTTTCATAATGTTCACTTTCGATATTTTCCTTATGTAGACTATCAATATATTCCTAATGTCGACTGTCTATATTTTTCTAATAATAATCAATAGATTTTTTTATTATGTCGACTTTTGATATTTTCCTAACTTTTTACAATCGATTTTTTTTATGTACCTATATAATATTCGATATTTTGACTGTCGATATTTTTCTAATGTTGACACTAAATGTTTTTCACGTGTTGACACTTTCACGACAACAGTTAATATTATCCAGTAGTTATATAGTCTGGAATGGAAAGTTGAGGTTGGTAGAGTCGTAAAAGATAATGGCTACTTCAAATTTTATTAAAAAAAATATCTCCTCAAGTTTTAAATAAAGATTATTAATAAAACAATCTACAAACGTAACGCCTTATACAATATTCTATGCAATTTACGTAGATTGTTAAATCTTAAGGTATGATGTAGGATTTCAATGTTGTTATTATAAAATACCACTTTACTATTTATTTCGTTGACACCATAGAGAAATACAAAGACAAGTAAATAAATATTGAGAGGCAGGAACAGAAATTTCAACTAATTTAGATGTCAGCCGGGGATCGAATCCGGATCAATTTATGTAGATATGTCAAACTCGTATAGAAACCGCGTCAAGTGAGTGGTTAAATTTTCTATTTTTAAATATATTATACTTAAAATAATTCACGATTTTGTTTTAAGAAACGGTCGTAGTAATATACATTCAGTAAAAATTAAGACCTACGACAGAAGAGCAGACGGACAGACAAACAAAACGCAATGTAATAATAGAGTCCCATTACGGAATTACACAAACGGAATTAAATAAAACAGTCAACCAATTATTTAACCAATATATTTCAGATCATCATATTCATTAGAGTCTTGTGATTGAGTCTTAAGGCTTGACTGTCTGGTATGTTGGAGATGGCTTCTCAAGCTCTGGCTGTTCAGCTTCTCTCTACGTAGAGCCTCGGAGCGCGCGCGACGCTTACCAACCGGGGAATACACTTGGTAAGCGTGGCGTTGTCTTCTGCCTGTAAAATGACAAATTTTTAACTTTATATTTAATTATAATATTCCTGCATGCTAACGTAAGAAATGCAGGAGATTCTTTGACAATGTAGCAACATAATCAGTGGCGTAGCTAGGTAACCAAGGGCCCTGGGGCAAATAAAAAATGGGGCCCCACTGCTATGGAAACTGATTAGGTTTTATCAAACAAAAATATGAAATATACAAATACTTTATAAATGCTAAGCTATTTAAGCCATTTTTGTGCAGTGCAGGGCAGGTAATAAAAATATTAAACAGTAACAACATAAATTACAATTAATACTGGATGTAGGTTTGGCTAATAAAACGAAATAGGATCGTCAAGGATTTATCATATAAAGGTCGGGCCTAACTGACTAAATAACTATTTTATATACAATTTCTCCTAGCTTTAGTTTCCGCAAAAGTATAACGTTTCCACATAAATCAAAAATGTGTCACTGTAGGGACATTTGTTCTTAAAATAGGCAGATCAAAGCGTCATAGGACCACGATTGGATACGATCCTATCACGCTAATGTGTCCGTTATATTTTCGCAAGTTACAAACATATACTCGTATGTCATAACATCGAATAATTAGTTGATTAATCAACAAATTCTTCCATGTTATGACATATGTATTTATGTATAATCCTTAAGGATTAGTATGCAAATGTATGAAAAAATACGTATTTTCTTCAAAATTTTCCTTTTCCTTTAATTTGTCACATAACATTACTTACTTAAATAAATTAAGGGTCCATGTGTCGGCGCACCCCGATTTGATACGATTGCGCATTAACATGCCGATCAATACATTTATTGATTTATATATATACTCGTATACGTCTACTAAACCGCAATATACTAACAAATAAACACAATAAAACATATGTCTGCAAACTATTCACATTTGTGCATAGGTGGTCTGCACCGTATCCCTTAGCCGGTTCTTACAGCACCCACGGAAAGAGAGGGGGAGGCCCTATTTTACAACGCCGGGGCCCCACGGCGGAATACTTCCGTTAGGTCGCATTCTAGCACTCCATATTTGCTCATTATTTCCTTGCATGATTGGTGAACAGTCCATGCTTGAGTTAGTTGAGGTAAAACTAAGTACTAGTACAGAAAGAATTTAGGGGAATTCCCTAGGCATAACTTTTAAATTACTTTCAACTGAGTGGTCATGTTTAAAGTGGGGTTGCAACATTTCATATTTATTTTGAAAATGGGAGAAATTTCCAAAAGTTCCGTTCGATCGAGATTTCTTGTAAGGGTTCGAGGGCCCCCTGAGTTTGAGGGCCCCGGGGCACCGCCCCGCCTAGCCCCTAGGTAGCTACGCCACTGAACATAATATGTTTGGGTGTTACATGGAATTCAGATCCTAAGCAGAGGATTCCAAAAGTGAGCGTGATATACATGTTATTGTGTGCGTGTGCGTGTTATTTGCGCCTGCGAGAAAATGAATCTGCAGCCGAATGATACGCACAACTCTACTTTAAGTAATTGTTATAAAAAGGAGATCCTGAAAGTCCATGGTACCTCCAAAGTGGTATGCTAAGGGAAGGTTCGAAAACAATCGCATCGAGGATAGATAAATAAGTCAGATAGTCTCTGATTATTTTTTCTCAGTGAAAGAGGGAAGTCAAATATAAATAATATCTGTAATTTGTGACGAAAATCAGAAATTATTCACTTTTATGAAGTTTAGAAGAAAGAGGAGAGGTACAGACTCCCTAAACCCAAGCGCCCATAAAAGACACATACCATTAATTAGTTAACATAGTTAATTAACACCCTTACCATCCTTTCTGTTACCACGATCTTCACCGTTCACCCTCTCAAAGCTTTCCTGACTCGCCTGCAACACCTCTTGGTACTGTTCTATGTACTCTAGGTTCAATCTTGCATCTTCTAACGTGTTTCGTGAGCTCTTGCCAATTGTATACCCAAGTGACTTCGTTAGAGGGAAGTCAACCATTGCTATGTTTGAAAATGGTTTGTCTAAGGTCTTAACGATCTGTAACACACATATTATTGACATTTTAACAAGTAATATTAGTTGTATCAGCATTTAGTTTAATACAGTGTATTTTTTTTTTCATTTTTCTAAAATTGTCATATAATTAAGCCCATAAAGTGAAATATTTTAAAGAATTTTTGTTATATTTAAGGTATAAGTAGCATAAATAGGTCAAATTGTAATATATTTCAATATATCAAAGTTACATATAATTTAAAATAAAGATATATTTTGATATAAACCTAAACTTAATAATGTCAATATCGGGGAGCACATACCAGGTATATAAAAAAAATCCTAAGTAATATTTCAAATCTTCAGTGCACATTTTCGAAATAAAAATAGCCTGCAAGTCTTCTACATTAGTGAAAAGGCCTCGCTTCCATAGTTTTTCATTTTTTCGTACACGAAACAGACAAAGGAACGATTATTTATATTTTTATTTCGCGCAAACATTCTAGAGCTCAGAAATTCGAAGATATGTATATTATTGAAATTACAGACCAGGACTAATTTATTTCGACCCACGTGGCGGAGCGGTCATCATACCGCTCTGAAGCGCAGAGGGTCCCGGGTTCGATCCCTGGCCAGACAGATATCTATATTCAAATCTTTTTCAAATTCAAATTTAAGTTTCTGTTTTTGCGTCTGAGTATTTGTGTATTTGTCTCTGTGTGTCCATAGCAACCACGATACAGGGAATCCTAGTGTGGGGCTGTGAGTAAAAGAGGATTTTTTTTAATTGCCTGTCTGGAAGAAATCACTTCTAAGCGATAACCTTTTGGTACGCTCTCTCATATGTTATTTTATGTTTCCTATATTTTTGGTGTACTAATAAAGAGAATTTGTTGTTGTTGTTGTTGTTGTTGTTTATTTATCTATAATATTCCACGTGTCCATCGATCTCTCGCAAATGGGATTCAGTCACTCCATTCGCTCATGATAGTGCAAAAATCTTCCAGCCCATGTTTAGTTTATCTTAATTATGTTTATGTTAATAACTATTACAGTGATAACACAACGACAAAACAAACGAAAATACAGTGACACTTATATACCTATTGGTAAACAAAGATACAATACATTATGTTCCGAAGCTTGCAATTTTCGAAAGTTTAATATCGTCAACTCTTCATTGTCCCAATATTGGACAGTGGTCTACACTTAGAGTCCTGTCAGTCTGTGAATAGCCCACAGTGCACACGCTGACCAAGTGCGTATTGGTAGATTTCAGGTACCTCTGAACACTTTTTTGAAGAACGGTCAAGCGTTTAGGTTTCCTAATAATATTTTCGTAGGTATATCGTTTAAAATAAGTATTAATTGAATTATTAGGTTACATGTTGATTACTTGTGGGAGCTTAATTACTTACGAGTTTTAAAATATCGTTAAAGTGGTCATATTTTGAACTAAAATTAGAACGAATTTAATAAAATGTAGACAGAAATGGTAATTCTATTTTCAATAGATTCTCTGTTACATAGGTTTTTGTTGTAATTACATCAAATATTTCAATTAAAGACAAGTTGCAAATAGGTTGCAACTATTTTGGGACCATTCACATGTCCATGGGCGGAAGTTAGTAACACATAAATTGACTAACATGTCATGTTAAAACCTCTCTGCTGTAAATAGGTTTTATTATGATCTCTGTTGTAAAAATTGACATGGTTTACGGGTAATTTTTGACTTATTACATTTACAATTACTTATTATATTTGACAATTACATAAAGCCAAAAAATTAACACACACGTTAAAACACATACCACAAAGTTATCTGAAGACATCGAAATTCAAATTGATATTGAATATACAAGTGTTTAGTCGCAACGTGCACCACATAGGAAACTTAAGGGTTAAGTTGTACCCTGTCGATACCTCGATCACAGTAAGGATTAGGAATAACGTCCAAAAAAATTCCATTTCAATCTTCCTGACATGAAAATCGATCAAGTTTTGGCAACTTTTCGAATCTTTGGCAAATCACATGAAACTGACAGCTTTGTAGATCAACTTCACTGTACAGTCGCAGCAGACGAACTGAATCGGTTTCGTAACCAAATGTCTTGCTTGTGTATTTAAATTTAATGTCATGTACTGTTAACCGATTGTGATACAATAGTGTTTAAGAAATGGAAGAATGTTACGTTGAATGACATTGTTCATGTCCAAGAATATAAATATTTTGATGATAGAGAAAATGTGTCTCGGGTCATTGTCACATGTGGGTTCCGTACGCGACATCGTATCCTTGGAATTTATTCATATTTGTCTAATAAAAAAGTAAACAGGAAGTAGGAAATCAAGAAACAGCACAGCAAATACTAGGGACAGCTGTACTTAGGCATTCGAATGAGCCCTAAATTCTAAGGAGTCTGATAAAGTTCATGTCATTGTTTTTTGATGGCGTATATACCTATATACCTTATATACCTTACCTTATATACCTTATATACGTTACTCTTCAATTCACCCTTTGAGGTCAATCTGAAAGAAAACCCGTATTCAGCAATGTAATATAGGTTTGTTAATGATGATACTTAGTAAATAATTAAAAGAAGCAATGAATGTAGCTGGAACAGATAAGACAGAAAAATAGAAGGTATTTGAAATAAGTACAACAACGAATAGGTAAGTACTTTGTAACCAATTTACGTGTCTCCTAGCCTACCGGATTACACCACATTGATTCAGTACTGTATTTTTAAACAGAGTTGACATAATATTTTTAATTGGAATAGGTAATCATAATTTACAAGAACAGACGCAAGCATAGATAAGAATGAGGCGTATACTGGAATTGTACACAAACAATCATTTATCGGGGGTCAAGCCGTTGGCACAGCGCTGGAGTGAAGGCACGCTCCGATCCGGATTGAACCGGTTATGTTTTATATTGGTTATCGCATATTAGCAAATAGCTTTGTGAAATTAAAGACGTTTCTCAACTGACCTGTCTGTTTGGAATGGACACGATTTGTTATATGAGCACGTAAGACGTGTGACGTTTAACGTGGGCACTATTCAGATTTTCGATGCTTATAAAGGAACCCTAAAATTTTCAGCCTACAGAACCGTTTACTGTAAAATGAAAATTTGAATGAAAATAGCATAAGATTAATAACTGCTTCAGCTTAAACAGGTGCGAATAATTCAGCTCATTTCGAAATTAGAGATACACACTTCAATTTTAATAAGTTTTACCCGATTGTGGATGGCGATGTGTTTCTATCGTATATGTGTGTCATGCCATCCAGTTTTAATGGCTTGACGATTTTACCATAATCTAAATAGCAGCCTGGTTTTTGTTTTTATTATAATTACTACTTAGGTATATTATGAATATAAAAAGTTAGCTAAAGTAATATAATCATTATACTAATCACATCACTGATAAACTACAACAAAGTAACTAGTAACTACCTTTTTTTTATTTACGAGGGGGAAATCTTCAAAACGTACCCTATGCTGTGGGAGCGGCACGGGGTTATGTGGGATTCTTACCGCACTAAAACCCCTCCGGTGGCCGTCCTCGCGCTCCGTAGAGGACTCCGGAATCTCCAGAGGAACGCAACCGGAGCCCTCTTAGCGCGTTGCCCCGTCGGGCTCCGCCCAAATGATTACGAAGCTCGCCACTCCTTGTAGAGCGCACGACGGTATGAGGTCACACATACCATCGTACTTCCCGGGGTCGCTAGCCAGGCGGTTAGAGCTCCCACTCTTGCCGTTCGCAACCCCGAAAGCCCCCTTTTAGTCGCCTCTTACGACAGGCAGAGGATACAGGGATTAACTAGTAACTACCTACTAACTTAATGTAATAAAAATATGTTCTACGTAGTTATTTTGCCCTATTTAATTACATGAGGTTAAGGTAGCTACTTTCTCGTCTAAAATACTGTTTTACTGGTGAAAAATAAGTACTAATATGGGTCTTTGTTTGACTAAGCTCTCAAGGTCAATAATGCATCTTTTGAATGATATGACTATCTGATAGTAAGTACTTCAAATTTACAATTTACTTAAACACGGAGAGTTGGAGATTTCAGTGGGCAACAGCACCGTTGTTTTTCCATAATAACAGCAGTGTTAGCGCTGCTGTGTTCAGGTTTGAGGAGTATGGTAAGGGAGACATACTTTTCCGAGGCATTTCAGCACCTGTGGTCGACCTCAAGTAGCAATGTAATCTCATCCGTAATTGATTAAAAATGACCATAGGCAGTAGTAGCCACTTACCATCAGGTGGACTGCATGCTAGCCTGCTACCCCTATATTATAAAAAAGTCAGCTACCGTTTGTAATTTCGATTGCATATTCCATAAACCTCAGAAAATCGTGAAGAAAACACGTTTCATAGTGAAAATCACCATAAAACTTTCACTCTCAAGTCTCAACTGCTCATGAGTACGGTGTTTTCTCAATGGAATGATTGATCAAATTGCAAGCGGTTCAAACCGGTTTCGGGCGTCTCTCACAGCGAAGTAATGCGCTATAATTTGTTGAACTCGGTCTGTCAATACGCTTAAACCGCTTCTAACTGGTTCGTAACTGGTATAACCAACTATCGGAAACATTTATGTTTTGGTACGACCGACGCCGATGATGAAATACATAGCAACTGACATTAGAGCTCAACAAAGTATAGTGGTTTTATAGTTGTGATAACTGCTGTAAATAAAAATAAAGTGATTAATATTAATGAAAGGTTATGAATGTCTAAACATACTATGAGACATTGTACCTACCTTTTATTAATTCTATCCTTTATTCGTTATTGAGAATAGCTCTTTAGAAATTCAGAGGGCCTACATTGTGATAAGTATTTTGTGGCTGATTTGGCTTATGGGTAACGTTTATAAGCAACAAGAAGACATGTAGGTAACTAAACATAAAATACAATAATTCGGTTTGCACGGACGTTCTTGTCATGAACGTGTAAGATATAGAATGAACTTCCTCCTCAGATATTCCCGAAGGGCTACATGGGGTTCTTCTAAAAAGGTGCAATAAGAGCTCTCCTTTAAAGCCGGCGATGCATTAGCGACTCCTCTGGTGTTGAAAGTTTCCATAGGCGACGTTAACTACTTTCCATCAGGTAGCAAGTCTCTTGTCAAGGTAGTAAGATTTACTTTATTTAAAAAAATAGTATTCAAATTTCAATTTAAATATTGTTTAATTTGCCCTTTCATAGATACTCTACTTTTCCATATTTAATGACTAATGAATATTTATTACTGGATATCACACACAGATTATTTACCTGCGGTTTTCACAAGTGATGCCTTTAAACTATCAAGAACACGTATATTAGGACACAAACATGTTTGATATAGGTATAACAAAGGCGTCGAAAGCTCCTAATCAGTCTCTATTATGGAAATAAACTTACGGTAAAACTTGAAAGCTCAGCAGACTACCTAATAGAAAGCTAATAAATTACATTAGTTATCTATAGATTTATAACAATTGAAAATAATAGGCCTTGAACAAATTTATTAGTGTCTCTACATCTCGAAAATCGATTTCAATTGAAGCTAATTCAAAGGTATAGTTGCACAGTTGCAAAATATGATTTAAGTAAAAATAGTATGTTTTTATTGGTTTTATAATGTTATTCCTCTATAATAGGTATACCAATAAATAAAATTGATTGATTTCTACTAAAAATATCCTGGAAATTCAAAGCTCTGTGCACTTATTCGCTCGATTATTGAAATAAATTCACTTCGTTTTCACTTGTCTGTTTAGGGTGGGTAATTTTATAAAGGGTTGAACTAATTTTCAAAGGTAAAAGCTTTCACACGAAGAACAGAACACCAGGCTATCACAAAAGACAAGGATTAAACAGGAAAATACACCTTAAAAAAATTGAACACATTCTAGCACTGTGCATAAATTTTAAAAAATATTTGCATTATTTTTTATATCAAATAATGCATATTTTTTTGTTTCACAGATCCGTCCAACTTCTGTAAAAAATATTTCACAGTTTTTTCTAACTTTTTTTTTCAAAACGTAACAACTGTCTACACACTGCAGTAGTTTTGGCTATTTTTGTGAAACATACTGAGTATAATATATCTTTGAAGTGTGTTAGATAAGTGAGGTCAAGGGTAAGATGTATGTGCTCATAAAATAGGAATAATTTGCCCCATTCGTGTTAGTCCGATCGCGTTCAACAGACCGCATAGTCAAGAGACGAGAGCAACATGCCTCCTGTAGCAGTGCCCGAAGAGGTAATTTTTATTTTGTTTTATTTTTTTATATGCATTTTTGTCATTGTTTGTTTTTTATCGTGCCTGTTGGTTTTGTTTTGTTTCCTACATTTAACAATTATAATTAAATTATTTATCAAAAATAAAAATCAATGTAAATAATAATACCACCGAAAAAAAACAAAAAAAAAATTATTGTAAATTATTTAATTCTTTAAAAACTTTTTGCATTTATTTCCATCCATTACTAGTAAATAGCTGTAAAGTAAATAACTGTTCTGAAATACTATTTAAATTTAATATTCACGTTAAATACATTTCATATATTTCGTAAGGTAGTACCTAATTATTATATTTGTGTTCATTTTAATTAATTTGAAATTTAAATCGTTGTGTATTTTATTAAGTTTCTTAACTGTTAAAAAGTGATATAACTTTAACATAATATTAACATTTAATTGTTTCTCATGCATTTAATTTATTACAAATAATTAAAAAATATAAGTAAATATATAAATATAAATATATTACGTTGCAATACAACTTAATTACATTAAACTTTTTAATTTTTTATTTTAATTTAAAATAATAAACATTATCTTGATTTTCATTAAAGACACTACATTCGTTTAGTTTGCAGGACTAACATCTAAGTATGTCAAAAATGGTATAGTGCAAATTACCGATTTTTAAAACTTTACTTAATATTTTAGGCGCCAAAGCAAAAGCTTCGAGTGGCCATCATAGGCCAGAGTACCTTTGCAGCTGAAGTGTTCAAGTTATTGCAGAAAGATGGTCACGATGTGGTCGGTGTGTTCACTGTGTTAGACAAAGGGGCACGAGAAGATCCCTTGGGTAAGTTGGCTTTTAATATTATATAAAACGTCCCAATTTAGTTCTTATAGAATGATTTTGTGGGCGATCTCAGGAAGAATTCGATTAGGAATGTTGTTCTTTTAAATCTTATTTAAAAAAAGGGATTGTTTCAACGTCGTTCTAAGAGTTAGCAACGCATCTTTGGGTTAACTCGGATAGGAATTCAGTTCTATTTGAGATTGGTTAAATATCGGGTCCCCATCAAGTCGACCACTTGTTATCTTGGTACTTCAATTTTAAAAATGGTGTGCTTATCAAAATTGTCACAGTATTCAGGGAATTCCAGGAACATCCACTATGTGACATACATGTACATTTAAAAAAAATGGTATAGTTAATGAAAGTAATCAAGTTCGTTTGTTAATTAAAAATTCTCACAATATACAATAATAATTATACAAATATAAGAAAGCACAATTAATAAACAAAAATGTGTTATTTATTAGAACGCTAACAAGTTTTTTCAAAATTACAATATATTTTATCTTCATTTATCCACTAATTTGTCACTCCTTTACCAAAAAAAATGCAAATGCAATGCATCTTGCAAAAAAATGACATTTCATAACACAAAACAAGACGGAACATTTAAAAATAAAATACAGAAAGTATTTGATCTTTGAATGTGCATGTGCAATTAGTGGGATGCGATTGTAACACATGTATCTCATGCACATTAGATGTGGAAATCATTTAAGACACCTTTTGAGACATTCTTTTCGAGACGTGGTAGTAATACTTTATGGTACGGCCGTGCCGCTTCTTTTGGCTCGACTTGGCGGAGGCACTGCCGTGCCTCCAGATAGTAGTGACAAGATAAAATTACTTATATGGTGTGACTATTATACAGTTTGTTTCTCATTTACACCATTGCTTGTTGTTACGGAATTCCTCTCAAAGTAAAGGAATTTATAAGCCCAAGTCGACCGCGCAGGCGAGATGCGATTGATAGACTTCAAAAATCTTTAAGACGCATTTTGAAAGAACTCAGCGTATAGGTCTCCTCACTATGTTTCTATCATTGTTTAATTATGCTATCTTTAATTTTAACATGCCCATATGAAGTAATTTTGAAAAATGACCACTGTGCTTCTGGGCTTGTCTATTAGTAGACTTTCAGAGATTTATTTATTTATGTATTTAATATTTAAATATACCTTTAAAAGTGATAGAAAAGACGGACTTAACGCAAGAATCATTCTCTAAAAATCAACCTCAAGGCAAGTAGTTCCTAATCACGCAGCATTTTTTTTAGTAAAACAATAAAAATAATAATATGCTATATAATAATATATTTATTTACAAAACTGTAAAGAGTGAACGAGGGGTGAGTTAAAATTCAGTCATTTGAAATAACATTCTTTATTAACACAAATTATAATGATACATAGATTGCTGAGATAATAAGTAATGGAAATGTTCAGTGATCTATTATGGAACTTACTTCATTGGAAAAAAACCTTATTATTACCATAATGAGTATTAATTACTACATGCCCTTAATTGCTACATACTACAAATGGAAAGCGAAAGACATGATGACAAGACATGACATTTAATAATTATTATTTACTAATATTTTTCTTGCAATATAATGTCTATGTCGAATAGCGACTGAAACTCGGCTTTTATTAGCTTGGGTTGTATGTATATATGTAACTAAGTAACGGAATCTTGGAACCCGTTTTTATCCATTTTGAACTTTGAACATTTATTTTCTTTGAAGTGTTGGGCGCTTTTCGAAAACTGATAAATGGAGCACCCCACGCTTTTTCCACAATTATACTATTTATTTTTCTTTAATTTATTTCTAGATTGAAAATTATTTTCTACTTTTTAGTTTATAAAATCATAGAAGCGTGTTTTTTAGTTTTTTTAACTATATATCTAATATACTATAGAAATAAGCAAGCAGCACACCAGGTAAAAAAGCAAAAGCCATACTCCCACTCATGGACATCTCTAATGAACCCCATTGCTACGAGTAGCTCTAAGGACTAAATTAGAACGCCGCGAATAAGCTTGCCCCGAACCCTGCAAAAAAGAAAAATAATAACGTTAAGTACTGTAATTACATAGGCAGAAGATGTGGCGGTGTTCCCTCCAGAGTCGAGCCACGGAGGGTTCTACCCAAAATAATAACTGTTAGATTAACAAATATTTTTTTATTTCAGCAACTATTGCTGTTCAGCATGGAAAACCAGTGTACAAGTACAAAACATGGCGGATAAAAGGAAAGGTCATACCAGAAGTGCTTGAGGAATACAAATCTGTAAGTATTATTTAAAATTGTATTACTAAATGTTAAATGTGTTCTTCCGTATTTTTTTAGTAAGTAAGTAGTGAGTAAATCGCCCGTTTTTTTTGTTTACGAGGGGGAAATCGCTCTAGTAAATAGTTACTGCATATATACCTAAAGATAACACATTTGACAAGCTTTTATTATAAGTTTCACACAAAAATACTCTTCTTGTTCGTAATCATTCCATGTTACGATTCAAATTACGATATAAGTACAGTTTTATGATAATCTACTAAAATTTAGGTACTTAGTATTGTTTTTCGATATCGTTTTGTGTAAAAGTGGAGAATAAAAAGAAATCTTATTGTTAATAACTGCTTACTATCAGTTTTTATCATTATTACATGGCAGAAATAGAAATAGCTCCGCCACAATCGAACCGCAAACGATCTACCATCTTGTGATATTAGTGACCTGTACCCTTAGTATGAGTTTTTACGTTTTGACAAATATGACTTTGTTTTGGTATTTGTTTACGTGTTTGCCCATATATTTCCAAACAGCGCCTCTAGCAGACTGTATCAGAACTGATTGGAAATGTATGGGAAATACGTAAACAAATGCAATAACAGTCATTTTTGGAAAAACGTAAAAACTCATACTAAGGGTACTGAGGTATTGACAAATTTTGTCTCCGGGTCGTTGGTTGAAGTAAAGTAAGGTTAAATGATTACTAAATTTACTAATCAGTAAATTAATTGGAATATGAACGTAATAGTTCGTCTGGGCATGCTTCCTCGTTCGAGTTATCGCATGATTTTGAGCTTTATTACGAACCTACTGCACTTTTAACCTTAGATAAGTGAAATGATAGGAAGTAGAGTAGAATTAGATTAAAAAATGTAAATACACGAGAAATCAGTGTAAATTAGCCCATTATCCTACTGCTGCTGAACGTTCATCCACTTTTCAATCTAAGATTACATTTACGTCCAGTGGTGTAATTGCCCCCAGGTTAAGAAGACTGGAGTCTAAGGCGGCAAATTTTAGGGCCGGCAAATTTAGGGACGATTTTTAATGTCTTCTACAATTTCTGTAGTCGCCCTACGTTGTGCTGTAGTAGTGGGGCTTTAAAGCATTTAATCTAGGAGTAGGAAGTAACATATCGGTGCCCTAGTTCAAAGTCATACTAATTACGAGAAAAGTCTGATATAGTTATAACGGGAGTGCAAAAATCATAAAGTTACAACGTTATTGCAAAAAATGTAATTGAATCTACTTTGTGCTAGAGTTACTAAAATATGTATTAGCTTAGTTTTACGGCTCGGTTATTCTACAATAGATATACTTAAGTATGTTTAAACAAAAATAAATTAGTATCAATATCTCCGAAGACCTCTAATAATTTAGCGATATTTATCAGTTTCGCCGTTCCAGAAACTGGATTTTGTTTTGAATATCATTTATATTAATGCAATATTTACTTATATATTTTTAAAGTTTTGTATAATAATAGTTATCAGCTCATTATCAGAAACCAACATATCTTAAATTGTTGCTAAAGTATTTTCTTGTGTGACACGTGAGTAACTTCGAATGTGTGTCTTCGAATAAAACATATTTACAAATACGAGATATCGATATCCGTTTTATAAGTATTTGTTTTATATACGTGTTACATGTGATTAAGTTTTGGTAATTAATTTAATCGAGATTATAGTAGGTAGATTAATTAATTATTGCTAATACGTGCCAGGTTATAGGTTCACGGATTGTTAAGGCAATCTTATAACATAAGGCATTCTAACATTGATAACAGGCGTACTGTTAACAAAAATCAATCTTAACCAATTTTTGCCTCCTGTAGTTTTAAATTGGTAATATTTTCTAGGCAATAATTGTTCAAGATTTTGAACTTTGGCAAATTGTATAAATTTCTTTTAAGACTTCAGGTGTAGCGAGGCATTTGAATGTGTTAAAAATTCCATCATGTATGGGAATCAGAAATAGATTATAAAAGACAAAAAAAGTGTGTGTGTGTGTCAGCTACGACGCACGATTGGAGTTTACTCCATTACGTTGCCGCCCAGCAACATGTATACATGTCCGAAACGAAATGTACCGTAACCGTCCACGGACATGTATACATGTCCGAGTTTAGCACCTTCGTATTTGGCTTATTTTAAATTATCTTTGTTTTATTTGTGGCTAAAAATTACTTTTAATATGTAGTCTGTGAACCTATTTTACCGATACAACGCATTCCTTCACGTCACTAGTACAAAAAAATAAAATTATGACATTTCTATTCAGTGACTTCACTGGTGTTGCGCGTAAAGTGTGGATATATATGTTTGTCTCTTTCTACGTTACGCCTCAACTTTTCGTGTTACACTTGATTTTACTCCTCATAAAATTTCCGTACCGGGCCTTATAACTCAAATCGTTTCTTAAGGAGTAAACTCCAAAAAGAGAAAATAAATTAGAAATCAAAGATAGAATAGATTATAAACACTTCCCTATTTTCTATATTTATACTTCAAAGTAATACAACAATCTTGTAATATAAGGATGTATAAGAAGATATATTCACTAGATATAAGAAGATCCAATAATAATATTATGACTACATGTCAGGTTATTATGTAACTCAATATGGTGATAGCAACGGTCGCCTATGATAACGATAACCCATAGTTTATCGATCACCATAATATTGTTTAATTAATATCCGATTGGATACATTAATTGGTATATTTTTGGCGTCAAAAATATCAAGAAACGCATAATATATACTTACGTAAATAAGGCGTACTACTCTTTATTATTGTGATTTCGCAAATATCTAATACTCATATCTAAAATACAACCAGCATATGTAAAAAAAACAATATTTTTTTGATGTTGCAAATATAATTTTCTTAAATATCAAAATAAACGGCTAGTCTAGAAATCTTCTAGGTTTGTCTTATAAGAACCGTATAAAGCTGTTATGTTGTGATTTAGCTAGGGTATAATCCAAAAATACTAATGAAGATATTCCTTTGCCCAAGAAAACAGTTACGCAAGTATTTCTTTTAGGATCTCTGCCCTATCTGGGACCAGTAGGTAACTGATGTCCATTGGCTGCAGTGGCCAATAAAAATGCGTCGGATTTATCAAGTGGCCTGACGGTCTTATCGCTACATTTTAACACAAAAATAAATAATATTTGTACAGTTTACATAAAGTGAGTACAATTTATAAGTCACGGTTTGCTTATCGTAAGCAGAAATGAAAGGTAGTTAATTGTATCAGGCGTTACTTTGCGGAAATCCATGCTATTAAGTTAAGATTAAAACTACTTCGCAACAATCCGCTACAAATATGTATGATGGTATATATTTTAAACCATGCAGTGTGCATACTGCATGGTTTAAAATATATACCATCATACATATTTGTAGCGGATTGTTGCGAAGTAGTTTTAATCTTAACTTAATAGAAATGAAAGGGAATATTCTGTTCAAATATCCAACAAGAAGAACAAGAATCCCTTTTCAGTAGTAGGTAGTTGATAGAAATAGGTATTTTGTAACCAGTCTACCTATAGAATATCTATGTTTTGCATACTAGGCCCATAATTATTTACGCATTAGCATTGCAACAACCTGCATTAGGTTTTTGCTCTACTGTGATGCCCGGCGAACTATGATGGTATTTGATAGAGGAATTTTATGTTCGTTGAGTAGACAATCCTGCCGGAAATAAAGTCAAAATATTGTACGATAATATAAATAAAATATTAAAGATTTTAAAAATACTTTGATGGGTCGGACGCGTAGAGCCAACGTCGCGACTTATAAAGGTAGCATTATGTTCTCTATTATGTTCTGGTTTGAAGGGTATCGCAGAGCTACTTAGGGCATTCCAATTTAGTTCTCAGGAACAGTTACGCATATATGTACGCTGGATCTATTATGGCAACTTTATTTGAAGTAGTCGACTTCAGGAACGGCAGTGGTTACTTATGCAAGTCTTTAGAGTTTTTTTGTATACGCGCACTGCTTCAGGCGACATCGGGTGAAAGAGATTCGATTTTTGGTAATTGTATCGGAACTGAACCGCTGCAAAATCGTCACCGTGTGTTCACACTTAAATTTCCACAACTAACGCCGTATTCCCTCCCAACAGGTGAACGCAGACATCAACGTCCTGCCGTTCTGTACCCAGTTTATCCCGATGGAGGTCATCACGTACCCGAAGTACGAGAGCATCTGCTACCACCCCAGCATCCTGCCGCGGCACAGGGGAGCCTCTTCCATCAACTGGTGAGTCATCGTATGAAATATTCAACATGTTTAATTGAAGTCGCATGTGTTGAGAATTGCTGATGATCATGATTCTTATTGCGCGTTGGTTGATTTTTAAATATAATCGGCAGACCACTATAATTAATTTTTTCGAGTTCGTTTCGTATCCCGGTCAAATCGAATAAACTTTATCAGGGGTCAACAGGGGGTGGCGGGCTATCGTGACCCCCACATATTTTCTCCAGTCCCATTCTCCACTGAATGAAGATGATTTAACTTTTATGATAAAACTTGTAACATCTGTACTTTGGAAGGCTTTTTTTCTTAATTCTTAACATTGGCAATATATACTTATTTTTGGTAGTACTCTCTGATCCTTCTAGATCTCTGATCTAGAAGGGTTGGTTACTAATGTCCATTGCCGTTTAACATCTGATGGGTTGTATGCTCTTCTACAATTCTACTAAAATACTAAGACTACGAAATATAAGTCACCCTGTAAGTAAGTATACTAAGAAATCCATATCCAGCAGTGGTTACAAATATAGCTAGGTTTATTTTTGTATTAATGTAATGAATTAATGTAATTAAAAGTATTCAATCATCCTTCTGTCGCAACCATCTCACGTAGTATATGTATGTCGACGCTTTACGAATATAACGTGTGTAATTTTAATTTTAAATATTGATTAACATTTACTAACAAGTTTATTCAAATTTCACAACATTAATAACCAACAAGTATGTACTCGTTCTACCTATTACCTAATCAAATCACAGAATATTAACTTTTTTTTTTTTTTATAATATAAGAGTAGCAGACGAGCATGCAGTCCACCTGATGGTAAGTGGCTACTGCCGCCCATGGACATCTGTAATCAACCCCAGATAGGATTAGATATTCCTACCTGAGGTCGGCCACAGATGCGCCGCTACCCCTGAGGACTAAGCTGGAACGCCTCGGAAAAGTCTGTCTCCCTTACCACACCCTTCAAACCGGAACACAGCAGCGCTTAACACTACTGTTATTAGGTTGAAATAGGTGTGGCGGTGGTGCCGCCGGAGTCGAACCACAAAGGGTTCTACCACCTTCAAACCTGTTATCAGATCGATGTAATTAGCATTATGTTTTATTAAAATCTTGCTGACGAATCTGTATTCGTCCTCAAGATCCTTACTCATAATTTTATTATCGTCAATAAAATCCCTCCAGCTGATTACAAGCTGATACAAGAGGTACATTTCAACCAAACTTTAATTTTCAGGACACTAATCGAAGGTGACACAACCTGCGGCCTCTCCATATTCTGGGCTGATGATGGTTTGGACACGGGACCGATTCTACTCCAGAAATCATTCCCCTGCACAATCGATGACACCGTGGACTCCTTGTACAACAAGTATTTATATCCTGAGGGTACGTTTTTATTAAAATATTGTTAAATAATAAAAATGTTATAGCAAGTAATCGTCTTTATCACTTTCTAATGTTTTGTTATTACTCTGTGTTCTCTCATTATCATTGAAATTTCAATTGTATTACTAATAGATGACTACAGTAGCTGAAAAAAAATTGGTAAAATAATATTATTTATCTGTTTTAGGTATCAAAGCTTTAGCAGAATCAGTAAATATGGTAGCGAATGGCACTGCACCAAAGGAAAAGCAAACAGAGGAGGGTGCTACATATGATCCAGCATTGTTTAAACCTGAAACACATCAGGTAAATTTGAAACATATTTTAAGTATCTTTAGGAAACTCCGTTGAAATTATATTGAAAGAGAAAAAAGTTACAGTACTCTTAAATCGACCGTCATAACCATATTTGAATAGTAGGACTTTTAGATTAAGTACTTTTTAAAATAATTGATCGATAATATTAAACTAAGATAAGAAAAATTTTGATAAGATCTGATCTAAATAAGATCTAATAATAATAAGAAGAAGAACATAATAATAATTGAAAATAGGGGTAGCCTATTTTTTCGTTTTCGAACCAAAGGAATAGCGGACAGATAATAATATGCACTATCAATAAATGGTGCCAAATAAACGCTTTCTACACTCACAGCCCCACACTAGGATTCCCTGTGTCGTGGGTGCCATGGACACATACATAGACAAATACACAAACACCTAAACCTAGAAACAGAATTCTAAATTCATCATTTAGATTTAGGCCGGGGATCGAACCCGGGACCCTTTCCGCGTCAGACCGGTATAGTGACCGCTCTGCCACGCGGGTCGCCAAATTATTACTTATTACTTAATTATTTTTGAAATACATATAAATAAGTGGTTCGAAATAAATTTCCAGATCGACTGGTCCAAAGGAGGAATAGATTTACACAATTTTATCAGAGGAATGGACTCCTCCCCTGGAGCGACCACCTTCATAAAACCTCAGACCAAAGATGGTGTAGACGAAGCTAATGAAGCCAGCATTGAAATTAAATTCTTTGGCTCTTCACTGTGGGAAGGCGAGTATGAAACTGAGGGTGACGAGGTCGTCATACCAGGTCTGGAGAGACCAGCGGTTATACATGATGCAGGGCTGCTGATCACTGCTAATGATGGCGTAAAGGTATGTAGCAAAGTACACACATAAATAGTTATTTTAATATACCCATAATATAATTGTTGATTGTGTAATATTAATGTCTTGTCTTATGTAATATTAATACCATTATTAGCTTTAATTTTGTCTATATTTGTATTTGTAATATAGAAAATAATTATATTTCCATTGTTTTATAAACAAAGACTAATAATATATTTTTATTTTTATTGCAGTTAAACGTTGCAAGATTGAAAGTTAACGGCAAAATGATAAACGCCCAAAACTTTTATAAAGCAAATGAAAAGAAAGTTTCGATTCAACTGTCAGCTGAAGAAAAACAGTTTATAGAAAACGTTCGTGCAGTATGGAAGGCTATACTTAGAATTGATATTGAAGAAGACACCGATTTCTTCTTCGGTGGCGCCGGTTCAATGGATGTCGTAAGATTAGTAGAAGAAGTTAAAGATTTAGCTAATATGGATCTCCAAAACGAAGACGTTTATATGAATACCACATTCCAAGAATTTTACACAGCAGCAG
This sequence comes from Epargyreus clarus clarus, assembly GCA_014595695.2. Taxonomy (NCBI): domain Eukaryota; kingdom Metazoa; phylum Arthropoda; class Insecta; order Lepidoptera; family Hesperiidae; genus Epargyreus; species Epargyreus clarus. Next base: position 64,342 of record JACTTY020000142.1, read on the forward strand.
TACTGAAATGGCGAGGAGGTTCAGGCAGTAAGGACGTCGTTTACGAAGGAATTGAATTAGAAGCGAACAAAATGAAAATTAAATTTCCCACACAATTGTTTATTAACGGTGAATTTGTTAATTCAGATAGTGGAAAGACACTAACGCTAATTAATCCCACGGATGAGTCGGTAATTTGTAAAGTACAAAGTGCTTCAGCTAATGATGTAGATAAAGCTGTGAAAGCAGCGAAGAAGGCCTTTGAAGAAGGTGAATGGTCTAAGATTAGCGCGCGAGAACGAGGCCAGATAATGTTCAGGTAAATTACTATTCTTGGTAAGCAAATTGTTATTGTAATTTAATATCGCATATGAAAGTTACAGTAAATTTAAAAAAGAACATTTTAATACTTCACTTATTAACAAACTGAAAGAGCTTTAGAGCTACTATCAACTATGTGCAACAGACAACAAAAATATGTAAATATCTTGTTTCATGTGATATGAAATGTAAAAAATCTGACTTATGCTAATGAAGTATCTTATGTTAACAGATTAGCAGACTTAATGGAGCAGCACAAAGAAGAGCTAGCAACCATCGAGTCAATAGACTCAGGAGCAGTATACACGCTCGCACTAAAGACCCACGTTGGGATGTCTATAGATACCTGGAGGTACTTCGCTGGCTGGTGCGATAAGATCCAAGGAGCTACCATACCCATCAACCACGCAAGACCTAATAGGAACTTAACGATCACAAAGAAAGAACCTATTGGTGTGTGTGGTTTGATAACACCATGGAATTACCCGTTGATGATGTTGTCCTGGAAAATGGCGGCGTGTTTAGCTGCTGGCAATACTGTGGTTATGAAACCTGCTGCGGTAAGATTTTTACGTATTTCTATATAGATATAGATTGTAGCATGATCATGACGTACAAAAAATCAAGGTTTCGGTCACATCGTTTTACACTGCGCGTTGATTGTCAATCAAAAAATTTTATAAAGTAGATTTTGCATTACAATTTAAAGAAATATATGAATTAAAAATATTCAAATTTTCAGTTTAAACGAATATTGGTATCATAGTCATCTATCATTCTGTCATTGTCCTTTACTCACATTCGTTCTTTAATCCTGTCTCTCCTCTCTCTGTACTCGTACTTCATCTTCCTTCGTTTGATTATTTTTCCACATAAAATGATTATCGACATATTCTTAAATATTTCAAATTAGACGGTTATATTAAAAGCTCCATTTCCCACAGGTATGTCCACTGACCGCATTGAAGTTCGCCGAGCTATGCGTTCGCGCAGGGGTCCCTCCAGGCGTCGTCAACATCCTCCCAGGAAGTGGAACTGTTTGTGGTCAGGCTCTGGCCGACCATCCTCTGGTTAGGAAACTTGGATTCACCGGCAGTACAGAAATAGGTAAAAACTATATATTATTTTTTAACGCCCTTCAAAATATAACTAGCAAAACGAAATAATATGTAGGAAGAGATCAAAAAACACATGGCTAGAAAAATAATTCTTAGGACTGAAATTAATTACGCAAAACGTTGTACCTATAGAAAAAGTTATGAGATTAAATAAAATACATAAAAGAAAAATAAATTTAAATATTTACATCAATCATAAATAAATTTAGAAAATATGTTAGTGAAAGAATAAAAAAAAAATTCAAATTGGACTAAAGCGGATTACTTTTTCTGAATTAAGTATAGAACGCAATTATTGAACTAATTAAATTGTTTCCTTTGAACGCAGGTCAAACCATAATGAAGTCTTGTGCTGCTTCAAATATGAAGAAAGTATCTTTAGAATTAGGTGGCAAATCACCACTGGTTATCTTTGAAGACTGTGATCTCGACAAGGCCGTAAGAAACGTAAGTACCTAACTAAGATAAATAGTTATTACCGGATAGTGAGTACTTAGATATATTTCTAGTAAAATTTGGTAATTAAGTATATGGCTTTTAGTTATAATTGTCATTATATAATATAATTATTATTAACGATAATCATAAACACCCAAGGACAGATTTGATTTTAAGCGTATTGACTAAACATTTTTAGGCGCTTTAGTTAGATGCAATTTATGCTTGTGTAATTAATTTTGCATAAAAAATTTAACAATTTTTTATACAAAATGTATTTTTTATACAAAATTTTAGTCACAGTATGTTAACACATACTCGTGACTAAAATGGTTCTATGGGGTCTAAAATTCCATCTACCCATCGGACAGTCTCCTTGTAAACCTATATATACAATCAGCAGGTAAACGACCTAGATGATATCTCTGCAAGCCAATAAATGAGTCTATTTACTTTGACAGGGTATGTCTTCAGTATTCTTCAACAAGGGTGAGAACTGCATAGCAGCTGGCAGGCTCTTCGTCGAAGAGACCATCCATGACGAGTTTCTACGGCGTGTGGTCGAAGAGACCAAGAAGATCAGCATTGGTGACCCTCTGCACAGAGGTACCTCTCATGGACCTCAAAATCATAAGGCGCATATGGATAAACTATTAGAGGTAAGCTTTTAACGAACCACCATTGATATATTTAAAAATTCCATTAATTTATTGATTTATCACGTAGACCAGTAAAAATAAAAATAAACTATGTTGGTATGAATTTGGTACATTATAGGTACTCTCTCTGTCTTAGTAAGTAGATTCAAGACTCATTTGAGCATTTCTAAGTGTATTATGCACGTAATTCTAAGTGATTCAATATATTTTATATTGTTTTACATTGCCAAGGTAAATAAGTTATTTAGCTAATATAATAATTATGGCTAGGTTAGAGGATGACTCATCAAATAATATTTCTACTAAGTAAATCCGTATATCTTTTACGTGATTAAATAAATCTTGAGGTTTATTTTTCTAACCTAGTGAACTTTTTACCGTCAGTGAGTGAGCTTATTAAGAAGATTTACTTATTTTGTATTATAGTACTGTGAACGTGGCGTGAAGGAAGGTGCAAAGCTTGTGTATGGAGGGAAACGCCTCAACAGACCAGGCTTCTTCTTCGAGCCGACCATCTTCACCGACGTGAAAGACGGCACATATCTCGCGACAGAGGAGTCCTTCGGGCCTATTATGATCATCAGCAAGTTTAGTAGCAAGTGAGTGTTATATTTTTTTAATTAAACAATGAACGTAATACTTAATAATTTATTTAAAAAATTGGATTTTTTTATCATTCGAAAAATGCCATCGTAAATTTCTAAAGAGAACTTATTCCGCGAAGTTTTTGAAGAATCTCATGGTGCCTATTTCATGGTCATAGTATATCGAAAGACTTGCGAGGAAATTGATTCGCTGCTAAATTTTACTTTAAAGGTCATCTACTTTGTAAGATAGAGACAATATCACAAGGTATACCAATTTATATCCGAGCTTACTATAATAATAATAGTATAATACCAATTGGATAATAGATATCCACATGTGAAGCAAGGACCGCCAGGCGAGCAGCGTAAAATTACATAAAAATATAGCATTAAAATACAACATTATTAGGTTGAAGTGCCTCTGCAGTCGAACTACAACCTGCTACCGCTTCATCTCCATGTGTATTATCAACTTTAATCCTTAACTTTAGTAAAATGTTTCCCAAAAAAATCGTGAATATGATTCGACGATCATGTTGATTCATATCGCATATTTCTTTAACCCCAGAAATATCGCCGACGTGATCCGTCGCGCGAACAACACCGAATACGGTCTTGCGAGCGGCGTGTTCACGCGGGACGTGTCGCGCGCGCTGCAGTTCGCGGAGCGTGTGGACGCGGGCACCGTGTTCGTCAACACGTACAACAAGACCGACGTCGCCGCGCCCTTCGGCGGGTTCAAGCAATCTGGCTTTGGCAAGGATTTGGGTAAGTAGTGACTAAGTACCTACGACTGGTAGTCTAGTTTGTCACTAAAAACAGTAAGACCGGTGACGTCACGCGTTTCGGCGGGTTCAAGCAGTCTGGCTTTGGGAAAGATTTGGGTAAGTGCCCGTGCCTAACAAAGATATTTAGGCGTATTTGAACAGCCTAGCTTCAGGAACAGGAGCTTCAGGAAACAGCAGCGAAAAAACATAAACCATTTGTTTTTTCATCAAGTCAGAAGTATAACGACTGGGAAGGGGACCCCCTACGCGGCATTTTTGTATGACAGGTAAAATTTATTTGGCTGAATAAAAATGTCATTTTTGATTTAAGATTCTTTTTTTTTGTCTGTGTTCCCTCATCTTCACCATTACCTATTGTATGAAAGTAGCACTCGTCCGTCTTACCAGATTTACGTTGGACTTTCTAAACCAAACATACCGTCTAGCATCTAAAAAGGTTGATTTCATTCCTTTAACTACTTTTTTTTGGTTTCAGGTCAAGAAGCACTCAACGAATACCTCAAAACAAAATGTATAACCATAGAATATTAAGTTTAAATTTAACATTATCTACGACGAAAGGCACAAGTGCACAAGACAAATTTTGATTATAATAATTATTTTTCTTCTTAGCCAACTAAGTGTAATTTTATTTTGTTTATTGTATATAAATAATCTTATATCGTGAAATACAAAGAGTGACAATTTTTAATGTATTTAACATTATTATTATTAAAGTATTTAAAATATTATTAGTATTTTATTTTATTTATTTAATGTGTATAACCAATGCCTGTCTAGGATACGACAACCTTTTCAATTAAATAAAGAAATTTCTACACAACAACAACAGAACAACGAAATTAGATAACATCGCGTAATTTAAAACTGGAAACTTGGCCTGTCGATTGCGGGGTCTGCGGTTCGAATCCCAGACACCTTTGATTTTTCATAGTTATGTGAATATTAAAAATTAGTTATCACTGATTTAACGGTGAAGACTTTACCTGAGAAATCATTAAAAAAAGTTCTTCAAGGTATGCGAAGTCTACTGTACTGTATTGGCACTTGGTCAGCGCGATTAACTATGACCTAATCCTTCTCAATAGGAAGAGACTCGTGCCTACCAGAGGGACAGTAATGGGTTGACGACGACATCAAACAAATAAAATATCATCTACCTGCGCTCCAAGTGCCGAGCGACTTAAACTCATGCTACATTATTATTTTATAATTCTATAAAATATTACAAAATAAATCATACCATTATACCTACATTCCATTAGGAAAGACACTACTCTGTTATGGATTAAATTAATTTCGAAGAGAATATAACCACTACGTTTTAATAATTTGTCCTGAATTGAACAATCATAAACAACTTAAACTAAGAAGATCCTCTAATTACTGTTTTCACCCAAGAACACAAAGTTTGATTTCCATTATCTGAGAATCCAATTGTTTTGTATTCCAAAAGATTACAATATATCTAAGATTACATGATTTTAAAGAATGCTAAGAATATGCTAAGAATGTTAGGCTAAAAAAATATGTATCCAAGGCGACGAACCGGGATTTAAAAAATAAGTTGACATTGACAATGACACCCTCTGTCAGTCACTTAACAGATGTATTGACTTTCAGTCATCTGAGAAAATTGGTGTATTAATCGGAAATAAACGAGAATTAAAACTAAAAATGAGTAAGGCAAAGGTACCTTTACGTGATATTTCGCCTATTTTGCAATCTTTAAGGAATTTCCTACTCGGAGTAAGTATTTTTTGTTTAATTGTATTATTATGTAACCTCCAAATGTTCTTGTTTTGCTGATGTTTTCTTTTAATATTGTAGAGGAAGCATACTCTTGCCTTACGTTTTGAGCCTCTCCTGTCTGCGAGGACTCAACCACCACCAGAAATTCCCGACGGCCCTACCCATAAGTAAGGATTGTTTATATCTTTGACATGTAAACATTTGCGTCTAATTTCTGAAAATTTTCATGTGAAAATTTAAAAATATTTTAATTTAGATTGTAGCCACATAACTTGCAATTTATGTTATTTAAAATTACCATATAAACAGATGATAAGAAAAGGAATGCTTGAAATGGATGAAAATACACAAATACCAGAACAGAAATATATTGTTATCTTTTAGATCCAAATTCATCATTTTAATTCAAATCCGGCTGGGGATGGAACGCAGAACTCACTACATTGCGGACTGGTTTGGTGACCACTTCACCACTTAGGTTTTCTTAAAACCCTTTCTTAGCCTTTCTTAAAAAGTATAACAAATAAATTTTTCAGGCATGCACACAACTACTACTATACTCGTGACGCTCGTCGCGAGGTGGCGCCGCCTTTGGACCTCACACAGAAACTTCTAGTCGATGTCTCGGACAAAGAGTGAGTATTTGGATAGATCTACAATTCCTATTTATTTTTTGCATATTTTGAATAAAGGTGACAAAAGTATAATATTTTACAGTAATACCCCATACTTAAGCGGTAGGTGAGACTGAGCGATAACCACATAAGTCGAATTGGCATAAGTCAGAGGGTAGGATTTCACATATAAATAACATCATTATGATATGATCTCCCTTGTAACTATGCGCTGCCTGTGCGCAACAATTGCATACATATAAATTAATTGAGCAATAATTTGGGAGCAGTAAGTCTATAATTGGTTATTGAGAGTTGCTAGAGAGATGTCGCTAAAACAAAAGATGAATCGCTGAGACTTGAAAATTGTATAACTCCAGGTTTGCATAAGTCAAGATATTACTGTACTTGAAAAAATGGCATGAAACAAAAATTACTAACAGTACTTCTAGAAGTAATATTATAAACATTTTTTTATTGCACATGCTATACAATATATGCAATAAATTATTGCATAAATTCTGTAATATCTGACTTAATAAAAAAAGTAATATTATATAGGTACTGATTTAATTCAATTTGTTTTAGTGCACCCCGAGGAGTCAAAAATGTTGTGCCAACACCAGGACAAGTTTACGAATGGGACAAACATTACTAGTAAATAAGTTGTAAGGGAAAGCATTAACATTAAACAATTAGCAAAGTGTACATTTATTATTTAATATAGATTCTGTTTGAAATTTTCTTTTCTTATCCTTGAAGATTTTGTTATACATGTAACATGACCAATGCAATAAAAAGATGTATTTTTGTAGAAATAATTAATAATAAATAGAAATAAAACTCTATCCAAATTTTACCTGCAGATCATTGAAATTTAACAAACAAATGCTTTCTACACTCACAGCCCCACACTAGGATTCCCTGTCGTGGGTGCCATGCCATGGACACACAGACAAATACACAAACACCCAGAAATTATTTAGATATCAGTCTGGCCGGGAATTGAACTCGGGACCCTTTGAGCATCAGACCGGTATGGTAGCCGCTCTGCCACGCGGGTCGTCACATCAAATTCTAGTATACAGAAATTGTCAAATGTCGATCTTTGACAGGTAAAACTTTGGATAGATTCATTATTAACAAGAAATCCTTAAGGTTAGCAACGAATCTGAAACCATCCTCAGGTCTGCAGGTCAAGAGATTATTTGGTATTGATTGCAGATTTCTATGGGCAACAGTGGCCACTCACCAACAGCTTAACTGCATTTGCTACTTCTGTTATTTTTGTCACTGTACCATATGTAACGAGTTCTGTTTGATAATGGTATTACAAATTAATTATCATTTGCTAAAACAGTGAAGAAAATATCGTAAGGAAACTTGCATACCTGAGAAATCTAAAAAGTTGTCGAAAGGTATGTGAAGTCTACCAATTCACACTTGGCCAGCGCGGTGGATTATCACCTAATTCTTCTCATTCTGAGAGGAGACTTGTGCCTAGCAGTGGGACAGTTTTAGGTTGATGATGATGTTCTTCAATAAAACACTCAATATTTTTGTATTAATTTCATATTTTAATCAAACAAAGTAGAAGCAGCAAACTCTTAAATAAGTAAAAACAAGTTAACAAGTTTATCTTTGATCAATAAGCATACACCATTCGCAAACAATATTAAATATAAAGATTCAAACATCATTTTATCACTAGTTTAAAAAATAAGGTTCATAGTTTAGGTATAATGGCCTCTGTAAGATCTTTGTCTGAAAAAATCCAAAAAACACAATTTCAAAAAATTACATGCAGTTATGGAAAAATGTCCTTTAATGCCCAAGTGTGTAATTTTTGGTAGATTATACTGTTTAGTTTGAAATTTGAAAACATTATTCGATACCTTACTTGGCAAATGAGCCAACTCCACGTTTTTTCAAAATTGTTTTCTTATTTATTTTGATAGTAAATGGCGTTGAACGAAATCAAAATAAATAAAAAAAATCATAATCATAAGTATTAATTCTATGTTTTTTGACGAGTTGAGACTCTAACGTATTTATTTCTTATATTTTTTAGGAAATACCCCAAAGCTGCAACAAATACTTGCTAACATATAAAGTATTTTATTAATTATTATAAATACTTATCTACGTTTAATAATTTTGATATATTCCTAGAATCTATACATTATTATGCAAGAATTATGTGTAGGATTACTATCATTACAATCAAGATTTCTTACATATTTTATATTGAATGAATGACAATTTTATTATAAAAAAGTTATCATGGCCAAAGTTAAAACAGAATTATATTCTTTATGGCCAGTGTGCAATTTTATGCTATGTCTTCCCTCGAGTCACTTAGCTCTCTATCTTTCTACAGATTTCTAATCTGAACCTATAATAGCATACATACATTTTCTAGCTAAGGTTTTCCTTACAATCCCTATAATGGATACCTCTCGGCAAAACTTGTGATAATTTGCGTGTTAAGATAAAAGAGGCGTACATCGAGCGATATGATCCTACCCACTTACTTACAAATGTACTAGAAATTTACCTACCTTCATGGGCGTATATAAGAGGTCTTTGGGAGACCATTAACATAAGACTAAAAAAGGCAATCTGCTCAAAGGAGCACCATTTTCATAAATTTCAGTAATTATTTATTCTGGACTCCCTATTAAAATAGGCTGTCAATAAATATTGAAACAGGAGGACTCCTCCCCCACTCCCTCTTACCAAGGCTATAGCTACCCATATGCCCATGCCTACTTTGCTATTATTCTTAGGACAAAATCTTTTCTAATACAATCATGATTATTTACACTTTACAAACATTTTAATCTTTACCCCATTTATAGGGATTAGGATTAAACTCTAGACTCCAAGCATAGATTAGTAAAGATACTTCGCCGCCTTGAAATTGAATGAAGCCACAAACGGCTTATTAGTAAGTTATTTTTTTTTAATTCTTGCCAAATAAAAACATTTTTAGAGAAAATTTACGAATAGGTATCTAATACTGCATAATAAATAAATAATTATTTCAAATATTTTAGAGACATTTTAGCACGGAGACGTGGCAAAACTTTTTTACGCAACTATTTCAATTCTCAAAACTGGTTACATTTTCTTGTTAGGAGTGAGTAATCTTTACTAATCTATGACTTCAAGTTATTACCTAACCGCGAAATCGCATCTATCGCATCGCCAACTTATTATTAATCGCGCAAAATCATAGCTCAAAATCCGTAATGCCTGCCATACACACTACGTTGAACAGGAGAGGTATACCTGTTCAGGTATGCCTGCGCAGGTACGCCGTACTGTGTGGGAATAGACCAAATAGAATAGATAGCAGGTTTTTGAACCTGTGCCGCCGACCAGCGCAATATCAAAAATCATTTCTTTCGTGTGTTAGCGTACGATGTCATCGTCTTCAATCGAGACCATCGCTGTACGGTACACCGGAACGTACCCATACACGCTATCAACGTGCGGTTGACCTGTACAGGCAAACCTGCGCCGGTAAACCGTCCGGTAGACCGTAGCATGTATGTATGGCTTACACATGAGAATTTCACAATTCATCATCAAATAATAATCAAATTATCATAATTGGAAAATGCTTTACAATGATTACAGAGCCCTAACGTTTAATAGTAAATATTTTCATAGAAAAACGTTATGAATACAATATAATATATTGTGCATATTAATATATGATCATAGTGAATATGAGCCAGCCATATTCAGTCACTGGAATCCGTACTGTCTGGTGCCCGTAAGTTCATGTGTGAGAAGTTTCCGAAGGTAAAAGCTCTGTTCCTCGTCGGCCTTCTCGACCGATATCTAAACCTGTAACATATTATAATAACTATATATTATATCTGAAAAGCAATAATAGCCTCGTATAGGCCTCTCTATCAAAAGGTTTAAATCTCAGGCTGTTTGATTTGGATGGTGAGGGACAACATCGTAAGGAATTTTGTATATCTGATAGATATTAAAAAAAAAGTTATCAAAGGTTTATTTATGGTCTATAAATCCGCACTTGACTAGCGTAGGAGACTATGGGCTAATCCTTCTCATTCTGAGACGACCCGTGCCCAACAGTGAAAGAGTAATGAGTTGAAGATACACATACAAATCTGTATTATACATACAAAATAAAGATCCACCCATTTAGTGCAAGAAGCAATTTTGAGTTTTCCTTTTGACAGTTGACTTAATTTGAGGCGACTATCTTAGCCCTTGGTAGTTGCAACTCATCTGTGATCGTCTTTTTTTTTTTTTTTTTTTTTTTATAATATAAGAGTAGCAGACGAGCATGCAGTCCACCTGATGGTAAGTGGCTACTGCCGCCCATGGACATCTGCAATCAACCCCAGATAGGATTAGATATTCCTACGTGAGGTCGGCCACAGATGCGCCGCTACCCCTGAGGACTAAGCTGGAACGCCTCGGAAAAGTCTGTCTCCCTTACCACACCCTTCAAACTGGAACACAGCAGCGCCTAACACTACTGTTATTAGGTAGAAATAGGTGTGGCGGTGGTGCCGCCGGAGTCGAACCACAAAGGGTTCTACCACCTTCGCTTCTTCTTCTTCGCGTCTTCAGGTTCACAACTAATTTTTACACCCATATTTTATGCAATGCATTCATTTACATATGGGCATTATTTAATAACTCCTTATAACATTATAAACATACTGCAAAACCAAACCAGCAGTGGTTAAGAAACTCGGGCTCTCGATTGAGGGGTCCGAGAATTAAATCCCAGGCACCTCTGATTTTTCAAAGTTATGTGCGTACTAGAATTTCTAATTAATTAATTATCACTTGCTAAACGGTGAAGGAAAACATCGTGAGGAAACCTACATACCTGAGAGATTTATAAAAAAAAAACTCAAAGGTGTGTGAAGTCTATCAATATGCACTTGGCCAGCGCGGTGGACTACGGCCTAATCCTTCTCATTATGAGAGGAGACCCGTGCTCAGCAGTGGGACAATAATGAGTTGGTGATGATGATGAAGACCAAACCTGTGTCATTTATCCTCTCCGTCCACTTGCTTCCTGAACTGCATGGCATCACCGAACGCCTTCTTCACAGCTTTCCGTTCAGTGGGTTTCCTCGACTCCACAAGCTTGGCTTGGTCCACACTCTTGTCTGTTCCCAACAGCTCCAGTTTGTTAGGTGGCAGCCATTGCCATGTGCGTTTCACGTCGAAGAACAGAACCAAATATAGCACTGGTTCGTGCGAGTGGTTCTTTTTGAGATTGAGAACGTCTTGCGGCGGCACTGGGAGGGGCACTCCGTTGTATATGAAGCCCTTTGGCATCTTCGGGTCTATGATCAGCGCTGGGTACCAGGGATAGCCTCTGAAAAAATGAATATTATTTCTAAAAAGAAGAAATTGGTTAGCATTCAGTTAAATATTAAATATTTAGAAGTTGAAGGTGGTAGAACCATTTGTGGTTCGACTTCGGCGGCGCCACCGCCACACCTATTTCTACCTTATATCAGCAGAGTTAGGCGCTGCTGTGTTCCGGTTTGAAGGGTGTGGTAAGGGAGACAGACTTTTCTGAGGCGTTCCAGCTTAGTCCTCAAGGGTAGCGGCCCATCTGTGGCCGACCTCAGGTAGGAATATCTAATCTTATCTAGGGTTGATTACAAATATCCATGGGCGGCAGTAGCCACTTACCATCAGGTGGACTGCACGCTCGTCTGCTACTCCTATATTATAAAAAAAAATCATACAATTGATTTCAATGTATGCTAGCTATCATAACTTAAAAAAAATTGCATTTAACATACATTTACCAACTAATAAGTGCTTCAAAACATAGTATTTTTTGTAACTATGAGATTAAATATTATACCTATGTGATAAAATATATTCACCTGCATTTGGCCCACACTAACTGCAACGGTTCTAGTTCTATATCAGATTGAGCTGCCTTCACAGGTGTTTTGGATGTCGATGATCTTGTGCCACGGCCCTAAATATTGACAAAATAATTACACATACAATACATTACAGTCATTACAGCTAAAAAAACAACAATAAATCTGCACTATTACAATATTGTAACAGTCATGAAAATCTTAGTAATTCATTATATTTTACTTTAGTTTATTTATTTGAACTTTGTCCATTTGTTTATTATTATGCGAATTATCCAAAAATTAGTAAGTTATTGAGTCTGTATCCGTATGCGTTGTTAAAATACGTTTTCGGAAAGCAATTGAATGGATTACTCGCAAGTACTTAACGCATACTAATATCCATCTGTCCAATGTTTCAATTCTAGCATTCAGAAAATATCACATTTTGATTTTTTATATGCAAAAAGTTATAGATTGTTTAGTAACAACGGGCGTAATTGAGGCATTATGGTTATAAATGTTATTATTTTTTTATTTATATCTAACGATTACGCAGACGGGCTACCTGGTGGAAAGCAGTCACATCGCCTATGGACATTTGCAACACCAAAGGAGTCGCCAATGCATCGCCGGCTTTGAAGGAGATCTCTTTTTGCACCCCTTTGGAAGAGCCCCTCTTGTTTTGTTTTTCGGGGTTTGGGTACTAATTGTACATGTCATTTCATTGTACCTTACGCAATCTATTTTACACTTTAATTAAATTATCCTATCCTATATAATTAATTTATATGTTTGAGAGTTGCATTGGTGAACGCATAAACACATCTCGCAGTCTCAGAAAACGAGAACCCTTAGGTGGTAGAACCCTTTGTGGTTCGACTCCGGCGGCACCACCGCCACACCTATTTCTACCTAATAACAGCAGTGTTAGCCGCTGCTGTGTTCTGGTTTGAAGGGTGTGGTAAGGGAGACAGACTTTTCCGAGGCGTTCCAGCTTAGTCCTCAGGGGTAGCGGCGCATCTGTGGCCGACCTCAGGTAGGAATATCTAATCCTATCTGGGGTTGATTGCAGATGTCCATGGGCGGCAGTAGCCACTTACCATCAGGTGGACTGCATGCTCGTGTGCTACTCCTATATTATAAAAAAAATTTGTAAGAGCCCCTCTTGTTGCGTGAGTGAATGTTACCTTGAGCGGCGTGGCGGGCTCGGCGGGCGGCGCGGCGCGGCGGCGGCGGCGCGGCGCCGGCCCGCTGCCCTCCGCCGTCGACTCCAACGTGTCGTTGTAACTCGACCTAGAAAACACACCTTTATATGTATAAGTGAACACTTCCTCGGGTGCGTTGACCACTTTTTGGGTGAAAAAAAAATCATGGAACGATGACTCGGATCGTCACAGGATGCTTTTCATGAGCTATATGTATACTGTGTATAAGATATAACTCCGTGTAAAGAAGTACTAATGACCAATTTAAAGTAATCCTTGATTATAAACACTTCTCTATAAACGAAAAATAATAATCTAATACCTCGATGATACAATTCACAAATTACCTAGTTTTCACTTGTACTGACAGTCCACTAATACTGACACTTTTTTTATTAGACTGAAAAAGCAAATGAACATGCAGCCTATCTAGTGGTAAATGCTCACTGCCACTCATAGCTGGATGACATGGATTCTATTTGAAAACTATCGAGAAAGTCTCGTCAAATAGTGCATTTGCACTCCTGGAAACTAAAATTATCGCCATATATTTATATAAAAGACATAATTATTTAAATAGCAATCAATTTATAATATGCAGACGACATCTTAGAAATCAAATTAAAAAAAATCCATTTTTCTATTTACATTATCAATCCTTTCATACCTATAACATCATAATACTGCAAACAAGTAGTATACATAACTTATATACATCAGTGTTATATACAATATACACAAAATGCTAACCCGTCACTGGAGCTGAACGAGCACGAATGATCCGATCCGTTCTCGTCGTCGTAGTGCGTACACGACGAACACGACTGCGACCACACTGAACTGCTACTCGATGATCTGAAATATTAATACCGATGAATTATAGGTGAGAATAAAATATTGCGGCACATACATATAATATGAACAGGACAATACTAAGATAAATTTCTTTAAAAGTCCTATGGACGATTTGTGCAAAAGCCCACTGTTGATCGAACCATTCCGATCGAATTATACTGTCAGATCAAAGAAAAAACATCGCTACGTTTGTTTCTAGCGTGAAGCAATTCTTGCGTTTCGGTGAAAAGGTATAAATACCGAGTAGTTTACATAAAAAGGCAGTGTTTGTATGTGGGTGAGTATGTATGCTAAGTACATAATATACCTGGAAAGTGCCAAATCGCTATCCGAGCCTACTTCTCCTGGCGGTCCACGGTACTGCAGGAAGGACGCCGGTACTGGGGTCGACACTGGTTTGTTTTCGCCTGTCAGCGCTCGGCTGAAATAATAACACAATAATAAATAAATTCACCTCACAAAAACACAAAACAAATAAATAAATTCACCTCACATCTGGACATAATAATAGTTTTTTTCTTATTTTACCTAAATATTTCCCCCACCACGTCTTTACAGATAAAAGTTTAATAAAGATATCCAAAATGACTATAATAGCCAGACTACATCTTATAAATAAAACTCTTATATTGAGTTTAAGCTTGTTATCGTATTGTGGGGATTTCCCGCAACCCGTCAAAAGACGTCGCCACACGTTTCTGAATCACGCTATTGAAATTTTTTTAACATCTTACTTAAATGGAAGCTCTAACCTGAGACCCTTTGCTATTATATAACTTAAATAAAAAGAACCGAGGTTCGAATCATCGGCACGCACCTCTGACTTTCCCAAGTTATGGTGCGTATTGGAAATAAATTATCACTTGCTTAAACGGCGAAGGAAAACACCGTGACGAAACCTGCATACTTGAGAACTCTTAAAAAAAAGTTTTCAAAGGTATGTGAAGTCTACCAATACGCACTTGGCCAGCGCGGTGACTATGGCCGCATCCTTCTCATTCTAAGAGGAGACCCGTGCCCAGCAGTGGGACAGTAATGGGTTGATGATGATGAAGTGAAATAAACATGGAATTTTAGAAAGTACGTATAAAATTACCCAAATATATCGTGCGATGTATGAATCTTGTCCTTATCGTGTTTGCGAGGTCTACCGCGCCCTTTCTTCCTCGGCGACGTCTCCAGTGTGCGGCCGAGACTCGCTGACAATGTGGGCAATGTTGCTAGTTAAAAATAAACTAAATTATTATAGTTATATATTACAACACATTATCTTTGTAACTACATATTTATATCAATAGTTATATATTAATATTAAAGCACATTATACTTGTAACTACATCACCGAGTTATATCCATATTGATTGAAATAAAATAATGAATAAATAATGAAGCGTTTTTATGGCAGTACACAGTAAAGGCATTTTCATAAGTCCACGATGTAGCTATACATTGTTTTTAGGAAATTGACAAGGAACAACAAAGAAACGAAGCGAAACAAAGCGAAACATTTCATAGAAGTATGTTTGATGAATAATGATTAAACAATATTCTAATCTTTCTATATAAAGCCTGATACTTCTTATACAGAATATGAAGTTTTGACCTTCAGAAGTATAAAAAGATTGATTGCTCTGTTTTAGAAGTATTATTAATTAGTATAAACTTACCATCAGATCCAAAGCTTTTCGGTGGCGTGGTCACAGTGGAAGGTGGGATTAATAGTGTTGGTTTCCTCAAACCGCCTAGTAGACCAAGACCTAAAAAAACATTAAAAAACAGGGTGAATTTTTCAAATGGGTCTTTAGGGCCAAATCCGAAACTATGATGGTGGATTAGCGAAAAATCTTGAAGGGAGTTACGAGGCAAATTTTGATAAAAACTAAAACTGCATCATTAGATTTTTTTTAAAATATGGTATAATTTTTAATAACTTGGTACAATTTTGCCTTTGGTAAGCCTTCTGCTTACAGTAGTATATTTAACGTTACCTGGACTCGAGGTCTCCGGATGCTTCGCGGGCGATTTCTCTGGAGTGGCGAGTTTCTGCGTGCGCTCCACCGACTTGCTGGGCGGAGGGACTGGGGTCTCGGAGTCAGATGTTGCCGTTTCTGTACGTGAATGTAGTATTTTAGTACGATTTATTGATTTACCCAAATAGAAAAGTAGTAAGATCATTAAAGCTCGATAAGTAACACTTGCGACACATTTTTAGCGTAAAATAGTTCTTGCGTTTCGTTTGAAGGGTCCGGCTAACTTCGAATGAGGCGGCCATGTTAATTCTCAGGAGTGGCAACGTGCCTGTAATCGGCTTCAGTTAGAACCTCTGTTCTACATGGAGCAGATTACAGATGTCCATGGTTGGTAGTGACCACTTACTTACCATGAGGTAAAAAAGAAAAAACAAAACAAACAAAAATACTTTAAATACTTCATATACCAACTCCTATTACTTGTCTAATGTAAACTTTAACGCCCGTTCTTAACAATCATCTATCCGTAATTATGCCTATAAAATATCGACGTTTGACAATTTCTTCAAACTAGACATTGTCAGAATTCGACTTTTGGTAGGTAAAATTAGGATAGATTGATTATTAATAATAGGCATCATAGTACAGTATAACAGACCGTTATCCCTCTGCGGTCGTGCGGCGGACAGGGCGACGCGGCCCCGCCCCCTGCGCCCGCGCCGGCCCCGCCCACGGCCACGCCCCCTCCACCAGTTCCTGTTCACTTTGCTCTTCTGCGGTGCTGGCGATTCATCCCGCTGTTGGAATAGACAATGATATAATAATCCAACCAAACCAAAAAATATATATCATGCCGTATATACGTATATACGAAGGTAAGACGTAATACTTCCTTGGCATAATTAATAAAAAATGTGCATCAAAACTTACTGACTTAACTGAAAAAACGACTAATAGTCGATTGTAAATAAATATTACATATAGATTGTGTGTTACAACAACGCGCGCAACTTCGTCCCGCGCTAAAAATATTTTTTATCTGTTTTGTCAAACACGGCAAAGTGTTACTCCAAAAATATTTATTTCAGGGTTCTTGATTTCTTTGTTACAATCCTGATACAGTAACAGAAATGTAAATAAATATAATAATAATATTATTAAAGAAACATAAAAGCATATGACGATATATTGGTACCATAAGTATAATGTATTGGCATAAAATAATTGAAAAATAGTTATACATTATAAAATCACTAACAGAATTAGGAAAAAGTTTCGCCGATACAAGGAAAAAATACCGTTTTGATGGAAGTCATGCTGGGAAATCTGCTAGTTATCGCATCGTCCTGATTGCGTGGAAATAAAATTAATATATTAGATACATATTTACATAAATAATATTTTTTAAATGTTACACACATACACAAATATTGTATGTATTGAACTGTTGTACAGTTACAACTTGTTTTTATTACCAATAAACTAATATAAGCATGGATCCTTATATAAGTTCTCCATACAAAATATAAAATTACCAGGTAAGGTTTTTTGTTTGCTGTATAGTTATAATTAATTGTATATGAGTGGGTGGTAGCATAAGTTAAGTTATATATTTTAAAATAATTCATACACATATAGTTTGTTTTTAAGCTGATTATAATTAAGTTATATAACTTATTATAAGCAATACTGATAATTGTAATTTAAAAAATCAGGAAAAAATATTGTTTGTCAATCTCACCGTATTATTTTCATCCTCTGATCTATCCCCTTTGTGCACGCTGGGCTGTCGACGCTCGCTTCGGGCCACGGACACCGCGCGTTCGGGACGAGTATCTGTAATTAAAATGTTCTATTTTAACGTCCGTTATTTATAATCAATCTATCCAATGTTTTTAAAACCAATGATCGACATTGACAAGTTGTCATTTTTCGATCTTTGGTGAGCAAAAATTGGACAGATTGATTTTAACGGGTGTAACTCTGTTCGACTTCATAAACACTGCCGTCACATCTGTATATTCCTGATATATTTATTCTTTATTGACCAAATAAAGTTGCGGTGCATTGCATAGGCTGTGTTAAGCGCTGCTATATTATTTTTAAAGAATGTGGTAAGATAGACACTTACATGGGAAGTTCCATCTTAGGTATCTAGAATAGCAATGTATCCGTGTATCCGACAGTAAGTAGTACTCAATGCTATCCGGATGATTCCAACGGTTCATCAGGTGGACTAAACTCTCGTTTGCTACTTTAATTAAAAAGCAACTCACCAGCAGCCTGTTCACTGTCGCTACTAGATCGCGTGTTCCTATGCGCGTCCATGCTCCGTCGGCGAGGGCTGCGCGGATTGGTGGCCACCGATGCGCTGCGCTCCTCCAGCTCGCTAGCATCACCGACACCGGCGAGCTCGAGCAAGCCGGCGTCGCGGACGTCACGACGAGCCGCACGGAATATAGGTGCGCATTGTTCGCGCATTTTTACACCGGCCCTGAGAATATTAATATAAAATATCTTCTATCTAAATATATATAACTCAAAGGTGACTGACTGACATAGTGATCTATCAACGCACAGCCCAAACCACTGGACGGATCGGGCTGAAATTTTGCATGCAGGTAGATGTTATGACTTAGGCATCCGCTAAGAAAGGATTTTGATCAATTCCATCCCCAAGGGGATAAAATAGGGGATGAAATAATTACTTCGTAACGCGAGCGAAGCCGCGGGCAAAAGCTCGTATTACATAAAGCCGAATATAGAACATCCATCTTCTCGAAATCAGTTAATAAAAAAATTGTATTGTTGAATTGAATTTAAATAAGTGAAATGTAATGAAAATAAATTTATATATGAGAATAGCACAGTAACATTGTGTTAATTAACATTACAATTAGATATTGTCGATATAACAATATTTTTAGTAAATTGTGCATACATAAAAATCTGTGTGTGTCTTAATTTACATTGCAACAATAACAGTTACAAAGTAAATTAAGACCCTCATAACATTTGTAATAATATCTGTGTTTGTTAGCACAAATTGGGATATATTTTTATAGAATGGAAAAAAAATGTTTTTATGAAATGTGATATATCAAAGTTCACTCTGATAATAAATAAAAATTCTCAAGAAAATTGTTGCTTCACTTTAAATACCTAATAAATGTATAATATAAAAGAGCTTACTTATAAAACACAGTATCCTTCTTGTTGTAAGTAAGACAGTTGTCGATCATCAACTGGAAGTCAGCCTCGACGTCATCAATGGTCTTGTAACTGCCTCTGTCCAGTTTCTTGCCCATCGTACTTAGATCCATGGGATGTTTCACTATTGTACTATAGTCTGGCACCTGAGAACAATATGTCCTTTTAATAAAGATACTGTGGCAATTTCCCGCTACTCGTTAAGAGATGACGCCACGATTATTCTGAATCACGCTATCAAAGTTTTCTAAAAATCTTGCATATATACAAGCTCCGAATTGAGACTGTTGGAGAACGGCCGCTCCCCGGCATGATCACCTAGCCCGGCGGGAGATCCTTTGCTAAAACACACTTAATACTTCTAAAAAACAGCAGCGAGTGTAACACGCGATCCCACATCACATACACACACACACACACACACACGCACACGCGAACACGCCCACGTACACACGTGTACTTCGCCTTCAGCTGCTAGCGCTTGCGGTCCAACCCGCATAGTGTAACACAGTATAGTCCGCGCTAAACTTCTAGTCCACTCTGAAGTTTTTTCGCGCAGGTGTTGTCAGAGTCAATGCGGTCGATCACAACTACAAGCTTATACTCTGTAGCAACAACAAGGACACACTAACGCAGCTATGTACCCGTGGGCGAGAGCGGACGGGTGCCGGGGGGTCCCACGCTGTCTTCGTCCCGCTGATACAATTGCTATTGCAACGCGACTCATTTCTATTTTTTTTTTATAATATAAGAGTAGCAGACGAGCATGCAGTCCACCTGATGGTAAGTGGCTACTGCCGCCCATGGACATCTGCAATCAACCCCAGATAGGATTAGATATTCCTACCTTAGGTCGGCCACAGATGCGCCGCTACCCCTGAGGACTAAGCTGGAACGCCTCGGAAAAGTCTGTCTCCCTTACCACACCGTTCAAACCGGAACACAGCAGCGCCTAACACTGCTGCTATTAGGTAGAAATAGGTGTGGCGGTGTTGCCGCCGGAGTCGAACCACAAAGGTTTCTACCACCTTCATGACATCATATTCCGAGCGGACTAGAAGTTTGGCGTAGACTACCTCCTGCAGGTCGACGGGCTCGCAGAACACGTCGCTGTGGTCGCGCTGGCGCAGCAGCCGCAGCAGCTTGTGCAGCGCGGCGCGCTCCGGCCGCAGCGAGTGCAGCACGCAGCGCTCCCACACGCGCGTGTACTCCGCCTTCAGCCGCTCGCGCTTGCGGACCAGCTCGCATAGTAACCTGGCGAAAATAAACTTTTTTTATAGTAGAAGCGAGGCAATCCACCTGATGGTAAGCGGTAACTGCCATCAATGAACGTTTATAACCAAACCCGGATAAAATTAGAGACTAACATAAGGTAAGCCATGGATATGTTTTTATTCCTCAGAACTAAGATGGACACCTTATTTAATTAATTTACCCAGTTAGAATTGTATCAAATTAAAGTAAAATATAATATAAGAAAACCTATGATGTAAAAAAAACACAGTATTTTTTATTTTATATTAATATAATCTTACCTAGCTCTCTCCAGATCCTGACGTATTCTCTGCCAATATTTAAGTTGGTTGCACAGCTCCCGCACGTTGACTGTGCCATCTTGGATTCCTCTACTGCCTAAGAAACAAAATTGAAAAATTAAGTTAATTGACTTAAATACGGTTTTTAGTACGGGTTTTAATAAAATGTATGAAAAATCAACCTTACTGATTTTATTATTACTATACAAATAGTAAATAGTACAATATAAATATAATTTTAATGATAACAGAAAGGTTTATAAAAATCCTCAGAAGGATCGGCGTTAGTGTGCCCTTAGGTTGCTACGGAGTATACACTAGTAGTTATGTTCGATCGCATTGGCCCTCTGACTGACACCTGCGCGCATTCACTTCAGAGCGAATATGAAGTTTGGCGCGGACTATACCACGACTACCGGAGGCCATGTGCGTTTCATTGCAAGGACTCGACGTGCCTACAAATGTAAACATATACTCACCATGATGGCTGGTGAGACTCTGCAGCCGCCTCAGCAAGGGCACACCGTTCCGGCTGTGTCGCTTGAGTGTCCAGTAAGCCAGTAGCCGCTTCATCAGCTGCGCTCTGGCGGCCGGCGGGCCCGTGGCCAGCTGGGCGACGTCAGCCACACGCTCCGCTGGTAACGTGGGTACTAGGACCACAGGAGACCATGTGCGTTTCATTGCTAGGACTCGACGAGCCTACAAATACGGTTTACGGTTATATGCATTTATTTCTCATTCGAATACAATTTATTTAACATGAGAAATACAAATTACAGCTTAGTTAGGTATGGTACAGACAAATACAAATTAATAATTAGTAAGTTTTCATGTACTGTTGAAATTGTCTACACAGTTCACTTTGTTTGCTGATATGTATTGTAGGATTATTGATAATGATTTGTTTCCGATCGCGTTACAACTTTCAACAGAATCGATTGTTTACTAACACGACATTGAATGAAACTTAAAAATTCCATAAAGAAATGTTACATAATTTTTTTAATTATTAGCAAGCAAGCCGTGTATGATTTATATTTTTTTATTTCACATAGAAACAATTACTTGACCAATGATTTATTTTTCCTGTTTATTAATTATACATGAAAAACATTTTCCAAATAAGCATGGTAACATTAATGTATGTCTCGGTATAATTCAGCTTAATGCACTAAGCATTTTATTTTGTCATCAAGCCTGCTGTTCAATATTCCAAAGCCCATACAACCCATACAACCCTGGGTTGCCACCATAAGGTTTGATATTTACCTGTTTTATTTTCTCCCTGCCTTTCTGTCTGATGGCAGTCAAGTCTTTTGAATTTGAATCACCCTCAGATTCCAATGCACGTCTCTCCTAAAAATACCAACTAAAGAATAAAGACAAAACAACTAAAAACAATGTATGAAACATAAAGGGTTTTTGGTAACTTGTTTCAAAACGTTTTATTACATTGTTTTGTGTTATGTCATGAGATGTTTATGGCATTTAATATATTTTAAACAAATCAATGAAAAATAGTAATAGTAATGAAAAATATTTTTTTATAAAAATTCATTAGCCTGCATGATCGTAATTATGTTAAGAACAAGGAATTCACAGAATTTATTTGCACGCAAAAAAAATGGCACAAAAAAATACATCAGATACTATCAGATGTGATATAACACCAGAAACTGTTAGTGTTTTACTTAGGAATTTGTTAGGTGTTTTAAATAGTTCTTTCTTTGATTTTGTTTCCTTAATTACGGTTTTACTTATATTTTACTTTACCTGCAGAATGTGGGCGGGTGTGTGAGCATCACAGTAGGCCATTTTAGCAACTTGCACTGGTTGACTTGGATCACGCCCTGAACCGGCTGCCTCCATCTTCATATATAAACTGAAACATTAAAAATTATAGTAAGTAGGATAACCCAATCGAAATGTATCGATATTCGACGATTTAAAGGAATACATATCAGACGCCAGTACATTTTATATGAGAATATCACTTTCTTACTCTAATGACTCTCATTTTCATACCACAACATATATCAGATTGAAACATACATTTGACAAATTTCTATTATAATACCAAAATTGTCCCACTATTGAATCTCTCCCATAATCAGGAGACATATGGATTTTGGACAACTGAGTTCTAGATCAATTGGAGGAGACCTAGAGTATTCATAACCTATTCTATTGTCCACTTAATAAGAAAATGTAGACAACAACTCACCCTGCCTGTTGCGCACAGGTGACATGAAAAGCCGAATAGCAATTACTCCTATGACACTGTATACACGCGCCAGCCCCTTTCTGCTTGCAGACCATACATTGCAGTTTCCACCGCGCCGCTGGGATCATCTCTATAGAATCTGAAATATAAAAAAAAATGATATTTAACAAATTTCATTACACATGTTGCCAACTGGAATAAATTCTGTCTTTAAATTCACTACACACTTACAGTAGTGAATTTTTTTTTTATAATATAGACATAGCAGACGAGTATGCAGTCCATCTGATAGTAAGGAGCTACTGCCACCCCATGGACATCTGTAATCAATCCCAGAGAGGATTAGATTCCTACCTGAGATCGGACACAGATGCGCTGCTACTTGGACAAGTATGTCTCCCTTACCACACCATGATTACAATGACCTCTGTTTCATGCCTTGAACAATATCATGAGTATTTCAAAGTATACAAACCTATGGGTTCCAAAAACACAGTGTTGGCGAACCGGACCTCTGGTATCCACAAAGCGCAAACTACATGGGCCCATGTGCCTTGGTCTGTCTGTTTGAATGCACCTGCAACAAGTTACTATATTTAATTCATGACACTGGAAGCTGAAAAGCTTTTTATGTCATAATAAAATCTTAATATAACAACCGGTTTAACCGCTGTTGTTACAAAAATAGCTTCTTCAATACTTTTTCTCGCATGGTAGTCTAAAGAAGTATGGCTCAAATATTTTAAAACTGTCGTTCTTTACATAATCTTACCTCCAGTATTAGGGCAAAGCACGCAATTGACTAGCCGGGATGGGGATTGTAAACACCTTCTGCACAGCCACTGTCCTTCTGGGATGTAAGGCACCTATACAAGTTAACATTTAAATTTATAGTTGTAGTATAATATTTTTAAAGGCACATTCTACAAATATAATATTCAGATGCCTGTCTGGCCGGGGACTGAACCCAGATATTTTTGCATATAAGACCGGTATGATGGTTTGAATCAATTTTGCACACTTCTTTGTTTAATGTTCTCAGGAAAATTGCTTTATTGCCTCTCTTACAATCCTATAAACGAAGTTAGCTTAAAGATCAATTTGGCTTCTGAAATGCATTCAGTATGTAGATGTTGACAGAAAAAGATTGCATTATTTCTTACAATAGGTTATTCACGAAAATAATGTGTTCTTATAAGCATTAACAGAATATAAACAAGCTGTTGCTTTCAATAAGAGTATAAGGTTATTACTTACACCATAGCAATCCTGATGAACAGCAAGGTTACACATGTCACAGAACAGGATAACATTAGTGTTCTGGCATTCACCATCCATGCAGATGCAGCACACAGCATCCTCGTCTACAGTTGCTGCTGTCTGCTGACCACTTTGGGAAGCCTGAAATATGATAAGAGAACTTTCTGAAAATAGTTTAAAATTGTCTACACAAGTAGACCCAACAATAGGGTTTTTAGTACAATGGAACTATTTAACGATAGGTACAGAGAAATTCAGACCCAGTAGATGTCAGCCTGACCGGGTATCAAACCCAGAATTTTCTGCATCTCAAGCCAAAACAACCACTGTTCAGCTGTACATTATTCAAGGTATAATATAATGTATGGGTAAACACGAAACATGTATGGTAAGTTTTTGTATCACATACAAAAAATCTTTGGAAAGCATCCATCATCATCATCATCATCATCAACCCATTACTGTGTCCCACTGCTGGGCACGGGTCTCCTCTCAGAATGAGAAGGATTAGGCCATAGTCCACCGCGCTGGCCAAGTGCGTATTGGTAGACTTCACATACCTTTTGAGATTTTTTTTTTATATATATCTCTCAGGTATGCAGGTTTCCTCACGATGTTTTCCTTCACCGTTTAAGCAAGCGATAATTGATTTCTAATACGCACATAAATTTGAAAATCAGAGGTGCGTGCCTGGGATTTGAACCTCGGACCCCTCGATCGAGAGGCCGCATTGTAGCATCCATAATTTATAATGAAACCAATGGATCTCAACACCTACCTAAACATAACCCAACTTAATTAATGACTTCAAACTCTTTTAAATAAGTAATTATACACAACATGTCAAACTATAATGAAATATTACCTGAAAATAGGACTCCTTCTCCAGCCTATCCATCAGCAGCTCTAGGGTGTCAACCGACACAGGTGGTAGACCCTGCTTCACTCTGGTCTTATTGATGATAGCCAGCCAGGCAGTGTCTTCCTCGTCTACATCATATTCCACCTCCCCATCAAGCTCCTCAGCTGACTTCTCAATGAAACGGATATAGGCGTTCGGTCGAGGAGGTGCATCACATACCCGCTCATTATAGTCTGATATAACCTGGAAAGGTAGTTTGTTTGTATGTTCATTTAAACAAAATTTCTCTGTGATGATTTTCTGCAGCTATCAAGCTATCAAAGTTTTATCAACGCGCTTATATACAAGTGACCAGTGACTGAGTAAACAGTGGCTTTTTTATGATAATTTGTCTACTTTGTTCTAGCCTAACAGTTACTGCTCATATTCCAAATTTATCTCCTACTATTTCTATATTCCTCCTGCATTATTTTAATTGACCTATTCCAGACACCAGATCCCTCTTTTTTTAATACTGTACATAATATAAATAATGAATAGATGAGCAATATTGCCAGCCTTTATAGCATAGTTTTGATTGGATTAGATTTAAGTATGTTATTGTTTACTTTATTGAGTATATTTGTTTAGTATTCAGAAACAAATTTTCCTTTTATTCATGCACAGTAAACTCAAGCAAACCCTACACTTTACCAATGTAATTTGACACAAAGTAAAAGTGTGTGTTTTCACATCAGTAATCCGCGAAAAACATCCGTCCACGAACTATAACACAAAAATCTCGCCAATTGATTTAATGTCGCTAATTGCTAATTATAAGTGGACTTACCCTAAAACTGGCTTCCGGCAGTTTGACGTGAGGCTCTGGTGTCGGTTCCACGAACGGCAGAGGCTTCTCCAGCTCCGCGTTCTTCTTCTCCCATTCCTCCAACGACATCACTGGCAACGGTTGATCGATCGGTATTCTACTTATTTTACCGTCGATTTCGAACTGAACTACTTTCTGTGCCTCCGCAAAAGTCAACGCCTCCTTAGGAGGGCTCTGTAACGCGATATCCCCCGTCGGAACCGCAGCCCTCGCTCGCCCCTTCTTGCGGTTATTCGCGACGGCGGGAGTCGCCGGCGTCGGATTGTCGTGGTCATAATTCACCAAGTGATATTGCAACCCACACAAACTCTTGTAAACTTTGTCGCACTTCTCCAACGGGCACTGGTACGGCGGCGGCCGGTTCTGCCGCAATTTCTTGCAGAACTCCAAAACATCGAAGTCTAAACCCATATTGATCCCCAATTTTTTACCACTTATAACGTCATAACACGATAGAACGACGGAAACACATAGCTAGATCTCACGCCATCATTTAGTCTTTCAAGGAGAATGTATGTGGATTTAATTGGAAAAAACTTGATTTTTAGGAAAGTGAAAGGTGAAGCGTTGATACGCAATATTTTACACGCACAGAAAAAGTCAGTTCATTTCACAAGTTCAATAAAAAATTGACAGTTTGTTGTTGAGTTAAATTTTTTAAGGGAGTGTTTCATAAACAATACGCAAAGTAAATACTCTATATACAGCCAAGAGACAAACAATAAAATTATTAAACAGAATATTCCCTCGTTTCTTTTTATAAATAAACATCTCTGTACAATAAAAAGTACAAAAGTCTTGCAGATTTTTCAAAAAAATACTACAAAAACCAAATCTGTGTATTCTAGAATGTTCTTGAACTTCCGATGGCTATCTGGGCCATATGTTATTGACATCTGTATTTCTACTACATCTGTTTTCAAGCAAGTGTCAAGTCGTGTTATTGTTTGTTCCGAATTTCTCGGCTGAATTTCGTCACGTATTCGATTTTCGGAGATATTTCGCTTGATTATTGATTATAGAGTTGCGTGTGTTAAAAAAAGTAAATATTGTGAATCGTTGTAAAGATGGATGTGTACGGGTACCCATCGTACCAGTACAGCCAGTCGGATGAACTGGCGAAGCAGATGATTGCCCAACAGGCCTTAGCCCCTCCGTATAACAACCGACCAGGTCAGGAGCCTCACTTCATGCCAGCTCCGTCAGGCGCGCCATGGAACTACCAACGCCTGCCGTGGGGCGTGCCATCACAGCCGTCATTGGTAGAGTTTACTGCACAACAAACACTCGATATGAAGCCAACTCCGGTCATTCACTGCAAGAGGAAGAGCCTAGATGTGGAGCCGGTCATGTAAGTGTTATTGATACGCTACTGTATCTAATAAACATACAAAAAATCTGTGCGTTACTTATACGTTGTACACGTAACTAAACCGCTTATAACGTAGTGGCTACGTATAGCTATATTATATCAAGCTAATAATACTGGCGATTGTTTTCCTCTATTTTCAAATATGAACAAATCTGAAATGTTAAGTAAATTTAAGTGTATTGAAAAACTGGAAGCATATTTTAAATATAATTTGTCATAGCTCTCCCCACTGATGGTTAAATCCTCTTTGTTTATCTTTACTTTTCCTGCTAACTAAATCCACACTACCCATTTTATAGTTCCCTTTTATTAACATACTTAGGTCTAATTATTTATTTTAATTTCTTTACAGACCAGCAAAACAACTAATAACAGAAGAGAAGATGGCCGCCCATCTCAACAGCTTGCACATTTCCTCTGACTTCACAAAACACTCTCTGGCATGTGATGAGTCTATGGAAATGAGCCTGGATCCCATCAGAGAAAAGCTCAAGGGTCACACCATTGTGCTGTCGGATGAGGTGCGGAAGATACAAGAGGAACCGCTGCTACCCGCTGCCCTTATAGAGAGGTTAGTAACTTAGTACGATTTCTTAGCTTTCTTGAATATAATTTTGAATAGGAGATATATTAGGCTCTAGACAGACGGACCGCATTTCAAGTACGGAAGCAGTTTGGAAGCAGTTGATACAACTGCAATTGAACTGCAATCGGACTGCGAGTTTGGTTTGCAGTTCTATTGCAGTTGTGTCAACTGCATTCAAACTGCACCTGAACTGCAATTTGCGGTTGGATTGCAGTTTAAATGCGGTCCGTCGGTCTAGAGCCTTAGTGTTAAGAGGTTTGATTCTGGAGGTATCACTGCTACACTGCTATAAGCATATATGCTAAGATTGTGTTAACCCGATGCTTGCCTCTAATATAAAAACCAGAGGTATTTTTTTTCTATTTCCTATTTCAATACAAACATGCAAGGGTGTAGCCATATCAGCTGTGTGTGTGATAAGATTTATAAGATGTTCTGCAACTCGGACCTTCCGCTCTCACCATAGTTTACTGTAACTTAGATCCAACCCAGTCCATAATTTAATTGAAATATTTAGACTGCTAATATTTAGTCAGTTTATTTTCAATTATGCAGTAATGTTTGCAACATATTTTAAATATTCATTATTGATATATTCCAGATTAGAAAAACCACACATGTCCTTAGTGGTCTGGAAGCCCAGAGAGAACTTATTAGAGAAAATCAAGGAATCCGATGAGAAAGACGGAGCCGAGTCACCAGATGAAGAATGTAAAAAGAGAAATGGTGTGCTAGTACCGGACCTCACAGGAATGGATGTTGAAATGTGACTACCTTGTAACAAAGGAAGTTGTAAATTGTATATTTAATAAGTGCTAAAATATAAGTGTAGAAGTGTAACATTGGTTTTGAAAGTCTGTGCAGTTCAGATTTGTGAAAGTATCAGAACTAAAAATACAAATAAGGTTTTATTCAATGTTTATGTAACAGAAACCTATAGGTAAAATATGAATTAATCAAACTACAAAATACTTCATATGGAGTCTGTATGATATACAACTGACGTAATATTTTAATTTGAAGTGAGGTACAAGTTACTACTACAGTAGGTAACAATATAATATTCCAACAGAGTTCTCAGGTACAGGAACACATTTTATGATTAATCTTTAATACCAACTCCTGTCTTAGATTTGGTTGCATGATAAGGTAACCCTCATTGTAAGTTATTGTATCTACGAGCAAGTCTATTTTCACAAAGCAGAGCTTTCTTATCATGTCCAATGTTACACTTCTAAACTTATGCAATTTTAATGTGTAAGTGATATTGAAGACTCAAAGGTACCTTACAATTTTTAATTAAAGAAAAAACTTTTTTTAAAGTAGGCAACATATAATCATTCTAATTAGCCTACTTTTATACGAATAAAAATATTGTAGTAAGAAATTAAGTGAAAATTCTTTAGCATAGTTTAAATTTTTGTGGCATTAAGAGTCTCTTTCCTGTCACACATGTACGCCCGCAAGCGTGAGTTAACAATCCAGTCAATTCGTGACATGCATGCGTCTATTACGCATGTATCTATAAAGCGATATGATACAAATGCAGTGGCAGTGTAAGAAGTGGGTGACGTGGGTTACCGCCTACGGTCTCGCGCCCCAAGAGTGCCTCCAGCGGTCAACGAAAAAAAAGGTCGCCCGAATGAACTCATAACTGAAATAGGTATTTGTCGGCTAAGAAGTCTAGGTGACATTTGTAATTTTGTAAAATAAAAAGTTACTTACATTTTAGACTAAGGGCCTCCATTCCAATTTCCGCCTTGTGCCTCCAGCGACCTTAGTTCGCCACTGTTTACATTGAATTGTGGCAGAAGGCCCCGCAAAATGTATTTTGCCGACATAAAATTTAGGTCTTACGCCGCCATTGTACAGATGGCATGCGCAAACCCGCGTGACAGGAAAAAGGCCCTAAGATAACCGATTTGTATAGTAGATGTAACTTAGTCGTAATTTTTTTATAACCTTCATGAGACGATTATGTTACTCTTTACACTACCATATAAGCAGTACATAGTTTTAGTATAATACAGCAAGTATTAATGTGACGTTTTAAATAGCAATGTTATAATTTTGTTACGTAAAAAATATAGTAGGTATACATTACCAATTCTGTCGTTTTTTTTTGTCAATATTCGTAAAGTGTGTTTTTGTGCAGCTTAAACAATTTAATTTAACTCTCCAATCTAGCAATAATTTAATTTTAACAAAAAAATTGTGTATGCCCACATCTGTAAAATTAAACAGTTAAGTACATAATGTTAATAGTGATATTGTAGCATCAACATGAGAACTCACAGAGCGTTTTTTTCTGCCTCCGCCGCGGACGCGGAATAGTTTTATTTAAATTGACAAGACCGCATGTTTTTTGCGAATAAATAACCGCCACGATTACGTAGTAGCAGTAGTAGATATATGTAAAAGAGGTACACACCACCGCATTCATAATAGCAGATAATTGCGACGCAACGGAAAGAAATCGCGCCGTGAAAACTGCAACTTTACTTGTTTTACTATTACGTACATTATCATATTTTTGTACGCGTGTTCCAGTACAGTGTACTATCACTTTATGATTTCTACACGTTAACCATTATTTGAATAACAGATATTTTGCTATTGCAATAGCATGCTTTGTTATTAAAGTCCTGTACACTAATTTAACTACACCTAATATATCTATTTTATTTTAACTAATTTTAATATACCTTATTGATATAGGTGCGTGTAATCTTAGTGTGAATATTTTATAGGAGCACAAACCATTTTTATTACTTTTGACGTAAAGCCTATCTGGTATTTAATTTTAGTAATTTCGTGTACACAGACAATTGGCTTAATGCTTACAAGAAATATTGCCATTTTTATTAGTATGTTGCAAACATTATTGACGAAGTGACACTTCGTAACTTCACTTTTTAAGAAGTTTCACTTCTGTCACGCTAATGGCGCTGCACATGATTTATTTATAAAACCATCAAGTGATTTCTGCAATTTAAATATTGTTCTTAATTAAAAAAAAAAAAAACATGTTAGTACTGTACTACAAAATTATTTCAATTTCATAGCAATTTGTCTGTGAACTGTATTTTAGTTTTTAGTTTATTCGTTTGGTTACTATTTTCTATAAATGTTTGTATTTTTAAGACTAAAATATTGTAGTTAGTAATAAATTTCTGTTTGTACAATATTCGGTATTTTTATTGAATGAATATACCTAGAATCCTTCTGGGGCCCATTATAAATGTTAGATGAAACTTCTCATTTCAGTTCCTAATGATGTACGCTCTACATACCAGAACACAGTGGTCCTACATTTTTTTTTATTATATAAGAGTAGCAGACGAGCATGCAGTCCAGATAGGATTAGATATTCCTACCTGAGGTCGGCCACAGATGCGCCGCTACCCCTGAGGACTAAGGTGGAACGCCTCGGAAAAGTCTGTCTCCCTTACCACGCCCTTCTACCGGAACACAGCAGCGCCTAACACTGCTGTTATTAGGTAGAAATAGGTGTGGCGGTGGCGCCGCCGGAGTCGAAACACAAAGGGTTCTACATTATTCTAGTATATCAGTGTTTTTCAAAGTATAGATCACGATCTCTTGGGGGATCGTAAACATTCTGAGGGGGTCGAGAGGCCTTGACAAGAAAAATTAAAAAGTATAAAATACAATATCAAAATCAATATCCATTTTGAAATTTAAAGAGAGAAGGACGGTTCATCAAAAGAAAAAAAGATTTACAGGACATAGTTTTTTAATCATTAAATTATAACCTTCACAGTAATACCAACATAATAATAAAAATAGTAACATACATTAAATAAAGAGCTATAATATCAACTAAAATTCTAATCAACAAATAAATACTGATTGAAAGAACATTGGTCCACATTATTTATTAATTTTCACAATACTCGTATACTTAATCATTAATATTAATAAGATTATTTACAGTCTTATTATTATTGCTATAAATTACATTGCTATTATAAAAAAAACATTACGCATGCTTGTGGAAGACTCTTTGGTTAACACCTAGTTCCTACAGTTTAAGGGTTTATTTATATCTACAGACATAGAGCGTTTCAGACGCGGGCCGGAACAGGCAAAAAGTCTTTTACTATAGGTACAACCGATTTAGACCATGTATACTATACCCGCGCCGACACAGGCTGTGCCTTTCAAAATATTGTACACAAAAATATGATTTTGTCTGTCACGACCCGTGTATGACACGTTCAATGTCTGTAGATATAAACGGGGCCTAATAGGTATCAACAATAAATAAACTATTCCAGATATACTTTATAATGCCATATTTAACACTTACCTACTTATTTTTATTGTCTTCTTCAACTAAAAACCGTATACGTCAATTGAAATTATTTTAAGGGGTCCCATACAACACACATACAAATCGATTTCAGCACCTAGAACGATAAATTGTATTTACTTGTTTACAAATATATTGTTCTATTGGAAATCTATGCCAATGGTAGTCTAACATCACCTGTCATAAGCATTTTTATTTAAGACCGCTAATATTTACGCACCATACAAGCACATGTGCATCACATGATAATACGGTAAACTACATGAATGTTTAGTTTATTCTCGATGATAATATTATTACTTTTAATACAAATGGATACATTTATATCTTACAAGCAAAAACAAACCATTAAATAATAAAATGGCGAATGATCAGCCTGTTACGATATATTTATTATAAATATGTATATATGTACCTAAATAGATAAAAATATATAAGTACATATATATTTATTATAAGAATACTACAAAAATGTTATCGCTTGGACGTTAATACTTGAGGGTTACAGTAAAAAAATTAAAATTTTATATTTACTTATATTTAGAGCCATAATCTTGTATGTAGAAATTTAATATGCTTCAAGAACAATTTAAAATTAATTATTTATACATATACAAAACATATATAATAATGTATACGTATACATTATGTTCATTTAAAACACTATCTCCTATATAATACCTACATTTATTTGAGATTTACATAATCAACAATATATTATTCTATTATTGTTTATTTAATATCAAGTCGCTTATTTCGATTTATTATTCGATACATTACAATATTCGATACATTCGATTCGATTTTATAAATAATTCGATATCAGTTTTAAGCTAGGCTTAAAACAATTCGTACTTAACGTTTTACGTTATGTTGCCATATTTTAATTAGCATTATTAGCCTAGTATTTTAATATATTATCTATAAATTAATAACACTATGAAAGAAGGTATTATGTTGTAAAAAGCGTCTACCGTAAAAGCCAGTGGTTCTCAACCTCATTTTAACTAATGCCACTATATCTGTCCTATGTCTTTGTCCCTGACAAAGATCACGAATATACAACGGATTAGATTAAAATTTTAGCACTTCTCACGGACCAGCAGTTTAAGAAGCTGTGCAATTTATAGACCTTTATTTAAAATCCTGTTAAATGGATTATAGAACATTGATAAAATATGTTTGTTTGATCTAAAGTAAGTAAGTAGATGTTTCAAATTTAATATCACAATTAGCAATTGGCCTGTTCCTTCAACTTTCATAGATAATAATTTCATTCAAAACATTTCAAAGTTTGCCTCTTTAAAGAGTTTTTCCAAGACTGTATCCTTTTCTGAGACACTTTCACCGTTTATTTATTTATTTACCGTTCTCAGCACCTAATGTCCTTAACGGTAGCTGTGTCGCGACCCTCAGAATAACCCTTTTTTGTAAGTCTTGTCTCTTGACTCGTAGAGCTTTCAGAAAGCAACATTCTATAGTTAGTTGCATCGTAAGATCGTGCTTGATAAGTGTCCAGTTTCGTAATCAGAAGAAAAATTGTTTACAACACTTGTCTCCTGAGTTCTTGACCCTTAGAGTTTTCGAAAGCCTTAATGTCTCTTGAGCCTTATATTTTTCCAAAAGCACCCTTAATATCCCTTAACCTTTACTTTCAAAAGGCACCTCACTTAAGGCACTTTCGACCATCATCAATACATGTTGACTTTAACAGTAGCGGTGTCGAGGTCCCGCTTCATGTTCTCCAGCTGTTTGATGTCCTGGACTGAGGTCTCACACTTCTGCACTACTAAAGAGTGGTAGAAGTGTATAGCAAATGCCACGAACACTATTAGCACTGGAAGAAAAACAGAAATTTATTTAGTCTACGTTTAAGACTTAAAAGGAAGACTTGAAGAAAATGAATAGTGTGAAGATATGTATTATTTTGTAGTCCACCAAATGGTAAGTAGTCGCTGCCGCTTGTGAAGAACTGTAAACCATTCCATATAGAACAGATTTCTATACGAAGCTGATTTCAGGTGCCTTGCACTCCTGAGGTCTAAGATGTAAGTCAACCTCAACCAGCATCCAAATTCCACACCCTTTATTACCAAAACTGCTTCACACTACAAATAGGTGTGGTACGCTAGAATGGCGTGTTAGTATCTCAGATAGAACCTTAATGGACTAAATATAAAAAGGTTTTAAATTTAGGTATTTAAACCACATACTAACCTGGTATAACGATGACGGTGGCGGCGGTGGCGGCCGCAAAGGAGTAGTCCCAGAACTTCACCCAACATAGTATCGCTATCTCCACGAGGAACAAAAATAAACCTGCAAATACAAACGGTTATAGTTAGGAAGACCTTTTTTCGACCAAGACATAGTATATAATGTCTTGGTCGAAAAAAGGTCTAACTAACTGCTAACTATGCCAAGAAATAGACCTGCAAATACAAACGGTTATAGTTAGGAAGACCTTTTTTCGACCAAGACATTATATACTTGCTAACTATGCCAAGAAATAGACCTGCAAATACAAACGATTATAGTTAGGAAGACCTTTTTTCGACCAAGATATTATATACTTGCTAACTATGCCAAGAAATAGACCTGCAAATACAAACGGTCATAGTTAGGAGGACCTTTATTTAGCCGCCGAGACATACGAGTATTTGTATAGTTGCTAGCTACACCACTTCTTTGGAATCATTAATAAAGCTTTAGGTATGGCTAAAGTCATGAATAAGGATGTCATTCCATCAGGACTGTAACTTAAGTTAGTTCGATTTTCACTAAATTAAATTTCACTCAATAAAAATCAAGCAACCCTATTAGTGGATTTGATACACCTTTATTTAGCTTAGCATAACGTTAGCTATCTCACAGGTCTATGGTTGCAAGGCACCCTTCGGCACTCTTTATCAAAACTACTGTAACGTGTAACTATGTAGAGATTAGATACATATTTGATTTAAACACCGACCAAATAGTTTTCTCATAGTTCTGCATATACATAGATACAGAATACTGACCTAATACTGTACTGAACGCCCAAGCCAGCTCGATGAACCCCCTCATTCTTTCATGCGGAGAGTCCCTCAACGCTCTCGCTGGACCTCCAGGAGCGTCCATTTTGCTCACAGCATCAATATTAGGTAAGAGGTACGTGGAGATCATCAAAGCGAAGATGTGTACAGCTACAAGAACAGTCGTGCACACAGCGAACATTACAAAGAGCCACTCTGGCACATTCGTCGGCTCATTGATCTGAAGCTCCACCATCGCTACCATCGCGAAACCTGAAAGGATACAAAAACTTCGTAAGATGATGTTTTCATAAGTCTATTAAAGTCTTATTTCGCTATGATTATAAGTATTTCTAAAGATTTACATATATTTAATCAACATATATGTTTATAAGAAGGCAGTAATATAAACTAGATAAATGGCGAAATAATAAATAAATAACACAATAATATAAGAGTTGTATTCCGTAGAAGAAAATAATATTTGCAAGGAGAAATTTGAAATAGATTTTTAAAAAGACGCAACTCTAAAAGTAATGTAACCAAACATGTAGGTTGGTACCTAGAATCCTTTGTGGGTATAATCCAGAGGAAACACCGCCACCTCCAATATAATCTAATCTTTTAAACAACAGTCTTAGCACTGCTATTTTCTGGTTTAAAGGATGTATTAACCAATACTTACATGATAGGTGTCACCGTGCCACTTATCATCAGGTGATGAAACCCACCAAATTTAACTTCTATAACAAAACATCGTTCTGTTTATTGATTACCTGACAGTAGTTCTGATGTGGTGGCAGTCGCTTTCAGTTTTGCCCTGGACATGTGGAGCCGACGCCATGAGAGACCGTCAGGGGACGTGGGCTCTTCCCAGCCAGGTGACACCGGCATGGCGAGGGCTACTTCGCTTACACTCTGAAAAAAGATAAATATCATATCGGTCACCAGATTGTAAATTGATATAGCCGTGCTCATGCACATGATTTTTTGTAAATAGTATTTGGTATTTTTTATAATGTACGTAATATATACGCAGTAATATGCAGTCCACAGTACAATAAATGGTATAATCCGCGTAAAACTGCTAGTCCGCTCTGAATATACAATTGAATCGCGTTGCAATAGCAAATTGTATGACTAAACCTGCTCGCAACAACTTCAGAGCGGACGAGCAGTTTGGCGAGGACTATACCTACTATCCATGGATGCCTGTAATAATAAACCCTTGATTAGATTGGAGTCCGAACCAGCGCAACACAATAGCCTCATAAAAGTACTTTGCATTGGACGAAAATGTGCTTTGAATTACTATGGAAGAACTTAACACTGTTCTCATAAGAGAACATAGTTTAGTAAAGATCACTCACTCCTAACAAGAAGATGTAATCAGTTTTGAGAATTGAAATAGTTGCGTAAAAAATTTTGCCAAGTCTCCGTGCTAAAATGTCCCTAAAATATTTGGAATACTTATTTATTTATTATGTAAATTACACAGTATTAGATATTTATTCGTAAATTTTCTCCAAAAATGATTTTTATTTGTCAAAAATAAAAAAAAATAACTGACAAATCAGCCTTTTGTGGCTTCATTCAATTTCAAGGCGGCGAAGTATCTTTCCAATCTATGTAAGAGAAACAGATATCGCGGTGGTGTCTCCAGTAGAACTACGAAGGATCCTACTACCTACGAGTACAAATAGACACAATGTAGGTGACTGCATGTCGTAAACGGTATATTTTTTGTTTTAATAACTGTCCCAAGTTTAACTATCATATAATGTTTTTAACACGAACTCCACCGTTGTTTTGTAAGTGTTGTTTGTAATATAAACTCAGACAGCAAATAAGGAATACAGATAATGTACAGAATTTCAAAAGCTAACAACACAATCACAGACTCGTTTCATTGTGACAACAAGGACATTCTTATCAAGATATTTATTTATTTCCATCTACGACGTGGGAGTTAGGTACATCCAGGGCCGTTAAGGAATGCTAGGCACACAAGAAAGAAAGAAAAGAAAATTAACATCCGACCAGTGAATGATCTTTCTATTTAGAAATGTCGAACGTAAATCGTAGCGTGTCGTGCGAATATATTAGCTATTCAGGGCCCCTCTTATGTCTGTGGCCCTTAATACAGGGTACACCCTACGACTACCCGACGACCCTAAGACTACAAAATAAAAATAGTTAATAGGAGCTATTCCCGCCACAGTCGATCCACTAAGAGCTCATCTTCATTAGGCACTCAATTGTTCTAGCCTCGCGGGCAAATAGGTAGTCATTAATTAAGATTACAATACGACTAATTACGAATCATAAGTATCATGTGTCCCTCATTTCGTATAAATTTATCGGTATTTTTTCGATAGGGGTGATTTTTATTATTATATAGGAATAGCAGAAGAGCATACTGTCCACCTGATGGTATTTAAGCGGCTACTGCCGCCCATCTGTAATCAACCGCAAATAGGATTAAATATTCCTACCTGAGGTCGGCCACAGATGCGCCGCTACCCCTAAGGACTAAGCTGGAACGCCTCGGAAAAGTCTGTCTCCCTTACCACATCCTTCAAACCGGAACACAGCAGCGCTTAACACTGCTGTTATAAGGCAGAAATAGGTGTGGCGGTGGTGCCGCCGGAGTCGAACCATAAAGTGTTCTACCACCTTCAGAACGGTGGTACCACGACTGCAAGTATTTTAGCCTTCGATCAACAATACCAATTGAAATTTTAGAAGATTTTAGCGCTCTTTTAGTGGAAAGGTGTGGATACGGGCTAAATTGCATATAAGATGGTCTTCTTACTCCTCAGGAGAAGCATCGAGTCTGTGATCGGGTTTAGCTAAAACGCTTGTTCTATATAGAACAGTTCTAGTTAGTTATAGATACCCATGGCCAATATCGCTTACCATCAGGTGGACAGTAAGCTCATTTGCTATTTCAATGTAAGTAATAGACAACACTAAAAATGATATGATTTAGGTACCTTTATAGACTGGTTACATTGGCACGGACTCTGGAGGTACCCAGGGCTCAGCAGCACAGTGGTAGCCGTGGTCTTGCCGGACAACATGCCAGTGGGTGTGACGCTACCGTTCGGAGTGTTCCCCCCTTTAGTACACTCGTACTCCAAGCTGTGAGGCGGCGTTACTGATATCGTTGGGCTGTCTGTTGCATTTACTTTGAACCTGTGTGAAGAAAATTGTAAGTTAAGTCATTAAATCCACATCACTGCTGAAGTCGGGCAGCTTTATGGCATGGCAAAGAGTAATCTTCCACCAGGCTAGGTGAGCTTGAATTGATTCTTAGTTGAGCTTGAATATTATATGCAAAATTTTAATAGAACTTCGATAGTGATTCAGAATCACCTTCAAAAAGAACACAACAGGGCTTAATACTGCTGTTATTAGACAGAAATAGACGGTGCGGTGGTGCCGCCGGATCACACAGGATTCTATCACCACTAATATTTTACATACTTAAAAAAACACAATTATCACACACATAAATTAATCAGCAAAATGAATTACACATGTACGTGTTATTACTCAGATGTTATTCATGAGAATAAAATGTTAGCGTATTGAACTGAACTGCACACAATATGTTATTAACAAATGTTTTTATACTGTTATTATCTTACAAATATTTCCGAATATTTGGGGAGCAATGTAGGTAATTTACATGTTGGATATTTTATTTGTAATTTACCTCTTGTTTTCTATATATAACTAATGCGTAATAGGATAGTTAAGAGTTAGCGCCGATATACTAAGCTTCACACTAATTGTACTTACGTATTATTTTCTTGTTCTACTTCTTAGTAATGTTGATAGTTTGTTTGTGTATTTTATCTACAGTGCAGAGTTAATCACGTGTACACACAACGGTTTCAAAACAAACTTTAGTTGCAAAGAAAATATATTTTTCCGCTTTGCTTATAGATACTCAACATATGAACAAACGTTCCTATTTTATAACAAAGCATTTAATAACATATTTTATGAATGATTTATAACATAATGTATAAGTATGTCTTATACAAACAGCTTAACGGGTGACGTTATTTTAATTATTCATCTTAATCAATTTTCTCCGGTGCCAAGCGTGAACGTGGATAGGTGTGATAAGCTATATCTGTGACTTTGCGTGCATTTTTAGGGGTATAGTATCTCTAACATAATATTGAATATATGATATACACAGGGTGAATTTACAAATAGGTCTTCAGGGCCAAATCCGAAACTGTAAGTACTAGCGAAAAATGTTGAAAGGAGTTACGTGGCCGATTTTGATAAAAACTAAAACTGCATCATTCGTTTTTTAAAATATCTTTTCCCTAGCCGGGAATCGAACGAGTTCATTTGGAAAAAAAAATACACCCTCTGTGTTATTCCACTATCTGATAGTGTTGCTTATAAGGATCAAATTCTGAGAAGTAATGTTACGTGACAAGGGATTGAGAAAATTCATATTTTTAGGATTGATTTTTAATAAAAATAGATAACTGATTAAATAATAAATTCTTATTGTTTGTTGTTTACAACTTCGTTTCAACATTAAATATGATTTTCTATATCTCTTTGTTTAGTAATCACTCGGATTTGACTCGAAAAAGTCATTCTCGCAAATTGTCAACTGTACATCTGTATTAAACGAAACTCCACCCATAAGCAAGTTAAATCTATTATAATGGTCCTAAGTCGGACATAAAAATATAAATTATTGGAGAAAAAACGTATTTCGAATTATTTGAAACATTGAGCCAAAAAAAATGTTAATACGCGAAATGTTTAAATTGATGAATGGCGGGAACTTAACTGCCAAATTAATATGAATAATATGTATTTTCTTAAAATTGAGGCTTTTCCTTTAGTTTGTCATTTATCATTACTTCCCAGATTTTGGTCCTTATAAGCAACACTATCAGATAGTGGAATAACACAGAGGGTGTATTTTTTTTCCAAATGAACTCGTTCGATTCCCGGCTAGGGAAAAAGTTATTTTAAAAAATAATAATGCAGTTTTAATTTTTATCAAAATCGGCCTCGTAACTCCTTTCAGCATTTTTCGCTAATCCTTATAGTTTCGGATTTGGCCCTGAAGGCCCGTTTGAAAACATTCACCCTGTATATTAATTTATTACATTACTCAACAGTTTTAATTATACTTATTTATAATACTTTAAGAATATTTTACAATAGGTATACAAAATAGCTTTCGCATATGGCATTTCTGCTGAGTGTACCTACCTTCTGTATAAACTGTATACACATTTTGCACGCTATGTTATTCAATTCGGCTCCAAGCTAGTTTATCGTTGATATTATTCTTCGACAGTCATTAAAATCGGTTCTTTGTTAAACATCGGTTAGTCACACAAACAAACCACCGCCTACTAGTTCTCACACCGCGTTCAAATTTAACCGTTTCCCGGATATTGTAGTTGACTAAAATATTTAACTGTGTATGACTAAGCAAATCTTTTTGCTAATAGTACCTACAAGTTTAAGTATTTTTAAGTATTGAAAATAATTTGTTAAAGGAATTAGCTTGGTAAATAAGTATTGTAAGTGGCTTCTTTTTTACAAGACAGCAGTAGAAAACGAGTATTCTACTACCTGGTAGACCTGATAGTCAGACAAAATGGAAGTATAAATTCAGCATATAGAAAGGCCGGTTTTAAATCCGGAACCTCTGTCTGTTAGTAGAATACAAATTTATTAGAAAAATGTTACGATCTAACAGATTTACACTATTACTTGACATAAATAATAGTACACTAGTAAAAGATCAAAATATAACAAATTAATGCATTGAAATATTAAGATAATAAGTATTAAAATCTCAATATTTTACTTAAAAATGGTATCTAAGCATATTTACTTAAAAAACATTTAGTTGAATAAGCATTAAGTTCAAGAAACTTATAGGACCCATAAAAAAGCTCACATCTTAGATGATTCGTTCATTGTATCATATTTTACCGTTAATGTGTTACGGCCAGTTAACTTTTTCTTATTGTAAGGGGAATCACCTTTAAACGGATCATCCTTGATAAAAAAATGTTAACATTTTTTATAATGTTTCGCATAGCTACTCATGGTTTTTTTCTAATTTCGCACTAGCTAAATCCGGTCCAGTTTGTTATCCCCGTGGGAACTTTGAGATTAGGTTTATCTATAATACTCTTTAGTAAAAGTGTAATGTTGTATAAAAAAATAAATCCGTCGATTACTTTTAGAGTTTCGTGGATACAAACATACGAAAGATGTTTGAATTTCGATACACTTACTACGAGTAAAGGAGGTCACACCCGAGCGACAGTACCTATTCTATGAGCACCAGCGATAATTTATCTTGACTACAGTCGACGATTATCATGAAACAAGTGGAGATAGTCGGCGATTGTCGTCGACATAAACTGTCTATCGTGTATTAGCTTCCTAAGGATAAACAACATTAATTGTGCTTTTGATTTTACTGAGACTACAAAAAACATCACGTGACGCGGTCGGCGGTGTGAGATGAAAAAGACCATAGACACAAATGAACACCATAGCCGTGTCTATGGACTGGCTTACTTGACTTGGCTTCCGCTGTCATAGCTTGGCGGTTTCCCGATATAGGGGTAAGATTCACTGAGTGCTAAGTTCTTTGGCCGTAATTCGTGCTTGAGACGGTAGGTCCTGTGCGGTGGTCTCTCGTAGAGGTGGTCGGAGGTGTGGTACCTTTGGAGCGTGCGGGGCCTCGCCTTCCCGCAAGGAGGGGTCTGCGTGCATTGGTCGACACGACACGACTCTTCCACGCTCGTTACGAAGCTAGCTTCGGATACCTGGAATAAGGGAAATGGGGCTGTTAATTACAGTTAAAATAGTATTACGAGTAAGTATCACTTGATTATCACTTGCTTAAACATGAATGAAAACATCGTGAGGAAACCTGCATACCTGAGAAAAAGTTTTCAAAGGTATGTGAATTCTACAAATTCGCACTTGGCCAGCGCGGTGGACTATGGCCTAATCCTTCTCATTCTGAGAGGAGACCCGTGCCCAGCAGTGGGACAGTAATTGGTTGATGATGATGAGTTATTGACGGTATGTATCTACAGAGCCCTAGATTCATAAGGAGGCTACATAATAATGTTTTTATTTTACAAACATCGGTAAGTACTTCAGTAAGTAGGTACTTTTACACTCTTAAGAAAATAACTAGTTATATTTGCTTAACTGTTCAGAATGCAGTAGTAAGGTTATTACTTGTAGAACCACATTCCAATTTTGAGATTGACACTTATTCAATTCCTAAGATACTATTGGCGTTATCTAATCAAGTTCATGTTACTTTACTTGAATTTGAATTTATGAAAACGCAAAATATCGTAATGCGTCCTCGTCTGACAAACTTTGCAACTAGCCCCTAACTATAGGTACGCTAAATATCCACATCTAGAAAATAAAACTTTTAACAATTACCTGACAACTCACAGTTTCAAATGTTAGTCTAAAACTCTAGAATCAATAAAGTTTTCAGGATTTAAATCGTCGCCTAAAGGAGTAAATATGGAAAGAAAACGTGAAATGAAATAAAAATAATGCACGAATAAATCATTCGACGTTTCGTTGTTTATAAAACAAAGAAACGCTTTCTACACTCACAGCCCCACACTAGGATTCCCTGTATCGTGGGTGCCATGGACTCACACATAGACAAATACACAAACACCCAGACCCAGAAACAGAAATCTAAATTCATCATTCAGATATCTGTCTGGTCGGGGTCGAACCCGAGACCCTCTGCGCCTCACATCGGTGTGGTGACCGCTCCGCCACGCAGGGGCCCAATGATACAAAGATAATGTACCTATTTATTTATTATATCAATAAATCATATAACAATATTTGTCATAATGTTGCTGGTGTAATGTCCCATCGCTCATAGAGCAAAAACATTAGCAACATTCCCCTGTTGTACGGAAGTCTATCTAAAGTCCATAGTTCTCATATATCCTATAATTATATATTTTTTGTAATATCTGAGATACCTAATAATTAGCCGTGATTCAAAACGACCACGGAATTGTAATTTTAATTCTTTATTATACCTAAATACACCGTTAAAACCACAGGTTAAAACGAATTACCCCTTAGATATGGTTTAATTATCTAAGAATTACCCTACTCAAATCACCAGATTGGCCTAAAACACATAATTATTTTAACAAAAAATAACATTACAATCTAGTCTGCTTAATAAATAAATATAGTTCAAAAAACTAAAAAACACGCTTTTATGATAAAATTAACTAAAAAGTAGAAAATCTAAATGAATATAGGAATCAATTAAGGAACAGTAAATAGTATAATTGTGAAATAAATCTACAAAGTTTGAACGAAATCTGGCCGTTTAAAGTGGGTCAAAATCGCGCCCAAAGAAGTCGGTTACAAACATACAAACAAACATACAAACAAACATACAAACATACAGGTGAAGCTAATAAAAAGCGTGTAAAAATAATTTCAATGAGACCATTATGTCGT
Organism: Epargyreus clarus clarus; assembly: GCA_014595695.2. NCBI lineage: Eukaryota > Metazoa > Arthropoda > Insecta > Lepidoptera > Hesperiidae > Epargyreus > Epargyreus clarus. Next base: position 108,333 of record JACTTY020000142.1, read on the forward strand.
TAGTGTTTTTTATTGTTTAAATACGAATGCCTATATTTTAAAATTCAAATTCGCAAATATACCCGGAGTTACAAAGTACGTATTAAATCGTCGCTTGGGTAAAGCGTGAGAATGACAACATAATTATCATGTATAGTTTGTAATGATAGAGTAAATCTCACGTCATGTAAAATTACACATAGGACTAAAGTTCAAAAGGTAAACACATAAATAGAAACCCTATAAAGGATTCCTGCCTACCCTACCGAAAACATTTAAAATCAAAACTGAGTATTTGAAGAAACTTTGCTAATTAAACGTTATTGTGGTATTGTTATCCACGAATGAACAATGTACATGTATATATTTTGTTGATATCTATACCCTTACCCCCACCCAAGGGTTCCTGTATTGTGGGTGTCATGGACACAAAAAATACCAATATACAAATAACCAGAACCAGATTGGAGTGGCAATAGATAACACCACACGAGTTCCTTTTTTTCTTTCACTCTAAATTAATTGTAAAGTAGTACTTTTCACACACAATGACACAGGAATTTTCTTTAATTATATACTTACTGCAATCCAAAATATATAGGTATTAATAACCGTCACAATAAAGTCGTTGTAAATTTCGGGTAACGTTATTAAAAATTTAAAAGGCACTTCCAGTATATTTATAATCTATACGCACTTCGGCTGCTAGATTAAATACTTTCTTCAAATTAGTACATAAACGCACTGCGCGGACATGCGCTAAGGGCACGCGTGGTACACTGTCATTTGGCTGATTGCTACCGGCTGTTAGCGTGGTCGCTTTGGCAGCATATTGACGATTGTTTTAATTTGATAAGTGTTGTTTCCTTCCAAACTTCTAGCAATTAGCAACGCTATTTTTGTCGCATGAACCTAAATTGTTCTTTAAAATTATTTTTACGTATTATTTTTGTAACGTACGTTATTTTTATTACATTATTAAGTACCTACATAGAGTACCTAGTGTTACTTAGTAATTTTAAAGCATTAGTTTAGAAGTATAACGATACTTTAAGAGGTAGTATTTTGAATATGAAGAAGCTATATTTTATGACTTGTTGCTTTTATGACAGGTACATAAATAATATATAACATACACAAGTACTTTGTGGTATTATGAAACAATTGACAGAGACATAATAAGTAATGGTTAAAATTATGGAAGCAGCACAACCTTGCCTTAGCGGTATCATTGACTGGACAATGCTGGCGACTACCGATTTTAATAACTTAATAACTAAGCCGCTAATTGTTTTTTTTTATAACATAGGACTAGCAGACGAGCATATAGTCCACCCGATGGTAAGTGTACACAAAATCTGTAAACAACCCCAGATAGGATTACATATATCTACCTGAGGTCGACTACAGATACGCCGCTACCCCTGAAGACTAAGTTGGAACGCCTCGTAAAAGAATGTCTCCCTTACCCACACCCTTCAAACCAGAACACAGCAGCGCTTAAAACACTGCTGTTATTAGACAGAAATAGATGTAATGATGGTGCCGCCGGAGTCGAACCACACAGAGTTCTACCATCTTTGAAACCACTAATAGTGATGGAACAAAGTGCGATTTTAAATAACGAATTATAGATACGCGTTTATTATTTTTATAACGTTGTAAAAAAACTATTAAGTATAAATATTTTTATGAATATAATATTTTATTAGTATTAAATTGACACACACTTCTATAAAACATTAAATGACTAATCGTAAATTATTTATGTATTTTTTAATATGCCATTACTTTAACAAAATACAACGTTTACTTTTTGTTGTTATATTTTGTTTAAATTTATATAAATTATCTTCTACTAGTCCATATATATTCCTACCTATTAGATTTCAGATTCATATGTGACCTTAGTATCCGTCTGGAAATACGAAGCTTCGAGAACAAAATAATATTCCCATTTCAAGTTAAGTCGGACCAAGTCCGCCTAGAAGAAATCCGAAAATATCCGAAAAAAATAATGTGTGTATCCGCCGAATCCATTTGCAATTTTATATCTCTAATAACTTTTAATTTATACTTTTAATTTAATATAAATCTATACTTTTAATTCCAGAATATGACAGATGGCCAAAAGATAGTCATTTGCTGTAAAGAACATCTGAATCCAGCAAAAACACATCATTTTTATTTATTTTGTCTCGTCTAAGTTTATTTTTATAAAAGAGTAGAATTATTTTTCACAGCGATTACCACAAAACAATGTAACTTTTAATTAACAAATGACAGTTGTCGTTCAGTACGGCTTACGTAATAATTGACGGCCTGTGATAAATCATACGTTATGCCATCATACGTCCACGTGTGTTTCATACGTACTCGTAAATTGGTATGTGAGTGCGATTAATACACTATTGTAGATTTCCCCATACTGATTGAAGTCCAGATTAATTATGGAAAATTTGAGTAAAATATGAACATTTGTGAACGAAAACATCAAAAGTTATTCTTCCCTGTCCAACAATTTCAATGTCGTAATAAGTTGTCGTAACTATAACTTAATGGTTACTTATAATAACCGTTTATGTCAGAATATCCTTCATAAATCTTCAGCTTTCTTTATCCCCGATTAACCCATTCAGATATCAAACAGAAATCGTTTTTTTCAGGTAACGTAATGTTTTTCATTCCATATCGACACTCATTCAGTCTCAGTCTTCGCAAAATATTTCTAACTATACTTAATAGTAATGTTTATTTATTTAATAGGCACCAAATGAATTATTAAAATTTTTCGCAGTCAACTAAACTTTATCTTCATTATGGTGACTGTTCTAATTACATAAACTCACTGAAAGTTTTTTCATGATTTCATGTAAACCACTTAAAATAGACCTAGAACTTATTTCAATTACAATAGAAATAGACCATTACTAAATGTATTTTCCTCAAACATTTTCCTGGGGTAATGCTTACAGGAAATTTGTAAAAAAGAAACCTTATCTACAACATACATTTATTTTACAAAGTTATTAAATTATCTATGCAAAACTTAACACGATGAAGGTAATTATTTCAAGTCTTTATAACGCAAAATCATCACAGCTTTCTTTATTTTCATACTGTAGTTTTTGAAATAAATCTGACCTTATGAAAAAGGTCAATCAATGCAATATTTATTTATTACGTTTGTTGGTACGGTGGTATGTATGATCTTTCACAACTGAACATTTTTATTTAACTTTAGACAATATTGCGTACAAATTCGAAAATATATGGAATATTTGATTTTAGTGGCGGGAAGTGGTATCGGAAAATTACCACCACTATTAGGAATTAGCTAGGAAAAAAGCCTAAAACGGGACTTTACTGCGTAGGTACTTTTATTTTGTGGCTACTTGTTCTTCGGGACACCGGCCGTATGCATAAAATCGCGTTAATTAAGTAGGTACAAAGGTAATTAAACTTTTAATTTTTTGCGTATCTTTTGCCTAAAAAATTGGTACCGCTGTACTCTTATCTTGGAATTGATGGCACATGTCATTTACCATAAGGTGGACTGCATGCCGATTTACTACTTTTATCATAAAAATGTTTCATCTTTTTATACTTTTATAGATAGATGCATTTTGTATTCTATGCGGTTTTCCTTCTGTAACTAGGTTTTGAATGACATCCAGATTATTTTACTGTAGGCAAAGCATAAAGGTAATAAAATAACCACAATATATTGATTTATATCGAAGGAAAATCTAGGGAAACTTCTTAGATTGTAATGGTAATTATTTATTTTAAGGTAAACCTTACTTTAATAAGCGTAAACTGTTATTAAAGGTCTTTAGTAATTATTATTAATATACCTACTAACTGACCCGGCAAACGTTGTGGTGCCATATAAATAAATAAAAAGTTAAGGGTGAACAACCCTTATCACTTAGGGGTATGAAAAATAAATAGTAGCCGATTCTCAAACCTACTGAATATACATATAAAATTTGGTGGTAAATCAGTATAGCCGTTTCAGAGGAGTACGGTATCTAACATTGTGACACGAGAATTTTATATATAAGATTATGATTATGACATGACACATCTATAAATAAAATACAAAGTCAAATAATAGGTACATTGTTTTTTGGTCAACGTTTGGAAAACTGAAAAGAAATTGGGGAGAATTATGGTTATGGTTAGATTTCAACCACTGAGCCATCTTAATAAATGCAATTGTAAATTGAATTTTTGGACAACAGCGTCATCACATCGTACAGTAAATACTTAGACAGTTAGACACCAGAGATTCATAATTTATATGGTGGTGGAAGTGTTGAAACGCATTTATGGTCGATCTCATTAGGAATCATGTTTTTTCGGATCTCCTTGGGTGGCAATGGTCATCTAACACATGGGCTGGAGAGACGAGTACAAACATTTGACATGATTGCACACCATTGTAATGGTAGAATGTACGAACTTCTCTTGCTGTAACTATCTTTGTGTACTACATTATTGCAATAAATAAATTTCAATTTCATTTAATTTCATTTGCTAGTTATAATCATAGATTAGTAAAGATTACTCACTCCTAACAAGAAAATGTACCCAGTTTTGAAAATTGAAATAGTTGCGTAAAAAAGTTTTGCCACGTGTCCGTGCTAAAATATTTAAAATAATTATTTATTAATTATGTAAATTACGCAGTATTAGTTATTTATTGGTAAATTTTCTCTAAAAATGTTTTTATTTGTCAATAATTCAAAAAAAGAACTTACTAATAAGCCGTTTGTGGCTTCATTCAATTTTAAGGCGTCGAAGTATCTTTACTAATCTATGGTTATAATATATCAAAAAATCTCTCTGTCATAAACCGTGCAATGTCAATTTAATTTGTTAATCCCTGAAGCCGGTAGCACTTATCCAAATGACAGTCAGTCATTTCACGGTTAGTTTGACGCATATTAAATATTTTTATTTTTGCGCGCGTACCTATTATTTTGCTCCTTTTGAAATTATTGTTATACTGAGGTGATGAATTAAGTAAATATTTAGACATCATTTTAAAAAGGTTTAAAATATGAAAGTGCCTTAGTTTAAAATTTCGAAAAAATGTGCATGTTGTGAAGAAAATTGAATAGAATAGATGAAATAATCAATACGTCATCCTAACAAATAAATGTTTTCAAATCTAAAATAATAAAATTGTCTATAGTCATTGGTACTTCCGTTTAAGTATTTTGAAATTAAACGACTAAATTGTGGAATTTACCTTTGTCATTTTAATCCGATTTACACATGCACGAAATATAAAACTTCACTGAATTTTCACCGTCACCCAAATTGGGTACGATCACAACACAGGCCACTACGGGCGGAATTAAAAAACAAAATCGAATGTTGTACGACAATCAAAGTTTCCCGCGAAATGTGTCGACCTAACATTGCGGACCATAGACAAGCTCCCGCTTTCGACGGATATCAAGCACTGACGCATCTACAATGGAGCCAACGTATATACGGCACTCGCAAACCACCGCACGTAATTTACAGCAAGTAAATCGTGTGCTTTCCAAGTGATGGATTACATCTGGTAGCAGAATACGCAAGCAATATTTCCATTTGTACTATCTGCACGTGATAAACATTATGATGAAAAGGAAGTAGACATCAATGGCGAACAGAGGCAAGGAACCCTTGTTGCTAATTAAATGTCCTGACACGTCTAAATTAAAATTGGAAAACTAAGTTTTGGGTATTTACCTATCTATCTAGATAAGATTAATTAAAATGGAAAAATTGTGTTGATATCGTCATTAAATCATAAACACATCTTCATTTTAGTGACTGACTCTATTATGGAAATCTTATGCTCATTAAAGTAAATGAAAATTATTAATAATATTAATTTAAATACTAATGGTTCTGTACTTAAATACCTACTTGACTTAATACGTGAAGTTTTTATATTTTGAATTAAATTAGACTTCATAAGTTTTCGTCGCACAGAGACATAAATACAACTGAAGAAGGTTAAAATAAGTTTGTAATTGCTTGACAAAGGTTCTTTCAAAAATTCGAAACACCTTTTAATTTTAAATATGAAAATTACTAGTTTTTGCCCGCGGCTCCGCCCGCGTTTAAATGAAAATAATATGAAAAGAACATACTAACATACATAAAACTACAAATAAGATTTCCGGGATAAAAACTATCCTATGTCCTTTCTCGGGTTTTAGACTATCTTTGTTTAAAATTTCATTAAAATCGGTTCAGTGGTTTAGGCGTGAAGACAAGACAACCAGACAGACAGTCAAATTTACTTACTATAATATAAGTAAGGATTAGTAAGGATAGCCATCATCAGATGGGAGGAATCTTTTGAACATTCACGGGTAGGTTTATAAGGAGCTATGGAATTTTGATACAAAAGGAAAAATAGTTAACAGAATAAAAAAATATGTGTAATAAAATCTAGTACGTGCCGGCTTAGTCAGTATAAACTAGTCTTGACTAAATAATATTGGCATTTGTTTTACCACAAGTCTTACCTCGGCCTGCGAATGATATAGATGGATGTCGGCACTTATTAACATTGAATATAATTCAATATAATTCAGTTATTCTCTATCTTTTATGTAGTTTTTGTCACAACTATCGCGTAAAATTTGGTAACTGGTTTAGAAAAAATCACCAGAAAAGGAGAAGCTGATCTTCTTATCCCCCATAGTCAACTTTCGGCATCGACAGTTAGAGTCTGAATTTTTATTCTAAGCACTACAATTTATAAATATGCACTAATAAACATCACGATATATACCACAAACCTGTGTTTATCCGGATCGCCATGATGAATGATTGACTTATAAAGTTACAAATGTTATAATACAACCTATTGTGCCTTATCGCTGGCATAAAATTGATTTATCACAATCCATAGTTTCGCTTATTAATGGTTATTCAAAGATAATAATATGTTGAACTTTAATAATTTATTACAACCATTGAGTATCTTTATATGATGGTAACATAAGTAAGTAATCAATAACGAATTTATTTCAAAAAATTTGATTAGACGAAGGTTTAAGCCCATTTCACAGTATAAGGATTATAAATATTTGTAGGTACTGTGCCCATTTCCTTTTGTACCTACCTACTGTATTTGTACCTACAAGCTATTTTAACAGAGTTCAAAAAAGGAGGTCACTGAAGCAAATTTCGAAGTGTCGTTTACTGCTTGAAAGGGGACTTCTTTTCTTCTCGTGTGATTCAAATTAAATTTCATAAAAACATATCTTATTTAAGTGTGGAAAATGAGATTTATTTATTGCACTAGTCGCCATTTTTTATTTTGCACTTTACTTCGTGGACCTTTTGTATAAACAATTTATAATCTTTGACAAATTAAAGTCCAATTTAGCAATTAGGCTAAAGAATTTGTTTTATTTGTAAACAAACAAACTAACAATCCATTAAATGTAGATCGATTAGTTACGCAAATTAAAATTAGTTATAGGTACTCTGGACTTATTAGAACAATTCGATTTATGATACGACTGCGTTTTATTTTTAGGTTTGTAGGTATGTACCTACATGTATGGATAGGTATGTATGGTACAGTTTAGGATAAGGAAACATTTTAGTTTCAAAGTTTAAGGAACTGTTGATAAAATCTATAGGTACATTTAAGACGTGCTAAAATGTTTTTAAAGAGTTCAAATAGGCACTCAGTCTTACTCCTGAGAAATTTCATCTAATAAAATGTAAAAAGAAACACCGAGTCCATGGTTTCAAGTAACAGAAATTTCGACCCCTTGAAGTATTGAGATATAATTGGACTTGAGTGTTTTCCCTGAACTTGGTGGGCGCACAGCCGTGCGTTAACAAATCAACTGACTATACAACTTGAATAAACGTACAACTTATAATTGAAATTTATTAAAAACAAATTTATTTTTGCTGCCGATAATGCCGAAAATGAATATTTATTCATAATACGGAATCATTCATTGTGCGTGGGCTAGAAAAAACATAAAAGAAAAATATGTAACTTAAAAATACAGTCCTGTTTGAAGTGGTCCGTATCCATTAGCGAGGGCTTCAAAGCAGGTTACATCTTAAAAATCCGCTTTTGAAAAATGGTCTTTTTTGAAAGGCGGTGGAAAAAAAACTCCCTCTTAACTGTTTTTATTTTCAACTAAGTGTATGGAAAAGTCACTTTATTTACCAATACAATGATTCAAGAAAATACTAGGTACTATTAAGTAAGTACTCATTTTCGCGAAAATTCACACTAATATAATAACACACTATGTTAACGCATAGATAACAATGTAACTTATAAGAATCTTCCATTAATTAGCAAGTTTAATGTAGATATTGATACATCGCTCATATTGTTTCATAATATAATTCACAATAATTATTAATTTATATTTTATTCGCCATAGGAATTGCGGTGGTAAAACCCTCTGTGGTTTGTCTTCGGAGGTATCATAGCTGCACTTATTTCTGTGCTTGATATTTTAAATGTTACAATCATTCTATTGGCAATTATCTATAAGAGAATAGTTATGAACCGCAGTAAAATGCACCCAACGCTTTTTACTGACTTGAATTATTATTTTAATAACTTAAATTTTATTATAATTTTATTTTGAGGCGATTCATTATGATTGATTTTTCAATCTTCAACGATTGTAATATTAAACTCTTTGTCATTAATAGTACATTACAATACGAGGACGAAAAATTTTTTTCTGACAAGTGTGAGTTTGCAGGCCGAGCCGCAGGCGAGGACTGCAATCACACGAGTCAGAAAAACATTTTTCGTCCGCGTGTTGTATAAAATTTTATATTACGGGGTCGGAAATGGGGGTTTTGCGCACGCGAAGCGTGCGTAAAACGTCCATTTACGCACGCCGTGATATAAAAGTTATTTTGTAGTTTTTAGGTCTATTAGCAATAAAAGCGTGTGTTTTTAGTTTTTTAAACTATATTTTTTTAAAGTCTGTGACAAACTTATAAATTGGGGAATTAATGAATCTAATAAGGATAATGGGAAACTGTTATCAATATTTTTCAGCATACTTTCTAGCGCTATACTATTATTCTGGAAATATTAATTAGTGGCAAATGGCAAGTCATCCCAAAGCTCGTCAATAGCTACCAAAAAAAAAAATGTACTGAACTTTTTTCTTTACCCATTGAAGTACTATAGATATAAAAATGTTCGTTTAAAAACATAGAAATATGTATCTTCAAACATGCTAGTTCTTAAAACTTACAAAAGGTTACATTACCCACTTACGACGTATGCACGTACGGAGGCTTTTACGCGAGCGTGCACAGAATACCAATAGCCTATATAGCACGGACCACCGACAATAATAGAGGGAAAAGATAAAAGGGTTTTCCGCGTACATTTCTAAGTCCCGAAACCCAAGCGCATATTTGTCAACTTTTTTTATCCTTCCCTGTATTTATGATTTTTTATAAGATTGTGTAGTAAACGAGCATATAGCCAACTCAGTATGTTCAGACATCCTCCTTTGTTACAGGTTATGCGACATCTAGCTAATATGGTGGACTATGGGCTACACTTACATAAACTTTTCATCTTGGGGACCTGATAAAAAGGAAATTAATGTGTTCATGACTCCAGATCTACAGAAATACTATTTTTATTGTTCCCGCGACGCAAAAAAAGCGAGTCTGCTGTGGCATTTTAGCTCCTAAACGGATGAACCTATTTTGAATTAAGTAGGATTTTGTTAATTTATGTTGACTTATGTTGAAGGATACGTACTTGGTCGAGAGTTTTCATCACAAATGATGAGTGAAAATCTGTTCCTCTATCGTATATCGTAAACTCTTTTCCCGTCATAGGCAGGGGATTTTTAAGTCAAGATTGCTTGTTGAACATCACGTACCTTTTATAGTAAATCTTTATCGTGAGTACACACCATCGTGACCAGCCATTTCATTAAAACGAGCAGGCTGACGCAAAATAATGACGCTTATATGAAGTCATATTTACGCGAAGTGATAGATAACATTGTACTTACAGTTATTTAAATTATTTGCAGTTCACTGATAAACTTCACTTTCGTAATAAAACTGTAAGATGTTTTCGTTAAATACATTACACACTCATTTAAAAATGCTTATGACAAAATGTTATTTTTTTAATTAGTTTGATGTGGGTACACAATCTTTAGTACTTTAGAAATACTCTTATCATACGGAACATTGAGCACCAGTGGCGGATTTAAAAAAAAATAAGGTGTAGGCTGTACAGTTTTTGCCGCCCCTGCTTTTACTATTGTCATGTTTTAGTTTCTTGTTGACACGATGCCCGTTTTTTTGTTGCTCCTCACGCCCGCTCGTGACACGGTTCTTGTTTTATTTTTGGTCCTCACGCTATTTTGTGACACGGTTCCCGTTTTTTTTTTGCTCGTCACGCCGGTTCGTGACACGGTTCCCGTTTTTTTTTTTGCTCGTCACGCCGGTTCGTGACACGGTTCCCGTTTTTTTTTTTGCTCGTCATGCCAGTTCATAATTGGGTCCCCAAATTTGCCGCCCCAAACAATATGCCGCCCTAGGTTGAAGCCTACTCAGCCTGCTGGTATATCCGCCACTGCTGAGCACTGTTAGATTTCATGATCTAATTGATTATTATCATTGTATAAATAGGCTAAATCAACATATTTATATTTTATTATAGTCAAACAACTATTGTACTGAAAGACATCTTCTAAAATATTTCTTCCCGCTCATAGTACTTTATGATATTAAATTGTATTATAATACATAAATATTAATATTATGCTTAGGTACTTGTTTTTTGTTTCTGTTTAATATTTTTAATGAGTCAAGTTGGTTATTTTTGAAACAATTTGTTTAATTATACAAACAGTAGTTTTACAAATTAAGGAAATGTCTGCTTTTAAATATTTTGTAAGGGGCGACATATGTTTTTACTAGAAGTAATGCTTCTTCTGACGAAGATTATTTGCATCGTTGCTAGAAAATATATAGAAACACGAAGCCACGCAGTAAAACTAACAAAATAGATAAATTACTTCAATAAACAACTATGTAAATTATTTATTGTAAAAACCCATGGTGCTAACAGCACCAGCTATATAATTCCACTACAATTTTACACACAATTATTGTTTATATTTTTCCAGTAAAAATAATAAAAATAAAAATCCATGAAAATAGCATTTAAATAAAATATGTTGAAATATTTAATAGAAAAACCTATATCAATTTGTAAGTGCATTTTATTAGAATAACACGTACGCGGTTATTATGAGGACTTATTTATTTACATAATACCTATATGTTACTTAAATATCAATGTTATTTCTCTGAAACTTCAAAATGTACATAGGTAATAGGTACATAATATTTATTTGAAGTACGTTCAATTCAAAGTTTTCCTTTTGCTTATATAAGTTTAATTTACTGTAGACAAACAACACGATTTCGTATTATTATTATGGAAGATAAAGCCATGAGATACGGTGAGATAAATGATGAATAACTAGTACTTATTATAATTGCGTGCAATATTATTTTATTCCTTATTTTGTATAAATATTTTATATCAGTAGAGTATGTACCTACTTATGTACTTAGGTATAGTAGAACGAGAAACACAGAGCCTGCGATACTTATTCAATCAATTTGAATGTTTTTCAGTTTATTTTATGAATTCAATATTAGGTACCTATGTGGTAATATCGTAGTATGATGAACTGAAAACCCATCGCAAGTAATTTGATGCATTTGATTATTTTGATTACATAGGTCAACAATTTTTTATTTTTTTTTTGTGCACGAGTTTTACTTAATATATTCTGATTATATAAGCAAATATATATAAAAAAGTGAAATTACAAATCGAAAATATTTGGTTTTATAGAAATTAGAGCAATTTAACCATTTTTTATTTTCGAGTCCAATTAATGGCGGTCTTGGCGCACTAACGTTGTCAAAAGAGTGGCAAGGGGGCGGAGTTAGTGTTTCTTGCACCGCTCGTTATGTACGAAAGTAAGTGTTTGCTTATTACAGTGGAATAACGTAATTCATTTTTTTTTATATTGTATCAGTCTGTACAAAATGACTTCGATAAGTTATAGACGAGACGCCGGCTCATTTTGTTATATTTGCGGCGAATTTATGAAAATAAGAGAGAAAAAGTACGATTTATGTACAAATTTAAAGATTTCCGAGGCATACCAACTTACTTCTATCTACCTGTTAAAAATCAAGATAAAAAATGGGCCTTACATATTGTGTCAGGTAACACTTACAGAAATATTCTGGACGGTGACTTTATATTCAATTTTTTATTTTATTAACTATTTTATAATAACTTTAATTAGGTTATAATACGGTAAGTTATATTGTAGGTTGGTACCGAGGTGAAAAAAGAGGAATGAAGTTTGCAATGCCAAGAATTAGGAGGATACTCAGTGAGCATCGCATAGAATGTTATTTTATATCACGGCGTGCGTAAATGGACGTTTTACGCACGCTTCGCGTGCGCAAAACCCCCATTTCCGACCCCGTAATATAAAATTTTATACAACACGCGGACGAAAAATGTTTTTCTGACTCGTGTGATTGCAGTCCTCGCCTGCGGCTCGGCCTGCAAACTCACACTTGTCAGAAAAAAATTTTTCGTCCTCGTAATGTACTATTTTGTATTGTGAATGCACTCAAAGATAAAAAATCAAAGAAAACATATTATCCGGATCTACCAACGACTGTTTAGTGTTACTAATTAATAAACACTATGGATTCTATTTTAAAACTTCTATTATAAGAATGTATCATAAATTGATGTTTGTGTATCTTTTAATAAATCAATTTTCATGTATAGGGTCTTGCATTGAGCGTTTCCTATCTCTAAAATTAAATAAAGCAAACTGTGTGTGAGATATCTTTTATATTCGTTTGAAAGATTTATTGATGCCATTATGTGTGGAATATAACATCTTTGAAATGTCCACGGCTTCTATGGTTATGGTCTGCAGACGTCAGAGTTCTTATGGACGATTCTTATCGACTGTCTCAGATTCTAGTGCACACCCTCACGGACAGCGGCGATGTTTTCGGTAGATCTTGCGTTTCGTCGACATACGGATGTTATTCGATCGTTTACTGAACCCGTGGTCTCAAATTTACCAACCAGATTGCGAATAGTCCTCTCGGTAGGACGATTATGGCGACCACGCGGTAGCGGAGGATTGTAGCACGCGGTACGTTGCCCGAACTGAACACCCTCTTTGATATATTTTTTTTATTATTTGTACGTGCTGTTGAATGCTATAATCGTTCATGGTAATTTGGCAAAACAAACCGAATAAATTAAAACTAATTTGACAGATGTAGCTTCAATAAGTTGGCCGCTATCAACTTTCAAAGTTCGGAAGTCCTTGTTGGAAGACCCTATATTTTCATTGATTTGAATTTTCCAATTTTTACACATAAAAGTAAATTCAGAACTATTTTCTATTAATATTCTTATTTCTAAGTATAAAAGCAATAAAAATAACGTATGTATAATCCGTGCACAAAAATTCTGTATACCGGTGTTATTTATCTAATAGCATATTATGAACCAATAAAAACATTTTTTTTAATTTGTGTAAGGATATAAGTGAGTAGGTATTATATAATATATAGCAGATACATCTATAAAAAGTAATCTTAATATAAGAATCGTAATATATTAAAAGTTACATATTATCGTTGCGAAAAGTAAGTACTTAGGTACATCTTTAGGTAAATATGATTTCAAATATCGAAATACGTACCTACTATTAATTGAATTGAGGAAATCGACAAAATTTAAGATAAAAATACGTAAATTAGAATTACTTACAAGTAATTAATGTAAAAAATAAAAACCCGACTGCACCAAAAAGGCTGAAGTAGAATTTCCAAAAGTAGTGAAATAGGCATTTCATTATATTTATCCAGAAAGCCAAATACAAAGTTTCATAGTAGCTGTCTGCTTCAAAAACAAAAGATGTTCAAACCATATTATCCTATTTTATCCTCGTAGTTCTTATTTAAGTACGCTATATAAAAAATCCACCATTTACGGTCTATAAGATATATAAATTCAGTAAATCAAAGTTTCGGTCATTATTTTACCTTGTTAGAGGTAGTATTTCATTATTTTTATCCAACAAGCCTGATACAAAATTTCATAGTGTTTGCTTCAAAATTGACGATTAATCAAATGAACTTTTAACCCTTATTTTACCCTCTACGGGGTTGATTTTTCGGAGGGGGATAAATAAGTGCGTCCTTGTTCCTATCCAGAAAGCCAAATACAAAATTTTATAGTAGTTACTTCAAAATTAAAGGATTTCAAAAAAACTGTTTTCCCCTATTTTACCCTCTTAAGGGTAGAATTTCCAAAAGGCCTTTCTTAGTACTTATTCACGCTATATAGAGAACCTATGTGCAAAATTTCAGAACTTTAAGGTCCTTGGTTTAGGCTGTACGTTGATTTCTGAAAAATGAAAAAGTCTGTTAGTTAGTCAGTCAGTCAGTCACCTTGCTGTTTTATATATATACAAATATGTTTTTATAATCTCCGTTTAATTTCCTTTCATTTGGTACCCTACTCGATAGGTTCGGTTAACTTATTTTTTTAAATGTGTTACTATTTCGCGCCAAAAATCCGCCATTTTGATTTTTTTTTACTGACACCTATATAAGGACACTCGGTTCATTGAGACAAATATAATGACACCTTAACTGTTAAAATTCATCCAGCCGTTTGTTAGATCGGATCAAATAAAGAAAGACAAACATACAAGATACGCGCGAAAAACATAACCCTTCCTTGGCAGTCGGGTAAAAATAGAGTTATATTTAAAACAGAATAGTTTTAGCTGTATTTTGTTTTTAATCTGTAAGCAACTTGAATTAAATATAACTTTATAAATATTAAATATTTAATGTGATTTTTGGTTTACCTGTATTCGTTTCTAAAACTCAAAATGTGAAACGGATTATAAACATGAACTTTTAAAACTTAAACTGTATCAATGGCAACAATTTAAAGATTGTCAACATCACTAGTACATTCACTTTGACATCCAGGGCTTATTTAATTTAAATATTTTGTAGCGACAAAATAATAGTACATTATTTCAACACTGATATTTTTTACTTACCGAGTGATTCGTAGGAATTGGCGCGAGATACTGAAGTTGTGAGCTGGTTATAAATATCTGGTTTGCGTTAACCTTTACATTCGATAGGGTTGATACAGGAAGTGAAGCTAAGTAGGCCTTCATTAGAAACTTCCGATCTGTCCCGCGAAGTGTGTAATGTAGTAAGTTAAGAATATAATAAAAATATCATAGTGAAGAAAAATGAACTATTAATATTTTATTAAAAACAATTAAACCTGTGTCGTGGGTGCCATGGATACACACAAATCACAAACATCCCGATGCAGAATGAAATGTAAATTCATCATTGTCTAAACCGAGAATCGAACCGTAGACCGTAAATCGAAACGTATTCCGTTCCGTTTTGTTTTTCCATTTCAGCTTGTAGCAACAAATCATTAGCATCAATTATTCGAACAATTCACAATTTCAATTTGATCACATAGATAATAGTGGTCGGGAAGTGTATATAATCGAAGTATTTGTCGTACTTGCAGTCCAATATAGCTCCTGGGCATCTCATACCTATCTGTCTATTAAAGGCCAATCGACAGGTGCGTACGTCGACGCTCAAGACTTTGTTGAATTGAAACTTCTCATGTTTGCAAATAAAATCAAAGACGCATTATTTCAGTACATATTATTATGCAGTATAGAATAGACATGTATTTACGAATAATTACTAGTAAGGTTTTTATTAGTAGGTAGAGTCCGCGCCAAATTTCTAGTCCGTTCTGAATACAAACTTGGGTCGATCATAGTTTTTCAGATCGTTGAACGTATTGTCTGTAAGTTTTATCCAAATCTACTACATATAACAAGAAAGTAAGCTTGGGTTGTATGAATTGTATGTGGAGCGGAGTACTTCAGTTTACCGGGGTGCTCCATGAGCTTGATAGATGGCTTCATATAATTGATTGAAGTCGCAGACACAGCTCGTAAGAAATAAATATCATTACATAGGTACTAAGTAGGTAGGTATAATTACCTTCTCCTAAATCCACGCGAACCAAGTCACTCAGAGAGAACTCAGCATGTGACAAATAAATATCATTACATATTAAGTAGGTAAAAAAACCTTTTTTATAATATACTTTTTTTAAATATAGGAAAAAATAATAAGTAGGTAAAGGTACCTTTTATAATATACTTTTTTTTAATATAGAAGTAGCAGACGAGCATGCAGTCCATCTGATGCTAGCCTAGCTAGGCTGCTGCCGCCCATGGCCATCTGTAATCAACCCCAGATAGGATTAGATATTCCCACAGATGCGCCGCTACCCCTGAGGACTAAGCTGGAACGCCTCGGAAAAGTATATCTCGCTTACCACACCCTTCAAACCAGAACCTAGCAGCGCTTAACACTGCGGTTATAAGGCAGAAATAAACCTTATTTAACTCAGATTTCTATAATTGAAGTCCAAAAATAAACCATCTAATAGATGTGTCAACCCTTTGTATATTTGCTAGTAAAATTAGATGATATTACGGTTAATGCCTATGTTAATGTTTAAACAACTATGGACAAGAGATAGCGTTGTTCAATGGAAACAATCTCGTGTTAATGAGCTTGTCTGGACCTAGATTCTCTTTACTCTTAATCTTTAACAGATTGAGAATGCATTTGTAACTTTGAAACAATAGCAGTTACGTGTACCCATAGATTAGTAAAGATTACTCACTCCTTACAAGAAAATGTACCCAGTTTTGAAAATTGAAATAGTTGCGTAAAAAAGTTTTTCCACATCTCCGTGCTAAAATGTCCCTAATAATTAGTTATTTATAACGTAAATTACGCAGTATTAGTTATTTATTCGTAAATGTTCTCTAAAATTGTTTTTATTTGACAAGAATTCAAAAAAAGAACTTACTAAAATAAGTCGTTTGTGGCTTCATTCAATTTCAAGGCGGCGAAGTATCTTTACTAATCTATGCGTGTACCTAATATAAATTAATTAATAATTGTTCTAACTTAGTTTAATTAAGGTATGTTTATTGATTAGCGTTTAAGAAAAAAATCTGCGTAGAAAGTTATATGAATTCGCATTTTTCATAATATTCTTAAACTCGAAATCTACGCATTGAGCTTACACTCGGACTGTTGATCGAAGACTCAAACATTTAAATAAAGTACGATGTAATTCTAGAGTAGGTAAGTAGCTTTTTAGCCGTGACAATGAAACATAAAAAAAAATATTTAAAACATTTTTTTTCGATATACACAAAATTTGTATTTGTCAAACTAATTATAATATTATTATTAAAATATGGTTATATCATTTCATTCTCTTTTTATATTATTTTAGTTGTGATAATGTTTTTGCTGTATATATTATTGTAACAATTCTTGAAAATAAATGAACCAATTATATATAACATCTATCAAATTATTATCATTAATTTAATTTTGAAGCGTTTAAAGTAGTCACTTAAATATTATGATTCCCCTCGTCATATTTTCTACAGACTTATGAATTAATTTAAATATATTTACTACGAGTATAATTATTTTCGACCGTCAATTAATCTACGGTCGCCTAATTACTTATTACTAATTACACAGATATATTAAAAACCTGTGTGTGCTGCCAGGTGTATGCTCATTGGACAAGATTGACAGTTGAGTAGACACTAGACATGATGACTAATACAAATGATTGACAGATTATGGAAAAATTACGTCATCACTATATAATACCTACCATTAATTACATCTTAAAAAATGATTTATAAACTCGCGCCTCGGAAATAATCTATACTAATATTATAAAGAGGAAAACTTTGTTTGTTTGTTTGATAGTAATGAATAGGCTCAAAAACTACTGGACCGATTTTAAAAATTGTTTCACCATTTGAAAGCTACATTATCCACGAGTAACATAGGCTATGTTTTATATGAAATATATTTGATAAATAAATTTTGAGGCGGTTTAAAGTTTGCCGGGTCAGCTAGTGATTTATAAAATCTTTATTAAAATTAATGTTCATCAAAAATAATATATCTACTTAAGTACAAATTAAATTTAATGAAGAATTAATTAGTCGCGATCTTATCAAAAAGGTGATCATATAAAACAATAACTAAAGTTCGGAACAAGACGAAACAGGCGTCGCTTCAAAACAGATATACTTACATAACTTCTTGTCACCATAGTGATTCCATTTAGTTCCATCCATTTTGATATCATATCCTTGGTTCCATCTAAATAATCTCTAACTCTGAACACGCCTTCTAATTATTTAAACGAGGTTTATGTCTTACTTTTTTATTAACGCCTGTCAGTAAAAATCAGTCTTATTAAATTTTTGCCTACTTCGGTTCAAAATTTGACAATTTAGGTAGGCGAAAATTGTCGAATTTCGTTAAATTGTATACAAAAATGTATGTAAAAATAGTTCATATAAAATTTCATTACGAGCAAAAGTACGCTCTACTATATTGTAGTAATTATTAGATATTAGTATTTAGGTTTATTATAATTATGAGCTTTTGCCCGCGGCTTCGCTCGCGTTACGAAGTAATATTTTCATCCCCTATTTTATCCCCTTGGGGGTAGAATTTATCAAAATCCTTTCTTAGCGGATGCCTACGTCATAACATCTACTTGCATGACATATTTCTGCCCGATCCGTCCAGTGGTTTGGGATGTGCGTTGATAGATCACTATGTCAGTCAGTCACCTTTGATTTATATATATTTAGATAGATACTAAAGACTCATTATACTGTTTACCTAAAAGCATCCCGGTACGAGTATTTAATCCCAGTTTACAACATAATAGAAACTATAGCTAATCACAGTTTAATTAAGTCTGGCAACGCGACACATGTTACGAATTCTTTGTATGGCAACGACCTCATCACATTCTTATTTTATTGCGATTCCTCTCGCAGTTCACCAAAGATTTATATACTTTTAACTTTTGTGCTACTTCTAAGCCAACTAACATCGAGTCATTTGTTATCATACAAATAGAATAAGAGGTAGAGTGGTCTATTTAATTCCGCAGTGAAATCGTCTATTCTTAGATATAAATACGCCTGTAGAAATCGATTCACCTGTTTCTAAGATTATCCCGGGTTAAGACATTAGCACGCCATTTGTTCGAACATAATTGCAATACCGAAGCTAACACACCTCAGGATATATAATAATAATTGCTATGAAACACACATGCACAATAAGACGCACAAAAATTATATTTATTCAGTTTTATTATTTAATACGATGAACATACTAATCTATGGATGTACATATAATATTTAGTGTTAATAAATATGCACTTACGTTTTTAATCTGCTTTAAACTTTTTTTTTATTTGGGAACTACACGGTAATGCTCGTTTAAGCAGTTGACATTTAGTGTAGCGCCAACATGTCTGTCGAGGTTTTTAAAGCGCCACAACAGCTGCGATATGTTTAATGACACTACTTAAATCGTTTTTAAGATTATTACGTGACCTATTTTCTTCCACGAAACCTCATAATTTGCCCCTAGTCATTATCGTCTATCGAAGGACCAGTTGCATTAAGTTGTACCTACCTACTTGTATATTTTGTTAAATGTTTGACCTACATTAAGAATACTTAAAGGACGTAGCTTACGTAGTAACTATTTCTTAATCTGTGACGTAGCGTAGATATCATTACAGGACGTAGTTGATAAAAAGCATTAATAAAGTTCGGAGTGTATTTTTAATATCCATTCAATTTATAATGGAACACTTCGATATTAACTAGCCCACTGATTTTTAACAAACTTCCCAAAGAAGTTATCATTCGACGCGTATATTTTTTTAAATGGAATATTTTGGATTAAACAGTATAAATTTCGGTAACATTGTTACAGATACAGCTTTGGCCATTTTTGATAAATTTAAAACTTTGATTCTCATTATTTTTAAACTGTCCAAATTAGAGATTTAATTGTCATGTCGCTTTTCGTTTCGATCGCGCAAAATACTAAGTACCTAAGTGTATTAAAAATTCTTAATACTTACCTGCGTATTATTCTTCATGTTTAAAGCATTTAGGTATTACTGACCTTACACACAAACCGATGATGTTTTATAGTTCTCTTCGGCGGGTAATCTTTGAAAGAAAACACTACTCCTTGCATAATAAGTTTTACACTACTATATTACATTTGTTTCAAAGTACTAAACATTAGAAACTCACGGGTTATATAGACGTTAAGAGTTATCTAGAAGGCACTAACCATTTTAGCAAGCTTATTTTAACAAGCGACAGTTTAGATAGTCTAGTACAATGTAAATATGTGTGGATAAATATTTATGGGAGCATTGTTCACCTGACCACATTGAGATTGGCTGTTATCCAAACGAAGACATAATGACACATTTGTTCGTTGTAGTCTCAGACAAAAAAATAAAGGTGGTAGAACCAGAAGGTCGGTATAGTCCGCCTAAAACAGCTAGTCCGCTTTGCATGTAGAAATTTAAAAAACTAAAAAACACATTTTTATGATAAAATCACACCACAATTATACTATTTACTGTTCCTTAATTGATTCCTAGATTAAAAATTATGAATTATATTATTGTAATTATACTTTTTAGTCGATTTTATCATAAAGGCGTGTTTTTTAGTTTTTTAAACTATATTTATTTTATTAATTTTTAGCATTTGTTGTTATAGCGACCACCATTAAACTCACACTCACACTCATGAATGAAGTTATAATATAAACAAAAAAATGTTTATATAAGTTAAATAGTGTTGCACTACCGCCACCTTTTAAAGTTTTATCAAAAAAATTCGTATATTGATTTCACCATTTCAATTTTAAATTAGATGGTAATATGTAAAAATTCATCTAATTTGTATTCCAAAACGCAAGAAAAGGTATAAAAATAAAACAGACTTTTAAATGGAATAACAAACAGCAAACATACCTATCTACATATTACGTACACGTCACATAATTTGCACTGTACAAAGTATAAAGTACAGTACATAGCAAAAACTTGAAAAGTCATTAAGATATATTATACGATGTGAATTTCTTGGAAAAAAATATTAAAGTGCCATCGCAACAAAGTGCAAACAAAATTGACGTCACATTTAAAAATCACATTCGTCACGTTCAGGAACTCTTAAATAACTCGTAACTTGCACAAATGCAAGTTTTACTTCCATGTAATGTTCTTATTTTTTGATCTAAGGTTTGTTATCTTCATCTATTCTCATTTCTCTGTCGCTGTCTATCTTTACAACGCAAATAACACCTTTAAGATACATTTTACTGTTACCTTCTACGTATTTGCTATATCTATTTAAAGACAGGTATGTTGGTCGGGCTATACATAATTTTATATATCAGTTATTTACGTTAAAAATACTCGTCCTGAGATAATCAAGAAAACTTTTCATTCTTATTCTCCATAATGTTCTCACCACAAAAATGTGTAGCTACATATCACCTTATCTACATTGTATTTAGGGCGAAATGACAAACGGTTATTAATCATAATGAGGTGCCGTGCTACTCGAATTTAGCTAAGGAGTCTATTGGGAAAGACGGAAGGAAAACAACGTTGAATTCCTCTGGTGATCTCAACCTCACTACATTGGTACTATAATATAGAAATAAACAATAACGGTTTCTACACCGATTACTAATTTGACGACGGGTGTCATGTTTCACAATTAGAACAAAATCTAAAGCAGAAATTTATGAAAACAAGGAATAAACCCGCAACTTTTTGCATGCCCTAGTGACGGCTGCGCCACGTGACTATATACGCTCAAAACAGTTTTAGTAGGGAAACGAATTTTAACGTGATACGTCTTACGAAATAAAATGGGTCTTATTTATAAGTCCTTCTAAAAAGTAACCTTTAATAAATTAATTGTTATCCTTCATCATTTGTAGCCATCAGAATTAAAAAACAAATATGTTTGTGCCCTTCGAAATAAAATAACAACGCTTATTATACTATTCTAAGACTAATTATAATGTTTATATGGTTTGTGTTTTTTAACATGACGAGCTATGGTATATCCGCATATTTAATTAGGACTTACATAACGCCTTCAGACGTGCTAATTAGGTGAACTATAGGCGACTCGCTAATTACACTTCACACAATTACACAAAGTAAGTATAAAGTTGGTCCTAGTATGCGCCATTATTGTTTATAGTTAGGACTTAAAAACTCAATACTTTAACTATTGTGATCTGACAAGCAATGAGAATAAGTACTATGTCTGATCTCAGAACTTAATAAGATTATGATTGTACTTGTAAAACGGTAAATAAAAATATACTTAATTGAATTATTATGCAGTGATCATTATTGATCGAAGTTTTATCTAGAGGGCACTACTGTCTTATAGCAGGAAACTAATACCAAGCTTGTGTTTTACTTAAATAGGTACGTAACAGTTGTTTTTACATAATAATTTAGTAAATAGCAACATAATCAAAAGTGAGTCCTATACTGCCTTGAGTGAAGTAACAATGCTCAATAGAAATAGAGAAATATAAATATTTATTTTGGCGATAGTACTGCCATCTGTAATAACATCGTTTTGAGCAAACAGCACCAGGCAATAAACTTTAAAGAAACTTATTTAACTTTTATTACTACTACTACTCCACACATTCATATTCCTTTTGTGCAACAAAAAGTATACTTACATTATCAAATACTTCCAAAGTATTCATTTTGAAGACTATCAGGATCATCACCGGAAGTAGTTGTGATTATCTGAAAAGACAAACAAATCTACGTTATTTTTTTGACATAAAAACAAAAAAACAATGCATTACATCTACGATTTGTTTCGACTAAATACGTATCATAGCGACTTAAATATTATTTTATAACAGACCGTCTAATTTCCGAACGAATTTTTTGTTTGACAATTGATTTTGACAGTCAGTCTGACATTTGATAATAATTGTGGAAGTTCGTACATCAACTTGACATTGGCAAAATGGTCATAAGACCGAGAAGCCATCGCAAAAACAAAAAAAAATTGTGGAAGTTGTTATGGTTTGAATTTGTTAAAATTTTGTTTTGTGTACAAATACAAATACAATTTAATATATCGATGAAGACATAATTGGTAATAATTTATTAATGTTTCCACGGGCTGAAAATATAAAGTAAGTACTTATATTTTACAAAGAATAATTATAGTATAAGTTTTGATTTTTGTTCCTAATAGGGTCTCTGTGCTTGCCGATTTAATTTCCAAAATAAGTAAATCACATAAAACTCGTGCGCTTAAGGAAGACATCGTGCAAAACCTGCACGCCTGAAAGTTTCTTAACAAAAGTTTTTAAAATCGTGTAAAGTCTATCAATTTGCTCTGAGCATGGGGGACTGTGGCCTTCACTCTTAGAGGTGACTTGTACCCAGCAGTGAGATATAAATGGGTGACGACAATTCAAATATTATAGATTGAATATAGAAGTATTTCCTAAGATCTATTTACATTTAAAAGAAAACTTTTAGCTAGTTCTACAATATTAAAAATTTGGTTTAAATATGATAAGGAAATTGTGATTTCTACTACAATAATTCAAATGTAATGTCTTTCTGTGTTTTAGCTATATAATAGTTTCATATATTGCACATTTGGAAAAATGCAGCTGCCATTTGTTTATAAGAATAAATTACAAGAAAAAAATATTTAAGTATAGTCCGCGTAAAACTGCTAGTCCACTCGGAATATAGAAATGAATCGCGTCGCCATAGCAAATTGTATGACCCCCTCGCAACAACTTCAGATCGGACACAGCAGTTTGACACGAACTATACCTGCTCTAATTTTAACTTTTTTTATTGGTCAAGTGGCAAGAATATGTTTTCATTTACCATTCAATTATATGGTGACTACTCACATACATGTTACATTTAAATACCAGAATTGAACACCGGACTTCCTACTTTTAATACAGAATACTACTTACGACTAGGCTGATGCAGTTCTTTCTTTACTTGTCTGAAGATAACATTGTCATCTCATATGTAAGTCAGCCGTCAACACGTGAAATGTGTTTAAATGGACAATAGCGCAATATTATGTACATTAATGAATACATTCTTGCAATCTACAGAACAATGCAATGTACAGAAAAGTATTATTTTGCACATACTGTGGTAGAATTAAAAGACATAATTTGGAATTTAATATTTCTTATAGTGCAAAAGATTGAATTCTTATTGAAATGAGTATTTATTGTGTATGCACTCATTATACGTAAAAATAAAATAAAACAATATTAAAAGCTTTAAATATGCTTTAAATAAGCTTTAAATAATATCATATATCAATATTATCTAAATAAAATAGTTAGCATTTATGAAATAATAATTCATATAGAATTATTTTGAGCTTTTACTAGCTCAATTTGCGTTTTTACTCAGTTCAAAGTTAATCTAATCTAATATTTTTGTGTAATAATAAATGGAAATTTACATTGTCAACCCATTACATTCCCATTGTTGGGCATGGGTGTCCTCTGAGTGAGAGATTTATGAGCCATTTTTTTTTATAATATTGGAGTAGCAGACGAGCATGCAATCCACCTGATGGTAAGTGGCTACTGCCGCCCATGGACATCTGTGATCAACCCCAGATAGGATTGGATATTCCTACCTAAAGTAAGCCACAGATGTGCTGCTACCCCCGAGGATTAAGGTGGTACGCCTCGGAAAAGTATGTCTCCCTTACCACACCCTTCAAACCGGAACACAACAGTGCTTAACACTGCTGTTATGAGGCAGAAATAGGTGTGGCGGTGGTGCCGCCGGAGTCGAACCACAAAGGGTTCTACCACCTTCAAGAGTCTTTCACTGTGGCTAAGTGCTAATTCCTAGACTTCACAACCCTTTCAGAACTTTTTCTTCTTAAGAACTTAGGTGTGTTGGATCCCCTCATTGTTTTCCTTTACCATTATAACAAGTGATAATTCATTTCTAACATTTACCTAAAATCAGAGGTAGGTGCCTGAGTGAAAACGAGAGGCTGAGTTTCTTAACCACTAGGCTATCACTGCCTGAACTTCAAATATATTCTATAATTATGTTGCTATGAATTGGGCAAAAGTTTTTGTTTATGCAGATTAATGGGCAGAAATGTTTCATATCGTAAGACTTTACTTCATGAATTAGATTTTTTTATTTAGTAAGATAATCATAACCAGTTTGAGTTCTGAATATGATATGTTGTGTATACTAATAAAATGCATCGTAAATTAAACTAGTACGCGATTATTATCGGACTTTTAGAAAAATAATACTTAAAGAAGTAAAGGACTTCTTCTGCATGCAGCCACGCCTGTCGCGAAATTGTAAATGATAAAAAATAACGTCAAAGGGAAATATTCATTCGCAAAAGAGTAGGAGATTTCTTTGTATACAATATAATAAAATGCACCATAAATTAGGCTAGTACGCTATTATTATCGGTCATTTAGAAAAATAATCTTTAAAGAAGTAAAGGAGTCCTGCATGCAGAGCCACGTCTATCGCGATATTGAAAATAATAAAAAGTAACGTTAAAAGAAAATATTCATTGACAAAAATAGGAGATATATTTCATTGTAT
Organism: Epargyreus clarus clarus; assembly: GCA_014595695.2. Taxonomy (NCBI): domain Eukaryota; kingdom Metazoa; phylum Arthropoda; class Insecta; order Lepidoptera; family Hesperiidae; genus Epargyreus; species Epargyreus clarus. Next base: position 134,095 of record JACTTY020000142.1, read on the forward strand.
ACAATACTAGCTGACCCGGCAAACTTTGTACTGCCTCAAAATCTATTTATCAAATATACTTCATATAAAATATAGCCATGTTACTCGTGGATAATGTAGCTTTCGAATGGTGAAAGAATTTTTAAAATCGGTCCAGTAGTTTTTGAGCCTATTCATTACAATCAAACAAACAAAGTTTTCCTCTTTATAATATTAGTATAGATGTAGGCTAAATACTCAGTTAATGTGCGTTTTGTACGCAATCCGTGCATGTCGGAAGTGTACCTTAAGTAAAAGTAGGGAAGGGCGACGCAGGTGTAGTCGTTTCCGGCAACATGCACTTCTTAGGAGAAATTAAGTCTTAAATGTCGGCAGTAGATGTTATTTTGCTTTATAACTTATTCTAAGGTCATTGAAAGTGGCCCTTGGTAACTTTCTAGTTTGTCTTGTCTCTGTCACATTGATGCATTGATCTAGAAGTTAATTGAAGATTAACACGCAATTAAAATGTAATTAACCTACTTAGGCGTCTTGTTTTTGTATTCTATTTAGGAGTTGACTGCATCTTTACTCGTCATATTAAAGGAAACTATTTCTATCTTTTTGAATGTTTATTAAAATTTGTGCCTGTTCTTAACTTTTATTTAATTATTTTTCAAAATGATAATAGATGGCGCTGCACACGTTACTTAATTAAAGTTATGATTTTGTTGTTTGTTTTAACTCAATTATGTCATTTGTATACCCAAAAGGGTCAAATATAGCGCACTTTATATAACCATGTGAACACCTGTAAGACCTATATTTACAAATAAATATTTGATTGATTGATTGATTGATCATGTTTTGTGTTACTTTTAAAATCCCATCATATAATAGGTGTACTACTATTAATGTAAATCTTAAATCCGATAGATAATTATTTAAGTGAAATGATAACAAAACGGTATCCTGTTCCTCTGAATTTTAATCTTTAACTCAATCCTGGTTCCTCATCCAGGTATTATGGAGTATGTCACTGGAGTTGTTTGAAAATTGTGGAAAACGAATTTTTAAGGAATTCGGCTCAAATTTGCGCACATGTGTACCATGAAAGTGATCTTAGATACGTTTTGATACCACTAAATTGGACAGATCCCAACCACATCCCAACAGAAACGTGTATTATTTTTTAATTTGTACAAGCTTTATTAGTTACAATATTGAACTTAAGCGGCTCTAATTGCAGACCCTAGCAAATCTAGTTTAAAAGGCGATATTAGAACCACGCAATTTCTGTACTTTCTTTTCAAGTTCAATGTATCTGTGTTATGTCAGAATATTGGATATCAAAGTAATATGATAATAAATATAATACGGTATGTTATATTGAGTAAAAGTGACAGAAGGGTGATTGAAAGTGATCCTTCACAACTTTCATTTTTATGAGAACTGAAGGTCATATAAGAATTAAACGTTTATGGGTCTGTTTGATGCAATCTTTATAAGGCTATTTCTGGGAATGGATCTCCTGTTGAAAATGAGGAGTTAGGCTGTTGTCCAATTATTCCTGCATTCCCGGGACTAGAATAGGACTACGGTATCCCCTGCCTGTCGTGAGAGGCGACTAAAAGGGTGCTTCCCGGGTTGCGGGAGGCAAGAGTGGGAGCTCGAACCGTCCAGCAATCAACTCCGGAAAGGACGGCGGTATGTGTGGTCGCATGCCGTCGTAAACACCAGTTGTACGGGAGGAGGTCAATTGCTCCCCCCAGGGCAAAGCCTGACAGGCTCGGTTTGAGTGTGGTAAAAATCCCACACAACCCCGCGTCGCTCCCTACAGCGTCGGATACCTTTTAAAGGTTTCCCCCTCGTAAATAAAAAAAGGCTTTTTCCAATAGGTAGGTATGCTGACCAAAGTCTTGCTGATAAATTTCCTTGACTTCAAGAATTACTGATTCGAATGTATAGATCCGGACTGGTAGGCCGAGGTTTCCGCTAAAATCCTGTTTGAGGTTGATGACATTGTTCATAAGCCACTGGGTAAAATGACGATTAAAATCTACTGAGCAGTGGCAGATATTAACTGATCTCACTTTTCGTACGTGACTACGTACATTAATTCAATTGAAATGGTCCCATCTCAAACCTGGGTTAGTTACTTTTGACACTGTAGTGTTCATCTACCTTTGAAATTACAACGTTCATCTAATTATAGTGCTAGTTGTTTTAACTTCTTATGAACGCTTGGTTGAATAGGAATTTTTGGAACCTGAATATGTTCATTTACTTTTGGAGCCTGCTGTACCTATACGGAGATGGATTAAATAATACGGATGAAGTCGTATGCAAACGCTAGATCATAAACATGCATTCAAGCTGATTTCCGTTTCGCGTCCCATAGGGTTTGATAAATAGGCCACGGGCGATGACCTCAGACATCCTCGTCGCTATGTGTCTTACTTGTCATACGGTCCTATTTTCTAAGGACACTTATTGGTTACTGATATTAAATTATGAGAGTTACAAAACTTAGTGTGGTTCGGCAAGAAGGCCATAGTAGTTTCACACAAAATTTGTAAAACTAAAAAAAAATGCGTAGATAAGCATACATGCGAGCGGCGTCAAATAGTACATTACAATACGAGGACGAAAAATTTTTTTCTGACAAGTGTGAGTTTGCAGGCCGAGCCGCAGGCGAGGACTGCAATCACACGAGTCAGAAAAACATTTTTCGTCCGCGTGTTGTATAAAATTTTATATTACGGGGTCGGAAATGGGGGTTTTGCGCACGCGAAGCGTGCGTAAAACGTCCATTTACGCACGCCGTGATATAAAATTATATTATTTACGTTTTCTAGCCTTTTTGACCCATTTTATTAATGTTTGCTATGAGCGTCTCGTTCTATTGTAGTGCATGTCCTAAAGAATGCTCTGAGAGAAAACAAAGGCGTAGTTTCAAAAAGTTCAAAGCCCTAGAATCCTGTTCCAGCGTGAATTGGGTGACACAATAACAGATTTATAGTTTGTAGCGCCAAACGCCAATCTGCGCTGTAGATTCAACAGTTTGAACACCCTGCGCTGCCAGTGTTGCTAGTTATGCCAATTGTTTTCCCACTATCAAAACTTTTCTGATTTTCAAATCGTTCTTATTAAACGTTTTTGTAGATATCTTTTAAATTATAGAAAACTAACGTAGCTTCAACCTCTGACTACCATTATTGACTCCAAAACCAACTTAATATTTAAACTTGAATCATTAAAAATTATCTCAAATCTATTATTACATAAGGGTCTTTCTCTTGTCATGCCTGCCACATGTACGCGATTCGCTAAGAGACTGCGAGTCAATTCACGCTTGCGCGTGGAAAACAATTGCACGTCTACCACGTGACAGGAAAATATCCCTAAGTTGGCTACACTAAATCCATGCAATACCGAATACGCGGAATCGCCGGGCGGCGTCCGACCGTACCTGACGCTTTTACCTTTGACCTATTTTGATACTTATATCGATTTACTCTTACGTGATAGGTTTCAAATAGTTAATTAACAGTTTTGTAATTTGTATTAAGAATACTGTTTTATGTTTTGATCAACTCCTTATGTTTTATTTTCTCTTGCTTTTAGGTAAATATTTGAAAAAGGAATAGCCAAATTTGCGCCACGCATTACTGACTAATTTATTGGTTCAAAGTACATATAGATAGTCTTTTTACTAAGATCTACTACATTTGGGTTCTTTAAAAGGGTGTACCTCGTACCGTCATTTAAATTTAGCCCGTAACACATCCCACACTGTTTGCATATGACGCAGTTTGTATATTCATCAATTTATATAGGTGGGTGGGTACAGTGTCCGCTTGACTTTACTGTACCCTTACCATAAGTTTTCAAAACATCCCACAATTTGACGTTACGTTTACTCAATCCATTATTCTGTTCCGTTTGCTTCAGTAGACTGAGTAAATGTAACAATAAGTAAGTGCTCAAATCTTTTTGTCTGCCTCGCATGTACGCAAAAAGAGGGACAAAACATAAAGCGCCATTTTGTCAATTTAGACATTTAATGTTACGTTACTAACACTATAGTTCTGATACAATCCGCAAGGGGGGCGCTGATTGGAACTCGTATGGGCAAATACGGAAACAAATACCAAAACAGTCATATTTGTCAACACGTAAATACTCATGGTAAGGGTACTGCTCTGCTTGAAAAATGCGTTACATGACGTTTCAATTCAGTTCGATCTGTATCTTTTGTTTAGATACACATAGATATAGATAGGTACTTGGTCGAACTGTTTTTATTTGACAGAATCTATTGTATAAATAGTAACACAAAGACAAAACATTTCAGTAACTCTTCCTCGTTTGTTTGTCAACCGACTTTCTTTTTCTGTTTCGTAGCTATTAATGAGCTATAGACAATCTTGACAAATCAACAACACAATTTTGAAGATATATACCACTATTTTTATGATCGATTTCGACCACTAGACGAACAATACGACTAACATTAGAATCCTTTGTGCAGTAGAGGCCCTAGCAAAAATTTTAGGTGGTGCTCCCTAGGTCCCGTGTCGTTTTCTTTTTTTAGCTCACTCTCTATAATTACGGCACAGAATATGTATGTTGCAGCCAAGTAGCTTAAGTAGCCGTTCAATGAACAGCCTAGCCCCTTTACTAAACAGTGACGCTCGGGTGTTTTTGGCGTACTTCGTATGACGGCACCCGGTGCGGTTGCACCGCTCGCGCCGCCCCTGCCTTTGTGGTTTGATTCCAGAGGCGCCATCGCTGTACCAATTTCCGTTTTATATCAGCAGAGTTCAGTTTTGAAGGGTGTGGTAAGTAAAACACTTATTCGAGGCGTTCTAACGTAGACTTCTTTAGTGAACCTCAGGCATTAATCTAATTTTATTAACGTTTGACTACTGATATTGATCGACAGCAGTAGCCACGTTCCATTCTATTCTATGAGATGGGCCGCGTACTTTGTTACTTCAATATTACAAAACAAGTATAATATTTGTTGTGATGAACAAACAACAGTAAACAACAAATCCTTGGGTCTCGTTGAGTAACGTAGGTACATTTGTAATGTATGCTAGTTTGATAATCCCATGTCAAATTACTTAATTCGACGTAACTTTTTACGTAACGACAACTCGTGGCGTTGACATTGCTCATGTACCTACGGAGGTGGAGACGTTTTTGTGGGTGTTTTTGTATTGAGTACGTAACTGGGGTAGAGCTTAATATGCTTTGAGATTTTCTTTAATAATTGCAATTTATGTTTCAACTGAAACACATTTTTTACATGTATGTACTTATGTTAAGGTATACGTAACCTATAGGTACGTATATGTAACTGCGAAATATATGTATAGTCACGTGTCTGTGTTTCAATTTCTGCGGAGGAATTCAGTGCAGCTTCAGTCTAAATTAGCCTTTTAATTACCCGCCTAGCCTGTTTACTAAACGACGCCATTCAATATCTAAGTGATACAACATTTCATCAACAACCCATTACTGTCCCACTGCTGGGCACGGGTCTCCTCTCATAATGAGAGGGATTAGGGCATAGTCCACCGCGCTGGCCAAGTGCGTATTGGTAGACTTCACATACATTTGAGACTTTTTTTATAAATCTCTCAGGTATGCAGGTTTCTTCGCGATGTTTTCCTTCACCGTTTAGCAAGTGATAATTAATTTCTAATACGCCTGGGATTTGAACCTCGGACCCCTCGATCGAGAGGCCGAGTTTCTTAACCACTAGGCTATCACTGCTCTATACATGCCCTTTAAGAGCGGAATCCTCGCGTGTACTTATTTATTAGACGTAGGTACCTAAGCGGAGTCATTATGAGCTGTTGCTGGTTCTAATAATAATGGAGTTATGTAATTTTCCTGTTTTCCCACAATTATGGCGTAGTACAATTAGCATCCTACTATAAAGGTTTTCTTTTTGCTGTTATTAACAATATCTTCTAATATATAAAATTCTCGTGTCACAGTTTTCGTTGCCATACTCCTCCGAAACGGCTTGACCGATTTTGATGAAATTTTTTGTGCTTATCCGGTATCTATGAGAATAGGCCAACATCTATTTTTCATCCCCCTAAATGTTAGGGGTAGTACAACCCTAATTTTTTTTATTTATATGGCAATACAACGTTTGCTGGGTCAGCTAGTTAACTGTATGTTATTGCGGTTATTTACATAGCAATGATAGCCTGGTAAGTGAATTGTAAACTCATGTTAAGGGTACAGGTAGAACTCTTTATTTTACTTGGGGTTGATTAAAAATGTCCATCGGCGGCAGTCGCCACTTACCATCAGGTGGACTGCATACTTGTATAGTAGGGACTTAGGTAGATAAATATTATAAAAATTCAGGCTATGAGGATCTCTACCAATGTGCATATTTTTATATGTTAATTACCGTATCGCGATAATTAAATTACCATACTGCAGTGCTTATCGTCAATATTGAATCAACAATATAAATAAATGATTCATTTAAATAAAACAAGTCAGTGGGTACGGAAGAAAATTATATAATGACCGGTATTTACGTTTTCATTGTTTTATGTATCAAAGTTATAATTGAATGCATAGTTTGAACGTGATAATATTACCCATTCATATATTCGTATCATAAAATATTCAAATGGAAAGTTTCCATAAGTACTACTGTTTTACTATCTATTGTACCCGAAAATTGAATGAAAAAGGGTTTCACACATGCGTTTCTACAGCGTACTACGTAGGCGATGTTAAACGTATACGTAGCGTACAGTGTGGACCAACGCCGCGTATACGCGACGCTTGCGCAGCGTAGTTTTTGTAACAAAATTGAAATAGCGATCCAGCATCCAGCATTTAGAAGGTGGCAGATCCCTTTGTGGTTCGACTTCGGCGGCACCACCGCCACTCCTATTTCTACCTAATAACAGCAGTGTAAGTCGCTGCTGTGTTCCGGTTTGAAGGATGTGGTATTAAAGAGAGACATACTTTTCCGAGGCGTTCCAGCCTAGTCCTCAGGGGTAGCGGCGCATCTGTGGCCGACCTCAGGTAGGAATATCTAATCCTATCTGGGTTTGATTACAGATGTCCACGGGCGGTAGTAGCCACTTACCATCAGGTGGACTGCATGCTCGTCTGCTACTCCATATTATAAAAAAGCATGCCGTCTACCTATACGCGTAATATGAGTTTTCAATTGAGAATTCGATCAATCGAATCGGGAGCTCGACAGCTCGATGCGCGTACAAATTTGCGTATTACAGCGCCACTACTCGTTTAGGAACTAAAAATTGTCATTGTAATTGTAATGTACGATGATCGAACTGTCGACTACAGATAGAAATTATATACTACCCTTACTTTTTGTCTTTCGAACGCGACAGTGGCAGTGTGTATGTGAAAACAGCTACACAGCAAACTTTTGTGGAATTAAACTAAAAAGTTACCGTTAATTGTATCAGTAATAGAAAAAAACGTTGTTTTAGTTGCGTTTCTTGTGTATTCTGATTGTATGAGCCTGTAAAACTATTTGTTTTAGTTATTATATGAACCTACTGTGTTTTACGTTGTACACATGTAATATTGCTTCTTGTAGTAGGAACTGGTCACGCACGTTCGCGTCACGACGTCGTCCACTCCTTAAGGCTTTACGTTTATATCTTTATTTGTTTGTCTTCGCTTATGTCTTATTTTGTAACCCTGTTCGTAAGGCCTTTAGATTCTTTGGGCTGTTCCTTTGTTGATCCTGGATCTGTCTCAATCATCATTCGAGAGAATTGATAATCGAGAATGATATTGCTAACTCGATTGTACCTAACCAAATAGCCGTATTATACGTGCGAATGCCACCGTCAATTCACCATTCAAACATGGAATCATTATACTTAAACAAAGCATTAAAGCAATAAACTTAAACAAAGCTATAAGATATTTTTTAAGAGAAACAACTGCGTACAAAAGTCCGTCCGGTGGACTTAACATATCAATTAGTCACAGCAGTTAACGAAAATCCACCAAAAAGAGCTCTCTTACCGAATCATCTTTTATTTTTCATGAAGTTAATAATATTGAAAAGTATGGTACACCCTTTTCATTATTATTAACTTCATAAAAAAATCATCGTACCAAACAAGCGTCCATTATCCAATGTTGCCGTAACGCTAAAGACCGCAATAAGTGGAGGCGCATCGCAAGGGCGGCATCGTCCAGAACTGATGCAACATCGTGAAACCACGACTACTCTGTCAAGAGTGAACGACTAAAAAGAGAGATGGTACATCCTATAATTCAAGACGTATTTTCGTCTCATTCATGTAATAGATAGGTATGTGATAGATTCGAAGAAATAGCGAAAATAATTCTAGCTTCTAATAAGCTACATTTTGAAATTAGACAATATACGTTAATTGCAGAATAATAAACTTAGATACAAAGTGATAATAACAAAATGGTGTTTCGAGACCCACGTGCGTCAGAGTTGTTTATTTTCATTTAACTAACAATGGATTCTGTGAATTATGATAATTCGTGACTCTAGCAATCAAACCGCTTTCTGTGACCCGGTGAAGTGAAGAACGAGTTTGCGTATGAGCTTCGCCGAAAACCAAGCGGTAAAAAACATGAATGGAAGGGAACTATAATGTTTGTTTTTGTAAGTAAAATGTTGTAAGTAAAAAGTCACTTAAGATATATCTACTAAATACAAAGTATTAGAGTAGGGTTTTAGAGCCAACGTTCTCATACAATAGCTTTTATTCTGCTTCACACTGACATAATTTAGTATCGATTGACGTAGATACGGTAATACCCATAGATACAATATGTGCTACATAAATATGATAATAGGTAGGTACTCCATTGTTTTTTAAACCAGCTTATTGCTTTTTATAGTCGATCTTGAATTACCCATCTTCATCGTGAACCTATTACCATTTACTATGCTATTACTGCCCTACTGCTGAGCACGAGTCTTCACTTAATGTACCTAAGTAGGATTAGGCCATAGTTCACCGCGCTGGCCAAGTGCGAATTGGTATACTTTACATACTTTTGAGATCTTTTTAAGATCACACTGGTGTGAAGATTTCCTCACGACGTTTTTTTACCGTAAAAGCAAATATAATGCGTAATACGCATAAATCTTTGAAAAATCTAAGTGCGTACCAGGCATTTGAATCTCCGGACCCCACGATTGAGATACCACGTTTACCACTGCTTTTTATTAAGGTGATTAGGTACGAATTACTAGAAATAGATAATTGATGCACAATTATGCTTAAAAACCATAATCATTTCGCACATTGATGACAGTACGCTTGGTAACGGAAATAATTATATTCGATCGTTACCGCGCTTATTCCTTTATTACCTAAATTGCCATCCAAAACGCTCTATTATCAAAAAACACAACACAAAAGACGATATTTGTTTGCACAAAGTGCTTATTATACATGACAATGAACATACAGATGTTTCCGCTCTGTCAACTTGTTAAGTATTCTTATTATGCCTTTGTGTATTCGCTAAGGGAAAGTAATATTAACCGTAACGTTCAAATAATCACTAATACAAGATTAGTATTCTTCTGGGATGTTACAGTAACAAAAAAAATCATTTCTGAACGTCCTGATATAGGCTCGCACAGGATGATGAGATGAATGGTGACTATGATGACATTTTTTTTTAAGTTACAAATAAACACGTAGTCCACCTACTGCCGCCCAAGATAAAACTCTGTGGCCGACCTCAGGTAGGAATATCTAATTCATAGGTATCTAACCTATAGGTAGCCACTTACCATCAGGTGGACTGCATGCTCGTCTGCTACTCCTATATTATAAAAAAAAAGAAAAAAAAATGAAACTACCACCTTAAACCTCTTTCTATCAGTTAAACTGTATGTTCGTTAGTTACTTCAAGCTTATCCCGGGAAACGACTGACACCTTCACTTAACAACTATATTGATACGCTTCAGGATAATTTTGTTGACCTTTAGATGCTACACCGATAAAGAGATCTGGGAAGCCCAAAGCGCCTACGCTGCTAGACAATAGCGTAGGAGGACCACGCGTTTATTTCGTTTTGCTAGTTGCCACCCGTTCTCGTTTCCATCAAATAAATCAATACTGAAAGCCTTCAGGTATGGTAGGAATCTCGGCCCACTACGCTTATATTCCAGGATTGTAGGCGTTGAGTTATTATGAAATAAATGCTTTTATTTTGGAAATAACCAATGCTTTATAAATAGGCTGAATAAGTTGGAGCCTAAAGCGGCAGATTTTAGGGTTGCAAATTTATATTGAGTATCTTTTTTGCAAAATAAAGAGACTTTTTTGCTGACGAAATTTCGATAGGGGCGGCAACAGATGGTCTTTGGCATAGGCCGGCGGACATATTTGCTCCGGACAATCCTGAACTAGGGCATCGATTTATAAAGATGGGTAGGGGCGGCAAAATTTGAATAGTCTACTGGCGGCATAATGTGTAAATCCGTCACTGAAAATATCTGGGAGATTGTTTCAAAGTGAACCCTCGGGATATTCACCATTTGGTGTCTGAGATATCTAAATGGTAAATTTTAAAATTCTCTTTGGTATGGGTGTTTATGCACAAGTCTTAACAATAAAATTCTAGTATAAAGCTATTAATTTTTAATGCAATTAATTATCACATCAACACAGAAGAGTTCTTCGAAATCGTCAAATAATAATAAAGGTCTATCAAGTGATAAATCAAAGTCCGAATTAAATGGTTTAAATCATTAATTCTGAAGGTGCAACAGAAAAATAGTAATTAATTGATAACGATAATGATGATGACCATACTTCCAAATGGACCGATCAATTTGATTCCGGTCAAATAAAATTCTTGATTAAGAATACGAATATTTCAAGGGACCGAGACCACAAAATCTCAGAATCTAGGTATCACCGCTCGCTCAATACTGTTACTTTAAGAGTAGCTGATATAGAAGTAATTTCTTTCACCTTTCTTCAAAAGCGTAAGTCGCCTTACCTATGGGCCACGAAATAAATGCCACATTAGAGCTATTTATTAAACCTAAGCGTCATCTCAAAGCAATTGTGTAGCGCAATATCCTTATAAAATCAGACACAAACATCTGTTTTTAGCGCTCGAAGTTTACGCTTGCAGCGCAGAGCGAATTCCCTCTGAAAAGTCGGTTCGTAGCTCTCAGGTTAACCTTCGCCCACAAGACAGCTGTCTTAGCATCGACTATTGCAAGTTACCTTCATTCAAAGCTTGCGACAATTTTATTGTTAATACATATGTACACTGCATTGCGACTATCGTCATAAGCATTAGAATGTTACTACACGCATTAGAATGTTACTACACGACTGTTGTGTTTTAAATGGTGTTTGAAGCTGGTATCAGTGCGACGTGTTGCCCCAGCTTAACGCGCCGTTGAGCGTTGTTTGCTGCTAGCGTCCTATGGTAGCGTAAGGAGTTAATTTTTTAAATAAACGCCGGAATACGCAGTGCGTTGCACCAGTACCCTTACCAGGAATTTTTGCGTTTCGACAAATATGACTGTTTTGGTATTTGTTTACGTATTTGCCCATACAAATTCCAATCAGCGCCCCTAGCGGATTGTGTCCGAACTAGAAAATCGTATGGGCCAATACGTAAACAAATACCAAAACAGTAATATTTGTCGAAACGTAAAAACTCCTGGTAAGGGTACAGGATAGGTTTTTTCAGCCTGTTAAAAAATCAGTATTTTTATGTGGGGCAAATGAAAAAAGAACATTTACTGATTTTTTTCTAACTTTCGAGTACTTTACTGACTAATGTGTAGTCCCTCGTGCGCAGCTGAGCCGACGAATTTTGCGTTGGTAGGTACTTGTAAACTTTTGAATTTGTGATAGCAAATAGAGAAGTATTAAAATATAGTTCAGCATCGCAACGCTTTGGGCATAAGACTTAGCCGACGCTAGTAACGACCATTTTTAACAATGAATCTACCCAATGGTTTGCCTATGAATGATGGATTTTCATCATTTGACAATTTCTTTATACTAAACATTGTGAAATTTAGATCTTTGGTAGATGAAAAGTAGATAGATTGTTTATTGACAACGAACGCAAAGGAATGGTCATTTCATCAATTATTTCCCAAAATGACTTCATAAATTTGTAAGTAGATTGACAAAAAAAGAGCCTTGATGAACTCGCATCGACGTGTGAAACGTAAAAACTTGCGGGTTTAGAAAAAAAACGTAGGTCGGGCTTCTTGAGTTTGTTTTGTCTCGATTCGTTGACCACGGAGTGCTAGTTTGATGATACTTATTACATCCAAAACTTAATTCTGTAGTTAGGTTAAAAGGCAATAGAGCCTTTGTTTGCAACAAACTCTGACAAAAACCAAGAATTGCCAAGAATACTCAATTAATCAAGGCAGTGATAGTATAGTGGTTAAGAAACTCGGCCTCACGATCGAGGGGTCGAGGTTCAAATCCCAGAAATTCAAAAGATATATCTCTCTCTTTTCACTTTAGTGATATGTTTTGCGCACCTCTAATTTGTATATCCCTGTTTTCATATTCTTAGCAAAGAAAAAAGATTTTAATTTAGTGTTTAATACGTAATGCATTTGACTCAAATCAGACTTTCTCAGTCAGTCGCTCATTTGACTCCTAACTCACTCGCGAGCGAGTATAACACTGTTGAGTTGAAGAAGATCTTATATCCGGAATCGTATGGACCTATGAATTCAACCATGTGACGGGGATATAAAGATATAATTCAAAATCGTCGGAGTTGATGAGTGATTAGCTCTTTGGTGAAGATATATATCTTTTATATCACTCACTCGCGAGCTACTCAATTCTAATACAAATAGTGTTGGCTGTGAAATTCATATATAATTTATTACCAGTTTTGTATTAATTATAGTAATCAAAAATGTTGTCAAAACATTTTGATCTGATTCTCTGATATACTGATATAAAATGTCGCTTATATCTTTACAGAGCTACTGAGCTAAAGTGAGTTACTGAGCTAAAAGAGTGATATATATCACTAAGTTCAAAAGATATATCTCTCTCTTTTCACTTTAGTGATATATTTTGCGCACCTCTAACCTGCACACCTGACAGATTTATAAAAAAAAACTCAAAGGTATGTGAAGTCTACCAATACGCACTTGGCTAGCGCGGTGGACTATGACCTAATCCTTCTCATTGTAAGAGAAGACCCGTTCCTAGCAGTGGGACAGTAATGGGTTGATGATGATGATGATAACTCAAGTACCAAGAAGACTACATTTATTTTCAATCCTTAATCAATCACGATTACGATTCACGTAATTGGCATGAATTTTTAATTTTGCATTGATTAACATCGATTGGTCAAGGTCAACAGTCAGGTGTGCCGTTATGAGCTTAGAAAATTAATATCTGCGGTTTACCCCGCAAGACATCTACTATGGCAATTTCTCTGCCCTTATATTTCCTGTGTTGTGGGTATCAAGTACACACAGAATTACAAGTAAACACCCATAAACAGAACAGATATATTTTACTATAAGTGTCTGCCTAAACCTGTTCGAAATTCGAACCTAAAACCCTGAGTACAGTGTCACGCAGATCGTTGACCTTTTCTTATTTTATTTATATCTCTGAAATAATGATAAGAATCGGCCGTATAAAGTGGTTTATCTTTACGCGAAGATCGTATTCTAATTAGTTCAGCAGTTTCCAATGTTAGATTTTATTGCTCTGATAGACATGACCAGGATGACCGAGCTTTGCTCGATGTTTTTTAACCGACTTCAAAAAAGGAGGTTTCTCAATTCGACCGTATATGTTTTTTTTAAACGACATTTTCTGAAAATAAAACCAAAGATTTATCGCCCCCCGAAACCCCCTTAATACAAAATTTCAAGAAAATCGTTGGACCCGTTTCCGATATCGTTTATATCAATATATATACAAGAATTGCTCGTTTAAAGGTATTATAGATAGATAGATAAAACAAAATAATACAACAATATAATATAACAAGTTTTTTTTTATGTTATAAGTAAAATGAGTAAAACAATTCATTTTTTTAATCATAAACAGACACGTTATTTTCGTTTATTTGTAAATACTAATTACCTACTACAGATTGTGTTTAGACACACAAAAGTCTTTACGTAATAATTACACTACGCTAATTTTTCAAATATTATGATATAAAACGCCCTACAAATTGAATTACTAACTGCATTTCAAACATAATGTTTCATAGTCATCGACGTGATTTAAAATAAAATACTAATGATATGTTGGTATTACCTGCGAGCTTTAAATGACTCTTGCCAAAAATACAGCACAATAATTGCCGTGTAATTACATCCGTGGTCCGATGACATCATGATTTTTTCGACAACCTGAAATTAGGTATGGGAGGATTAACAAGTACTAAGTTTTTAACGACCATGGTACTCTGTGAAAATCATAGTCAAGATAGGCTTCTATATCTACTTTGGTATTGAATGTATATGTGTGTGTGTTTTATATATTTAAAAGAGTAATACAAAATATACACGCCGTAATAGTGTGTTTCGAAATTAAACAAGCTTTTATTTAATATTAAGCAGTGATATCCTAGTGATTAACTCAGGCACGCACCTCTGATTGTTCAAAGTTATGTGCGTATTAGAAATTATCAACTTAAGATTAGAACTACTTCGCAACAATCCGCTACAAATATTTATGATGATATATATTTTTTAAACCACGCAGTAGGTACCACCCTCGCTCCCACAAAGGATGCGTGCAGATGCAAACAATTAAAAATATACACCACCATACATACCACCACCAACACGTGTTTCGCTCCAAAACGGAGCATCATCTGGGTAAGTCGACTCTATGATTGTTAATCGTTAAGTCTTAACTTAACAATTAACCGTACCGATTATTTGTAGCGGATTGTTGCGAAGTAGTTTTAATCTTAACTTAATAGCATGGATTTCCGCAAAGTAACGCCTGATACAATTAACTATTAGAAATTAATTATAATTATCACTTGCATAAACGGTGAAGGAAAACAACGATGTTTTCCTTCACCGTTCTTCTTCCTCAGGTCAGGTCTTTCTCAGGTATGTACTGGTTTCCTCACGAGAGGAAACCAGTACATACCTGAGAAAGTTTACAAAGACATGTGAAGTCCACCAATACACACTTGGCCAGCGAGATGGACTATTTCCTAAACCTTTTCATTCTGAAAGAAGACCCGTGCCCAGCAGTGGGACAGTAATGGGTTGATGATGATGATTATTTGACATACGGTGAAGTACCTATCGCTCTATGAACAACTTCGCCGAGAGATGCTACTGTCCATCTCCTAGATGGAATCACATAGTCACTTCCATTCACATCTAATGGAGTACATCTATGGGATCAGGAACAGATGGTATTCTAGATAGACAAGACGACCAACTCTTAATTAAATAACAGCCTTGTCGAAACAGTGAGCTAAGATATGTGGGCAGACGAGGACACAGTCGTAATGATGTCAAACATTAATAATGAACCTTTGTTTGCAAAACCGTGTGTTTTGGGCATCGCGTTTATATCTTAGCTAACAATTGTTGCGTTAATATTGAAGAGCTACTTTAAAAGGCTATGGATATAAAGGTCATGAACTCTACGCAGGGCCTCAAACATTTATGTTGCCCATGTCATTATTAAATTTACTGTCCCAGTTTTGGGTACGTTTCTAAGGAGGGAAAGGGCTTAGACCAAAGTTCGCCGAGTTCTAAGGAAACGAAACCTAGATATCCGCGGTAAAAGCTAAAATTTCTATCACCAGGATATTACCGTATCATCACATATACAAGTAGGTAATTATGAACTTCATAACAGCAAATATTGAATGCCATACATACTGTTATATACTGAACGTATAGTCCGCGCCAAACTGCTAGTCCGCTCTGAAGTTGTTGCAAGCAGGTGTAGTCATACAATTTGTTATAGCGACGCGATTAATTTCTATATTCAGAGCGGACTCGCAGATTCGTGCGGTCTATACCCATGTACTCATGATGTTTTTTCTTATTCATTCGTTCAAGAGTCATTCATTTGAGTGAAACATTTAACCTTACAAATCCAAACTGTGCTTTGCATGTTCGTTGATAACCTTATTATTATTACGGATCAGCAAAATAAGTGAATGGACCCCTTCACATAATTAATTTGAAGTATACAAATGCAAATGTGACCTATCACCTCGTCGGAAGAACTTGACCTTGAACTTTGTAAGACCACTTGAAGTACAGTAAAGTAATAAGAATTTAGATTCGCAATGTTACCGTCTTTGAATAATTAGAGGTCGTCTAAATTACGTCAAAAGATTTTATTTTTTGATTGTTCCGTAGCTACTTTTTACATGCTGTAATATCGTGCTGTATGAAATCAATTGCTGTTTTTTTTTTCAAATTACATAATAGACGAAATTTCATAATGCTATTTCAACTTATAGAGAAACCACTATATTACTGTTTTAAATCAGTACTTAAATGATAAATCCGCATGGTATGACAACTCCAGCTCCAATATCAATAATTAATTATATGAGGTGGTACATATGTTAAATTGTACCTATATCATTTACCCTTTAAAAGATGCAAATTTGCACACGTATGGAGTTTCTTGCGCCGCTTCTAGCGAAACATCTTCCGAAGCGGTGGTAGTTTGTTGACTTTCAAAAAGTATTCTATATGAATCAATTTTGAATAAATGAGATTTGAATTTGAATTGAATAGATTCTAATAATAATAACATAAAAGAAATAAATAAATGTTTATTCTATTCAAGACAAACTGTGATTTTGCCGCCCGCCGCCCCAAAAAGTGCCGCCCGGTTTAAAGTAACATGGTAATATTGTGATGCGAAAAAAATCTACGTCTATGATTGTGATCTATAAGGAGTAGTGATCTCTTAATATCGAAATGGAAACCCTTGTCCATTTTCCCCTTGACAAAACTTTAACTATACTAGCTGACCCGGCAAACGTTGTGTTGCCCTATAAATAAAAAAAAAATTAAGGGTGAACAACCCTTATCACTTAGGGGTATAAAAAATAGATAGCAGCCGATTCTCAGACCTACTGAATATGCATATAAAATTTGATGAAAATCGGTAAATCCGTTTCGGAGGAGTACGGTAACTAACATTGTGACACGAGAATTTTATATATAAGATAATAGTGTTGTTAATAGCTATAGCCCATGGGTTTGCACATTGAACATATGCATATCGGTAAACAACCAGACGCAGAACAAGCAATTGTGCGTACACAAATAGTTTTAACACCTTTAAAATATTGCTTTCAACTTAATGTATCTTTGCATTATGTCGCCTATAGTTACTTGTTATGGCACTTAGCAAGCAAACTCTACACACCTCATATCAATGACTTAATAAATATATCTATACATATAAATGATTTGTATATCAGTCTGTTCGGGCTAATAATTGGCAATATTAGGTGACATTTGTACAGGAAGAGGACTTCATAGTCTCAGATCTCAATCTTCTAATTATAGTATGTTCTTGACCTTTTAAATTAATTGGATTGGATCAAAATTCTTATATGAAGAGATTACTAAACTGAAGCCTGTATTGTAATAGAACACATCAAAGGTGTTAAAGACCATCAGTACACCACAAGGCTATCTATCCTATCAGAATATCTAATATTGCGTAAAACAATTGCCACCTAACCTTCGCCCACCGGGGTCGGCGGGGTTACGGCCGGATACATACCTCTGCTATATAGCTTACTATAACAAGGTTTGATTTTCTCGATAAGTATTGTTTGATTTTCTTCGATAAGCATTTTTCTCGATAAACTTCTTTTTTTTTAGATAAATGTAAAGCAAGATACTGGTGCTAATGCTTTATTAATTATATGTAAAAATAATGGCATTTAAAAAAAAATAATTAAAAAGAGAATAATTATTTTTAAAATACAAACCCACTGAGTTTCTTACCGGATCTTCTCAGTAGAGGTCGCGTTCCGATCTGGTAGTAGTTTAAGAAAATATTGTAACTGACAATTTGTAAGTGCCGCCGTTGGCCTATACAAAATAAATATATTTCATTTCATTTCATTTCATTTCATTTCATTGAAAAGCTAGAGATAAAAATCATAACTATATTGCTTGCTACTCAAAGTACCTCTTTAGAAATGTTATGGGTGTAATAGACACGAATAAATGCAAAGTACGTTTATGTAGACTCAAACAAGAATGTAAAGGCATTATTGAAGTAAAACTTTTCGCGCTTCACATGAGAGGAAAAAGTATTGGTGTAACGATTCTTGTTACGTAACGTTATCAAAGCAATATTAAATTATTATCGACTAGCTGACCCAGCAAACATTGTACCGCCTCAAAATCTATTTATCAAGTATATTTCATATAAAATATAGCCTATGTTACTCGTAGATAATGTAGCTTTCGAATGGTGAAAGAATTTTTAAAATCGGTCCAGTAGTTTTTGCGCCTATTCATTACAACCAAACAAACAAACAAAGTTTTCCTCTTTATAATATTAGTGTAGATGAACAGATGTAATATTTTTTAGTTTTATTAAAGACTCTCATCTTGAGGGAGGCCTATGTCTTGCAGTGGAATAAAAATTACTGATGTGATGCTAATAATGACGAATTTGTATTACGAGTATATTCACAATTTAAAGGCATTTGAATATTATCAACATATTTTCATGTGATTTTTGTCATTTTTACGAATACGAAAGGAGGATATGATTTCATGGAGAATTTTATTTTAATAACATATCATTTCATTGTTTCATATTATGTCGTAAACCTTCACGAGGATTCAATACAACTCTTATTAATAACATTGAGATGTTTCATTTCGTAGCATTCTTGGAAAAATTACATTGTATCGGAGAATTCGATGCCGGAAGAATTTTTAATGTCAGTAGGCGATGTACTCGTACGAATACGATATACTCCTGGTATATCGAGATAATGCTGAGACCAGGGTTGTCTGGTTTTGAGCTGGCAGTATGGTTTTCATCACGTCTGACAGGTCAAGAAAATGTTGGAAAAACGTACTAAAGATTATTCGGTACTCAAGAAAACTCGTGTTATAAGTATCGCTTAAACTAATCCTATCGACAAGATAAATTGTTACTGTTCATATAGAAATGTAGAAATAAATATACGTAAATATTAATGATTATTACTATTTGATATTTTTGTGATTTATTAAAGGAAGTTACTTTCTTATATTTGTTTCAGTTTCCTAAAATCACCGTATTTAAAAAATATGCAAGAAATGTTCAGTTTTTTAAAGACGTATAGAAACCCTAGCTGAACGTAGAGATATTAAATATTATATCTTCCGGCACACAATATGAGTAGTACTCGGAAGTATATTATTAAATTAAGCATTCCTCATTTAGGAATTATTAAGGATTCTTGTAAGAAATAGAGGATCGATTTATAATTTTACAACTCAATTTAATCCAAAACAATGTAGCGCTTAGGTTATAGGTACTGCTGTAATAAGGCAGAAATAAGTGTGGCGTTGTTTCCACCAAAATTACTACGTAAATGATTCCACTATCAAATATTAGTTCTACTGAAAATAATTATTTACATTTTAACATTGTTGTCTTAAGTGACCTGTATAGAAAGCATTAACATTTGCATGCACATGCAAGGCCATGCTTGATCTACAAATGGCCGGTGCGTGAAATAACCAGCTGTTACCGACCCAATATATACATGCTAAGCATGTACGTCTCATGCATGCTAAGCTACTAACGTGCCATTTGAAGTCGATTTAATCTAGTTTAATACCGTGAAAAATCTTTGGCATGTGGAAAATGTAATCATCTTGAGTGATGACGAATTAAATAGACTCGTAATGTTTTATAGGAATGTAGAGCCCGAGTCATGACCAACTAATTCAAGATTCTTAATATAAAGGTGCAAATAAAATGGGTTTGTGTCTATCTGCAATTTCTAACTCATATTACACATATATAGCAATATTTGGATCCACTTATTTTAACTATCTGATAGAAAGCAGTCATCGTCAATGCATTGCTGACTATGATTTTTCAACTTTGATTATTTTGCAAGTGTCTTAAAATGACACTATGACGTGCATTGTGCTTCAGGAATACCTCAAGAAGTTCATCTCAAAGTTTATATTACATGTATTTTTATACGAAACAAATTTAGCATACAATTTCCACTTAGCAACAGTTCGAACTATATACAGATACTGGGTCCAGTTTTGAAATCTGGACGTCGTAAATTCAAATCCTAATATAAATGAATGCGTAAAATTAAAATATAAGCTAAATTAAAATAACGTTTATTTTCTAAGCTCATGTGTTTGTGCGTATAAGTGGTATCTGCCCTTAATATAGGATCAGAGCTTTTCTTTCGTACACTCTTTCATTACTAGCAGTTTTTATAAAAATAATAATAAATCCCATTGTTTACAAATATAGTCTATGTTCCAATTTACACGAATCCAACCACGCTTTGTGTGTTAGAATCCGTCTAGTCATTTGGGTTGCAGGGCGTATCAAAGAATGAGACATACATTTGTACATACTCTCGTACTTTAAAATGTAAAGGTGGTAGAACCCTTTGTGGTTGGACTCCGGCGGCACCACCGCCACACCTATTTCTGCCTCACAACAGCAGCGTTGAGCGCTGCTGTGTTCTGGTTTGAAGGGTGTGGTAAGGAAGACATACTTTTCAGAGGCTTTCCAGCTTAGTCCTCAGGGGTAACAGCGCATCTGTGACCGACCTCAGGTAGGAATATGTGATCCTATCTAGGGTTGATTATAGATGTCAATGGGCGGCTGTAGCCACTTACCATCAGGTGGACTGCATGCTCGTCTGCTACTCCTATATTATAAAAAAGACTTTCGAGAAACATTACCCTCCGCAGTCTGGTAAAATCAGGTGTAACCATGTGCCTTTGCATGTTTTTTTTTATCTTAGCCATAAAGAGCTCTACCTTCAATCATGACAAAAATTATACCATGATTTCTCACTAAAATGTGAATCTTACGGTTCACCAGACTTGTAACCTGTTTTAATAACGGAGCTTATTTATGAGTAAATGTTTGCTGACGTCACCTCTCAGCTTATTATTAGTATCTATTGATTTTAACCGTATTGAGGGATATTTCGGTTTGCGCTTTTGAGCGGACAAATCAGTTATTGGGTCAGATAGGATAGTTTCAAAGCAATGTAGGTGCGTTGTGTATAAAATTGTGTTAGCAAACGAACTTGCTGTCCATCTGATGGAGAGTGGTTATATATAATAGCTTGTACTTGAGGCTGAACATAGAAGGCCACTTATGAGGATTAAGATGGTTGCTACAATATGGTAGTGAGTCACGACTCTGCGTTTAGATGAAGGGTATGGTGGATCCTTCAATCTTAACGCAGAACTATTTCATGCTAGAAAGAGGTGTGACGATAATATCAGTCAAAGTATACTGGTTCTAGTGGTTCTGGTATACTGGTTCTCCACCAAAGTGTAGTTCTTATAATATAAACGAATTGTTACATATTGTCGTATATTAGTAAAGATACTTCGCCGCCTTGAAATTGAATGAAGCCACAAACGGATTATTTTAGTAAGTTCTTTTTTTGAATTCTTGACAAATAAAAACATTTTTAGAGAAAATTTACGAATAAATAACTAATACTGCGTATTTTACATAATAAATAAATAATTATTTCAAATATTTTAGGGACATTTTAGCACGGAGACGTGGCAAAACTTATTTACGCAACTATTTTAATTCTCAAAACTGGGTACATTTTCTTGTTAGGAGTGAGTAATCTTTACTAATCTATGCATATTGTAAATAAAAATCTAATGATTATTCGCTTAGTTGTCATTCAGCGATCCTATTTCTATTTTATATTTGTGGGGCATCAGATGATAATCCGAAATAGCAAGAGTACGGGTTCGTTTACATCCATAGATGCGTGGCAGAAGTATCATCTCAAATTATTTTCAAAAATCAAATATAATAGAACAACAATGTTTTAAGTCTGCCGTAGCCTGCCCCTAAATATCACAGCGCTACAAAGCGCATACGTGGCGGAGGTTGATTCCATGACCAGTACAATTGAAAAGTTCAAGTTCGAAATTGTCCAAAGATCGTCTCATTATTATATCTACACTTACTGACTGCCAAGCTCAATGCCAAGGTATATAATACAATAAATCTGATCATAAACAGTCTTAGAATCGATTATATGAGTACTTACATGCCATAAAAATGTAAAGTGTAGTATCTAAATCATTTCATTCGCAGCCTCGGTCTTGATTTAATAACTAGCTCGGTAATGAAATAACTTCCTACAGAACATTATGAATATAAAATACAAATAAGTATATTACTATACATGCAAACAATAATATAATGGTAATATCCCCTGTATTAAAATAAAATTAATATAGTTACTTAGATACTGTCTCTGTATAAACTGATCTAGATGTAGGACAGAAATAGGTTTATTATAATGAAATACAGAATGTATAATAATAATTGATAATAAATGAAAAGGAAATTACGATCATAACGTAGGTTTCTCTATTTTCACTTTTATTAAATAAGTAGGTATAATTCATATGTTATGTACCGAATTTTTATAATTGACTTCTATATATTCTCGTAATTACTTAATGCGCTGTATTAATTTTTTTGTGAAGTCCATGCTTCACGAAAAAATTGACTATACTAACTTCTATCATAAAATTATTTTTATTAAAAATATAGGTATATTAAAGCTTGAATATTAGCAGTTTATAGCAGTCATTACTATAGTATAGGTATGTCCAGGTACGGGCCATAGTCCATAACAAAACTCGAGTTAGCTGCTCTCTGAAAATAGATCAACGCAAGAAGATCTTTGCTCTACACTTAAATACTGCCGTCCCAGGCGTAAGTACAATTTTGCCGCCCACAAAATAAATCGATGAAATAAAAAAGGGCTTCTGCGTATACAATTTTGGCGACCCTGAAACGTGCCGCGGGCCAGATCCTATGATGAGGCGAGCCGCAATCGGCCCGCGGGCCAGTTGTTGACCATAAGCGTTATAAGGCAAAATTATTGTATTAAATATTCAATTCGCGAAATATTAGCTACTATATTTTTTTTTTCAACCAGACATTATAAATTGAAATGTTTATTAGGTCGTTACTACACCGTGTCGTGTCTGCTGATTGGGTCATTTAGATTTTATTGAGCGGGAGTAAGTAGGCCTTGACCACGATGTGTTAAGTCTATTATGGGTGAACTTGGAATAGGGCTCAAACAGCAATGTACAATGTTATATGTATTAGCTACAGCAATGTTTTACAACCTTCTAATTCCACCCCCTAGTATGTCAAAATGTTTCGCAACTCAAAGCTGAAGTTTATCGTTTCATTCATTTTCATAATTATGTATAGGTAATCTATAATAAGGTAAGTAAATAAACATATTCGATTATTCCTCACCATCATATTTACTTTAAAAATGTCTCTATAAATTTTCTGTGCGATGAACCGCTTAGAGCGTGGAAACTATTTGCACTTCTTGTGTAAGATTTCGGCCGAGGCACGGGAGTTTTGACCCCACAAACTTGGATTAAGCTTTAAACAAAACTTCCCTCGACATCCGAAAAGTAAAAGTGCGTCCTCGCTCTCTTGCACGCTAAGGACCAAAAATAGCAACATTTCAATGGACTATTTGTAATAGATTCTTGCACTTGTACTTTAGTGATACTCTTTTTTGCTTCTTTATTAAATACGCTACGTAAATGTATAACTTCGCGTTTAACGTCTTTTGTCTGGTAAACAATATATGATATATATGATTATGGTCTGATTTTGATTCATTGGGCGAACCTCCTTATTGAAATTTGATAGAACACCACAGCGTAACCAATTACCGAATTATAATTATTACTTGTGGATATAAATCGCTTAAATAATATGTGTGTGTTACATTGGAGATTTTAACTGCGGTAATTTTAACTACCCGTACGTAATACTCATAAAAACGCCTTAAAGAGGATCTTAAACTTAATTATTCTTCATGAAACTATGTATCATTTGTTTTTTCTTATATTTTTTGTTAGTTGGTCCAAAAATGTGGTTATTTATACATGCAGATTAAGTTTAAATTGTCTTAATGTAATTATTCATTAAGGTGTTTTATTCAAATCATCTTTGACATTGAAGTACAAATAAGTGAATAGAAGTATTAATTTTTATTTCTGTGTTATAACAATGTTAAGTGCTGCACTGTTTTGGTTTAAATATGATAAGGTAAAAGGTTTACTTGCTTACTTGAGATATTTTAATTTTACCGAGGGATTGCATTGTGTCTGTGGTCGACCTGTGAGTGAGACAATTATCTAAATTTGGAGTTGATTACAAATGTTACCATGTATACAGACATATGTAGAGCTCTAGATGTTTTTGAAGCAAAAAGTTGCCATTAATATCCACATTTCCTGTACGTTTTAAAAATCTCGATATAAATATTAGATGAACTATTTTTAAAGTTAATTTCGAATATGGACATTGGACAGGCAAATAAAGGCGATTCGTCATTGATCGTTACAACTTCAAGATATAAGTACCTATGGAATATTAAAATATTTTTTTCTGTCACAACATTACGTAAATGCAATAACGAAACGAGTTACTACTACGTTGTGACCTGATACGTCCGTTATTTATAATCAATCTAACTAATGTTTTTCCCCCCAAAGATCGGCATTTGACATTTTTTCATATTAGAAATTGATTTTTGACGCACAAAATATATATAGATCGCGAATTATTAACGGGTGATATAAGATAGTAGTATGTATAATGTTTGAAGTATAACGGAGGCACTTATAGTTCGCGCCAAACTGCTAGTCCGCTCTGAAGTTGTTGCGAACAGGTGTGGTCATACCTACAATTTGTTATGGCGACGCGATTCACGTCTATATTCAGAGCGGACTAGCAGTTTTACGCGGATCATACTACCAATATGATTTGCTTATTATCCGTTTTCCTGTCCACTTAATGCCAGAAAGTACGGACGAATCTTAACGACTGGCAGACATTGGACTTGACGCAAGGTCCGCTTTTAAATGGCCGTTTAAAACCAGTATTTTACTATAAAATAGTAAACAGTGATTCTATTATACGGGAAAGATGCCTTATCTGTTACTTTGTTTGACAGAAGTACTGGTGTATCTAAAATTTCCTGCATGTAGGATGGCTTCATTGTAGCAATTGTAGGGAAAAAATGGTATCAAGGTTTTGGGTTCGATTCCCGGTAGAGCAGGCGTTTAAATAATAAATTTAGACTTTTATTTCGTCTGATATTTACCTACTTTTTTATATGTATGTGTGCAGTGCATATATACGTGTAGTAGTGTGATAAGAATTATTATAGTACTGTTTGTTTACAAATCTAAGAATGTTTTATTAATAACTCTATTGATATCCGCTTATTATGTTTATAAATATAACGTTTTAAACGAGTTTTATATTAACATGGAAACCTTGATGTTGCATAAAGACTGCATTCGCAAATGACATATCAAATTACACATCTAAGTGCAAGTGACATCGTTTGGTAAAATAACTCACGTATAATTAGCGTTAATTGTTATGCATTATCATTCTTGTCGCGTAGGTATGGTAAGACTTAACATAAGTTTCTTTTTTTTCATACTACAGGAGTAGCAGACGAGCATGCAGCCCACCTGATGGTACGTTGCTATTGCGGCCCATGGACATCTGTAATCAACCCCAGATAGGATTAGATATTCCTAACTGAGGTCGGCCACAGATGCGTCGCTACCCCTGAGGACTAAGCTGGGACGCCTCAGAAAAGTCTGTCTCCCTTACCACACCCTTCAATACGGAACACAGCAGCGCCTAACACTGCTGTTATTAGGTAGAAATAGGTGTGGCGGTGGTGCCGCCGGAGTCGAACCACAAAGGGTTCTACCACCTTTCAAGTATTTAATAATAAATTACAATTTTTTGTTTTATTTTATGTTGTATTTTTATATTATGTTATGGTATTCAAACAGTTAACAGTGATTGCAAGTACTCTATAGGTGCATGTGTGACAGAGGTTAATTAACACCTTACAGAGAATCGATCTTTGTAGTTACTAGTGAGCACTCATTTCACAGATGAGTACATTCTCGTGTACAAACATTTTCTTTTTAAACTTGGGTATAGGTACGTTGTATTCGCAAAACTTGAAAAGTAGTAGATCGATTTTTTTTTACATTTCATAGTATTCCTTTTTAAAAACGTTTGTAAACTTTTAATTCTAAATATCTAACGGATATATCCGATAGGGCTAGAGTGAAATTTCGCCGGATTTAATTTGTGTTATATTATAAAGAGGAAAACTTTTTGTTTGTTTGATTGTAATGAATAGGCTCAAAAACTACTGGACCGATTTTAAAAATTCTTTCACCATTCGATATTATCCACGAGTAACATAGGCTATATTTTTTATGAAATATATTTGATAAATAGATTTTGAGGCGGTACTAAGTTTGCCGGGTCAGCTAGTTTATTATAAAGGTTTAAGAAGAACTCCTTACCATCAGTCCGCAGTCGAGACACGAACATTATCCGAAGTTGCATCCATAAGATCAATGCGGCAACCTGCGTGCTTGACCTTCCAGAAAAGCGGCACAAGTTCATCCACAACAGCACACTTCCGCGTAACGATACACGATCGATGCACCGAACCACAACACTCGATTTCCCTTCGTCAAGACGTTTTGTAAACAATTATACTCTTTTCAAAACTCGCTCGGCGGTCGTGCCAATCGAATTCATTACCGATTGCGTTGTTTTCGATTTTTTACTGCTTTTACCGATTTTATGGGCAGCGATAACCGCGAGCGCGACACGCGTGTCGTCGCGACGGTGCAAGCTGTAGCAATAAGTGAATGCTTGATGTACAGCCGGTCTTAAGAAAAAGCAGCATCAGGAGTCCCGTTAACTAACTCGGGATCCATCGCACTATTAGATAACTATTAATAGCAGCGTCACGCGATCTTACGCGCAACAATGGGACAATAGGTTAATCACTCACGCATTGTTTTAAAACCGCCGCCTCTAATGACGTATCGAAATGTAATAATAATATATCTCTATCTAATAATAATAATGCAGTCGGTTGACTTATTGCAGAACGATAAAAATGCGGCGATTAAGTACTTGTAAGCAATTCTAGCGCTCTGCATTCCAAGAATGGTTTATTGTACAATTCTACGTTATTATGAGGCTAGTTTTATTGGTAATATTTTGTATAAAAATCTGCTATAATGATCAGGAAAATCACATAGGCGTTATTTTAAGTAAAAAATACTTAACCTATTCGGTAGATTAAAAAAAACACTTAGGAGACTACGATTTTCATGATGTGAAACGCTCGGTAAAGATGATTATATGCCACACAATTATATTTCAACGAGTATTTTTTAAACCAATTTTTAAAACACCATTAAAAAGAAAAAAAAAACACTTATTGAATGACTATATGAGTATGGAAAATATAGTAAAAAAATTAGTTGCACTGTTATTGTCGGGCTTTTTATGCAAAAGAACCGATGAACTCAAATATGTCAGTTCGACAATTATTTATCATTTACGTATCATCATCGTTAACTTTGTGTTTTTCTGAATCGTGTAGTCGTCATTAATGTTTCTTGTTGAAAAAAATGGTGTTGGTTATTAAAGTACAAACAAAGGCAAATGGTACCTTTATTATATCAAACGGAATATGGACTAACTTTTTGAATTACAGAAGTAAAAAACGAGGAAGCAGTTCATTTGATGGTGAGTGCCAAATGCCACCTGCGGAAATTTAAAATCAACCACAGATTGAATTAGAGTCCTATCTGAAGTACACCCGTGTCGCTACTGTCAGTACCCTTGACTAAGTTGGAACGTCCCGCTTAAATTTCTCTCTCACACCACTCTTACCACACTCATAAAACCAAAACACAGCAGCGCCCGACATAGTCGTCATATTATATTGCCTCCAGAATGGAACCGTGAATGGTTCTACAACTATAAAACTCACGTTCTCAGCACATTTATTAATGTAATGTATAGGGCACATTGTTATTATAACGATTTGTAATAATCGCTTGATAACAAGTTATGAAACTCATTACTGCCTAGTTGTATATTACCTACCTACGTGACCATTTATATTCATTATTTTTGATGTAACCTGCCATCGACTGTTATGTAAATAATTCGATGACATAGACAGGTATAATATACAGATGTTTATTACAAAATATATTCATAAATATTAATATTTTCTCATAAATATTTTTTTCTTACTTATAATCCTAACAATTTCAATTAAATGGCAGAAAAGAAAAAAAAGGATGGTTTAATTATTTTACTTTTTTTTCTCATATATCTAGTTTTAAGAACGAATAAATAACCTATGGAATAGGTACATATTTAGATACAATATTGTGCCAATCTCTGATAATATTTATTAGAGCTTAAAAAATTATACCATGCTGCAGTTACAGATATAATACAGTATAATATAGATACAGATGTTTATTACAAAATATATTCATAAATATTAATATTTTCTCATAAATATTTTTTTCTTATTTATAATCCTAACAATTTCAATTAAATGACAGAAAAGAAAAAAAAATGATGGTTTAATTATTTTACTTTTTTTTCTCATATATCCAGTTTTAAGGACGAATATTAACCTATGGAATAGGTACATTTAGATACAATATTGTGCCAATCTCTGATAATATTTATTAGAGCTTAAAAAATTATACCATGCTGCAGTTTTATTTTTATTTTTTACCTGCCATTCTAGGTAAAATCCAAAAAAGACAAACAATACCTACTGGGTACTTATTCAAAATTATTTTAATTATGTAGTATCTAAATTTCAAACTATGCGTCTTCCATGAATTTGATGTCATCACAGCAATAATAAATCGCATTTTCCCTAAACATTTTATATAATCTATGATTTTATTAAGATATATAATTTTCGCGGAAACGTGGTTGAACTAGCAAATTAATTTAGTCCAAAATGAATTCAGGTTTCTAAAACGAATATCATAATGTATTTTGAATCTAAATTAATGAATTCGTCACGTGTCACGTAATAAAATTTAAATAATGCCTAAAATTACAATAGTAATGTTATCTCTATTTTTTATTTTATTAAATCGCTAAAATAATTCATAATGAAAGAATTTAAATGGTATCGACATCCTACGTCTTGTGCTTAGATACTATATAGTGATGTTCCGGATATAGGTACGTACCCGTCATTTGAAACACTTTCAAACATTTAAATTAGTTTTATATGTTAAAATCTTATAATTTTCACATCTATAATTCTTAAATTAATATAAAATCACTTATTATTTTTAAAGAAATAAACTATGCAAGTAGGCAATGAATGGTCACTTTACCTATAGGTGGCAATTAATACTTAATATCTGGGTTATTATAGAAAAGAGAGCTACTATGAAGAGCCAATTGCCTAATTTGGCAGTACATAGCAACAATACGAATATTATATTATTTACATTCAGTTTACTACAAACAAAAACCAGAAGTGGTAAAGTTTTATTGTTTTGTCATCCATGAAATTACTACGTTTTAGTCAAAGAAACATTACTCTATGAATGCCACTCAGGTATACGAGTAGGTAATCAATGAATTCTCAACGCAGCTGTTTAGAACAATCAGAGCATTAAATTCTATTGTTATCATGCAATCGAATTTTAAACAATCAACCTTATTTCTTTAGCACGAGGTCCTATTTACGCCCCGTACGGGTACAAAACTAGTAGTGGTAGGATTGACGTCATTTATTAACAGTATTTCCAAATAATTAGATTTTTTAATTTTTAGCCAGATCGAAATGCGTTTACAGTTGTCAACCCATTATTGTCCTACTGCTGGGTACGGGTCTCCTCTCAGAATGAGAAGGATTAGGCTATAGTCCACCGCGCTGGCCAAGTGCCTATTGGTAGACTTTACATACCTTTGAGATTTTTTATATATAAATCTCTCAGGTATGCACGATGTTTTCCTTCACCGTTTTAAACAAGTGATAATTAATATCTAATACGCACATAACTGAAAAATCAGAGGTGCGTGCCTAGGATTTGAACCTCAGACCTCTCGTTCGAGAGGCCGAGTTAGGCTATCACTGCTGTTTTAAAAACTTTGTTTACATTTGAACAAAGTAAAAATGACGTACAGCCAAACTATCTGCCCCTTTTTCGAACTCAGTAAAAATAAGAGTTATCTTTTTTTACCGTGGAGAGTTCAAAAGTCAAGCAATACCTTTGATGGTAAATTGGCGCAAAAAGTACCCTACCATAAATACATTTTCCTACCAATTAATACCCTAATATTTAACTTGATTACTTAATTCAATATTCCAAGAATGAACTCTTACAAACAATCTTTGCCACTTTTCTTCATACAATATTGATGAGATACTGTTTCTTTTGAATACCTTTCATAATTATTCAATAATTTCATCTGACACGCAAATCAATGGAGCAACAGATGAACAATCAAATATAAACCTTATGTGGTTATGATAAGATCGCCTGTTTCATATTTTTACTTTGCTTACCCACTCACAGCCTCACAAGTACCTCAACAGTATTATGAGTACTAGTCATAGATTAGTAAAGATTACTCACTCCTAACAAGAAAATGTACCCAGTTTTGAGAATTGAAATAGTTGCGTAAAAAAGTTTTGCCACGTCTCCGTGCTAAAATGTCCCTAAAATATATGAAATAATTATTTATTTATTATGTAAATTGTACATTGTAACTGAAAATTACGAAGTATTAGTTATTTATTCGTCAATTTTCTCTAAAAATGTTTTTATTTGTCAAGAATTCAAAAAAATAACTTACTATAATAAGCCGTTTGTGGCTTCATTCAATTTCAAAGCGGCGAAGTATCTTTACTAATCTATGGTACTAGTACGTAACTTATAACTTTTTGCGTAGGTGGCCTCACTAAAGAACGTCTTTAAAATCACATTGAATGGGTTTTTATTTATCACTACATAAACCCCACGGTTTCAGTCTATTAAAATTAGTGTCCATAGTACCGCCCCACTCTTCCTGGGTAAAAATTCTAATGACCACTTTCTTTGGCTTTTTACCTCTGTGATAGCATATACTACAGAGAGGTCAAGCTGGTTCTTCGATTCCTGTTTATAAGTAGCCTATAAATTTCTAAAATATTTTCTTCTAATTGAACAACTTTCGAGTCGAGTGTGTTCGAAAAAAAAACTATCATCTATTCAGCTTTTTATAGAAGACTAGCTGTGCCCCGCGGTTTCACCCGCGTTATAAAGAAATAACGCGGGTGAAACCGCGGGGCACAGCTAGTTCTATATAAGTTACTCCTTATTACATCAGCTACCTGCCAATAAAAGTACCGTCAAAATCAGCCATTTCAGAGATTAGACAGAACAAACAGACAGACACAGACAAAAAATGTTATTTTGGTGTATGTACCGTATGTATATTCATATGCATGTAATAAAAAGCGTTTATTTCAATATCAAAAACAGACACACCAATTTTATTTATATGATGATTAGATACATATATGACGCATAAACGAACTTCCTCGTATTATTATGAATTTATCATTTTGTTCGAGCAAAATAATCATAGTCTAAGATTTATTTTCTTAAACTGCGAAGTCACTCGACTTTGGGTGTCGTTAAAGTAGCAATTTGAAGAAGAAATAAAAACATTTTAATGGTCATGTTTATTCTACTGATGAGTCTTAAACATAGTAAATATTGTACACAGTACATTTAAATTAACAAAATTATGCTAGATATTCTACAGGGTGTCCTATACTATGTTATTAAGTAACATAATTATACATATACAACCATATTAAACGTAATTGGTTGACGTATTATACATTTATTAAATGTAAAGTAATGTTGAGTTTTTGTTGTCAAGCTAGAAGAAGAATTACGCACTAGCTTATTTTATTGTTCCCTGATTTCATAACAACCATATGTAATTGTAATAACAACTAAATTCTAGAAAACGGACACAATTACGTCACTAAATACTATTGTTTGAATATTATATACCTTCATGTAAATAACTCATATGACAAATTGAACTTATTTTACACAATATAAAACAAAACTGTAAAAAAGTAGTAATATTACTGAACTTTGTTTTTAAGATTCTAGGTAGCCATGATTTCTTAGCTGATAAGACTTAATTGAGAGATTAAAAGTTTCTCACGTGTAATAATTTATTCAAAACTTCAAGGAACTACCTAGGACTACATAAAAATTTATTTAAACAGGTGTATTACATATGTTCATTTCTTTATTTTGTCTAATTATAAATATTTAAATAAATATTTCTTTTGTTACAGAAATCTAAATAATGTCAAGCTGTGTTAGCAGATTTTTCGAAGATGAAGACAATCACACCACCTTAAGTCATGATAGTGTCTCAATAGGCTCTTTATCTGCAAGGACACAACTCGATTCCTCTCAGGATCTCAGCCAAAATTCAATTACCTCAGAAACGGATTCCTTAAGTTTGTCCCAGCTAGATATTGAGGAACCAGATCCAATTTTAATCAAACCGTTCTATAACATATCACCACGTGAAATGCCAGTTTCACCTCACTACGTGATAGAGGAAGAATTCTCTACAAACCCCTGGGCGATGTTAATAGCAACGATTTTCTTAACTAAAACATCGGGTAAAACCGCCAGGCCCTACATAAAAAACTTTTTCGATGAATACCCATCACCCTATGACGTGTTAAACGATACACCGAGCTCTTTAGAGAGATTTTTTGAAAATTTAGGCCTAAAGAAGCGAGGTCGTATGATCTGGAAGCTAAGTTATCAATTCGTATCATCGAACTGGCGTCGAGCGAGCGACTTATGCGGTATAGGGAAGTACGGTGAAGATGCTTATAGGATTTTCTGCTTGGGGCATACAGACTTGGACCCTGGGGACAGGTATCTAAAGTTGTATTTAGATTGGCTGCGAGGACAAACAGACTTTTTGGAAGACAATGGAGCGATGGACAGTGAATATGTAATAGAGGATCCGGTTTTGAAGTATTATGATATAACTTTACGAATTGCGGAGTAGTGTTAATTAAAACGTTTATTGTTCTGATCTCTGATATTTATATTAAACGTGTAATTATTGTGTAAATGCTACACTAAAAATTCCATGCGAATATATTTAAAAAATGAGTAATACTGTCATGTAGTAGAGTAGTACTGGTCATAGTCATGTAGGTATTGAGCATAGATTAGTAAAGATACTTCGCCGCCTTGAAATTGAATGAAGCCACAAACGGCTTATTATCGTAAGTTCCTTTTTTGAATTCTTGACAAATGAAAACATTTTTAGAGAAAATTTACGAATAAATAACTAATACGGCGTAATTTACATGAATTTACACAATAAATATATAATTATTTCAAACATTTTAGGGATATTTTAGCACGGAGACGTGGCAAAATTTTTTTACGCAACTATTTAAATTCTCAAAACTGGGCATATTTTCTTGTTACGAGTGAGTAATCTTTACTAATCTATGGTATTGAGTTTAAAAGTTTCCAATAGAAGTCAGTCCTTATGTTATGAATACTGAAGAGTTAATAAGAGTACAAATATTTAAATAAATAAGATTATTCATGCAGCATCTGTCACCCGTGCGCGGTGATTTATTGAGATTGATAATTTCGCGACAAAATAATCCTTGTTATATAAATCTTTTAACTTCGTATGAAAATCACAGAATCATTTATACTAAAAATACAAACAATAAAGAATGAAAAATGGACTCGTAAACGTATTTTTAACTGTAAAATAACTGTTATTTTTAAAACGCGATCACTGAAATTGTGTTCATTTTGTTTCTTTAGATTATTTTAAAATTCCAAACGTGATTTCCCAAAGGGATATGATTCTTAGAAATAGACTTGCAATATGTTTGTTGTATGCAATATGGTACTTATATTTACTTTCGTTTATTAGTATTTGAAGCATTGTTATTGTTTATTACCTTGGGAGTTGGGTTAAATTAACAATACTTAGAAAATAGAACTGAACAAATTAGACTGGATTGAATCGAATGGTGATTTATATTTTCTACTTACTTTATTCTCCTGAGTTTTTCATATAGTAGTAGCTATATTATACGTAGTAAAATGTTAGTTTTATATATCTAGCATAGATTAGTAAAGATTACTCACTCCTAACAAGAAAATGTACCCAGTTTTGAGAATTGAAATAGTTGCGTAAAAAAGTTTTGCCACGTCTCGGTGCTAAAATGTCCCTAAAATATATGAAATTATTATTATAAATTATTTAATTATCATGTAAATTACGCAGTATTAGTTATTTATTCGTAAATTTTTCTCTAAAAATGTTTTTATTAGTCAAGAATTCAAAAAAATAACTTACTATAATAAGCCATTTGCGGCTTCATTCAATTTCAAGGCGGCGAAGTATCTTTAATAATCTATGATATCTAGCTACTTATCAAATGAATGCTATGAAAATTACATGTAGTTACAAAGGCTATTCATAATTACGACATGTACCGCTAATTTATATTTCAAATCGGGCAGAATTAGGAATAATAAATATTTAAGTTTATTGTCTTTAATAAATGTGTGTATTTATAATAATTACTTACTTGAAGTCTGTGATAAGTCAATAAATAATTTGTCGGCATGGATAAAATATTGTTTCTTTATAAATCTGTTACCTAATAAAAGTATTTTTATAAATATAAATGTTTTTTCTTATATTAAAATCGAATTTCTTAGTTGAATCTAATTTTAAATTAGGTACTCAAAATGTTGTTAGTCATAATTATCACGTGACGCAATCTATCATAGACAATTAATATTGTAGGCATATTATTGAGTCTATAAAGCATTACTATATTACTATTATATAATCTGTGCAACAGGTACAAAACAACGCCTGTGATAAAATCATACTTACATCACTTTTCTGCTAAAACGCTCCGTACTTCTTGAAGGGCCTATTTTTATAAAACTAAAATAAGTAGACTACCAACTGAAGTCACCATTGCAAGAGGTACCAAAGAAGTCGTTAAGATATCGCTTTATATAAATAAGAATATCTGTACTTTGATTACAGTAGTACCATAGGATTTCTATACTAAAACATCTTTGCCAATTTTTGGTCTGAAGTAGACAATCATAAATCGTTTTAACACTGCAGTTCCATATTTACTTAAGGTTAGTTGTTTGAATAGGATTAAAAACCAATGCGACTTACAATTGAACTTTTTAATAGATATATAAAGAAACACAAACAAAAAATAACAAATTGCTTCCGATTTAACAGTTGTCTTGAGTTTATTGGCTGCAACTCTTTTTTATATCCAACTGTTAGGGAAAACCTGGACTACAGTCCATAGCATTGTTTAATGGTTTAGTGATAAAAAGCAAGTTAAGGTGAAAGAAAACACCTAATGAAGACAGTGAATCAGCTATTGACAGGATGTCACTCATAATTAAAGTATAATTGAGTTATAATATATCTTTACTTAACGTATTAACACAAAATAAAATGGTGGTATTAACGTATAGAGCATCAACATTTCTAAAATATTAGGTACCTATAGTTAAATTATAGTCACCCGCCTTAAATATATATGTAGGTAAAAGTAGTAGTGTAAAAGACAAATTGTAGTAATTTCATTTAAATATAACCGATTTCAATAATAATAAAAAAATTGCAAACACGTAAGCATACACTTTATTAGTCATTAAATATAATTATATCATTAATACAATAATTAGGTAAACTAGATCTCTATTGTTTCCACTATTTCCAAGAAATATTACCTAATTGGTACTGTTGAGTATTTAAATAAGAAGATATGTACCGGCTTTATTAAATTTCATCATCATCATCATCAACCCATTAACGTCCCACTGCTGAGCACGGGTCTCCTCTTATAATGAGAAGGATAAGGCCACAGTCCACCGCGCTGGAGAAGTGCGTATTGGTTTATTAAATTAGATAATAATAATTACTTTTCTTATATCATTTTAAACCTTGGAGGATTTGTGAATGTCAATACAAATGTCGAGTAGCGTGGGCTCAGTTCAGCACGGAAGTTGATTTTACCGCTCCTTATAAGTAGGGGTGGGGGAGGGAACTGGAAGTCTCTTATAATTCTAGGTATCTCCCTTACCACCCCCTCCAAACTAAAACAACAGCGCACCGCTGCTGTTCCAAGACAGCTATAGGTGTGTAAATAAACATTCATGTCAAAAATATATTGTTAAATTTTAATTGAAAAGCACCGTAGGCTTTCTTAAGTCTCTATCGGCGAAAAACAAAAAAAGCTCCTTCTCATATAGACTTTTTTCTCGCCTACGCTAAAGGGGTGGGAGGGGGGAGTGCGGTCCCTTACCCCTCCCTGTACGCCCCCGCCCTCGTAAAAAACAAACTTTTTAAGATTAGCAAAACAGTATTGTTAAAAAATACCTTTTTATTAGTTTAATACTTACATATATAACAAATTTTTATCCATTTTGATGAGCGAACTATTAGTGAATAGTGAATAGCGAATAGTGTGATGACAAAATTTAATTTTAAGTCACAATTACCTATACTTACTCTATTTTTGGTTAATAAGTTAATATCTTAAAACAATTGGAGAGCATACCAAACCTTTAAGTTATTAAATAACTTATGATTAACCAATAGTGACTAAACCCTTTTTATAATATAGGAGTAACAGAGGAGCGTGAAGTTCATCTGATGCTACTGCTACTCATGGAAATCTATAATCAACCCTAGATAAGATTAGATTTCTACTTGAGGTCGGCCACAGATGCGCCGCTACTCCTGAGGACTAAACTGGAATGCCTCAGATATCTCTCTTATCACTCCCCTCCAAATCAGAACACAGCAGCGCTTAACACTGCTGTTATAACCAGAAGTAGCTATGGTGGTGAATGGTGATACCGCTGGAGTCGAACCACATAGGTTCTACCACCGTGAAAACACACTTACTTATTTATTTGCATTTGAGACGCAGAAATATTAAAGTAAATTAAGATGTGAATATTTTGAATGAAAAACTGAAGTGCAAAGCAACAAGTTATAAATTTTATTTTAGAACTTTTGTCTTCATAGTCGTAGTTAGAAATCCTATCTTTTATAGATCTATGAAATATGATAATTCATCAGGCAAATTTAATGAAAGAAAATAATTTCCGGAGTTGAAAGTGTTCAATGTTGCCATCTGTCAACTTTATTTTACTGAAATATGTAAAATGGTACTTGAGTCTACAAAAAACATATTTTATAATACATTATGAAGAATATTCACCTACTCTGGAGGCCAAAACATTATCGGTTCATTTAATAATAATTTTTCACTATTGCTCAAATTTTGGAAGTAGTTTTTATAAATATGGTATAACTACGTAATTTGATCAAATTCATTTTTCCATAATAATATTCAAAACACCTGCTTACCATTTTATCAATAGACACTGAAATTCCATGGACATCTAAACTGATAACAGTAACTATTTTCACAACCATATTATTATTATTTCTATAAACTTTTTTTTATGAAAAATCTTGATTTCTTCATGTAACATAACATATCTTGCAGTAAGTTATTAATAAATATTATTATTTACATATGCAAATAATCGTCACGTAATGAAATTTTCATTGCAAAGCACTTTTTAATATTGAAGTTGTAATTTTCGTATATAATATTTATTATACTTAGATAATATTACATCCAACTTATTTCATAACATGCATTATTTATAATCAATAATCATTTTAATAAATAAAAAAAAATAACTTTATAAACGTGGAATAAACATATGAATGAACAAAGGTCGAGGAAAATATTTTTTTCTCTTGAAAGGAATGTGTACAAATGTATTTGTTGCTAAATAAATCGATGCAGTAGGTATTTAGATTTATTGTACACAATCTAAATTATATGCTTTTATATTTAATATTATATTGCCATCATTTTCTAATTTTATATATTTTTTATTCATTGTGATACATTATAAAATAATAAAACATTCTAAATTATAAATAACTGTATATATCATTATGCATAAAATTGTTAGAAAGATTATTATAAATCACTATCGTCATCTCCAATCACCATCTGTTATATCAAAAAAACAAATCGATAATATTTATGAAGAGCTAACAGCGCTATATAAATATTATACTTGCACAAGATGCTAAAATCCCTTTATCTTTATTTCTAATGATGTATAAATCATTACCTGTACAAAATTAAATGATGTCTATTATACACCAAAAATACGAAAACCTCTTTACGGCTTCGTATTTCGTAATATAGATCGAAAATTAATCATTTTAGCGATGTTTTAAAACTTGCCGCTCTCTTATTTTCACAATAAACCAATAGGACGTAAGTAATGTTGCCAACCTTCAAAAGAATACCGGAGTGATTGCTTACGGCAACGTTGGCAGTAGTGACGACCGTAGCAAATGGTGGATTACGTTACTTTTTCTCGTGCTCCGTGTAAAATATTTACGTAAAATAGTGTATAATTCGCGGTGCAGTGTTTCTGACTAACAGAAACATGTCGGAAACACTGCCGAGCAATAAAAAACAAGTTCCGAGACAACTGGTGAGTGTTTATTGTTAAATTTTTACGTATTTAGTCCCGGGTGACGCCATGGTGGCTTTATCTGGGATCACGTAAACATGAAATGGTGCATCGCTGCATCGTGTATCGATTTATGAAAGTTACGGGAATGTGATAGAAATCATGTAAAAAGTCAAGGTATCGGAAACGATGATGGTCAGTGAGGGTCATCGGACTCAGTTTTTTGCGATCACGCCGCAAGCGAGCGAGTTTTAAAACGCGGCGGCGGCCGTATGCATTCGCGCATGCGAGAAGGTGTCAAAATCTATAATAGTTTGGGTTCGGAGTATTGCGATGTAACGCTCGTGGCGATAACGTTACGAGAGTATCGAGAGGTGCGCGCGGCGACGTCGTCGTCGGAGCATACCTAGCGGGCATCTGGTAGGGACGAAGGCGTTTCCCTCCCGCGAACGGCGGAGCGGAGGGCAGGCGGCCCGGGGCGTGCGCCGTGCGACCACACGTCGAGCCGACTCTACTTGCAATCTACTTTATTACCTAAATAATCTCGTGTCAAACAATTTCTTGCCGGCCGCGAGTCGATCGTCGAAAATGTTATCGTTCATCGAGTACGATTTGACACGTTTGTCTTGTCATTGAGTTCCCTTTGTTTCGACGGGAGACGAATAAGCAGTCGCGGTTAAAGTTTTATTGTTCACGGCGTATGCATTAACTTGTTTCATGAAGCTGTTCTATTAACTCCTTAGTCATAGGTATTTCTTCGGCCTTGGAAGGCCTTAAAAAGTAACCTACATTGTAATATTACAGTATCTAAGCAATTAACTACAACATTTTAAACATGAGACGAAGGATAATGGTTAGTGCATTTGTTTAAAATATATCTGTACCCGTAGGAGTTTGCACAAAATATAAATGATTGTTAAAAGTGAAAGCCAACTGGAATATTGTTTTATTTAAGTCAGCTGAGAAACAATAAGAATAGTCATTATTATTGTCTGGCTGGTCTGCAGTTCAGTGAACTGTCTTCATTTTTTTTAGTTTTCTGTCATGCATTTTACTATCACCCTTTATAGTCACATATTTGTTGTTTACATTAATATATTTTGCATTAGTTGCTCTATAAAGGAAAATAGCAATATAATTTAGTGTGCAGTG
This sequence comes from Epargyreus clarus clarus, assembly GCA_014595695.2. NCBI lineage: Eukaryota > Metazoa > Arthropoda > Insecta > Lepidoptera > Hesperiidae > Epargyreus > Epargyreus clarus. The sequence goes on from JACTTY020000142.1 coordinate 174,012, forward strand.
CTCTACCCAATATAAGGTTATTATTCTGCAAGACATTAACCAGCGGAATTGTTCAACAGCGTGAACGCAAACAACGCAAGCTCTACTCCGATGAGTGGGCCCTCGGAGATGATGAGGCTGAAGGTGGGAGGGGGTTCTCGCTGGCTGACAAGCTGGAGAGCTCCCGCTTTGAACATACCGGAGCGGTGCTAGAAATGCACGGCTCGGACCTCACACCTTCATACCTGCAGAGGAACGGCTTTACAACCCCGTTGCTGTTCAAAGAGAAAATTGGACTCGGTCTAAGGTAAGTCAATAAGCATTTTGTTTATTTTTACTACACGGAGAACATATGGACCCAATAGTTTATGTATACGTTCAATATACATGAATTAACCGCTATTGTAAGAATATGGAAACAATAGCAACAGTTGTATCATAATTAATATAGAAAGTAATATTGAATGTCTCCAAGTAACTAATTCCAATAAGAATTTAAAACCAATAGTATACTCATAACTTCCAATACTCATAACAATTAAATTTTACTTCCTGCCAACATAGTAGTCAAAAATGATTTAAAACTTAATGTCTTTTTATCAGTGATAAGAAAGTTGGTCACATTAGCAAAGTATAGTACTCCTTGATAATATTGATCAATGAAAACTTATATATTGATAATGATTGTATTGATCAGTGGAAACTTAATAAGGAGACCTGTCATTTGGTAAAAAAAATGTTAATTATTTAATATTAAATGATTTTAAATTTACAAAACGCCTGAAGCTAAACAATAGTAAATAATGAGATATGTTGCAATTAATTGTTGTAAAGTTTCGTCGAATGTAGAGTCGCTTTCTGTTATAATACATACTCGTATTATCAGCATATCATATTTTATGTAAATTTAACTTCTGTTGTTCGACACGTACGTTTGATAATTTACAAAACGTAATTATTAACGTTAATATTTGTAATTGAATCATATCTTTAATTAACTTTTTAAAAATAAACGAAATGTTATCTACAATTTTTGATGAAAGGAAAAAATGCTTCGGGGGATAATAGCGTGTTTATTTTTGGTTAAAATAAGAAGAACTGCGACCTCGTTGTTGGATTAAGTTTATTTTTTTAATCTGTTCGATCATATTAATACCACCACACGTGTGTAGGACTGGATGCCAAGATGATTATGATTGGTTATGATTCTTAATTCAAATCTTGCTGTTGTTGATTAACGTCCGTGATTAATAATCAATCTAAGCAATTTTTACATGACAAAGATCGAAATGGGACATTGTTTAGTATAGCCTGCGATTAATAACCAATATATCCAGTTTCTGTTTACCAAAACTGGAAATTTCACAGTTTTTAGTATACAAGATGCAGAGATTGTCAAACTATGGCTATCTTTGTTAGGCGAAACATCGGATAGATCCACCTTTTTTTTATAGTATACAAGTAGCAGACGAGCATGCAGTCCACCTGATGGTAAGTGGCTACTGCCGCCCATAGACATCTGTAATCAACCCCAGAAAGGGTTAGATATTCCTACCTGAGGTCGGCCAGAGATGCGCCGCTACCCCTGAGGATTAAGCTGGGACGCCTCGCTTCAAACCGGAACACAGCAGCGCTTAACACTGCTGTTATTAGGTAGAAATAGGTGTGGCGGTGGCGCCGCCGGAGTCGAACCTCAAAGGGTTCTACCACCTTCAAAATTCCACCACTATTAATAACCGACGTAAAAAGGAATGTTTGCGGCCTAGATGTTGGGTTAGATAATTTAAATGGAGAAGTTTAAAAATATAATCTGTGCGATCATAAAAAAAATTACACGTGTAAAATCTTATACACGTGTATAGATCTGTAGATGATAAGATGATTGCTAATTCAAATCTTGCTGTTTTTGATTAAATCAATATTTTAAAAGGGCAGACGTTTAATCAGAAACTTTTGTTCATTGTAATATTCAACTTTGTCATCAAGTTTAAGAGATTCAATTGCGCAATATTTCAAATTTGTCAGTTCTTTGAAGGGCGCAAATTGCTTATTTCTAAATGTTTGTAAAGGCTTCAGTGACTTTGAACCCTTTATTTATAAATAATGATCCCAATTTTTTCACAATAATTTATAAATAAGGCGTATTTGTCCTTACTCGAGCTTATTTCAAAATGTGTGAGTTTACGGCTTCAGCTACTTCCAAACCCCTTGTTTATAAAGTGAGGTCTGTACTTTTATAATTTGCAACGTTTTATTTTTACACGTGTTTGCTTCGAAATCTTTGAAACTTTACAGCTTTACGGCTTCAGCAACTTCATAAATGAAAAACGTGTCCATATTTTTCTATTTCACAATATTATATTTATGGGGTGTGCTTTCGTCATTTACACCTTTTTCTTATTTCAAAATGTTTTCAAGTTGACGGCTTCAGCAACGTGAACCCTCTTTGATAAATAAGAATGAGGACCGTGCCTTTAAATATGGTAATATTTTATTTATAGTCGGTATTTGTTACCATTTTCACCTTATCTGGCTTATTTCGAAATCTTTGTGTTTTATGACTTCAGAAATTTCAACTTGGTATTTATAAGTATGAAATGGTCCCTATTCACAATATTATATTATACTAGCTGACCCGGCAAACGTTGTTGCCATATAAATAAAAAAATGGTAAGGGTGAACAACCCTTATCACTTAGGTGTATGAAAAATAGATAGTAGCGTCATTTTGCACCTTTACTTGAAATGTTTGAGTTTATGGTTTAAATATGGTTTAAAGGTATTAGAACCCTTTGCGGTTCGACTCCGGCGGCACCACCGCCACACCTATTTCTACCTAATAACAGCAGGCGCTGCTGTGTTCCGGTTTGAAGGGTGTGGTAAGGGAGACAGACTTTTCCGCGGCGTTCCAGCTTAGTCCTCAGGGGTAGCGGCGCATCTGTGGCCGACCTCAGGTAGGAATATCTAATCCTATCTGGGGTTGATTACAAATGTCCATGGGCGGCAGTAGCCACTTACCATCAGGTGGACTGCATACTCGTCTGCTACTCCTATATTATAGAAAAAAAAAGTAACTACAGTATTCAGTATTTATAAATAAAGACTGGCTCTTACTTGCGGTCTTTCTTTTTAGATTTGGCAATACTTTATTTAAAGGCCGTATCTGTCGTCATTTACACGGTAGTCAAGGTGTCAGTATTATTCCCAGGACAATACTGTTTATACAGGGTTGTCACTAGGGGTGAACGCAGGTTATAAATAGAAATTCGTTAATAGTGATACAGGATCTATTACCTTCTAAAGGTTAACTGATATAATTTCATAATTTATCTTTAAGTATGTATGGCACATATAATACTTATTTAAGGCGTTCCAGCCTTAGGTTTTCACTCAGAATAATAATATTGTACTGTGCATCATTACATTGAAAATTACAGTGAATTATACTTACCCCTACGAACGGTTTGATTCATTACTACACATCCTAAGTCATGATTGGGTTCTGTTATTAACATAACCCAATATATTAATGTCACTATTTTATATAGCAATATGTTAATATTTTTAATTTGTGAGTTAAGTAAAATTGGTGCTTGTTTTTTTTTAATTAATCTGGACATTATAAACAAACATCTATTTTCCTACATGATGATTAATTGTAAAGCATGTTGAAATATTTTTTTATTCTAACAAAATTGATGACCAAGGGACTTACGCGTACAGTAAGTGGGCCATGCGTTATCACTTTAGGCCGTGTTCACACTCGCTCCGAACTTGTTGTTCAAGCGACTTGATCGGGGCTCGCAATAAACGCTTATCTACACAGAATGAAGTGGGAATGTTTATTTATATTTAATTTCTGCTGTTTGAAAACTTTAAAATGTCTAATAATATCTTTTGAGAAGTATATCTTTGTTATAAATATTTTTGTCTTAAGTTATGGTAACTATTATTTATATTAGTTGTTACGGAAAGGGTACTGGGTTCGATTCTTAGCTAGGCAACTTTAAATTATAAATTTAGATTTGTTTTAGGCCTTTAGGCTTTTTCTTGACTCTTATGTGTTCACGTTTGTAGAGCGTTTTACATAAGAAGAAACGGCGTTATAAATGTTAGGTTAAGTCAACGCTTCCTCGTGACTCGGCACTGAACGTCCAGAGGAACGCCGCGGAGTTTTAGTCGGTAAGAGTCCGACATACCCCGTCTGTTCCCCCGTGCAGAAGGGCATCCATGAGGATTTCTTCGCGTTAAAAAATAAAATAAAACGATACCTGTGAATTAGGTAATAGCCAATTTACTATAAGCTATTTGCAAATAAATGCTGCTCTTAGTTTTGCAAAAAAACATTACAGTGAAGTGCTAAATGTTGTTTCGTGAGCCACTGTCAATTATCTTTAATTCTGACGCTATTCTGGGTAGTTTTCATGTAGATAGCATCGTTGGATATCGATATTACAATTTATTGCAGTGGAAAATTCAATTCAATTTACAGTAAAAAAACGCTTTTACATTCGTGGCTCTATGTTGATATTTATTGTACAAGTCATGAACAAAAAACACCTATTCATTATTTATATATTATTAGGAAAATTAGTCAGGAAATAATTTAAAAACAACGTATTAGGAAAACTTGTCAAGAATTTATTAATTAAAAACAAACGTTTATAAACCGAGAACATTTTACTTCACAACTTTACAAAGTTAACAAAATAACAATTAAGCATACAAATTATAGATTCGACAACAAAAGTGGCAGAGTAACGTTCTTTACAAGAGTCGGAAAATAACTGCCCTGAAGGCGATCTACAATGCCCTTTTATACGCCCCTTTTTACTTAATACCCTCAATACAATTACATTTTTACAATTACATTTTCTATCTTCTGTTGACATTCCTAACACGGCCTCTCCTGACGGTGTGGCGTCCTCGACACACTCTTCTCATGCACCTGTAGACGCCTCGTAGATTCAGGAACTGCCTCGCACGCGTGCAGCAGAGGCACAGGCGCGTTGACTGTCCTGGCTGAAGTAGCAGTCGGAGCTGTTGCCACGGCTAGACAACGTGGTGTAACGTCGTCTTCAATGTCAAACTCTGCAGATGAAAGAACGATATAAAGAAAACTGACAGAATTCAACCTTCTTAATCTAATCTTACCGATCCAAAGTACGCCACGTAAAGAATAAAAAACGAGGCTCAGTGAGCTCTCTCTTTTATAGGAGCGTGCCAGAACTTTGATTCGGTAATACGGTTGTTTCTGATGGCGAGGCGTCCTCAAACGCTTATCACCCAACAGCAGCATGCCTCGACCAGCTGCATTCAGAGGATTAGATTGTTCACCTTCTGTAATTGAACAGACACATTTAAGGTTTCATACTTATTTGTGTGTAATGTCCTCAGATCTTTGTTTTTGAGAAAGTAATTAGAAACAACAATTCAGAACCCTCATTACAGATGCAAGCGTGCACTCAAGCATCAGCAATAAGTAATTCAATATGAAATTTTGAAAAGAGATAACAAAGATCTAGGCAAGAGAAGACAATAAAGATGAATGTCGTACATATGCCTCAAACTGCGCAATTCAAGGCACAAGCACGACACCTTTACAATGGCTAGCCCGTTCAGAAAACGTTCTAACAAAGTAGCACGCTGTATTCCCAATGCTCACCGATACAATGACCATTAGCAACACATCGCCCTTGCGGTAGGAGAGGCAAAATCCGGCCGAATCCACCTCAGCCTCACCGCAAAGGATGGTAAAGTAAAGCATAAAGATGCTCACCTCTATGCAGGCCACGGCAAAAAGTTTATTCTTTAAGTCAATAAAATTGGACATAGTAATGTCTAAACTCAGCGGATATAAAACAAACAGATACAAGTACCAATCACCCGGGGCAGTTCCTGTCTACGGAGTACACCCTCATGACTCGTTAGGGGTCTACGAATGAGACATAACTTTGCATGTGTGAATCGGTACCCATAAAAGGTTGTTCCAACCCAAACTAATAATAAAAACAAAATGTTTGCCACACGAACGTCACACACACCGTGACTCATCACAGGTGTCCGTGGGTTCACTCTGCGTGTACAGTTGCACACAGCTCCAGGACCACATGTCTGAGCGACTCCAAGACAGCGTCCGAGCACACAAAGCAAAACACAGCATTCGCTAGGGTATGTCTCATATGCACCCGCAGAGTGAACTTTACTTACGAACAAAGTCCTACACATTGTGTAGTTGAGTACACTAACTAATACGTTTACCATTATTTTTCTTATTATTTCCAACTTGCTATAAATATTACACAGTTTGTTACACTTTGTTACATGTTCAATAGAACCGCGGTAAATGTGCTAAATACTAAAAATGTCTTATTACAAGCTCAGCCAATATCGTCACGCTGTCGTCACTATTATAGCCCTAACACTCGGTACCCAGGCATTACATGGACTTAGTCCACAGAGGCCGCAGCGGGTCTTACACTGTATCCTTCCAAGTACCACAACCCGTCCCGGACAGTACCCAGGCATTACATGGTCTTAGTCCACAGAGGCCGCAGCGGGTCTTACACTGTATCATTCCAAGCACCAAAACCCGTCCTGCAACACAGTACCCAGGCATTACATGATCTTGGTCAACAGAGGCCACAGCGGGTCTTACACCTGTATCTTCCAAGTATCAAAACCCGTCCTGCAACACAGTACCCAGGCATTACATGATCTCGGTCAACAGAGGCCACGGCGGGTCTTACACCTGTATCTTCCAAGTATCAAAACCCGTCCTGTAACAGTACCCAGGCATTACATGGTATTGGTCAATAGAGGCCACGGCGGGTCTTACACTGTTTCTTCCAAGTACCAAAACCCGTCCTGTACGCACGATACCCAGGCATTACATGATTTTGGTCAACAGAGGCCACGGCGGGTCTTACACTGTGTCTTCCAAGAATCATAACCCGTCCCGTGATTGAAGTGACAGTATCCAGGCATTACGTGGGATATAGTCACCTCGAAAGCATAACAATCTTTCGAAGAGTCTTCTATACCAATCCACAACCCGTTGTTGACCTCCAGGCATTACATGAATGATCTTGGTCCTCTCGAAGTCGCGTTAGGCCTTAAACGCTCCGTCTTACCAAGTCATTACATAACCCGTATATATTGAGCTGATAGCAAACATTGTAACGAGTACGCAAAATACTGATAGAACAAACTTATTTGCACATTGTAACAAAAGTGTAACAATAATAAAATTGTAATTTAATTGAACTCACCCAGGTTCAAATTCAAATCGTCCATTTCTTACCAAGGACCAATTTAAATTCCATTTGAAGTACCCTTAATGCCAGTATCGCACGGTAGACTATGCAGCACACGTTAGCACCAGCAGTGCTCGCACTGCACGGCATCGCCCCGCACTGAATAACAGCGCCCGGCAACGCCTAGTAGCGCCCATAGCACGCTGCGGAGCCCGCAGGGCACGGCGGCGCCCGCAGAGCACGGCAGCGCCCGCACAGCGCGGCAGCGCCCGCAGACCGCAGTGGCGCCTGCACAGCGCAGTGGCGCCCGTAGAGCGGCAGCGCCCGCAGAGCACAGCACCCGCAGAGAGCGGCAGCACCCGCAGACTGCAGTGGTGCCCACACAGCACAGTGGCGCCCGATAAGAGCGGCAGCGCCCGCAGAGCGCCGCACCCGCAGAGAGCCGCACCGCCCGCAGAGCGCAGCACCCGCAGAGCGCAGCAGCGCCCGCAGAGCGCAGCACCCGCAGAGAGCGGCAGCGCCCGCAGAGAACGGCAGCGCCCATAGCGCACAGCTGCCGAACACCATACGACGACACGCACAAGTCAGCACTGGGTCTTCAACGTGTCACTATTTCACCTGTACACTGAGAATAATTATTTACAAGACAGTTTTAATAACATAACTGTAGTGCAGTGAATTTAATAAAAGTTCCATCATCATCGCTCGGCTAAACCTGACCCCGATTTACGTACATGTTAAGTCAAGGTACAGTTTTCCATCATTAGCCTTCAAAGTCTTCAATTGTAAACTTAACTACATAGGTACATATAGACAAAAGGGACTAAAATTAATGAGAATTCCGCGTACAGTAACTAAATTAAAATAAACGCCAAGAATATCTACGAACGAGGCTATTAGCAAAATCCAAATATAATAATTTTTAACGATTAAATAATTTGAGTACAAATGTTTTGAAAGATTACCAGAAGCCAAAGGTAACCTACAAGAAAGTTAAAATTTTGTCTGTGTCACATAAACATAAAATGTTTTAAAAAAACTCCAACTAAATATTAGCAATTAACTCTGAAATTAAGAGTAAAAGAAAATATTGGTTTGATCTTACCAAATTGCCAATCGTGTCTAACTTGCCAGCAATAACCTCCACCTTAGGCTCCACTATATGCCCGAGCATTCCACCAGCAGTGAACAGACTCGAGCCGCGCCACGGTCTCCATGATCACCCGACTCCCCGCCCCCGCAGTTCCATTACACCCGTCCCCGTTGAGCGGCCCTTTCGGGCCCTCGGGCTGGACACGCCCGCTGACGTGCTCGTCACAGCCGCCCAGGCAATCAGCGAGGTCGTGGCCCAGCACCCGGATCTCATTGCGGCCGTTCAACGAATTATCCGCGACCTCCTCGGCATCCAGTGTGGCATCCCTCAGGGTGCTGTACTGGAATCCGGGAGGCGTTAAATCCCACCTGCATGCGTTGCGTGGCCTCGTCCGGGAGCAGGACATTCACGTCGTGCTCCTGGGCGAGACTAAGCTACGCGCAGGCCTCGATTTTAGGCTGCCTAACTACCACGTGTACCGACGTGACGAAATATCGCCCGTGGGATTTCCTTACAGGGGAACCGCGGTTGCGGTGCGCCACGACTTGGTACACGAGGAGTTGCCACTCCCGGCCTTCACCCAGACGCGCTCCATAGGGGTAGCGCTGAGTGCGGCCGGGAAGGACCTGCGGATATACGCGGCCTACCGCCCGCCTGGTCCCCAATTTGACCCGCAGGACATCAAGAACATCATGGACAGTGGTGCTCCGACCTTGGTGGCTGGCGACCTCAACGCCAAGCACTTGGCTTGGGGATCCAGAGTCACAACCACCGCGGGACGGAAGCTGTACGATGACGCCGAGGTTAAAGGGTATGAGGTACAGGGGCCCGAGGCACCGACCCATATCCCCTCGACCGAGTCCCACCGCCCAGATGTCCTGGACATTGTGCTTCACAAGGATCTCCCGTGTCCAGTCCATGTGGAGGTGTTGTATGACCTGGACACACAACACCTGTCCATATTGGTCGTTCTTGGCCTTGGGGCAGCGTGTGTCGAACCCCCCAGACTCCGTAATAAGACGGACTGGGATAAATTTAAAAATCTATTACCAACAGTAAAGTTTAGCGGCTCGCTCTCCTCCGCCGAGGGGGTCGAAGCCGCCACCGAGGCAGTACAGACCTCCATTGTTAAAGCCCTGGCGGCTTCGACTTCGCAGTCCCCTGTGGAGACGGGCCGCTATAGAACACCACTCCCAGTCCGTCTTAGCGACATGCTCGCTAAGAAACGCAAGCTGCGCGAGCTCTGGGCGCGCACGCGCTGTCCCCGGGTCAAGCGCGACCTGAACGCGCTGGCCGAGCGGCTGTCTGGTGAGATGGCTGAGTTGCGAGGGGCCACCTGGGAGATGCGAATCGACCAGGCGGGCGAGTCGCAGACGTCGCTCCACCATCTTAGCAGACAGCTGACACGAGCCAAGGTCCCCGTCACCCCCCTCCTAGATGGAGCGGGGAGACGGGTCCATGCCGCGAAGGACCGCGCGGAGATCCTTGCGGGGTACATGGAAGAGCAGTTCTCGCCCCATCCACCCGCACAGTCAGTCTCCGCGCATCACGAGTATGTGGAACGTAGAGTAGGGGACCTCCTTAGGGGTCCGACACCGGCACTCGAAGGGATCGAGTTTATCTCTCCCACTGAGGTAAGGAAGGCGGCACTACGTCTACCCAGGCGTAAGGCCCCAGGCCACGACGGGATCCCCAACATGGCGTTAGGTATGCTGTCCAGAGGGGCCCTGGTCGCAGTGACTCGGGTCTTTAACGGCATCCTCCGCACAGGCTATTTCCCGACCACCTGGAAACTAGGGAAGGTAATCGTCCTCCCGAAACCGGGGAAAGACCGACGTCTCCCGGCTAGCTACCGCCCCATAACCCTGTTATCAACCACAGCTAAGCTGTTTGAGAGACTGGCGTTGAAACGACTGCGTCCGTTCCTTAATATAAGGGACGAGCAGTTCGGGTTCCGCGCTGGTCACTCTACAACGCTGCAGCTCACGCGGGTTATCCATCATTTATCATCTGAGCTCAATTACGGGCGTCACACGGTCGGCGTCTTTCTCGATATCGAGAAGGCGTTCGACCGCGTATGGCACGATGGGCTCATATGCAAAATGATGGATACACCTGCCCCGGCGACGCTGATACGGTTGATAGCATCGTTTTTAAGTGAGCGGCAGTTCTTTATTTCGGTTGAGGGCGTCGCCTCAGACCCTAGGCCCATCCTTGCGGGGGTGCCGCAGGGCAGCTGCCTCTCTCCGTGGCTCTACGCACTCTACACCAACGACGCTCCCACTCTACACGGTCACCTGGAAGACTGGGAGCGAGACGTTATGCTCGCGTTGTTCGCAGATGACAGTGCGTACTTCGCGTCGTCCCGTCGGGCGGACATTGCTGCACGGAAGATGCAACGTCTGCTAGACCTGTTACCTATGTGGCTAGATAAGTGGCGCATGGCTGTCAATGTCGGAAAGACAGTCGCAATACTTTTCAGCCGCAAGCGTATCATGCCGGCTCCGCTGAGGCTCCGTGACACGGAGATAGCTTGGCAGCCTTTAGTTAAATACCTAGGATGTAACATCGATCGCTCGTTGCATATGGTCCCGCAGGTGGAGCAAGCGCTCCGCCAGGCCCGAGCGGCCCGAGCGATGCTCCGACCGGTGCTTACATCCAGGTTACCGTTAAGGACGAAACTAGGGATCTACAAGACCTATATTCGTTCACGACTTACCTACGCGGCACCGGCATGGTACGCGTTGGTTTCCAGGTCGAACCGACAGCGTCTCCAGGCGCAGCAGAACCTGGCCTTGCGAGCAATCGTGGGGGCGGGACGCTACGTCAGGAACGACGTGGTGAGGCGCGACCTTAAGATCGAGACGATCGAGGAGTTTGTGGTCCGCCTGGCACGCTCAATGTATGAGCGGGCGGAGGCCGGACCATACTCCCATTTAAAGGGGTTCGCGCCCCTACACGATCGACCACCTGGGGGGCGCCCGCTCCCGCGGGAACTCCCTGGACTGGCGACCTCCGACCATCAGGAGGCCGATCGTCCGCTCGGTATGACGACGCAATAAGTACCGAATCACCCCCTCAACAGGGGGATGATAGACATTTTTAATATTTGTTCATTATTTTATTATGTTTTAAATAACATTATATTATTATGAATAAATATCATCATCATCATCATAAATCCGGGGGGTATTCACCACCTGAGAATCTGCCCGGGCAAAGAGGGTATCCTCGAGACCCGAAATTCCATGCCCACCGCCCTTATGTTAGCATTGCCTTAGCATATGAGAGACCCGGAGGGTATGACGTCCCACTACTGACTGACTGACGGTCTCCATGGTGGTGATGCACATGGTTGACGCAATATGTTCCATTGCGCCGCAAGCCGCTTTTATAACGCTAAAACCTCACCAATTTCACCTCCAATATAACCTCACCAATATAACCTCTGGAGTACAGGCACAATACTGATGATCACGACTTCCGTTGTTTTTTACCGATACACGTGGTCTGCCAATTTTCTTGCTTACTTATTTAATTATTAAGAACAAACATACAAGGGGGGTGGATCAGAACGTGGGGCGGATACAATCCCACTTCTGATATAGTCAGGAAATAATTTAAAAACAACGTATTAGGAAAACTTGTCAAGAATTTATTAATTAAAAACAAACGTTTATAAACCGAGAACATTTTACTTCACAACTTTACAAAGTTAACAAAATAACAATTAAGCATACAAATTATAGATTCGACAACAAAAGTGGCAGAGTAACGTTCTTTACAAGAGTCGGAAAATAACTGCCCTGAAGGCGATCTACAATGCCCTTTTATACGCCCCTTTTTACTTAATACCCTCAATACAATTACATTTTTACAATTACATTTTCTATCTTCTGTTGACATTCCTAACAATATAATACTTCAATAATACATACAAAATCTATGTAAGACATTTTAAGAAATATTATTAGGTTTGAGAATAAGGACTTAAAGTATTTTAAAGTGATATTTTTAAATCTTCAGAAAAATCTACCAATAAACAATATTTTCAGGTTTCTTCTTATTGAATAAGTATAACACGAAGGTTGTTAATCTGATAAAAATTACACTTTACTAGGTCTATAAAAATGTGGTCTGAATATCGGATACCTAAATATTTTTGGATAGACTTTACACTGGTTAAATATATGAACTGTGACCTGATCTTTGAGGCGATATTCTAGAATTCAGTTCATTTATTTTAGTATGCACCGAGTGGCCGAAATCGATTATGACCATTTTAGAAAGCTTGAGAATCTTTTAGTAGCTTTTATCTACCAAACAAAAATAAATATCGATTAACAGGCAAAGAAAAAAAAACTGAACGGAACATTATATGTTAAAATTCGACCGTTTTCAAAAATTGGAAAAAATACATACAGCCTTCGTAGAACCTTCTCCTTTTCGAAGTCGGTTAATTAAAATAGCTATCAAACAAAGCAAGTACAAAGAAAACAATTGTCAAACAAAACAAAAATATTTAACTGTTAACCTTAACTCTTAACCTATTTAGGTATATAATGTTCATAATGATGTTGACGAATATACTAATGTTATTAATATGTAGAGTTTAACATATTCTTTCTTCTATCTATATTACTTAAAAAAACAAAATGGAAAATGTATATTTTCTATTTCTATAATGAATGTATGTATGTATAATGTATAATAATGATTCCAGGTAATTAAATGTAAATGTACGAAATATTAATTTTAGTTTTGGTGGATTTTCCTAAACTCATTCGTCGACTGTGTGCTATAGGCGTGTCTGAATGATTGATGACTCACTAACTTGGTACGACAGTATCAACAACTTCTATTTTCTTCAGAACTGATACATTTTTAGACACTGAAGACTGAAAAAGGACTAAAGATTTTTTGACAGATTTTCTTTAAGTCTAGAACTTTGTTAATAACAAACAAGTACAAGTATCCTTTATATAGGTTGTGAAGTAAAAATAAAGCTATATTTGCCAAGTTTTCCTGTATAGAATATTTAAGATTCAGTACAATATAATTTTCTTTATTATATCTAATGGAAAATTTTATTTTTTATTTAATGTGTAAATTCTTCCAATTATGTTCATTACAAACATATACGACAGTAGCGAGTGCTATTGATACCTACAAGACATGATAAGCACGACGATGGCCACCCAAACAATCCAGGAATAATAATAATATTTTTAAAATTTTCAATGGAACAACATATATGTCATTTATAAATATAATTTTTTAAAAATCAAATTAAGTAACAGAGCGATATGCGATTTTTCATAACACAATTATGAAATGTTATGTTATCAAAATGTTATACGTAATTCGCAATATGTTACGTATGATACTCCTATGCTTGTTTGCTGTCACGTACGAATATGTGGACGTTTCTTTTATTAATGGTCTTGTCTAATATCATTTGTACTACTACTAACTTAACTTTTTTATATTGTTTTACGACCTTATGTTAGCTACAGTGAAGTAGTTTATAAACAAAGTTTATTATTTTAAATTAACATTTGAAGATCATCATAAACTCTTTTCTCGTTTTTTTTTTTGTAAATTGAACAATAATTACAACCAATTTAAAAAAAAAAAAAACAAGAATGAGCATGTTTAATTCCAGAAATGTGAGAAGACATTTGTTAGGAAAAAAGACAAAAAATGTCAGCTCATTAATGTTTAAAATAATAACCAGTAATAAAACTAACTAAAGTGGCGAGAATTAATTTCCTGCACTTTGATCCTGGCCTTAACCTAAATATTGTTAGGTGTAAATTAAAAATAAATAATCACTTGTCTATGGTCAGTCGTCCACGTATCGTAAATTAGTTGTAATTTGTATTTATAAACAGCGTGATAAGGGCGATCTTATCTACAACCATTTTGTACACCGACATGCCACCACTTGTACTGTTGTTACAATTCGATAGAAAAACTTTATCGAAACATTCGTACAACTGTCGTCACGATTAATAGTTTGTTTTACAACTTTTTTTTTTGTTTTGTTGCAAACTGTGGTTTTTTTGTTTTGTTTTTGTTTTATTTTATTGTTCTTATAGAACAGAGGAAATAAGGAACAAAAATGTCGCTACAATCCACACTTCTTTTTGTTTTATACTTGTATATTAGATGTATAAATTAAAAAAAGTTAAAGTAAATAAAGCAGATAACTTAAATATTTATATTTTGTGTATTTTAAATGTATTACTTATAACTCAAAAAAGTATATAACACAAAGTAGGTGACTTTATTTTTTTGTTTTAGTATTTTTTTAATTTTTTATATTACAAATGTTAGATTTATAATTGAAATATTAAGTCTTGTTTATAAAACTTCAGATTTCCTACAATTCAAAGTAGTTCAGGCACATTAATGACAAATAACTTCGCAACTAACGTTTCTTTCGTGTATTTTGTTTCTTTTTTGCCCCTAGCCTAGTTTAGCTTTTGGGTTTAATGTAATAACGCTTTCTTCAAGAATTGGGACTTAAGCTCTAGTGGAGGTATAAAAGGGACAAAGAGTTATAAAGAAGGAGGGATTATTTGTCGAGCGAAAGGGTTTTCTGAAGAGTAATTGCCGTGTTATGTAACCATTTGTCCTTTGTATGAGTTTGGGATGAAACGTGCTATTTTTGTAATGAGTTTTTTATTTAGGTGGCAAGAAGTTTTATTGAATTGTAAACGTGTCTTGCCACGCCTTACATACACACACACACACACACATAAACACGCACGCACACACACATAAACACGCACGCGCACACACACACACACACACACTCACACACTTGCACACACACACACACACTTAGTTAACACAGTAGGGCTTAACACTGCTGTTACAAGGTTGAAATATATGTTATTGTGTACCTCTTAGAGTGACACCACGAACCTGACATTCATATTTACCATAATTATTTCATTATCAATTTTGTTTACTGAAACTGGTTCAATTAAACAAACGGAATGTTTTAAAAATAGCAGAAGTTAATTCAATTGTTTCGGTTCAAATTGTTTAATGCTAGTCTCCTGCTAATATTAATTCTGTCATTATATTTTATGCAGCATAATTATCCTTATTCTATAGTTGACTTACTTTTTTAATATAAGTACAATTAATATAGACATACTTATATGTTGATTGAAATATGTTGAGAAAAAAATAACTAGGTAGGTATATAAAGTTTACAGGACTGCCTTTCAGGTAGAGTATACCTGAGTTCATATGTAATATTCACATTCTCGGCTCTTACAAATACATTTTTCGGGTGTTCAACAAAAAGTAATGGAAGGAAAGGATAATTTATCTTAATCTTGTCAGTCCAATTATTATATGTGATAGAAGCCGCGACTTGAGGGTAATTTATTTCAAGTAGATAGAGCAGTGTGAAAATGTGTTATGGGATTATTCGACATTTAATTTTTGTTTTTTTTTCTTATGGATACACCATAAACCTAAAACAACCACCTCTTTTTGCTACCAGCGTGTATGCAGTGACATTTATTTTACTATTATCTAATATCGTGCCAATTCCTTCACTGGTGTACCGAAAATTAAATTAAAAAATGTGGATTTTGTACAAAATTCACGAAAAACATTAAAATAACTTGAAAACGCATAAACATAATTAATGTAAAAATATGTTACATATAAAATCTTTACAAGTTTGTGAATCCAAGAAGTTTTCACTTCTGGTGTGTAATCTTACTACTTAAAGTTTCATTTTTGTATTGAAAATGAAAATATAAGGTGACACATGAAAGAGATCGCATTTCTGAATAAATCTATCTGAATAGCTAGTTAAATGCCTAATACAATACACATAAAAATGTAAATGATTCTGTGATACGGATTTTCTAAAAAGACTCTTTAAGGAGGTTGTAGTCATACCACTTACAGTTTCATTTTTGTATTGAAAATAAAGATATAAGGTGACCAACGAAAGACATGGTATTTCTGAATAAATCTATCTGAATAGCTAGTTAGATGCCTAATACAATACACATAAAAATGTAAATGATTCTGTGATACGGATTTTCTAAGAGGACTCTTTAAGGAGCGTCCCGCCAGCTGTTTTAATGAGTTCTCCTTTGTTAAGAATGTATTTATTTTCTTTCGTTGGTAAAACAACCTACGTTTATATTTAGTAGGATAATGTGTTAATGTATTTTTATATGATGTGTAGAAAACTGTCATGCAATCCATTTGATTTTAACTGGCTACTGTAATCAATGAACTCATGTAACTAAAACCGAATAGAAGAAAGTTTATTCAAGCTTGTCCGCAGATTTATTACTACTCTGGAAGAGTAAATTAATTCTCCTTAAGTAGGAATGTAAGGTTCTACGTATTATTGTACACTCATCAAATTCGAAGAACAGCGCAATTTAGCAACTTAGGGCTTTCAATAATTTAGGCTCTTTCAAACATTTTTATAAGTTTGAATTAGCAAAAAAACGTGCAATCCAACTGACGGTAAATGGCCACTGCCAGAGAAAAGGATTTTTAATACCTGTCTAAACAAAAAAATAATTGCAACATTATCTAAATACACAAATCATCCAAATTCGTAAAGTCAGAGAGAAAAAAAATGTATTAGTATTTATTTACGAGGCTAGCTAGAGACGAATGATAACAATTGCCACTTGCGAAATTATGACCCTGTTTCCTCAATGGAGTCGCGAGCTTCGACCGTGTGCTTTCCATCAAATTGAACATCGTACCGAGAGCGCGAAGCGAATGTCAGTGGTTTGAATGGAATCAATAAACACGTGCCTATAAATAAAAAAAAAAAATATGTGCCCTAATGATCTCTATTACGCACCGATAGTATCCCAAGTGGGGAAGTATCCCCAGTCTAACATCGAATGGAATCTTCGATAGCACGATGTCGTCACTTGTAAGCTGTCCAACTGAGTGCAGATGAGAACTCGAAAGTACAGGTCGAGTGAGTACATTTTGGTCACATTTTTGTACGGCATTCTTATCACCGATAGATCCGTTAAAAATAATCCATTAAAAAGAAAACGCACAGTGCCGTACAAAAATGGTGCGCCACAAAGTCGGGATTATTATTTATTTTCCGACAATTACCGGGGTAAATTTGGTCATTTGATTTTGTACGGCATCTGTGTCATACTATTTCAATACTGCTTTTAATCCATTATTCCGCAACGCCGTACAAAAATCATGCGACAAGGGGAAAAAATCGAGAGTTGCAATCCCCTCTTTTTCCGTAGTCCAGGGGGTGATTTGACACAATATGAAATATTTTAAAAGTATTTTATGCATAGATAATATTTTTTCATGTGCCGTACATTTTCGTTGGTTCAAAGGGGAAAAAAACTGAAAAAAATACATCAAAAATAAAAAATCCATATAACGAAATGTAAGGTGATTTTTTTTTTATATTTTGATAATAAAATATGTGAGGATAGTTTGTTAACTTTGGTCTTGTTATTTTTAATGGATCTATCGGTGGTAAGAATGCCGTACAAAAATATGTGACCAAAATGTACTCACTCGACCTGTACTTTCGAATTCTCATCTGCACTCAGTTGGACAGCTTACAAGTGACGGCATAGTGCTGAATCTTATTATTTTATGCTCTTATATCGTTCTAGATAGGTCACCTGGGTGGTTCAAATGACCCATAACTTTTTCAACATGGGCCTGTAGTCTAACCGTAAGACTCATCAATTGAGAGACATTAAAATTTGTTGACACAATACAAATGATAACAATTGCCACTCGCGAAATTATGACACTGTTTCCTCAATCGAGTCGCGAGCTTCGTCCGCGTGCTTTCCATCAATTGAACATCGTGCCGAGCGCGTAGCGAATGTCAGTTGTTTGAATGGAATCAATAAACACGTGCCCATGTGCCGTAATGATCTCTATTACGTACCGATAGCGGTCATATCGCGAAGTGAGTGCAGACGCGACTGTTCAAGTGCCAAGAAATTTAAAGCAGGTCCGTTTTATTTGTTATTTCCAAATTTAAATGGTAAGTTTTATACGCGCTACGCTGTTTGTGTGTGGACAGTGTGGAACGAGTTACGCGTAAAACTATAACTTGCAATCCTTTATTGTCTCACTGCTGGGCACGGGTCTTCTCTCAGATTGAGAGACGTTTAGCATACTCCACTGCGCAATCCAAGTGGGACTTTACGCATCTTAAGAACCTTTTATGTAAGAACTTACAGGCATGTACTAGTGGTTTCCACACGATGTTTTCCTCCACCGTTGAATTGTATTACCTTCCAATTATGCGTTCCTGTTGTATTAATAAATATATATGATACATCTAAGCTCTCAGGAACGGCAACATATCTGTCAGAAGCTTGAGGTAAAATCCATGTTCTATACAAGGAAAGTTACACATGTTAATAGGCCTTAACATTGACTACGAACCATCTGGTGGATTGCATGATCGTTTGTTACTTCAATTAAACTACTCATCATAATTAAACTATTAATCATTAAAAATATATGACGATTCGTTACCTGTTTGGATGATGATTCATCATCGGTTTAGAATAACTGAACGCGCCACAGCCCTGCGCACGCGATCGGGTGCGCAGGGCTGTGGGTTTTCAGTTTTATTATACCAGCCCAAAACACAGTCTACGACTTTTATTTCGGGGCAGTTACCCCTAACTCTGACAGTTAGAGGCTGCACACCACCAATAACAAAAGGTTCTTATCATAGGTGGTCAAGCATAAAATATGTTTTATGTTAAAGTCAAGTATATAAAAAAATAATAAACCCAGAATTTGTTAATAAGTTTGCAAAATATTAGGTATTGAGTATAATATCTATATGATAGTTTAAATGATAAAGACTTAATAATATCAAAATACTTTATTAAAGATTGGAAATATAAATGCAGTATAGTTATTTTTAGTTGTTGTTAATGTTGCCAAGTGAGTTTGAAAATTGTTGTCGTTTAATTGACCACTTCAATAAAACAATTCAAACATACCATACAAACCTTCCACGTTAGGAATACACCTTTATTCACTGTATATAATTACATACATACATAGACATTTTACGTAAAAGGTAAAGAATCACCAACTCGTCTCACAGTTGGGCCGATATCCGACAAATAGGTAACAGAGTTTAGTAATTCATGAATGATTTATACGCCGCATATCAAATGACTAATATCCAGTACACGACACTGTGAACACCGTTTAATGCGATATCACCTAGTGCGGATTATTTTCTTGTCTTATTAGAAGTTAACAGCAGTGTTAAACGCTTAACTGCTTAACAGCAGTGGTACTGTTAAGTATTGTTCTGGTTTAAACCGGTGTGAGAGCTTTCATGTATCTACTTCAAGTATCATACGTGATTTCGTTTGGAGTAAATTTAATAGCAGCGTTAAGAAGTCAACAGTTTCACAGAAGTGTTACTGTTAAGTGCTGCTGTGCGCTGGTTTGAAGCTTAAAGCTCTAAAGCTAAAGTATACAAGATCTCCCTCCAATAGTGTCTACGTGTATAATTCAAGGAGTGTTATATTAGTTATTTAGAGTAGCAAGGCATTTGTGGCCGATGCTTAAAAGTTAAAACCTTTTTGGGGTAGATTACAAATGATACCTATTACTTATTACTGCTTGTTATATAATCGTCGGAAACCAATGAATGACTAAAAATTTGTTAAATAACATTTATTAATACCGCGTAAGGATTCTATGTATCATTCGGATTTTATTCATTTAATATTTGAATAACATAATTAAACATGTGCTTGGTTACACATTAAAATGTCAGAAACTTCAAATTACATTTTCACAAATACTCGTCATGTTTATATGGCTAATTAATTATTCCGATTTTTCCTTAACTTGTGAGAATAGTTTCTGAAAAACCCATGAGTAGGTATAGATAGGTCATACTGCTCTACAACTACTATAAAACATTAATGGCTATTACGAGGTATATTTCTTGTAGGTAATTTCTTATGTAGAGGGAATTCTCGCCGATATGAAGATGTAACAAGTATTCGAAATTCAAAGTGCATAGAGATATACAAGATATTGTATACGAATATATTCTCGTTTGCGATCGCAAAGTAAGACAATGTTTGTTATTTAATTGTTCACTATAATTTATCTTAACTCAAGGTTAGCTGGCAGATAATGTCGCTATACATTTCAGTGATTCGTAAAGTGCTTTTAACCACTTTACCCTCTGTATTATAGGACGGTATAGTGATCTATTGTGCAATGTATTTATAATCAATAACTACACAACTCATGAAAACCCTTAAAAACCGCCTACTCTTTTATAAGATTTTTTGATCGGACGGTTCAAAACACCCCAAAGTGCAAATTAAAAGCGAAAGTGCTTATTTATTTATTTTTATTTATTTATTTATTTATTTACTTATCTATATATCTCTATATCTTATACATTAGATATAGAGTTTGTAATATGATCGATGACTTGAAGTGTGACAAAGGAAGTGTAGTACTGAAATGAAATGAAATGAAATATATTTATTTTGTATAGGCCAACGGCGGCACTTACAAATTGTCAGTTACAATATTTTCTTAAACTACTACCGGATCGGAACGCGACCTCTACTGAGAAGATCCGGTAAGAAACTCAGTGGGTTTGTCTTTTTTAATTAAAAAAAAATTATTCTCTTTTTACTAAATTGATGACTATTGTTTATAATATCAGGCACAATATTCGACTAATAATTATGTTAGATAATATACGATTAGAGAATAAAAGAATATTAATAATATTTCCTTTGTATCCTTTCTGTTAAATTACCATAAATATTTTATTTATTAATATGAGTCACTTTATTCACGGGGTTATCCGTCGCAATATATAAAACGCAACTTTCTCTTTAAATAAAAAAATGTAATACAATAATTGTAAATGAAACGACCACATTTAAAAGCGATCACTTTTTTCTTTCATTCTTTCCTGCACCTGGATGACCGACGCATATTAAGGGTCGATGCAGATGCGTTGTCTAAAGGCCAAGCGGTCATTTTTTAAAACTGGTTTACCACTATGTCACGAGTTAGAATATCTACAGGTAACAACATCGGTGTTTGCATTTATTTTATTTTATTTGTAACATTTATTTCAGTTGGTGCAATTTAGTGTATTGGCGATCATTTTGGTGTTATAATTGAATACGTGGAGCTAGGCGAGCTACTTAGCTACTTTGTATTCGAACCTCGGACTGCTTGATTGAGAGGTCGAGCTTTTGCCCTTAACTACTAGGCTATCATAGCTCTATGTAGTAATTAGATCTAACGTTAGATCTAACATATCAATTATTCTTCAGAAAACCCTTTCACTGCAGAAGTCCTTTGTCATTTTACCTTTTTCATATTACCTTCGCTACGCCCTATTATTATATAATAAATAAACTGTACGTTACTCAGCTCTATACGTATTCATGGTGTAAAGGATGCTATGTACTCGAACGACAAATACATAAACACCCGGCTTAGAGCAGATTTCAATACATGATTTACAAACGAAAGCAAAATATTAGATGAATATAATTACCGTTACTCGGATCCGTGGCTAGGGATCGGAAACCACAAAAATTGGGCAATTTAGGGAAAACATAATAATTGCTATATTTTTCCTTTAATTTTGATTACAATACCGTATGAATGCGTAAAGCGGTCTTGTATCAACTCAATACTGTGTACCGAATCGTCAAATTGTTTCCCGATACATATGGAAATGAAACAAGATTCGATGCTTCGCGGAAATGGAAAGTTACGTAGGAAATGTAACATTTATTGGGGTCATATTGTATTTTGTATAAGTTTACTTGTACCTCTCTGCACATGTTTGAAAACAGTATCCATCTGGAATAGG
This sequence comes from Epargyreus clarus clarus, assembly GCA_014595695.2. Taxonomy (NCBI): domain Eukaryota; kingdom Metazoa; phylum Arthropoda; class Insecta; order Lepidoptera; family Hesperiidae; genus Epargyreus; species Epargyreus clarus. Next base: position 196,248 of record JACTTY020000142.1, read on the forward strand.
TACTTGTGGGACAGCAGAAAAGAAGACAGAATATTAGTTTGGAGCTAGATTTTCGTGCTCTGTGCATCTAAGGTTCTGTGATCAGTACTACCCTTTCGCAACTCCGTTTACCCTTGAATCGAGCAACCATTCTTCTAGCTATTTGGATAAATATGCAAAAGGGTACATTTGAACGAATAAAATTTACAGATCCCAAGATCATGTCAATGTCCAATGTCTTCCAAGCCTTTGTCAATTATGGAAAAAAAAGTACATTTTATCTTATGTCTAATTTGGACATAAAGTTTTATGAGGAGGAGACAAATAAATGAAATATATATTGTAGTTTACTATTACGGATCAATCCACAATTATCCAGGCTTGATCCAGTAGAGCGCTCGGCTTGATTCAAGTTAAATCTAGTATGATTTATAGTCGTCTTTCACACTATGTGAATGTAAATGTATGAAAAACTTACGAGACCATTTAATTCATCAGACAGCATAGTAAGTGAAATAATGAGGTAAATTGTTCAGAATGTAAATTACATACTTTCATCATTTTGAGAACGTATTCATGAGCTTTCAGGTGAGTGCTTAACGTTATGAGCTTATGAGCAAAACAAGGTATCATCGTAATCATAATTTATATCAGACTTTCTTTATCACATCTTGTTCCTATAAAAAGTCACAATGAACATTATAATTACAATAGCTGACCCGGCAAACGTGTTGCAATATAAATAAAAAAATGTTAAGAGTGAACAACCCTTATCACTCAGGGGTATGAAAAATAGATAGTAGCCGATTCTCAGACCTACTGAGTATGCATATAAAATTTGGTGAAAATCGGTAAAGCCGTTTCGGAGGAGTACGGTAACTAACATTGTAACACGAGAATTTTATATAAGTACCTACATAACGCATTCGTCGTTGAATCGCTCGTGAACTTGCAAAGCAGTCCGCGGCGTTTCTCCCCCAGCAATTTTCCAATCATGTATTTTATAAAATCCGAGATAAGGATGAAGTGGAAATAATAGAACATTGACACACTTCGCTCGTGCTCGCTTGTTTACGAGCTCATACGATGGGTGTTTGATGTTGGATTTTATGAATTCAGACAATATCTTTAACACCTATAAATGACTCGTTTTTTGTTCATAATAAGTATATTCACTGGTCAGTATGTTACACAGATAGCGCCTCTACATGTATTAAAAGTGACTTTTAGATTGCCACTTATTACCTCAACGTATTTTTATATACGAGCTTTTCCGCACGGTTTCGTTTGTGTGCACCTGAGTGCGCATATATTAGTTTTTCAATATGTTCGCAGATACGGCACATGCCGTTTAATAACGTTATATTTTTCAACTACAAACACTTCGATTATTCTATTTTGTATAAATTTGTTAGAGTGGGTTGCACAGTTGGATGTTAGGCCCTTAAAGTAAAGATAGGTATGTAGCGATAATTTGACGATAACGATGAGTGTAACAATAACATGTTTGTTAATTAACGTCATTTTTGTCACTGTCACCACGATTTTTAGCCTACGTTGACAGATATGGAAGTTGGATAACATTAACCGACCGAAATTAACTGGTTAACGTTAAGTCTTAGTTATGACGTCATGTTAAACGTAACTAAAATGATGCTACCCACGAATTATTTAACCGTAGATATGACGGCTGCATAGGCATTTGTTAACGTTAAAGTTACATTTTGCAACCCACCCTTAAATTAGCAAATTCGTATTCATCATTTCTATGACCAACGTCTTATCTAATATTTGAATTGTAATTTTTTTTTTGACAATCGAGACAAAAATTGTAAAGTCAGGCGTCAAAAAATAACCTGATTCCTTGATTCCCGTTCTCCCTTCCAAGATAACACAGGAACGAACTAATTTAATCATGCTCCACTGTTTACAAACTAGAGTTCCGAGTTTTGAAACAACGGCGCTGTTCCGAAACTATTCGAAGTGGTGTCTTTCCACTAATTAGATTGCGCAAGTTACTGACACACTGGTGAACTTTATTTATAGAAATGTAATTCAGAAATGTTTTACCCTGAAGGGAAGTAATTGAAAGTGATCAGGCGTGTAAATGGATGTGTCTCTAGCTAAGTAGAGTTCATATAAATGACAGAGATAAGAAAAACACTTCTGTAAAATATATTCAGAAATGTAGTATAATGTTCATGTCTCTAAAATATTAAAAATAAACATCAGAGTTATCACTTTATTTTCTAATTATCCTCGAAGATATTAGAAAAAAGAATCAGAAAATTAGAAATGACTAGAAGGAGACAGGCAAGTCTGTATATTTCTTTTTAACAATGACTACTAAAATAACAGAGAAATAAATCCAAAATATTATAACATTGAATATAACTACTTCCTCTCTGGAGGATGTCGTAGGAAGCAACTAAGGGTTTATTAAATGGACGAGCATTTTCCTGTAAAATTCACAGACTACTAAAGAAGATTTAGTTCTAAGGAATACTTCTAAGGAAGCGGATTAACTATGGCAAAAAAACTCTTTGTAAAAAAAGTCTTTGGCTCAGTTTAAGTACGTTCATTTGATTAAAATAATATTGATATATTGCGTAATACTTATTAATCGGATTGATTATGATTGAACGATTTACGTTAATAATTGATTAGTATTATTATTAGGTTTGTGCAATTCATTTCCCGTAATAAAAGCTCTATCCGAAATGATAATTTATTCGAGTTGCCGAAACGATATGGAACGGAACCGGTGAAAGCGCCGTCTAAACTTATTGTTTATTGTGTTTAATGGACCGAATCGACGAGGTTATGGTGAAAATTGTATTTAAACGACGAATTTATGGGGAAATAGGACATTAATTGTATCATTGTTTCTTAGTCATTCTTATTTTGTGATCCTTGAAGTCAAGCAAAAAGCCTTGTGACCATCTCACTACAAATTTATGATATCTTAAGTAATAGATTAGTTGTACGTTGGAACTCTTCAATAAATGTTTATCATTAATTATTCTAACCCGAATGAAGTAAAGTTAGTTATTTAATGCTTAAAACATGTTTTTAATTCTTCAATAAGAAACATTTTGTGTGCCTATTGTAACTTGAATCCGAAATACTTTTATGAAAGAATTGATTTTTCTTTCCCTTAAATAATTAATTCAAACGAATCTTGATGAATTATGCATGCACAGGTCTCGATACATAACAATTGTATATTCAGGTATTGATTTTTAGTACGCTAAAAATAATACTATGTTTTAAACAGAGGCTCCTTTATCAATAAGGTTATGACGTCACGAAACGATGCATTAGCTTTAGGGTTCCGTAGTCAAACGTAAGCCATCAAACCGAAAGGTGATTAAAGTATAGCGTATCGCTTCGAACCTGACCTATATACGATACGTCACGTACTGTACGTTCAACGTTCGGTTGCAGAGTGCCGACCAGTAACTTCACGGTGAACGACGTGCGCATGTGCGTCGGCTCGCGGCGTATGCTCGACGTCATGGACGTAAACACACAGAAGAACATCGAGATGTCCATGAAGGTTTGTTGTGTTGATGGGATTATTGTTATTGGCATTTTTTTTATAATATATGTATGGCAGACGAGTCGCTGTACACCTGATGGTAAGTGGCTACTGCCGCATCTGTAATCAACCCCAGATATGATTGAATATAGACATTTCTTCTGCAATCGGCCATCGATGAGCCGCTAACACTGAAAACTAAACTGGAACGCCTCGGAAAATAGTGTCTCCCTTACCATACCCTTCAAACCAGAACACAGCAGCGCTTAACGTTGTTGTTATGAGGCAGAAATAGGCGTAGTGGTGGTGCCGGATTCGAATCCCAATCGCTGTTGTGTTTTTGAAGGCGTTCCAACTTGGCACTAATTGAGGCTAATTACAGATGCAAAAGAGTGGTAGAAGCCACTTACCACTAGATGGACTGCTTGTTGAAGGTGGTAGAGCCCTTTGTGGTTCGACCGGCGGAACCACCGCTACACCAATTTTTGCCTAATAACAACAGAATCAATCGCTACTGTTTTGAAGGGTGTGGTAATGAGTGCGTACTTTTGCTAGGCTTTCCAGCTTATTCCTCTAGGATAGCGGCGCATCTTAGATAGGAATCAATTCTTATCTGGGATTGATACAAATATCTATGGTCGGCAGTAGCTACTTACCATCAAGAGGTCTGCGTGCTCGTGTGCTATTTCTTTATTATAAAAAAATATAAAGATAATCTTGTCTTCTCATCTTCAAAGCATATTTTCATTTGCGTTCAGGATTGGCAGCGGTACTACGACGACCCGAACAAAGAACGTCTTCTGAACGTGATCTCGTTGGAGTTCTCTCACACCCGCCTCGAGAACTACGTGCAGGCGCCGCGGATGGTCCGCCTCATCGACTGGGTGGAGACGGTCTGGCCTAGACATTTGAAGGATCAACAGGTACCACATCACTTAACTAGTAGCCTTTACCCTTGGCTTCACTCGTATTCAGGGATTTTCAACTATCCTTCGGGGATAGACACTTAAGAGATCAACAAAGACTTCATCACTTTATAAAACTAATAGATTTTACCCGCCTTCGTTCGCATTCAGCGGGATTTAACTATTGTTCAGAAACAGTATTTTTTTCGGTATAAAAGTTACCTTATGGCCTAATCCCTAGTAAAGTGTGTACAAAATTTTATGACAATCGTTTATATGTATATCAGGCGTAAAAGTGTAGCTCGCAAACAATCTCACAATTGCATTTTTAATATTAGTTAGGATTCCAAGATTCGTTGTGGATGAGTATGATATATTATTATTATTATTATTTTAATAACGCCTTAATTTTAATAACACATAATTACGGATGCACAAACACCCAGCCTTAAACCAGAAATCTAAATACATGATTTAGACCATTTAGTGTCAGACCGGCCTGGTGGCGTCATGTCATTTAATTTATTGATGAGCAAAATTTTATCATGATTCGTTTTGGCTAAATTGTATATCAAAATCTATTCGTTGTCACCAGATGTCATATTTGTGTAACTCTCTTATTTATTTATTTTTAATTTTCTATTAAATATTTAGTTTGTTGGTATCATTTATTATATTATAGAATTTTACAGAAACACTTGTTTTAGGTGGGCATAATATATTTTCCATATACAAAACAATAACAATATCTTGATTACTTATATAACATAAATTATACTTTATGTAACACATAAATGAGACGGGCACGAAAATAAATATAAGTAGGATTTCGTTAATGACACATCTGGGCGTGGGAGAGAAATATAGGGATGCGAAAATAAGATGAGAATAAATATACTAATTTATAAGGTTCTTATACTTTCTCTGTAGTAATTTTATTGTATGAAAATAAATATGTTTATATTTAGAATCCCAAATTTATCGCTATCGCTATTGGATAGAGTTACAGAAAATGTTATTAGGCTTTCGAAAAGAATAACTAAATATGTGGCTATGGTTTTTTGTTTTTAAATGTAAAGGTATTTTATTTATTTTGTACATTTAACTTGCACGATACAAAAAAAACTTGAGAGAAAACTTAATTTTGTGCACATAATTATGATTTATGACTTTATGTTGTTCATGATGTACCCATAGATTAGTAAAGATACTTCGCCGCCTTAAAATTGAATGAAGTCACAAACGGCTTATTTTAGTAAGTCCTTTTTTAAATTCTTGACAAATAAGAACATTTTTAGAGAAAAAATACGAATAAATAACTAATACTGTGTAATTTACGTAATAAATAAATAATTATTTCAAATATTTTAGGGACATTTTAGCACGGAGACGTGGCAAAACTTTTTTACGTAACTATTTCAATTCTCAAAACTGGGTACATTTTCTTGTTAGTAGTGAGTAATCTTTACTAACCTATGGATGTACCTATGATAAATTGCAAGGTTTTCACGACCTACCTTTAATCGACTAACTGACCACTGTTCTATAACCGCAATATCGAACAATAAAATAACATAAAGGTTTAAAAAATAACTGTTCACTTTGTTTTCAATATATTGTGGTCAGTACCCTTACCACGAGTTTTTACGTTTCGACAAGTATGACTGTTTTGGTATTTGTTTACGTATTTGCCCCTACAAATTCCAATCAGCGCCCCTAGCGGATTGTGTCAGAACTAGGCATACGTAAACAAATACCAAAACAGTCATATTTTTCGAAACTTAAAAACTCCTGGTAAGGGTACAGTCGCAGCCCCAGGAGGGGGGTCCTTTCCCCCCAAAACCATCGAGGCCGACTCGCAATTGGGCAGTATTTTTTCGTGAGGAAACCCTGCATGGATTCCTCTCTGCAGAGACGATATGCCTTTACAATTAATACTGAAATATACATTTGACAAGCGTTAGAAAAAAGTGGTCTAATTTAACCAAATTTCCGCTGCAACCCCTCCCCCAAATTTTATGCTGCGATCGCGCGTGAATGTGGCTTTCGGGTTAGGTTAGGTTAGGTTAGGTTAGAAAGTTTTGTTTGTTACGAAACCGGTCACGTGAGGGCGGTACGGAAATTGTTACGTCGGGCCCGTTACGTTACAATAATAATAATTAACTGTTATCAATTTTTAGATATGGTATGATATGTACCAATTATTTTGTTTCTTTTTGAAATAATTAATTAATTTAGTAAAAAAATGTTTTTTATTACTTTTACTTTTTGCGCGTGTACACATTAATACACGCACTCTTTTTCTTTAGACGGAGTCGACTAACGCTCTGGATGAAATGATGTACCCGAAGGTACAGAAGTACTGTCTGATGTCAGTCAAGGGGTGTTACACTGATTTCCACATCGACTTTGGTGGTACTTCCGTGTGGTACCATATCTTGAGAGGTATGTATATTGTCTATTTTTTAAGGAAAGTAAATTAAAAATATATAAATGTATTTTTAGGTTAAACTTGTCTCAATCTTTGTGAAATAACTCAAATTAATCAAAATTTTAAGCATTAAAGTTTAGTTTGGTAGCCTTTATTTAAAAAATATATATTAAAAAAATACTAAAAAATTTTAGTCCATGTGCCAACTAGAAATATTTTGCGGTATTACAAATAACCAGGTTGAAGAATATTTTACAAAAGTAATGTGTTCTAGTTTGAAGAGTGTGGTAAGAGAAACATACTTTTCATACATACTTAGGAATGGAATCATATCTGGGGTTGTTTACAGATTACAGGCGGCAGTAGCCACTTACCATCGTCCGCTACTCCTATATTATAAAAATTAAATTGAATACGTACTTGTAACTAAAAATAATAGAACGTACTAAGAAACTGAATTTGTCGTGTATTGTACAGGCGCTAAAGTGTTCTGGCTGATCCCGCCGACAGAGAAGAATCTTCAGCTGTACGAGAAATGGGTGCTATCTGGCAAACAGTCTGATGTATTCTTCGGAGATACGGTCGAGAAGTGCATCAGAGTTCATGTAAGTATCTATGTAACTTTTAATTTTATATTTATGTACATAAAAGCTTTACTTAAGTTTCGACAAAGGTTTTTGAAAAGCTTTTGTTCTGTGTTGTAGATTTTGATGTTGGTTGAAGTGATAAGGACTTAAAATTGAAGAAAGAGATAATAATTGTAACATTTTTTGTATTTTTTTTTAATTATAATGGTTAAAATTTTAACTTAGGAATATTTTTAATGGAAGAAGTACATTTCCTACTTTACTTACTACTTTGTTCTTATTCATAAGAATATAAGTGAATGAATAAGAATTCTTTCATACAAGTGGCACATTATAAAAATAATAAATGCAATATGATTACAAAAAACATAACATTACGTAAAATAATTAGTGTTACGTCAGTACAATGGATATTTAATTGTTTGTCCGGTCTAAGTCATAAAATGAGTTCAAACACTTATCCACACGAAAAAAATATAGATGTGCTTAAAGATAAAATCATATCTCTCTAATCCATCACAAAATTATATCGTTCTATGTATAGATTTGGTCATTTAATTTATATTTTTACGTTTGCGAAAATTATTAATCTCCTGTATTATTTTTGAATGCGTGTGTCGTAAGTCCATAGCAAAACGGAAAAAATGCAACAACACTTATTTTATTTAAATTGCAAAAACACCTTTTTGTATGAAATAAACATTTTACGGATTTTATATTTCTGAAATGCTAAAATTCAGGTTAAAAAACAGCGAAGGGAGTCATGAAATATTTTCACGTACTAAGCGGTTGGTTTTACGAAAAAGTATGATCAAAAACAATGATCTACTCTATTCGTTCTTTTGCTTATGATTTTATCTTCATATATTATTCGTAAATGCTGTAAATGTCCCTTAAATTCACTAATTAACTAAATGGACATTGTAAACGATAGTGTTGACGCTAGAATAGAAACAATATTATTACAGTTACATCGTAGCTCATGGCGGGTTCTCTACCGACCAGAGTACTTTAGGTAATAAGTATTTTAGCCGCTCAAAGAGCCTTTGTTCAAACATTAATGACAATGTTGTGCTTTGTAATGTTCGTGTACTTGTTATTCAAATGTAAGGCTTATTTGGGCAACTTACGGTGCCTTTGTTTTGAATTTATTACTTGATATGTCACGTATTTTGTTTCGATGTATTAAAGGTTGCTCTACATAAAACTATAAGATTGCAATTGGGTTTTATGTGTGAATAAACCATCAAATTGTTATAAAAATAATAATAATAATATATATTTTCTTATATTGGCTAAATAACTACTGTTCATATGTATGTTAGGGAATAGTAATATATTGAATATGTCATTCTCAATTATAGATTACCTTACCTTACAGATGTTTTGTTTCAAATGTTCAATTTAAGTATATCAACATGACTTCTTCTAACAATAATTCGAACAACTTATATCTACGTTTTTGTCTGATCTTTTTTATTTTTAGCTAAAATAACTATCTTCAGCTGGTTTATATCATAATTTTGAATATTATAATATCGTAAATGCCATAACAGCTGCAAGCCGGCTACACATTCTTCATCCCGACCGGCTGGATCCACGCCGTGTACACACCGAGTGACTCTCTAGTCTTCGGTGGTAACTTCCTGCATCAGTTCGGGATTGAGAAGCAGCTCAAGATCGCACAAGTCGAGGATGTCACTAAGGTTGTAGTACCTTGTACTCCGTTTTCGAATTTGGTTTTAAGAAAAATAAATAGAAAAGCAATATAGCATCAGTATTGTGCAGTAAGAATATATGCCATTATCTTCACTTGTAAATAATTAAGAATATTATAACTGGCATTTTCTATATGCATTCTCATAATTGGATATCTCATAATATTTCATAATTATTGTCATATTACCACATCAATATTTTTTAATGATTTTTCTTGTATATTACCTTAGAAACTAAAATCGATGATAGATAGAATGAGTGAATGGATAAATGAATGATTTATTGAAAACTTCTAGTAGAATATTCATAAGGAGTACATAAGCACATAGGCAGCTTTTCACTCCGGAAAGAATGTATTCAGTATCTAATATTTGAACGTCCTCTTTTATCTGTAACATTAAGGTGCCGCAGAAGTTTCGTTACCCGTTCTTCACGGAGATGCTCTGGTACGTGCTGGACCGCTACGTGACCGCGCTGTTCGGCCGCTCGCACCTCTCCGTGGAGGCGCAGACCGCCGCGAACGCCGCGCCGATCCCCCCTCCGCCCTCCGGACATATCCACCTCACGCAGAACGAGCTGCACGGCCTGAAGGTGGGTGATGACGTCACAACACTCTGGTGTAATACTCGCAAGCCGCTCCGCACGGAAATGTGGTGCGTGTTACGTCGCTACGTGCGCGGGCTGCGGCCGATGACGTCACGTTGTTGATGACGTCACGGTAAGACTGCTACGCGTTCCTCACGGAGATGCTTTGGTACGTGCTTGCGCCTCTTCGCTCCGTACTATCCGCTACACACGTGCACCTTACTTTATAACAAATTCCGTGTCGGATTGATCCATGAGAGCATTGTGCGATTTAATAGTTGATACATAACATGCCAAGAACTTATCTGGCAAACTATGATTCTTTGGAAGGCTCAACCAAACTCAAAAATATTTTACACTGAATAAATCTCATTAATATTCAATTTGAAATCATTTTTATGTAATTTAATAATGTATGTATTGACCAATTCCAGGCCATAGTGATGTACCTCCACCAGTTGCCGGCCGCTCGCAAGTCGGTGCCCGAGCTGCTGTCGGACCCGATCGCGCTCGTCCGCGACGTGCGCACGCTGGTCGAACAACACAGATACGATAAGCAACATCTCGCTGTAACTGGCGTGCTGTTGTTGAAAGGTTAGTTTGTTGTATACGAATCTGATACTTTGAATATGGGGAACTAAATTTAAAAAATATATGAGCTTACATCTTATTGTCCTATGTAATATTGTATCTGGGCATCATGACGCCTAAACCAAAAAGACAATTGTAAATTTATGTCAAATCCAACAACACCTTATATTATGTTAAAATCTGTCAAGCCATTTGTAAGTAATACATGCATATACATGCATAGTGCCGCAGTTGCCTAAAATTGTTAAAAAAAATCTGAATTGACTGCTATACCAAAATCTGTAGAAAAATATTGCTATCAACAAGTGGTCAATTCGATTACTCCATTTTAACGTGTGCGTTGTTTTACACGTAACACCCTCTCTGTTTGGCACACGCATAGATAAGTATAGATATCTCACCGCCTTGTAATTGAAGGAAGCCATTAAATGGCTTAAACGGCTGATAAATGTGTCAGCCATTTAATGGCTGTCATGGTGTAATTTACGCGGCGACATGTGCAGTTAATTGGTGCAAAAACACGGAATCAAAGAAAAAGTACGGAGAAATATCGTTTTATTCGCAAATTATTTAAAAACTTAGAAAAAATTCAAACACGAAAATATATGGCAGTGACAATTTCGTTTGTCAAAATTGGTTACATTTTCTTGTTAGGAGTGAGTAATCTTTACTAATCTATGGTCACACGTGAGTAAAATTTATTAAATGTGCGTGATTTCAGGTCCGGACGAGCCGGTGACGGCCGAGCGGCGGCACTCGAGCGGGCGCGGCGCTCGCGGCGGCCACCGCGGCGGCCCGGCGCGCCCGAGACCCGAGCACGCGGGCAACGCGCCCAGACGCCGACGGACCAGGTGACTACACTATTCTGTCGCACTACTGGAATTTAGTCTTCGGGACCTTTATGTATAATCAATCTATACAATCTTCGATCGAGCACGCGGAAAACGCGCCCAGATGCCATCGGACCAGGTAACAACACTATTCTGTCTCACTTCTGGGGCTTTTGCCGCCCAGCGCCCTTTATTCAAAGTCAATCTAACCATTCTTCGATCCGAGCACGTGGGCAACGCGTCACGACGCCGACGGACCAGGTGACAACACTATTCTGTCTCACTGTGGGACACGCGTCGTGGCACTTTGTAATTAGGGACGTAACGATATATCGAAATTTCAATAATATCGATTAGAAAATATATTTCACATTATGCATCCTTACCTGGGACGTAACGTTGTGGAAATCAATAAAATGCAACCTAAAAGTCCACGGTATCGTGACATTGATTATGCTGATTGATGATTTCTGTCATTCGCGATAAACTGAGTGCAGCCATTTTTCAATTGTGAATTATTGTCTACCATGGTTAAATCACTTGGCGTTTTTCTATTTATATTTTGAATATACTTTTTGTTAATTCATATACCCTTAAGATTTTAATATTATACTATAGTAGAGTATTTAAACGTTCTACGTAAGCCAATACAAAACAGCTAAGTTTATCAACGTTATAACTAAGGTCTAACAAATAAAATACCTAAAAATATATTTCCTTTAAATACCCGATGATTTTGATTTCAGGTGCAAGAAATGCGAAGCTTGCCAGCGCACGGACTGCGCTGAGTGCGTGTTCTGCCACGACATGGTCAAATTCGGCGGCCTGGGTCGCGCCAAGCAGACTTGCATTATGAGGCAATGCTTACAGGTATGACCTTGCTTTTATTCTACTTTTTTACTTATTTTGAATGTAAATGTTTATAAACTGCACTAATCACTATTCCATCAGGAATTTTTGGATAAGAATAGTTTAAAGTCGTTGTAAAGCCCCAAATGTAAGAAAACATACAAGAATTTTCATCAGTTCGTTGTTCATCCACATAGTCTAATGGTTGAAAGTCGGTATCTCAATTGGGGGGCCCGAGGTTCAAATCCTAGGCACACATTGAGAAACTTTTCAAAGAGTTATGTGAGTCTTTAGAAATTAATTATCACTGCCTATGAAGGTAAAGGAAAAAAAAACATCGTTACAAAAACCCATACATACAACTTTGCCCAACACTGGGAAAAAAGTGATGAAAGATTACTTTCTACCAATTCGCACTTAGCAATGGATTATAACCTAAATCCCTCACTCTAAAAGGAGACCTGTGCCCAGCGGTGGAAATTATCCGCTGAAAAAAAAAACCGTTAATAAAACATGCTTCTTCGTTAATAGAGGATATAGACCATGTTATACGCTTTATAAGTTTTCTACTCTTTAAAACCCCATACTAGTATTCCCTGTATCGTGGGTACCATGAACACACGCAAAGACGAATACACACACACCCAGAATCGATATCTATTCATTATTTCGATATATGTCTGACCGGGGATCGAACCCGGAACCCTTTGTGCGTCATACCGGTATGATGACCGTAGTACTACCATGCTATAAGTACAGCAACGCGCCTACAATATAGCGGCTATACTTAAAGCTCTATCGTGATTCCCCTGCCTTCCCCTCGTATTCGGTAACCGGTATACGGCCCCACTCGCCAATATCCACTCCAGTCGGCTAACTAACCTGTTCCGTATCGCGCCTGTCTGTGACTCATTTCGATATAGTTTGAGTTATACGATTTGTCTTATTCATATAGTGTTAAGAGATACATTGATCGTTTTTTGTGTTGTATTTGTTTTGTCATCTTTTTTTTAATAGGCGGTCAGTACACTTTGCTATTATTTGGCTTTTCGTTATTTAAATTCGTCGTGGTTTTCCCAAAGGTAGTGTGGCTTTCCCGAAGGTTTCTTCGTGTGTCCCATTTCGTATTCAGGAAGTCTTCTGCCAATTTAGAAAGGTAAAATTATTTTGTGTCAAGCAATTCTTGCGTTTCGGTGCAGGCATTTGGATGCCGGCTGATTTACTTTGTACAATCCCTGTTCTATATATGGAGTTGGTCAAGAGATGGCCATAGATAGCATAGTCACTTATCATGAAGTGGAATGTATGCTTGTTTGCCATTCCAATTTTAGAGTATCAATAATTCATAGTATAATCAATGTTGTTTTTGTATGTTGTTTTCAGCCAATGTTGCCGGTGACGGCCTCGTGCGCCGTTTGCCACCTGGACGGCTGGCTGCAGACGCCTGTCGCGCCTCAGGCTAAGGGTAACTCGGGTAAGGATTCTATCTTTCATTTTTATGTTTTTATGTTATTTTTATGATTTTTTTTTTGTTTTCATACTAGCCGATCAGAGTATTCATAAGCGTATAAGACGCTAAGGGAGTTGTCAATGGACCGTTGAAAATATACTCTATAATTTAATTTAATAAAAGAAAAGTTTTAACCAAAAATACTAAAGTACTCATGTAAGAAAATTGAAAGGAATCATTTTTAATCATATTTAGCGTATTTATTTTAATTTTGTGTCACGACATTTTGTGTGTACGAAAGGTACTAACATATCTTATAAGTAATGTGTTACTAAAAATATTATGGGTCTTTAGTTGCCTGAAATAAAGGAATTTTATTTGATTTTTATTAATAATCATAAAAAAAAATTATAACATAACCTATACAATTAAAAAAAAAAAAACAAACAATATTTAAAGTAAAAATACTTAGATTCACGAAAAATTTATAAATAAAATAAATGAGCCAACCGCTGCCCCGAGGGAGTGTACCCAAGATACTAGCAGCATTACCTCGCTGAAATGTTAATTAATTAAATGTTTTGCACCTAGGCCGCAACGGTCCGTCGTCCCTGCGGGAATGCTCCGTGTGCTACAGCATCGTGCACCCGTCCTGTGTGCCGCCCGGCGGACAGGTTAATGAGGATCTGCCCAACTCGTGGGAATGTCCCACTTGCACCACCATGGGGCTTAACCATGACTACAAGGTGAGTCATTATCGCTTAGATTTAAGCAGTTTCATTGTGACGTAGAGATTGTGTTGTAAAGTTAAGGTATAGGTTTTGTAACTCTGCCCTTAAAAGTGGTAATGCATCAATAATAATATTTGCTTGTAATATTTAGAGTTGAACGTCTTATTGTAAACTAGTTTTTGCCCGCGGCTTCGCCCGCGTTTAAAAGAAAATAATATAACATACTAACATACATAAAACTGAAAATTCGTACCTTCAACTTTGCTAAAGATCATCACTTGATCAAATGCATAGTTTGTTTACGATTCAATCCTTACTATTTATATCGATTAAAATAATCGATGTTTTGGGTCCAAAATATCGATTCTCCGATTAATCGATCTTAGATCACCATCCCTAGTTCCCGTGGGATTTCCGGGATAAAACTATCCTATGGCCTTTCCCGGGTCTCAGACTATCTTTGTACAACATTTCATTAAAATCGGTTCAGTGGTTTAGGCGTGAAGAAGAGACAACCAGACAGACAGACAGAGTTACTTTCGGATTTATAATATTAGTAAGGATTGTAATGTACAGAAGAAAGTACTGCTATATTTTCCACTTTAACCTAAACTTGTTGTTAATTCGTGTTATTTTCATATTAAATTAGATTTTTATTCTCTAAGGTGTACAACAATACATAGTAAATGGTTGCCTGGAAGAAATCACTATTTAGTGATAAGGCCGCCACGTGTACCTTTAATTATTGTAAATATTTTGTATTTGTTACTATAAATTTGGTGTACAATAAAGAGTTTTTGTATTGTATTGTATTGTATAAATAAAAACCGTAGTTAATATTGCAGTTAATCATTATTCGTAGTTTTAATAAATTGTTACAACTTTTCAGCCTCGTCATTTCCGCGCCCGTCAGAAGTCCTCGGACCTTCGGCGCATAAGCGTTGGCTCCGATGTCAGCCAACTAAGTCAACATCATAATTTGCAGGTAAAAATTTACTTAATTATTACATTAATTAACAAATTCTGTTTTTATTTTTTTAATTTTATTTATATATTTTATAATGTTTGTACATGGTAACATAAAATAAAACATTAACATTAATAAAGATATAGTACATAACATTTTACATAATTATCACATTCTGTGGATTTAACTCCATCTGTGTATCAAATTTCAGAACAAGTTACCGCCTCCACCTCCGCCTGGACCTCTGAAGTCCGATGCGGGCTCTGACACAGAAAGCAAGAATGATGGCCTACATATCAAGACAGAAGATGGTAAGTAATGCCTACTCAATAAAGTATACGAATATTTTAGCTCGAGTCTATATGAACGTTAATTTATTTATTACCTCATGGTAACTGGGTGTCTCCGCCTATGGATATTTATTATCAACCCCAATAGGATTGACAGTGACACCTCAGATCAGATCAACCACCTTTACCTTTTTAACACGCTTTTATTAGCTTGGGTTGTATCCATGTATGTATGTAACGGTATCGTTGAACTCGATTTTTACCCACTTTGAACGGTCTGATTAATTTAAGATTTTGAACAATTATCAAGAACCGATGACAATAAACGATATTAATAATTTTATCCCATTCTCCTCATCGCAGGATCGTCAGGAATCAGGATTAACGATTTTCCATGTGCGATTTTAGCGTGTTAACTCGTGGTATTAACTCTTAACGTCTGTAAACGCTGTGAAAAATGTAAATATAGAGAAAGATAAAGAATATTACGTACTTCCAACAGACATCAAGCGTGAAGATGTGGGCGGCGAGAACGCGGGCGACGGCGCGGACTGGGAGCCGGCCGCCAAGAAGCGCCGCACCAGCGACGAGGACGAGGCGCCCAAGAAGCAGGCGCTGCGGGCGCACCTCGCCTTGCAGCTCACACATCACTCTGCTAAGGTTGGTCCTAGAATCCTACCTGAGGTCGGCCACAGATGCCCTGCTATCCCTGAGGACAAAGCTAGAACGTCTCTGTTAAATATGTCTCTTTCAGTACTCCTTTCAAACCAGAGTACAGCAGCGCTTAATGTTGCTGTTATTAGGCAGAAATAGATGTAGCAGTGGTGCCGCTAGAGGCGAACCACGTAGGGTTCTACCACCTTCAAAGTATATTTGCCAGGTTCGTTCAATGTGAAATGGTATAATAAAAATAACTTCTAATTTATAATTAATTGAAATGTCGTGTGAAAACGCTGTCGTTCTCTTTCACTCATGATTGTAATATGTAAAGTAAGAGGCACAAAATGTTTTGGATTACTATTGAAATGCTATCACTTCAGCATCAAAATAGCGACAACTGTTTTAGACATTCTAAACATAGACCAAAAATAAGTAAATAATAATGATATTTCTCATTTTCTTTTTAAAAAATCTTTGTTAAACATGTTTACATTACCTCGTTACCTAATTGCGATATATTTTTTTGTAACATGGTGTGTTCTTCCCCTTCCAGGCTCTGAAGAAGCCGCTGTACCCAGTGCGTCCCGCGGGCCAGCTGCCCCTGGGCATCAACACCGCGGGCTCGCCGTGGCTGGACCGCGAGGCTATGCTGTGCGTATTTAGCAAGCTGACGCCCCATGAGCTTGCCAACTGTGCGCTCGTTTGCAAGGCCTGGGCTGAGTACTCGGTGTGTATGATGTTTTTATAAGTTTAAAGTGGTTAAAAAAGTAGCATTGTAGACATGATGGTAAATGATCTCTGCCTTTTAAGGAACTTTGTAATCGATCCTACATTAGATGGAGTCCTATTTGAAGTCGGCCACAGGTGTGTTCCTACCTTTGAGGATTTAGCTCTCTTAACACGTCCTTCAAACCAAAACACAACATCGCTAATAAGGTAGAAATAGGTTTGAGGTTGGTGCCGCCGGAGTTAAACTATGAAAAGTTCTACCACCCTCAAACTGTGTAACTGTAATAATTTTAGATACTTGCGAAAAAAGTTATACGTATACGAATACGAACGTATAATCCTGTGATTTGCGTTAAATAACCGAGACCCGAGAGTGAAGTATTTACATACATTTGCGTTTGTTTGCCTGTACTCTGCGACCTGTTTATTAACGTATGCGGTATATTTCCAGATGGATCCCTCCCTGTGGCGCAGCATGTCGTTCGTGCAGGTGCGCGTGTCGGCGGCGCAGCTGGCCGGCATCGTGCGCCGCCAGCCGCTCTCGCTCGGCCTCGAGTGGTGCCATCTGGCGAGGCGGCAGCTCGCTTGGTAAGTATAGTCCGCGTCAAACTCTGTCTGAATATACATCTTATGAAAAGCAGAAGACCACTCAATTTTTCTTTTATTCATCATAGCAATAATAGAAGTAAATACAATGTGAAAATTAAACGGTCTGCTTGTTGCGATTCACTAGATAACCGTCTCAGATGATCACATAATATGTGTGTGAAATTCCAAGATATAATAATCGTAAGTTTTATTCATAAATAAACAGTTACGAAAAAAAATTATAGCAGTAATTTGAATTTTGTTGTATAAAAGCATAGTTTTAACAAATAATCTTCTGACTAAATCTGTTTTTTTTGTTGTTTTTAGTCTTTATCCCTAGAATAAATTTAAAAAAGCTTCCTAAAAAGTTTGGGAAAATATTCTGGGAAACTACACAATTTTGAAACTTATTATAAACGTAAATATATCGGCATACCTACCTTCAAAATAAATATGCTTGTTTTATTTTGTAGGTTACTGGCCCGTCTGCCGGCTCTGCGTTCTCTGTCACTCGCGGGCTCGCCTGCTGAAGCCGCTCTGGCGTTACGCTCAAGCGCTTGCCCGCCGCTCTCGTCCCTCGATCTATCCTTCGCCCGCTCGCTGGACGACGCTCGCCTGCGCGGCATACTGGCGCCGCCGGAGAACTCTCGACCCGGTGGTGGAGCCCGCTCTGGAGCTGAGCCCTCCCGGCTCGCCGCTCTCGCTGTGCTGCGCCTGCCCGGGACGGATATCACTGATGTTGCCATGCGTTATGTCGTACAGGTATAGATACTCTTTTTTGTAAGTCTATAGGTAATGGATGTTCAGTTATCATTAGTTCTAGGACTTATATTATTGAATTTACGGGTTCATTACTAAATAATAGGATAATTGTAATTAAACTTTAATAAAATTAATTTTGATGCTGTTGACTCCTAAACTTTTTCCGAAACAAATTTTTAATGTTTTTAGAATGACCTTTTTAAAAAAAAATACATATAAATTTTAAGCCTTTCTTCATTTACGTAACATGTTTAAAATCGAGAGTTTTTCTGAGGTGTACTTGGAGTACTGTGATGTCAATGCATTTGAGGCGCTTGTATGTATTAGTTTAATAGTTTGTACATCATTTCGTAATCTGGGATTTATAGTGAGAACTTGCCTTCCTTTTAATGATACATTAAGCCTAAAAATTGTTTATTTTGCTTACGTCAGATCCATATTGGAATATGCTTCACAGATATGGTCACCAGCCTATGCCATCCATGTGCATAACATTGAGAGAATTCAAAGGAGGTTTATCTCTCATTTAAATCATAAAATTAAACGGTCAAGCTCATCTTATGATGATGATTGTAAACACTATAATCTCCTTAAGCTTGAAGAAAGAAGAGTTCTTTTGGATATGGGATTTCTTTATGATATTCTACGAGGGTTCATAGATTGTCCCGATTTGTTAGCTTGTATTAGGTTTAACGTCCCTAAATATCGCACCCGTCACACTAGTAATGTTATGTTTCATGTTCCTTTTCACACGACAAGGTATGCAAGTAATAGTGTTTTAGCGCGTTTGCTCAATACTTACAATAAAAAATTTAGTATAGTTGACCCATTCTTAGTTACTAAGGATGTTTTCAAAAATGAGGTAGTAAAAATAATATTAAATTCATGATGTCATTTATAATACAATATAATGATAATAATATGTTTCAATGAAAATAATTTTCGAATTATTTCATATATGTATATACGTATATTTTTATTTATATTAATATATATATACCTTATTATTGCTAATTATGGAAAACATATTTAATAATTATTATTTGTATTTGATAGATTTATTTATTTTTATATAACGTCGTAGTTATGTCTTGAATTTACTTTTTTGTCTACCCATGAAAAATGAAAACAATTGTATGTAGGTAAAAATAATTTAATATTAGTCTATTTTACTACATGTATGTTAATCTGTGGATAACTGTAATTGGCGTACGCTGTTGTTATCCCTAAGAAATAAATAAATAAAAAAAAAAAATACATAACAAGGTACGCAAGTTGACAAACAAAAACCGAGTGTTATATAAAATTATACGTAAATTCCTCCATTCGTCCCCAGGCGCTTCCCAAACTTGTGGAACTGGATGCATCATCGTGCGCTCGTCTGACCGACGCCGGTGCTGCTCAGCTGGCGCACCACGGGCTGCAGCGCCTGTCGCTGGCCGGCTGCCGGCTGCTCACCGAGGCCTCGCTCGACCACCTGGCGCGCTGCCCCAACCTCGTGCGGTACGTGTGTGTTGCGCACTAGTGTAGCGGGTGTAGCTGTACCATAATCGTGCGCTCGTCTGACCGACGCGTGTGCGGCGCAGCTGGCGCACCAAGCAGTTTACGTGATAGCAGTCATTACCGTGGATATCTGTATCCAATTCTATATAATATGTTCCTCCCTGAAGCCGATCACATATTCAGTGACAAGTTGTCACCTCCACCTATGGACATGCGTAATCAGCTCCATGTAGAACAGGGGTTCCTGAGGCCGATCAAAGGTGCGCTGCAACTCCATACGCGTTTTACCATCTCATTTGTCACTCAGACAACTTATGGTCCTTTGTAATAATTATATTAATTTTAATACATAAAAATATGTCTTTTTTCTGGCATGCAATTGATATAACTAGAAACCAACACACATGCTACTTAGCAAATAAAACAAGTTTCCCATTCCGAAAATGTATCACGAATTAACCATTCTAAAGAAACTATTTTTCCACTTACAGCCTGGACCTCCGACATGTGCCGCTCGTGTCCACGCAGGCCGTGATCAAGTTCGCGGGCAAGTCCAAGCACAACCTCCACGTGAAGGACGTGAAGCTGGTGGAGCTGAGGAAGACCTGATCCGAGGGTGCGGCCGATGAGCCCAAAGAGGTCCAGAGCGACCAAGATTTGATCGAAGCTAAAGAAAATGTGGAGTGAATGTGTGATAGTATAGTGATAGTGTTGGTGGTATAGGAATGTTGTGTTGTTTAGTATACGATTACCAAGATATTTGACTTGCATTTTAGTGTTTTCGATTCTATGTGTCAGATTGGTGTTGTAACTCTACAGTTAATGATAGTGTAAGATTCATCTCATTAAACAAGTAAAGGTATACATACAAATATATTTATCATATTCGATAGATTCTGTTGTAGTCTTCGTAACAATCTGTTAAGAGTAATTATCTTTATCATGATAAAAATTGGATTACATAGACAAATATATTTATCATAAATAATGGATAGAAGCTGCGTCTTCATAACAGTCAGGATAAAAACAGGTTTATAGCTATCATGATAAGAAATGGAATTATCACAGTTATACTTTGATAAAACGAGATCTCATCATTAGAAATGGTATTGTTAATTGAGCTGCTGGCCATTTCTAATTAATGAGGAATATAGAAAGTGCGGGTAGATGATACTACAATCCCATGGACGAAATATATTGTACATCCATATTACATTACTACAGTTCGAATGTAGGGAAGTTCATATAAAACCATTTTAGATTTCATACATCATTAAAATTAAATGTTTATTCTCACTACATAGGTTATATTACTATAAATTTAAAGTTATATGCACACCAAGAAATAAATGTCACTGGCACCAACATAAATAAGTTCTCTATGGATTTCAGTAGTAATATCCATAGACATTGTTATAGATAGTCTATGGTCTGGTTGATAACTGCATTTTATACTTAGTGCTGAATTGCATTAAATATTTATGAACACAATTTACAATACTTTTTGTAACACTAATTAATCTTTAACCACACTATCAAAACTCGTTCCCATGTGTATGTAATTTCTCACACAACATATCAATTTCACAACATTTTCTATGCTATCAACACAAAACTATTGAAACGTATTGTAGATATTAAAACAAAGACTTGATTAAGCGTACTATATAATGTTTGTTGAGATATATAAGAAACTTATTGTTAGGCATAGGTCTATGGAAGGACACATTTTAGATGGAAATGTTCTACGTCTACAATTCGGCATAAACTTACAAAACCAAAAATATACGACCGCTATTCACGGTTTTTATGTATTGACATTAGTGTTTAGATTGTAGCTTTTATTATGAACCTCGCTACGGATTTTAAGCTTAGAGTTGAATTTAAGGTATGCTACCGTGATGTGCGACAGACTTTTCCGAGGCGTTCCAGCTTATAGGGGTAGCGGCGCGTCTGTGACCGAAATCAGTTAGGAATATCTAATCCTATCTGGGGTTGAACACAGATGTCCATGGGCGGCAGTAGCCACTTACCATCAGGTGGGCTGCATGCTCGTCTGCCACTCCTATATTATAAAACAAAAACGCGACTCCAGCTGTGTCTTCAATATATTTTTAAGTAATGTATACATTGTATACTATTTCGTCACTGAAATGACAAATTCATTTTATAATTGATTTGTTGCGTGTTGTTGTCGCGTACATATAAAGCCACAATACTTTGAGTCTCACTCTTCTTTTTCTAAATAATAAATGCTGTCGGAATTAATTTATTTTAGATTAACATTTGCTTAGTCGCTCGTCGTGTTACCTAACGCGCAAATTGTCTCTATTAATATATTTTTTAACTAATGTTTGTCTTAACTGTTAAATTTCGCATTAGCAGGCAAAAGTTGGTTAAGATCGATTATTGCCGACGGGCGTAAGTGATCTCAAAATCCGTGGCGGGAATCACACTGTACTTGATTATCTTTCTTATAAGTATAAAGATTTCATTTTTTTATCACTAAGTCTTGTATAGTATTGTTTGAAAAAAAAAGATCATATTTTTGGCATGCAACTTAAAATTACATTTTCGTTTTATGGATATATACAGATAAACAAAAACAATTTTATTTAATTCGGTATACATTCGAATACATTATAATTTATGGGAAATGCATGAATCAGATGTTTTCTTAATATTTTTATTTGAGCTTTATTTGAACTTCCAATGTTAAGCTTTATGTAAAGTGCCAATGTGTGTGAGGTTGAAAAGCATATATTTTCAGTGCACGATAAAATTCACAATTATTGAAAGTTAAAGATATTAATTTTATTGCATGCTGTTGCATCGGTATACATATGTATTATTGTTATTATTTCATTTCGATAATTATCATTCGAGCTTTGGAGGCTTAGTCATCGACTGAAATTCTTACACTTGTAATTTTTTTTTTACTTTTATAAATCCTGACAAGTTTTAGAGAAAATTACAGTATGATTGAAAAGCGCGTTAATAGTGCAGTATTTGATTAAAACTAAAATCGATGTCGCACTGGCGTTTTTAGTGTAGGCATTTGTCGAACGTATTCCTAAAAGCAGAACAATCTTAATAATTATATGTCAAAAATATATTCTTACGCACAAATTTATTTAATTGATTCTTCACTTCTTGATACAATAAAAAAGTTGGTGGAGAATTTTCGATGAAAGTGTCGTTATACATAAAGAAGTCAGTTATAATAGTTAAGGGAAAGAGGAGGGAGGATAATAGAGACATCTACAAAAGGGATTACATGAAGAATACTACGCATTTCGGGTATGTGAAGTCGTATCGGAAAAAGCAAGTGTAACAATGGAAATTATC
Organism: Epargyreus clarus clarus; assembly: GCA_014595695.2. Taxonomy (NCBI): domain Eukaryota; kingdom Metazoa; phylum Arthropoda; class Insecta; order Lepidoptera; family Hesperiidae; genus Epargyreus; species Epargyreus clarus. Next base: position 219,293 of record JACTTY020000142.1, read on the forward strand.
GAATCCCCCTATTATTAGTAAATATATATAAAAAACACTAATAATAAGTGCGTCGATATTTTCCCGACGGGGTGTACGTTCGACGAATGCCAACAGAAAAACGTCAGTGCGCAAGCGCACTCGAAAACAGTTTAAATATGTCTTGAAGTATGAATGGTAGACGGACCCTTATATATAGGAATTTATAACATCATTCGATATTTATAACACTAAAGGAATAAAATAGTTATTCCGTACAGTACCGTTTTTATTTGTATTTTTATAACTTGACTATTTATTATGCATCTACATATATAAATCTCTATTTTAGTTTCATGACAATTCTAAATTGCTTAGGTTGTATTTTATTTAGCTCTAGTCGCTTTTTTAGATGTAAGCCATCGTTATTAATAAATGTGACAGTGTATAATTGTGTTACGATTTACGCTCTTATGTGTCTTTAGTATAAAAATATAAGTAATACAGGAGTATTGTTAAGAACTTGCATTTTGGTTCGAGTAGTAGTTTGGTGTACCTCCTAAGGTCCGTTATTAATAGTCAATCTCTGTTTTCTACCTATCAAATATCGAAATTTGATAAATTTTAATATGAAGCAATTGTAGAATGTTGGTCTTTGGTAGGTAGAAAGATTGAATATTAATAACGGGCATGATAGACCAGGGGTTTGGATAACCTTTGGTTAATAGCTATTGAAAATATACAACTCATTGATTAGGATGTTGTGTTTTTAATTGGTTTTATTATAAGGAGTGTCCACTCGCTACTTCTAATGTGAAAACATATAAGCTACTAACTTTTAATGGATGTATTAATGTAATAAAACAACTTTCTAGAGATTCTCAATAGATGTGAAACTTTATGATATTTTTGTGTCGGTTATATTCACAAGAATTACAAACTGCCCAGTACAGTAATTAAGTATGAAATTTTATAATATCATTATCATTCATCACTTTAAATTGTCATTGTATTAATGTCTTGTGCACACTTCAGATTAACATCATCAAATGCATTCATCGCAAACTAATTGTCTTTTACAATTAGGGATTTTATGTTTTGATGTTTAGACAGAAGTGTATTTTACATCCATTCTCAATATTACCTCCTGTACTTTGTAAATAAATACCTTCTCGATTATATCTTGATGTTAGAGACAAATAAATTATATTTTATGTCATAATCAACGTACAATATTAAATAAATTTACCTTTAGAAAGAGTTAACGAACATTAATCTTTCATGATTGAAACATTAGTAATTATTATAAATATGATAAAAAATAGATTGATGTCTATCTGTTGTTTGTATAAGCTATTGTTGTCGTCTTTTATTCAATATGAAAATTCAGTAGAACAAAATACAATATATAAGTAATATTATCACATTCAAGTAATTCGATGTTTATTAAATGGTATTATTATAATAATTGATAAAATGTTTAATCTGGTAAAAAGTAAATAGCGAAATTAAGTGGATTTTCAAATAATTACATATATTATGTGTGTTTAAATATAAATGTCTACGTAATATTCTTTAGTAGAAACAGAATATTGTACATAAAATATGTTGTATTTAAGTTCACGGAGGCGCAGTTGTGGTTCAGTTGACGAGAAAGAACTTTTTGAAAATTATTTGGATATGCGCATTTCCTTGTTTGTTTTGGCTTTTGATTATGTGTGGGTTGAGAAAGCGCTAATAGAGGATGTGTCGAGCCAATGGACCTATCAGCGTAAGTAATCCAATACTGCATTTTAAGCCTGTTCGTAATAATAATTAGTCAGTAACCAATTCTTGTCTACCAACATACTAAATTTGAAAATTGTTGTCTACACCGAATCATATGTATGTAACAAATAATTATTAAAAATACCCGATTGTTTGAAATTGTGGCATGTCCAAATATAAGACACCGAACAATAATTCAGCACATCTTTTGTTCAAATCCTTCAAGCCGTTTGGGCCGCAGGGCGTGTCAAAGATGAGACATACATACATGCTTGAAAAACGGGATACAAATTGTCGAATTTTTAATGTTGATAGGCAAAAATTGGTTAACATTGATTTATTTCTAAAGATTAACTAAATCACTTGTAAATCCGCGCGCAATAGTGAAATGATAATATATAAGAATGAATGTAAAATTGGCAGGATTGTATTGTACATAAAGAACAAGTATTGTAAGGATAAGAAACCGACTCTGGTTACAGTATGCGAGGTTGAGCGCCGCCTATAGACTTAGTGTAGAAAATATAGCAGCAACAATTTAATTATATTAATATACTTAGTTGATTACTAATCCTGGCTTAAATGTTCAGTTACAAGTATGATTCCTATTAATTTGCAATTTTTAGTACCTATAATAATATTCTCTTAACTTACTAATTTAATTTTACACGTAGAATATACATTTTACGAATGTATTAATATAATTTTTGTTCTTCCATATATATTTTTATGTTTGACTATGAGTAACTTTATAACTTACTTGAGAAAAGTGAAAAATAATTATAAGAAACGTGTGCCTCTGTGTATAGAAATTTAGCGATAGAGGAGTTTAAAGAAACTTGTATGTATTATATATTATTAATCACATTATAAACAAATCAATCAAATTTAGGCAAACATATGATTTTATGGATAAAATTAACTTGTATTATAGATATATATTATCTAGTTTTGTAAGGGGCCTTTTGTGAATGTTTATATCTATCTATAGGAGGGATGTTTTGTACGGGCTAGACCCGCATGCTGGCGCTGTCGGTTTGTGGATGGTGATATTTTGGCCAATGACGGCTAGGTTAATTTTTTGATGCGAAAATTGTAAACGTACCCTTAGCGGTTTTTCGTTTGAAAATCAAGTATGTAGAAAAGATACGCTGCCGTCGTAATTAAGAACGCAATATTTGCAAAAGGATAGTTCTGAGAAAAACGCGTTTAAATTAAGAATTAATATCTAATTTAATGCAAATACTGCATTTTTGGTTTTGATTTGACCGACTTCCATTTAATTTTTATTTGGTTTTATTATAGTCTTGATTTCCCCAAATATCGATTATTGCGTTCTTTACTACGAGGGCAGTATTTGGGAATTTGGGAATATTGCAGTAGTTACATGACGGTTTTAGAGTACCATTACCGCTGGGGAGTACGTAATATTTGCATCGTCTTAAATAGTAACAATTTTATGTGAATTTGACACGTTAAGAGTCGTAACATTGTATCATTGGTTACCATAAGCACTCATAGTATTTGAAAATAAATATTTACATTGGAAAAAAGGTGTTTTTTTATTATTTAGTTTTCCCCGCCCTCACGTATTCCTGAAATTGTACTAATAATGTACATTTTAACATTGTGGCTAATAATGAGATATCGTATAGAAACTCGGCAGCAGTGCATTCGACTTAGGGCCAACATAACAGACCTGTATTTGTTTGTGGCCAACACAAAATCGTAACAGCAACGCTGTGTCGCAAGCCATGGCCCTATTGAGACCATTTTTCAAGCAAACGCCAGAATACGCGACACATCGCACATTTTGGCGGTGCGTTACCGCGACGCTTTTATATGATTTGCCGTTAAAGTAGACATATACCTCTAGAAAGTGGCTAAAATGAATCCCGTCGACGTCATAATTGTGTTAACTGTTACAAATGTACCGACAGATTTGTTTTAGTAACTACATTAAATTAAATAATTAAATAACAAATTCTTGTAAATACAATACAAGATATAACCGAACGGTATAAAAATGCATAAGATAACATAGTAATGAAACTGCAATGCAAATTAATGTTTAGATTATTCTAATAGCTACCAATATTTTTAGTTAGTGTCGAGCTTCAACTGTAGATGGCGGTACAATACTATTTATAAATGTTCCTATTATTTTTTGTTTTCGTTTTTAAGTGGTGTGGGAGCAGTAATTAGTTCAAAACCTTCCAAAATGGCACTATTACACCAAAAACCCTCAAAAGAGAATGAAATTAACTTCGACTTGTACTCAGAGTGAAGTGAGCTGAGTTAAATAATTTGGCGATTAATATTTAATAGAACTGCTGTATACAGAACCTCAACTATTTTGGAGTTCAGTGGTAATTCCATTAAAGTCTCCAAATTCTAAATTTGGGTTAGGTATATGTTAGTGCTTTTGAAAAGTACTTACCTAATTACCGAAAGACCGAAAGGTGTAGTCTTTCAATCGACGCTTACTGATGTTGTGAAGGTTTGTCAATTTTAAAGAAAATAGACACGTGCCTAGCGGTAGAAACTATTTTACAGTTAGCTTTTATGCCTAGTAGTTATAGTCATATACCTACAATATGTATATTCATTGTATTTTATTTCAATATCTGCCCTACAGCGTCGACCTAAAATAACATAACTTTCTCTTGTGTATATCATAGGATAAAGGGCTAGTGAGAAGAGCCCATTGTGGAAGTTTCTAGTGTTGATGTCTACCACTTTCTCTTATCATAGATGTTGTAGATAAGGGATAGGAATTAATTGATTGAATGTGGATAGGTAGGAACATCTTGGTCAAGTTATTTCTCCGTGTTCACTAAAATACGCCGAGTGTAACATCAGATAGATTGACGCGGACTTTTTAGGGGAGGTCTGTTGAATTATTGACTTCAAATACGTACTAATGATTCTACTCGCATGCTAATGGCTCACAACTAGATAGGCATGCGAATCCTAGGGGAAAATCGACTTCAGGTAGAAGTTCTGATCTAAGGTGTCTATCTAAGGTGGTTAGGTACAAATGGAAATAGATGGCCACTTACACAATAACATCGAGCGCAATTGCTGTTTTTATTTGTACCGCATACAAATATTTAACTATTATTTATGGTAGCAGTAGGTATTTTATTAAATAAAAAATATTCACCTACTTAGTTCATAATTTCGGCGGTGGCTCCGAAAATATAAGATACCTACTTCTATTTCAACACGCATTCGCCCCTTATAAGATTCGAGAGGCGTCGAGATTAGTCCAGAATCCAATTACATTTTCTAAATTTCCCATTTTTCCCTCCGCGGGTTCAAAGCTCACAGAAAATTATTTTCCTCGCCCCTTAAGAAATGAAAAATAAACGTATCCCGATGCGGGTGGAACCTTAGGGCAAACGGTGAGGCCTGCGGAAATGAGATGGGAGATATAGGAACAGTGGGAATAGAAAGAGATGGGTAATAGAGACATTACTGAATTCATGCCCGCCTCGCGGGGATTTGTCAAATGAGTCAAATAGTGTGCGTTTTTCGTTTTTCAGGAAAGCTGTGAGTTCAATTGCAAATGAACCGAAGCAAACTGCTCGTGGGCATGGCTGATAAGGCGACGCGGAAACACTTGACTTTTAAACGAATCTGGGTCGCCCCGATAGCTTTATTTAGGCAAATTGGTTTTTAACTTTCTGCTTTTTCTGTTTAATAGGTACAAGGATAGCATGGCAAGTAAGGTTTTTATAATTAAGATAAGGATAACTTAGGTACTGTTTTTCTAAGGTTTTTTTTTGTTTCGGTAACGCTTAGAAAAACTTGACAATTAGAGGTAAGATTTTATATTATGGGACCTTCATACACGAGAGTCCTATGCTCTTTAAAACCTCAAAAATACATTGAAAACATACCTATGGGCAGTATTTACATTATTTCAAACTCCTTAAAATGTATACTACCTATTTTAAAGAGCTTAAAAATGCTTTCCCACATAAAGGCAATTCTTACCTGATCTATATATATACATCAGGTAAGAATTTTACCTCTTTATCTACTTATATATATAAGTAGATATATATATCTCATAAATGTACTGTACTTACAATGTTTATTAAAATTCGGTTCCCAAAAAACTACTATAGAAATCACACTACTCAAAATTTATTGGTTCAATAGTCACATAATTGTATCACACATCATTTACGGAATCACAAATAACTTGCTATTGGGCAACCCCTAAGTTAATTACGTAAATTACCCAAAATGTTATTCGGTTTGCCACCCCAGTAGCAGGTGGCGAGTGACTCCAATATACGGACCAATTTACTTGAATTTATAAATCGATGGTCCTACAGGAACCAGAAATAGCTTGATAATGGTTTATGCTTCGATGCGCTTCTCAAAGTGAGCGGCAGGTTTTTGTTTGACGATAATAAAGTTTCGTGTAAACAAACAAATATGATTATTGTGAACGACATTTGTCGCAGATGACAATTAAACTCTTAATTACACGATTGCAATTTTTTTTTTCGGATGTTCTTTAAAATAGGAATAGTTGATGGAATTAAATCTATTTAATTTAATTAACTTTAATAAAGTAAGTATGCCATTAAACAATCTTCAGAACAAAGAACGACGATTTTAGGACAATCAAAATGAATTAATTTTCGATGCGTTTTATTTTTATAATAAATTGAGGGAATAGTGACGGAATACTTACATATTTTCATATAATAATATTTGTATTAATGCTACTAAATTCGCATTACCAAAGTAAAAGGACAGATGGTATCGTAATTTCCTACTTTATGGTAATGGAAATCAGCCATTGCCGATGAAATAATGTTTATTTGAGTAAATTGGGAACTTCCTACTGTTTATTGAGTCGTTTAGCAATACAGTAACGAGTTTTCATGTATGTGATCAAAATTGACGAAATAAAATAAATTGCTACCAGCTAGTAATAATCGATTTACGATATTATCTACTTTACATTTAAAATAGTATGAGCTGACATATTTTTTGTTATATGATTACTTCTTTCTTAAATTATAATATCTAATTCCTATATTATAGGTAGGTTTTATGTACAATTGTACATGGTTACAAAGTACGCTATTATTTACTTATAGACATTTTAATATGATTGCTAACACATTACTGTACTTACCTACTTGGTGGGCACGGGTCTCCTCTCAGAGAGAGAGATGGCTCATAGTCTATTTTACTGTGCGGTCTACGACGCTAGCCAATTACCTACGTATTTATAGACTTTTTTAAGGAACCCCCAGGTGTCTAGTTTATTTAGGATTTTTCCTGGAGTGTTCTGAATATGTCGCCTCTATATCGTTAAGTACCCATACTCAATGTTTTTAAACAATGAAAATGAATAATAAATAAACAGGTGATAATAATTAATTCCTAAAAAGTAGATAGGTACGCAATTACGCATATACATAGATTCAAATTCTGGGATTTGAACCTCGAACTAGGTTGAGAACCCGAATTTTAAACCCGTTTGTTCTCTTTGCCTTTTTCGTTTAGTAATCCTAAAAAAGAGCAACAATTTTCTTGTTTCTAATTTACAATTTGCTTAGTATTTCAATAGGTCGCCCAAACAAGTGCAACGGCCTGAAAGATCGCTATAGCAGTCAGTGTATGAGGGTAGATATCGATCGGATTCGAACTTGGTGCCGCAGTCGGCACACGCGAGCCGCTAACCACTGATTCGCGCGTCCTCGTTGACAAGTGACGTATGTCTAGCAGCTGCCTTGTGTACTGTTGTGTCGAAAAGTGGTTTTAAAATATTTAATTTTATAGATGGGGTATAAAATAATATATATTTATTTTTAAAGGTGGTAGAAATCTTCATGGCTTGACTTGGAGGCGGCACCGACACATCTACTTCTGTCTAATAATAAGAGTTTTGAACGCTGCTGTGTTCTGGTTTAAATGGTGTGGTAAGGAAGAATCAACTTAGTCCTCAGGGGTGTGACAAAGTCTCCATCTGTGAGCAATCTCAAGTAGTACAATAATCCTATCCAGGGTTAAGTGCAATACATGTAGGTGACCCTATGGTTATCTATTAGCAATAGCTATAATAAGTGGGAAACATTCTTGTTTGCTACGTCTACAATATGAAAAAAAAGCACCGATGCACTTATGCTTAGTCGGATATAATGAGTATTTAAATGAATTAGTCAATTACAAAATAAAAAAATATATTTTTTATTATAGACGCCTCTGGTGGAGGGGCCGACATACTAGTTTGAAATGCACTGAAATCTGACTTCGACCACAGGCAAGACTCGGCCGTATATCCTCGTCATCGACACAGACTATCATATCAATCATAGCTAGTATTGATATACTTTTCCAAAATCTACACTAGTAGTATAAAGAGGAAAACTTTGTTTGTTTGTTTGGTTGTAATGAATAGACTCAAAAACTACTGGACCGATTTTAAAAATTCTTTCACCATTAGAAAGCTACATTATCTACGAGTAACATAGGCTATATTTTATATAAAATATTTGTGAAATAGATTTTGAGGCGGTACAAAGTTTGCCGGGTCAGCTAGTATATAACAAATTAACACATTGAGATTACGTACGCGAGTGTCCGCTAAAGCCGCGGTTACACTGAGTGGCGTGCACGCGAGACCGCGCCGTTTCGCCGACACGCATCACTCGTGTTTACGTTCAGATAATCTTTTCTACTCATTTTATAGTTATTTTCTTAGAAATTCAACAATTTGGGGTCGGGTTTACATGGATTTTGTTTAACATGAAAACACCAGTCTTTAATTTTCTTAGGGGCTGCCCTTCCTTTTCAATATCGGTATGCATTATTGGTACTGACGAACATATTATATAATGTGACATTTAACATATATCTGTGATTTATTTGAGGAATAATATTGCCCTGTCGCTTGTTGGAAGTTTCTCTCATGGTCTTTATTTCTCAATATTTTTTTGCAGGAATTGGTATCACTATGTTTTCCTTCACCGCTTAAGCAAGTGATAATTAATTTTTAATACGCACATAACTTTGAAAAATCAGAGATGCTTGGGATTTGAACCTCGGACCCTTAGATTAAGAGGCCGAGTTTCTTACCAGCTATCGCTGCTTTTTAACCTAAGACTTATTTTTAAATAAATTAAGGTTAAATTTAGTATTGCTCCTCAAGCAATCATTTATGTACCAAATTGTCTACTCATTCTACATCAGAACTATCATTCTCCAACCCTTATTTTTATCTTACCTTCATTTATGAATGGATTTTCAGCTCATATATTACATTTCGTGAGCTGCAATCGGCACATGTCGCGATGATAGATGTAGCAACACCACAGTGTACGCTACATTCGATGAACTAGTGTGTAAGCTCGTTATGGAAGTTTGTTTGGAAGATTACTATGATAGATTGTTGCGTGGAATGAACGAAATAACTTAAATTTAACTAAAAATAAGTACAATTAAAAATATTATTTTACAAATTAAAAATGTCGCGAGTGCCATGAATCTTATTAAATTCTTGGGTAATATTGATTTAGGTCCTATGTTCTACAATTAGTAAGGAAATATGTGGTAGAGACTTTATACAAAGTTAAACTTAATAATTTTCGTAAGAGGAAGACGGTAATACTTTAAATCAATCTTAAATAAGTAACTAAAAGTTTTTAAGATGAGAACAATGGTAAATACCAAAATAAGAATTGGATTCGAAATTAACTGCGAAATCTCTACCACATAGTATATAAATCAGTTTCCAAAAAAAGCCTAAATAAGAAAATAATTTCTAATTTACCGCACCCTCATTCACCGTGCGGTGTCGCTGGTGTTAGTAGCTCTGCGGCAAGTATTCCCTGAAGTTATCATGGCCAGTGAACCGGGAAACGAACCGCCACTGTAAATAATACATCGTGTCATAACCAGCGAACACCTACTCATTAAACCGGGTACACAAAATAAGCGGATATTTCGCATGTAAGGGGAATTTGGTTATTGAAAATGTAAGTGAGAAACATTTATAAGCTTTAACTAACGTTAGTACGAGTAGGTAATATTATACATATATTAGTTTAATAACACTGAAAGATTTTTATAACTAACATTAATTGTAACCTTCAAAAAATATAAATTTAATCTCATATTTGATTTTTTTGGTAAAATAGTATCTATTTGTCAATATACCTAATATTAGATTTTTTAACATTTTGCGCACGGACTAATTATTTTTTTAAATAAAATATAGCATTATTTCTAAAATTCGCTGTCTTCGTACCTATACGAAGATACCTATTTCTGACTGACCGTATACTTATAATCACTACATATTTTTATATTTTGATGTCGTAGGGGGAGTCCGGGAGAGATTACCCGCCTTCCACTAAAATGCTCATAAATCTTTCCATTCTTACAAAATTGCTATTTCTATAAATTGTATCTGAAGCCTCATTATTTATCTATATTTTCTTATAAGAAAGTTTAATACGTTATTAATAGTTTATGAGTAATTAACGATTTCTACCAAATTGACATTTGGCTAATATCTCCCGCCTGGGTGGGAGACTTGACCCACCAACTAGGGAGCCTTTACCCGGGTTTAAAAATAGGCAAAATAATTATTGAAAATTGTAATTCTACAAATATTGTAATTCTACATAATACAAATTGAATCATAAGAATATGGTACATAATGTTACATAGTAAATGAGGACAGGAACAAGGTACTTTGGGCATCTTTGATATATATATATATATATACATTGAGATTCCTCCTCGGCCAAAATTGATGGTGAATTGGCCCTAGACGTTTCATTCATAAATACTGATGCTGATGTTGAAGGCTCTGATTGACGTTGTACAATAAATGTTGAATGTAATTCGATATTGGTTACATTTGGAGGTAGTTCTGCAGCTACTGAGAGTTAAGAAATCGAAGAAACATGTTGCTCTTGCAGTTCACTAGTCATTCCTCTATCTGTTACCGCGTAGCATAAAAAGTCTTCATCTGTAAAGATGTCGGGGTTAAAGGGGTGTATCCCAGTTTTTCAAAATCCACTCAAAATATTGGATTAGCTAATAGTCTACGACATAATAGTTCTTACAAATCTGGGTATATTGTAGATCGTAACAGTTCGTCCTGGGTTACTTATCATCCAATTATTCATGGCTGAGTTATATCTAGTCTTGAAAGATGAATTAATGGCAACATGTTTGTAATGGGGTGGTAAAGTCAGCAAAGGTACTCCATTGGTTGATGTTAAAGGTGGTAGAACCCTTTGTGGTTCGACTCCGGCGGCACCACCGCCACACCTATTTCTGCCTCATAACAGCAGTGTTAAGCGCTGCTGTGTTCCGGTTTGAAGGGTGTGGTAAGGGAGACAGACTTTTCCGAGGCGTTCCAGCTTAGTCCTCAGGGGTAGCGGCGCATCTGTGGCCGACCTCAGGTAGGAATATCTAATCCTATCTGGGGTTAATTACAGATGTCCATGGGCGGCAGTAGCCACTTACCATCAGGTGGACTGCATGCTCGTCTGCTACTCTTATATTATTATAAAAAAAAAAAAATGATTTTGCGTATTTCACGACTTCAATAATGACATGACTTTCGTGGTTGTCGAGGATAAACAGAACACGATTTTGAAGAGACGCGTTGGAATATTTCACAAAATGCTCCCTAAATTTTGACAAAATCTTGTTGGTTTGAGGTTTTCAAAGAAATCAGTAACGCTTTTTTTATTAAAGCTGATTTGGATAAACTTGTTGCTTATCAATATCGCCTAAAGCATTTCTTATTACTGACAAATATAAATTACTTCTGTTTCTATCTGTTTCTTTTTCTTATATTTGAAAGTCTTTTTGGATGATTATCTGAAATAAAATAAAATAATATTGCGGGAGAAACGAGACTGATAGCGGGAGAGATTACCCTGGGTAAGGTCTCCTCCCAACGCCGGGGTAAAGTCTCCCACCCCACGCCAAGCTGTCTGTTATTAAATTTTTATAAAAAACTATGACACCTAAGTACAAGCTGTCTGCCGTGAATGTTACTAGGATATTATCACTTACGATGTATATAAATGACGTGCTGAAATTTATTCACAGTAAACAATAGAAATCAAATATAGAAAATTGAAAAAAGTTACTTTCCGGGCACGAAAACGTATTATAATTTCTCACTTCTAAACCAAACTGCCGATTGCAACGGCATAGCGTAAGCGAGGTGGGGGGCGCTTATGGAGTTTAAGAAATTTGATAACGTCGCAATATCTAGTTCTACAAAGGTTCTATGAGCAGTGGCTAATATCTCCCACCTGCTAAACTCTCCCGGACTCCCCCTACACTACTTAAAAAAATACACAAACATTTATTTTTTAATCATAGAGAGTTCATTTTATTTATTTGATATTCACTTATTTTTATAAATAGATAAAACCTAAAAAACGGACTTGAACACATCGACATCGCTTTTCTTGAATCTTCTAAAAACAATCTACCACTTAACAATTTGATACTAACTTTTGAAATAGCCAAACATGATTAATCCGAGCCCTCTTTTAAGCCATTTAAAAAGCAGTTTCACGATAAAACGTGTTTGAATACAAGAATTAATAATAGCGGCGTGTCTGACATACTGATTGTCAATTGTCATCGCTAACCCCTAGCTCCCCTAAACTGGTTATGATTAACAATCCTGTAGGACCCGTAGGGGAGGTTGTCCGGTGAACGTGTTTAATTTTGGTAACTATTAGGACACTAACTATGTTAATTAACAGTTATAGTTATCGTTATAGATATGGTGATGGTAATTCTGGGTATAAAGTAGGTATGTATGTGTTTTGTTAAGTGGGGTATAAAGATTAGGTTTTATTTTATTTGCTTCATCATTTACAAATAATAATTTATCGATACATATAAGTAGAAGTATAACATCCAGTAGACAACCTAATGGCGTTATACCTACCGATTATAAACTTCTAATTTATAAAATATTGAGAAAATTATAAGTTATGCATTTGAGAGGTTTTTTGCAACTTTATATTCTACCCAAAAACAAAGCATACACTGAATTTGTTATTTTCTGATCACCTGCTACAAAAACAACGAACATAAACTCTATTATGTACTCGTACATTTACATGATAGACCACTCTGTCGTGAGAGTCGTTAATTTGTTTATAAATTTACTACTATTCAGTCATGTAAATAACAATTGCAAAAAATATTACGAACAGCGTGGCAAGAAACATATGGGTCTAAAATGCAAAGGGTCCCAGGTTGAAGCTTGAACGTACTTTTTATTTCTTTTTTCTTTTCGAGGGGGAAACCTTCAAAAGGTACCCGGTGCCGTGGGAGCGACACGGGGTATGTGGGACTTTTACCGCACTAAAACCCCCCCGGTGGCCGTCCTCGGCGCTGCGTAGAGGACTCCGGGATCTCCAAAGGAACGCGACCGGAGTCCTCTCAGCGCACTGCCCCGCCGGGCTCCGCCCAGGTGACACCACACCGTCTGGTGTATACGACGGAATGCGACCACACATACCGTCGTCCTTCCCGGGGTCGCTAGCCGGGTGGTTCGAGCTCCCACTCTTGCCGCCCGTAACCCCGAAAGCCCCTTTTAGTCGCCTCTTACGACAGGCAGGGGATACCGTAGCCCTATTCTGGTCCCGGAACTACAGGGACAAGCTTGAACGTACTATCTATTTCTCAACTTATCTACGTATGTATTTATCAATCTATATCCATGACATTCACAATAAATATAAAGTGTGGACTGTGTGATATTTATTTATAATGTTGACGCCTTTAATTTTTAAAACGCCTATACATTACCTTATCTTAAGCGCCATATACCTACACATATCAAGCTATACCATGAATAATTGTCACCAAGTACCAAGGGACATGCACACGAGGCAGATCTCAGTAATCGTATGTACATAATGAAATGAGTGCAATATGCGTCCGCCCCGAGAGACGTGGACGTTCGACACCGTATAGTTAGCAACGTGGACTAGGTGAGGGATGCATGGATGTGGCATCGTTTTTTAAAGGAATTGTTACATAAAAATAAATGAAATAGAGTATATGAATTATATATATGTATTTTTTTTGGTTTTATTTTTAATAGTTGAATTGTAATACTAAGATTATGATGTTCGATAACAAGATTATGTTACAAGACGTAAATAAATAATATTCTAGTAATTAGTTAGAAAAATAATTATTAATGTAGACATGTTGTAAGTGTTTAATAAATAAGTACTTTAAAATAAAGTAAGTAGTTTATTTTCGTGTTCACATGTCTATTACTATTATTATTTTGTATTATTTAATATATTTAATCTTTTTTACAATATGGAAGTACGTAAAACTTATTTAAAATACAGTAGTTTTGTTTAAATTATTCATAAAAAAATAAAATTATGCAACCGATTAATAAAATAAAAATGTATATTAGACATGTAAGCTTTGAAGACACCTACAAATCGTAGTAAATCGTTGAGTACATAAACTCTACATCACGGAGAGATATTGTACAATAGGTTTAGAGATGTCACATCCAAATAACCCCATCAGTGTCGTAGCTCCACGCCGCAGGTCTCTAGAGAGACGGTCCCGTGCGATCTAGTCGTGATTTATTTGTCCCGCGCTGATGGCACAAGTGTGTTTACACCCGCTCTGTTTACTGTTCATTTATTTTTTAACACTGTTTGAAGTCGAGACAAAAGTGTTTTGAAAAGTGTTGCAGCCATAAAACTTGGCGCATGGCGAGCTTAGAAACTTTTAAAAGAATAAAGGTAGTATGTAGATATATATCGTGGCAGTGGTTGTAAAAGTATGGCCATTTTTATTTCTGCCTTGTTGTATTATATGAATGTTATATCTACTCTAAATTGAAGAGTGTATCAAAGGAGACTCAGTAACCAATAAGTAACTCTGAAAAACTATAGATACCTACTAAAATTAAACTGTCATAATTATTTTTGGTCTATCTAATTTTGTGTTATTTTTTTATAAAATGATGTAGGAATTAGCTTTGAGTTATGTAGATTAGCGAATTTTACAATTGCATAATAGAATAATCATATTAACATTGGTAAGTAACCCTTACATGTAATATTCTTTATAAACGGACGTTGTGTAATAAAAATTTAAGGTAATTTGTTTCGATTAAGGACTGTGAAAGCGGATATGAATGCCCGTGGGATATGCAAATAAAAAGCGTTAGTATTCGCATTTATAATTCGAATCCGACCGAACTTAGCGAATTTCCTCCCCCAAGCCGCACACAATTGACGTTTCGCCCGCCAACCCCGCTTTGTGCGTGCGACGTGAATGCGCCGCCTAATCTCGATCACGTGTCCGCCACGCGCGTCTCTGCACACGACAACCCGTGTATGTGCAGCTTTATAAATGTTTTTTTCTATCGCCAACCACTGTTCTAAATTCAAACGTTACTCTCAGACTTACGACACAATGTCTTCTATTAAATCTTTGGTGGTTATAACGTAAGTGGATGTCGCTTTAAAAAAGCGTGTCCTTTATCTTAACTGATTGGATAATCTGTGCTCAAACGTTATAGTATATCGTATCGGAAACTGAAATGTAAGCTCAAGTTTCTGATTAAGTTCTGGTAGGGGCGTTATCCGTATAAAAATTATAGTGATTTTTGACGTAGAACAGGGTATCCTTTGTTGCGATTTTTGACGAAATCTGACAAAAACGCAAGGATGTTATGTAATTATTGGCTTTGTTCGTGCAGGGGTTTTGTTGAGTTGCCAGCGTACTAATAATTACAAAGACCATAATAATATAGTAACAATAGACAACCAATCAGTGGGGGAAACATGATAATTTGGTAACTTTAACAATTATGTATTATTCTGTATTTTTATAACATTAATACAACTGATGTAGAATAAGCTAATTTGCTTGGATGAGCTGATATAAATGCCAACAACGTGATGACCATTAACCCAATACTGCTCATAAGCAATGAGTGCGAATCTCTTTCTAAATTGAGCATAGATTAGTAAAGATACTTCGCCGCCTTGAAATTGAATGAAGCCGCAAATGGCTTATTATAGTAAGTTCTTTTTTGAATTCTTGACAAATAAAAACATTTTAAGAGATTTTAGAGAATAAATAACTAATACTGCGTAATTTTCATGATAATTAAATAATTTATAATAATAATTTCAAATATTTTAGGGACATTTTAGCACGGAGACGTGGCAAAATTTTTTTACGCAACTGTTTCAATTCTCAAAACTGGGTACATTTTCTTGTTAGGAGTGAGTAATCTTTACTAATCTATGAAATTGAGAGAGATTTTACTAGGTCATAGTATGATGATTTCTAAATACTTGATTAGTAGACTTTAAACATTTTTGGAAATTCATTTAGACCTCTCGGAAATAAAGTAAGTATTCTCGGGATGTTTTTCTTCACTATTTCTTAAGACCTTATCAGTAAAGGAACATAATTTAATTTCTAAAACATAGGTCTTTATTAGGTACATACTCCAAAAAATTACTAGTGCATGCTAGGAATTTGAATCCTGAACCGAATTCTCGTTAATAACATATAGTCAATAATCGTTCCTACCATAAGAAGACTAAAAGTTATAAACTCGAAATTAATTAACAAATTATCTCCACATAATTAAAAACATTATTTTTATTTAAGGCTCCGTATAGATAAACACTAAGTAAACACGCTGCGCCAGCACTGCGACCCCGATTTGCGCAAATATTAAACAGTTTGACCCCCGCATATAAATGAGGTATTTCCCGCGCTGCCGACCAGCCCGCCACCTGATCACATATTCATAGGGGAATAGATGCTAACATTGAGATTTTTGTATAATAAACTTTAAGGGTGAAGATTTTGAAAGTACTGGCTGTTCCGGACAGGGTGGGTACTATTTTTTGGGTTCCGTAGCCAAAGGCTAAAAATCCAATTACTAAAGTTTCGCTGTCTACCTATCTGACATAGGGCTCTGTCTCTTGAATCCTAATAGCTCTTTCTGTCACTTGAAATTTTCTTAGGATCGTAAAGCAAGCTTCAAACAAGTTTTTAAAATTTCTAACTAACTCCATAATGAACCGGGTTCCTACCTGAGGCGGGTCAGTGATGCGTTGTCATCTACACCGAAATTCAAAAACTGCTGCTGGAAATAGGTGTGGCGGTGGTACTCCTAGGCATACCTACTACTCGTACTAGGTATATGTATTTAGTTCTATATAATACACGTAGTTAAAATGCTCATTTTCTATATTTACTACATACATAGAATAAAGAAGGGTTGACAAAACTCACAACAAAGGATTTTGCAATACTAAAATACTACTATCCCGAGAAATAAATAAAGGGTGGGAGGGATGAAGTTCTAAACCCAGTAATCCAAGTAGTAAATCCTTAGTAATGGATAACTCCTTACTAATCACACTACAATAGCGCAAATGTTGAACCGAATAACTAAGGAAATAAAGTTTATATTGCAAAGGTTATGTAGAAAGGGTGGTTCCACGGGGTGGTTATTTGTCGAGGATTTGAATAGCAAATGCTGATATGATAGTTCAAATATTTGCTCGCGATGTACTCGATACTGACGCGATGTGATTAAATATGGATTTAAATATTTATGTTCGCATTACATGCAACGAAATGTATTTTATGATACGAATTTTGTTATAAGATTCAGTTTGTTTGTTTATTCCTGGGCAGGCGTCGTTTTTAGGGTTCCGTACTCAAAGGGTAAAAACGGAAGCTTATTACTAGGCCTACGCTGTCTGTCCGTCTGTCACAGGGCTCTATCGTGACCGTGAACTGTAATAGATGGACACTTGAAATTTTTACAATATATGTATAATGGTTCGGAGGCCAAAACTCACTTTGGGTATATAATAAAAAAGTTTAAGATAAATGTGTGTCGCCATACAAGAAACCGCTAATCAACGTTTTTCGCTTTATATATAATAATTAACCGTAATAGGTAGATAGTTAAATTATTCACAGTTATAATAACAATTACTAAGAATAAAAAATAAATTAAAATGTTGCCGGTACGGAACCCTCCGCGTGCGAGTTAGACTTCCACTTGCCAATTTTATATTGCAGAAATAGCAAACTATCATACAGTTTCACAGTTTAGTTGAAATGTCCTAACACCAACCTTACCTTACCAAGACGGTCTTACTACGTAAGGGTTGGTAAGGAAAACTCACATCAACTACAGTAAAGTGCAGGACAATATCCGTCCCGTACGAGCATTCATAAATCTTAATTAAATTTAAGCAAAAAAAATCTTGGGCTATAGATACATATTAAACCATTAATAACTATATTCCAAAGTTATAAAAGTAGTCAAAATTTAATCAGAAAATTTAATTTTCTTAATTATAAATTAACTTTAAAGATTTTTGATAATCCTTTTTTACAAGCGGGTTAAATCAAGTGTAAAATACAAAGCTTGGACCTACGTACAATGTGCTTAGTGCTCTCAAAACTCGAGTGTTATAAAAATTATCCTCCATATTGTAAGTTTGAGGGCCCTTAGCAATATTTGGGCCCGAGGCTACAATATGGCTACAGTGTGGCCCGCTGTGCTCAGTTTGCTCAGTGAAGAGATCGTCACTAGCGTTCCATTAGGTTAGGGGGGTTTAAAAAGTGCGTTTATAGTGAGGTAGAATTTCAGCACGGGTTTAATTTTTTTCGTTTCATAACATAGGAGTAGCAGACGGGCATGCAGTCCACCTGATGGTAAGTGGCTACTGCCGCCCATGGACATCTGTAATCAACCCCAGATAGGATTAGATAGTCCTACCCGAGGTCGGCCACAGATGCGCCGCTACTCCTGAGGACTAAGCTGGAACGCCTCGGAAAAGTATGTCTCCCTTACCACACCCTTCAAAACGGAACACAGCAGCGCCTAACACTGCTGTTATTAGGCAGACATAGGTGTGGCGGTGGTGCCGACGGAGTCGAACCACAAAGAGCTCTACCACCTTTGTGGTTCTTTTTATGGTAAAGTAGCTTTTGCAACAAAGATACTATTCTGAATAGAATATTGCTGTATACTAAACGATCGTGTGATCCACCTGATGGTAAGTGGTCCGTGCCGCCCACGGACGGTCCTATCAAAAAACCGGTGTCTAAAGTAGTCACCGCAAATGTAACCTAGCCGGCATTGGTGTAAAGGTATAGTCCACGCCAAACTGCTGGTCGGCTCTGAACGTGTTGCGTATGGCGATGCGATTCATTTCTATATTCAAAGCGGACTAGCTGTTTTACGCGGACTATATCAAAACACAAGAACTGCTTCATGCTAAAATAGGTGAGACGGTGGTACCTCCCAGTCGAACCACCATACTGGTTTCGCCACCTTTCAAAACAGATTTTTCGTAAAACATTTTATTTAAATTATTGTAATTAATTTTGGAGATGATAATTAATTTACCTAAGGAGGTACATCCATGTCTCTCTGTGAAATTATTCATCCACTGCGGTTACCAAAACGCTTAATCTCAACGAAGCTCAATCTCATTTACAGGGGTCGTCGATAGATGGGATTATAATTTGGTCATATGTTGCATTACTTCGTATGATGCGCGCATCTGTGATCTGATAGATACAAGTGGTTGAAGCACATGTAAAGAGCTGAGGGAAATTTATATTTAGTCAAGGGTGCTTGAGTACAAATAGGAAATTGTAGCAAAAGTTCCAAAAGGGTGGAGTTTTACGCGGCTATGAATTTGTTGAACTTTTATTGAAGAATGATTTGATTAATAATTTTTTATAAGATTCATCTGATGTTATGCGGTCACTACACCTGATGGGTAAATAGTATAGCAATATAAGCCCTATCTCAGGTATTATATAGGAATGCTATCTGAAAGATAACACAACGCTCAAAGCTTTAGTAGCCCGAATTTGACACATGAGTTCTTTATACAATAAGATTGACTGACCCTTTCTTGAGCAATATCCCTAAAATAGCCCTATACCCCACTATTTTGTAAATAATTAACATAATTTGTCCTTGTTATGTGTGTGTACAATGCATTTCGTAATAAAGTTATTTCTTTCTTTTTTCTTTCTTTCAATAGGAAAGGGTCAGTCAGTGTGAATCTGGGACTGTCTCTTTATAGTAACGGCAATTTTATGGATGATACCAAAAAATTGTAATAAAACTTTTTTGTATAAGTTTTTTTAGGCTTCTTGGAAACGGTTTCAGTAGTTTCAACGGGACTTATACAAGAAGATAAAAGATAGAATCTTTACAAATACTAAATATTTTATTTCAAAATTAAATCGGCTCATTCAACCAGATGTAATGAAAATTTCAGCTTTACAATTCAATTTCAACGAATCAGACGTGACTCTACAATGGTAAAGTTGTTATCTATAAGAACATCTTATTAGTATAATGATGTGTGTCACACTAACCACCCTTTTTAACCTTTCCAAGGCAATCACCACCACACTGTCATTACGTTGATGGAGGATTACCGTTTGTACTACAATTATTGTAAGAGGCCTAATTATTGCACAAAACATGCCTCTTCATAGACCCTCCATGCGGTGTGCATTCTACGCCTATTTAGAACACGGGACTCATAGAATAAGCAGGGGATAAAGTAGATGTGTCAATTGTTATCCTTTTGTGCCTATGACTGTTTTAGTCTAAGCTACTACTGTTTTTATTGTTGTACGTCTTGACAGCAACAGACAAAATATAGATGAATAATATGAATTTATGATTTTTCAAACCTTTCAAATCTTACAAAACTAAACTTAACAATTAAAACGTAGGTAGTATTTGAGTGTTTACAATTCACATAATATCTATTTTCGTTATGTTTTTTTACTTCAGCGCTGTCATGACATACCTAAGTAAGAATTAAAGATTATTTATACGCTACTGACGAGATGTGATTGAGTGAGTGTGAACCAAAACTCCAGTTTGGTTTATCTGCGACATTAACTTCATTGTCTCTGAGAGACAAGAAACATATACGTATAATTGTGTGATGTTTGTCTAGTTCATCTATAAATGAATCGTGTACAAAACAAATCGGTACAGGGGGAGGCGTGGCGCCCCGCGGCGCGCGTCTGTCGTCGTGTTGCCAACAACAGAAAAATTATAATTCTAACAATTGTGGCCTATTGTGCTGGCAACCCCGATGACAGGTCGCCGTTGGACACATGTTTCGGGCATTTTGGGGCAATTCCTCCGTTAATGGGCGGTGTTCTAATGTGCTCCCGAAATTTATGACGTAGGGTACCACCCTCGGCTTGCTTTAACGGTAACATTACCTTAGTTATGACAAATATTGGAAGATATTTTCTTATTTTTCCCGAAATTTGTTTAGGAAAGGAACTTCTTCATAAAGTGCTGGTCGCTATAACGTATTGTGGTTAATTATTCTCAGCACAAACTTAACAATAGATATTTTCAAGATAAGAAATAGCAAAGTTATTCTTGTAAAGCCATTTGAACCTTAAACATTCGTTAAAATCAATTCAATTGAATACCAGTTTCAAAATTACCTCGCATGATATAAAATATATGCTATTTTAGAAATTTCTTTCATTATCGTTTAAATTTGAGTCACATACAAGTAAAAATATTTAAAATTGTTTAATCCTGTACCATAAATGATCATTTTACAATGAGCTATCAGACACATCTTAATCTATTCGAATAAATTGGTACTGTAAATATAGATATCGAATAAGTATTAATGTGTGAGTACTTATTACAAAGGGCATACTGGCCACATGTCAAACGTCTTTAGATATTATTAGTAGCATTTGAAATTAAAAGGTATAATAAATTACATTTTTGTTAACAAACTTGTACCGTTTAGTGAATAAGTTCCTTTAATTATTAAGCCTGGACTTAAGCAGCTTTTGTTACTTTTGGCTGTTTATTTCGCAAAGGAAAATCTGTTTGAAAGGTGGTACACTTTGTTGGATTGTAGTGGTACCGCTAAACCTAATTCTACCGGCAATGGTACCTAGTAATGTAAAGTTGTCATGTTTTCATTTAAAAGGTGTGGTATGGTGCACTTAAAGATATGAGTCGTTCCAGGCAAGAATGTTGCAAATATTTTAATTGGTGTGAGAAATTGTGAAGTTTCCATATATTTGGATATGTATATGGCATCCGTATTATCATTTTCAGTGCACGTAGTCATGTGAATGTGATAGTCTTTAAGAAAGAAAAGAGTTTTGAAAAATCTTTCCCTATCTTTCATCTTCGCTGAATAATGATCACCTGTGCAAAAAATCATAAATACTACACCACCGGTTTTAGTTGGTTTTTAATTCTTCGTCATATAACCATTACTGTCCCACTACTAACTCGAGTCTCCTTAGAGTCAGAGTGTTATAGGACATAACCCATCACTCCAAGATGGAATTAGTTAACTTCGCATGCTTTTGAGGACTCTTTCTTTACTTTATGTAGATAGGTTTCTTCACGATGTCACCTACACCTTTAAAGCAAGTGATAATTATTTCTTAGCAAAATTTTATCCGCTTCGTTCACATTAAGAGGTTTTTATCTATCCCTCGAGAATGGTACATTTGTTCGGGATAAAAGGTATTATATGTCCTTTTCTGAACTCTCAACAATGTGTGCACATTTATTTTATGTAGTTAAGGTTTGAAGGTGAACCCTTTGTGGTTCGACTCCGGCGGCACCACGGCCACACCTATTTCTAACTTATAACAGCAGTGTTAGGCGCTGCTGTGTTCCGGTTTGAAGGGTGTGGTAAGGGAGACCGACTTTTCCGAGGCGTTCCAGCTTAGTCCAGTAGTTTCCAGGTAGCGCCGCATCTGTAGCCGGCCTCAGGTAAGAATATCTAATCCTATCTGGGGTTGATTACAGATATCCATGGGCGGCAGTTGCCACTTCCCATCAGGTGGACTGCATGCTCGTCTGCTACTCCTATATTATAAAAAAAAGCTAAGGCGTGAAAGTGTACCAAAAAAAATCACTAAGAGGCATATAATCTTGAAAATCTGACATGTCTGGGAGTTTATAAGCACAAGATTATATTTCTAAGTAGGTAGTACTTTCGAAACTTGCCTATCGTCGCTTGAGGTCAAAGCTCAGGTACAGAACTAGACAAACCAGTCGGCCTGCTTTGTGAATGAACTCTCATCGTCATTAATCAATCAATCATTGATTATTTTTTGTATGATTGACGCTTAGACAGAGGCAGCCAAATGAGGTAGAAGCATCAATACGCTTCAAGGCCTTATCGTGTGAGTGTGTTAGGCAATATAGTTTGAAGATTTTTTTGATCGTTTTATATGGTATGTCGTTGAATTTTATGTGATATTCTTTATTTATATTATGAGTAGCAAGTGGGTATTGCCACCCATGGGACATCTATTGTTGTTGTGATTTACTTACCCTAAAGGACTAAGTTGGAACGCATTATATAAATATATGTATAGGACTTATTACACCTCTCAAAATCCGAACAGTGTTTAAGACTGTTGAACAGAAATAGTGACGGTAGTACCTTTGAAGTCAAAGTACGTAAGTTCTACCATCCTTAAAAGACTAATTGTTATGTTTGTATGAATGGGTAATTTTATACAAAGTTTTTAGAGTTAAAATGCTAAGTCTAATTTTGGAAATAATTTGCGTATTAGAAAGGAATTAGGTACTAAGATATATTTTACGGTTTATGTATACGGTAGACATATAAAACCAAATTTGCTATCGATGGTTTATTGTCAATTCACATAACGAGTGAGAACGCTTAATCCAAATTAATCCCATCAAACAACATACCTAACTCGTTACCAGGCATTATTCAAATTTAAATGCCTCTTTTCTCGATTTATTCCGTCATAAAGTCAATACCGATCCCCCATAGCATCGCATTACAGCTTATCTGCGGATGTTGCAGGCGTCTGCACCCTTCGAGCGTTATCGCGACACTGCCAGATTTCGTAACAATAACCTCCCCTATCCCCCTTTTTATCTTTACAACAATCGGTGGGGATGCGTTCGAAATTCGAAAACTAAAAATATTTTTAATGTTTCGTGTAGTGCAGTGAGGGAGGAAAATATTTTATAATGTAGTGTTGTCATGTGTGATACTTATAATAGTGAGAAATTTCTTGTTAGAAGCCGTATGTACAAGTAGACTTCATATTGAGGTACTTGTAATACTAAGGAACATTTCTAACAAGATGAAATACATGATGAAATACCTAGTAAACATAAAATTATTAAATACTAGTAAATTAATAAATTGCCATCGTTCATCTATATACATACCTCGTCATTTTTATTTTTATTTATTTTATTGTATTTTGGACACAGACAGTCATGTATTACATTACAACATCTTAAACTAACTTAATATATATTATTCTAGACTTTGAGTGCCAACAATTTGTGTATTAAAAATACATTAGACAAGTTTTTAAGATATTGAATTGTATCTCAAGGTACATTTTAGTGTGTTTTAGTAGTTACATATTACAAGGTATAATACATTTTTTAAATAAGGATTAATTAACTTTTACTTTAAATTTACTAGTTTTTAAATATTGAATTGTATCTCAAGGAACATTTTAGTGTGTTTAGTAGTTACATATTATAAGGTATTATACATTTTTCAAATAAGGATTGATTAGATTTTACTTTAAATTTACAAGTTTTTAAATACTGAATTGTGTCTCACGGTACATTTTATTATGTTTTGTAGTTACATATTACAAGGTATTATACATTTTTTCAAATAAGGATTGATTAACTTTTACTTTAAATTTAGAGATAGATTGACAAAAAGGATCAATATGACCAATATGTTCATTGTAGGCAGCCAAGCAACGATTGAAAAATGAGTTAGAGGTGAATTGAGTACTTGATATAGGAACAGCAAATAAATTATTAGGTCATATATATCTATATATCCTAAGTCACAGATAGCTTAAAAGAAATACCGAATTATGTTCTGTTTAATTATTGATAAAAAAAATCTGTACCTAAACGCGGATTGAAAGGAATAAAATAATAAATAAATAATCATATTTTAATTTTTCAAAATTACCATCACATTCTTATTGCATTATATTCTGAGTAGATTTTCATCCCGTCAAAGTATTTACCACTGCCATAGATTATTAAAGATTACTCACTCCTAACAAGATAATGCACCCAGTTTTGAGAATTGAAATAGTTGCGTAAAAAAGTTTTGCCACGTCTCCGTGCGAAAATGTCCCTAAAATATTTGAAATAATTATT
The DNA here is from genome assembly GCA_014595695.2 of Epargyreus clarus clarus. NCBI lineage: Eukaryota > Metazoa > Arthropoda > Insecta > Lepidoptera > Hesperiidae > Epargyreus > Epargyreus clarus. The sequence goes on from JACTTY020000142.1 coordinate 244,305, forward strand.
TATTTAGTATGTAAATTATGCAGTACTAGTTATTTATTCGTAAATTTTCTCTAAAAATGTTTTTATTTGTCAAGAATTCAAAAAAAGAACTTACTAATAAGCCGTTTTTGGCTTCATTCAATTTCAAGGCGGCGAAGTATCTTTACTAATCTATGACCACTGGGCTTAAAAAACTGTTGACCAAAACTAACATACACAATTTATCAGCCAACACTGAACCCAGATTAAAACAGTCAGACCAGAAATTGGATTACGCTGGAAGTAATCGGCAATTGATAAGCATAATCGAATAGCATCCCTTGCGACGCCATACGGCGGTGCATCTGAGCACACCCTTGAGGGCGGTTAGCGTGCGTGAACATTGGGAACAACTGTTACGATACTGATATGTTTTGTATTGAAGATTACGTCTACGAAACTGGTGGACGGATGAATGAACTAGCAATTAATTCATCAGCCCTTGTGATGCGAAGGACTGAAGTATGTAGTCGATTTTTTTCTTTATAATTTAAGTGTGTTGCGAGAAGTAATCGTAATTATAGTACAATATAGAATAGAATAGATAATCTTTATTGCACACTTACAGTTGAATTTAAACAATAACTAATATAAAGTTACATTATTTTTATAAAGAGTCACACACGACATAGATAATTCTAGTTTATTAAACACTATTAAAAACTTAAGTATGAAATCTAATTTCATAAATAAGTCATATGCCTGATTGGGAATTGAACAGGAATATTTTGGTACGCAAGCAGACTACTACACCATGCGAATCGTTTTTTTTATAAATCTATATCAAAGTAACCAATACTTTGACATTTAAAAAAAAATCTGAACATGGTTGAGTTATCACTATCATGTGAACGCATGTGGGCAACAGTTGCGGTTGTTTCAACTTACTGTACTGTACTTTTAAGTAGAAGAGAGTTTTTGACATAGGCAAATTAAAAATTAAAAAGTATATATATATATAATGTAATTTTAACAAAATTCTATACTTATTAAAATACATATACATAATATATTTCATTGGAGCAGCCGACGTAGGGCGGGTTACATAATCACATTTTTTCGCAATTTCCGGTATCCGAGCCGTACCGTAAGTTGTCGGAATTGTTAAGAATGAAATGAAGGGGTTTTTGATAAAAATACATAGCTTAGTCTTAAACCTAATAAAAATATAAATTTCAGGGGGAAACTGCTAATATAAATTTAAATTATATTGAATTCAGTAGGTACGGAGGTATAAAACTATGAAGACAGATAAAAGTTATTACCTATCATATAACAAATCAACAGACGTTATAATAGTACATTACAATACGAGTCAGAAAAACATTTTTCGTCCGCGTGTTGTATAAAATTTTATATTACGGAGTCGGAAATGGGGGTTTTGCGCACGCGAAGCGTGCGTAAAATTCGTAAGAGATAAATCTCTTAAACCGTAATAGTGCTTTTCGAAAATTGATAAGTGGAGCACTCCACGCTTTTTTCACAATTATACAATTTACTGTTCCTTAATTGATTCCTAGATTGAAAATTATTTTCTACTTTTTAGTTGATTTTATCATAAAAGCGTGATTTTTAGTTTTTTGAACTATATTTATTTAGTTAAAGATTAGTTTTATGATGTTAGAAAAAGTTTTCTTTTTGATTGACCTTTTCGTATTATTATTTTTCATTACTCCACTTAATTAGATCCTTATTAGACACCATACGGTAATACAATAATTGCATTTTTATCCAAATGAACTCGTTCGATTCTCGGAACAAAATATTGTTTTAATTATTTTAAATGTAAAGTTTTCGTCTTTATCAAAGTCAGGCTCCTTCAGCATTTTTGGATTTTTCTTATATCTTCAAAAATTGTATACCTACCTATACCTGTAAACATTGTATTGTATTAACTTGTATACATCCGTTCCTACTCAGAGTACCATACCTCATGACAAATATAATTTTGGCTTAACAATCGTAGCCTTTTAGTTTAGGGTTAAAAAAGCCATACAATGACACAATAGGGTGTCTTTTTAACACCAACAATTTGACGGGGCTGGTCTTCTACCCGGTAACGAAGGGTTGGGGACATTAGCAAACATTTTTTATTCTATTTTGACATGACAACACTGAGATTCATTGTCGACCGTAAATCAATTTGAAATTGGAAGACGCTTCTATTGTTGTATCGAAAATGATTGGGTTATTTATTATTGTAATGAATGAAGATTTTGGTCGATTTAATTGGATGGCGTCTTTAGGCGTCTATGTAGTAAAGTTTGAATTAACTTTCTTAATACAGGTTTGTATTGCGAAATGAAATGAATGTGTGTTCTTAACTATTTACTTATGTCCTATTAAGACGGCCGTACTTAGTCATTATTTTTACTCTTCTACCCATAGATTAGTAAAGATTACTCACTCCTAGCAAAAAAAGGTAACCAGTTAAAAAGTGTTAAAAAGAAATAGTTAAAAAGTGCTGAGTGCTAAAATGTCCCTAAAATATTTGGAATAATTATTTATTTATTATGTTAATTACGCAGTATTAGTTATTTATTCGTAAATTTTCTCTAAAAATGTTATAATTTGTCAATAATTCAAAAAAAGAACTTACTAATTAGCCGTTTGTGGCTTCATTCAATTTCAAGACGGCGAGGTTCTTTACTAATCTATGTTGTAATGAATGAAGATTTTGGTCTGTCGATTTAATTGAATAGCGTCTTTAGGCTATATAGTAGATAAAGTTTAAATGAAATTTCTTGTTTAATACAGTTTTGTATTGCGAAATTAAATGAATTGTGTTTAATTATTTACTTATGTCATATTAAGCCGGACCTTCCCGTACTTATCGTTGGTTTTTTTTTCACTCTTCTACCCTACATTAACAAATTGTATAATTTTAAGATTTAAGATAACGTGTGAATTGTGATCTAAGTCATCCATTAATGATTTCATTTTCTTCAATTGGCAAATGTGTGCCATGATTTTTACATTATTATGCTTAGCTATGTTGCTGGCGATGTTACCTTGGCATCATGGAGGGGCAATGCTCTATTATTACAAAAAAGTTTTTTATTTTTTTTTCAAAGCAAGCCACGGAGCGACAATATCTTACTATTCGCTTTTAATCGGTTAGTTTTAGGTAATAAAGTTTCAGAATTCGTCGTATAATTTTTCCAACCCCTATTTAGTTGGCACAACTGTTGGTCCACACTGGCGACTTTATAAACGGCGTTTGTTGCAATGCCACAGATGCGCGGATGAACGATTAGATGCCGAGATTAGGGCCGCCACTTCTGTCCCTGGAGTATTAGTTTATGACAAATGTTTGTATGGATTTGTTTTGTTTTGGTGTTTTTGCATTCAATTTGTTTTATTTACTTCATACAGTCATTGCATGTAGTCATTGGATTAGGTAATACTAATAAATATTATTTACTTTTCAATACATTTTGATAACTCTATTAGAGTTTAAAAATGTAATAAGTACCAATAAACGTGTGTATATTAAAATTTTAATGTATGAGTTGTTGGTTAGAATAACAATGATATTCAATTTTGAGGTCTTACATTCAAATAGATACAAATTTACTATTTGCCAGAACGCATTTATTACACTGATATTTAGATTGCAGGTAAATAAGAATGTTTATATAATTCCCAATATTAAACATATCTAACGTAAAAAAATATCGCATATTAAAAAATAGAGAACCTTTATAACAGTTGTGAAACATTAAATGAACTGCAATTTAAAATTGAATTTCAACATCAATTTCCCGAGCCCGTATTGAAGCATCATTTTAAATGATTTCCAAATCGATTTTTTCGTATGATACAATTTGTCACTCGGGGACCGGGGGCGATTTAATGGGTCCTTTGTGAAGACACTTGTTAGGGTTCATCCACAACTCCAGGGTTTAATTGCTTGTTTACATTGACAAATGTTTGTCGAGTTTCGCTGGTGTTGTACTGTTTGCTTTTAGTTATTTTAATCGGTGGGTTTATTTAAATATACGATATTTTTGGGTTTTATTTTTATACTGTTTTATTTTTACTGTAATAAACGCAGTCAGTTTCCAATTTGCCATTAAATTTATGCTTATACGATTTTTTAAGTTTTTTGATACTTATAAGAAAACGTTTTTTTCAATCCTAAGTACGAGTATACCGGAACGGTACATATTCTTCTCAAAAACGACGAAGGATAGAATGATAGCGATTATATGTATGTCTAAAATGTGTTATAATGTTCTGAAACCTGTAGGTTTAATTGACCGAAGAACAAGGCTAGTGTGCTATTTAAAAATTCATTATAAGATATGAAATAAACTTAATCTCTACAATAACTTTAAGATGTAACCCGTTTACATCAAACTAGCAGACACAAGCGCAAGAAACAGGATAAGATTCCATCATTTACATTAACAGAAAGAACAGTTAGAACAAAATGAACGAGCTGAACCGTCTACATGCTCGCACACGGATCAGGCACTAAGCTAAAAGGATTTACCTAATTCGACGTGACGTCCCTGACGGGGAAAACGTAAAAAACAACTTGACAGCAACGCAATACGACATCGTTAAATCCCTACACCCGATAAAGATCTGTGACAACTTTACTTAAAGTAAAATAAAAAAGTGTCAGCCGACACCTGGGCTACTGTATTCAAATTAATTTTTTCTCGAAACCTTGCGGTTTTCGGGAAACCACCCTCGTAAGCTTGATAGTTTTTGTCATTTGTTTTTGTCGCGGGGTGAATGACTTGCGTTGGTGGGCGCGCTGATAACATCAAGGACGTATTAGGTTTTTGTGTATAAGGAAAATCCGCGAGAGCAATTGTTCTCTAAAAAAAACACTTTGATCCTGGTACCTACCGATACTTTATTGTTCATAGCATAACAATGTTCCAGCCATTGCTATACCATCTGATGTAAAGTGGTCACAAGCAGAGATCATGTTTTAACCATATATAGGTGCGTAAGAATGAATGATGTAGATAATGATGTGCCGAGTCGGCCATTTTTGGTTTTCGAGTATTTTCCAGTCCAATGTATTCACAAAATAGCATGGAAGAGAAAAAAAAAACAACACTCACTAAACAAACTTAAACAAGTTACTTGTACGAGTAGTAGTTGTAGTGTACTGTAATCACCAGGGGATGTGAGAGGAGCGTAAATTGGTCCCCCCAGCGCAGAGCCCGATAGAAGAGCATCGCGTTAGGAGGACTCCGGTTGTGTTCCGTTGGAGATCCCGGAGTTCTCCACCAAACGTTGAGGACGGCCGCCGGGAGGGTTTTAGTGCGGTAAAAATACCACATAACCCGGCGTCACTCTCATGGCGTCGGGTACCTTTTGAAGGTTTCCCCCTCGTCAAAAAAGGTGCGTAAGAATGAGTGACGTAACATTAAGTTATACTTACGTTACTTTGCAAATTTATAGCGATAGTGGAGTCGTAATTGATTCAAGGAGTGATCGCATTTATTTTTTTACTTTTATAACAATTACTGTTTCATTAATTAAGTCAACACACAGTTAATTACTACACAAGTACGATAAATAAGTAGCCGTATTTCGAAAATTATTGAAACAAAATCTCTTTAAAATTAATTGTGATAAAAAATATTAAAGTCTGATAAAAAGTACTTGACTTGCAGACATAATAATATGTAGCTGTAGACAGCTACATATTATTATTAGGGCTGCCTAACGAAATAATGTATGAAATTGGTTTTATATTAACTCTTATTTTTTTCTTATCCCTAGGCACTTGGTAAGCGTGTGGGAAGTTCTCATAAAATTCCATTAGATAGGTAGGTACTAGGCGACCAATTTAAAGAAAATAAAAAAGTATATCAGACAAGTAATTAATTTAAAAATCAAAAACCCGACTGCACCAAAAAGGCTGAAGTAGAATTTCCAAAAGCAGTGAAATAGGCATTTAATTATTTTTATCCAGAGAGTCAAATACTAAGTTTTATAGTAGGTGTCTGCTTCAAAAACAAAAGATGTTCAAACAATATTATCCTATTTTATCCTCATAGTGCTCATTTACGCTATATAAAGAACCTATGTGTAAAATTCCAGCACGCTTAAGTTCAGCGGTTTCCCTTTGCGTTGATCTCTGGCACAGCAACTCACTCATTTAGTCAGACAGTCATCTCGATGTGTATATACGAGTGTATATGTACTAGCTAACCCGGCAAACGTTGTGTTGCCATATAAATAAAAAAATGTTAAGAGTGAACAACCCTTATCACTTAGGGGTAAAAAATAGATAGTGACTGATTCTCAGACCCCAGACTCAGGTGAAAATCGGTGAAGCCGTTTCGGTGGAATACGGTAACTAACCCGAGAATTTTATATATACGATATATTATATAATGTATGTGTAATCTCCTCTTAAATTCCTTTATTTTGACACCCTACTCGATAGGTTTGGTTAACTTTTTTTAAAACGTGTTACTATTTCGCGAAAAAATCCACCATTTTCGGTCTATAAAATATATAACTTTAGTAAATCAAACTTTTGGTCATTATTTTACCTCGTAATGGGTCATTATTTTTATCTAACAAGCCTAATACAAAATTTCATATTGTTTGCTTCAAAATTGACGATTGTTCAAATGAACTTTTAACCCTTATTTTACCCTCTACGGGGTTGATTTTTCGGAGGGGGATAAATAAGTGCGTCCTTGTTCCTTTCCAGAAAGCCAAATATAAAATTTTATAGTAGTTGCTTCAAAATTAAAGGATTTCAAAAAAACTGATTTCCCCTATTTTACCCTCTTAAGGGTAGAATTTCCAAAATGACTTTCTTAGTACTGATTCACGCTATATAGAGAACCTTTGTGCAAAATTTCAGAACTGTGAGGTCCTTGGTTTAGGCTTTACGTTGATTTCTGAAAAATGAAAAAGTCATTTAGTTAGTCAGTCAGTCAGTCAGCTTGCTGTTTTATATATATACAAATATGTTTTTATAATCTCCGTTTAATTTCCTTTCATTTGATACCCTACTCGATAGGTTCGGTTAACTTTTTTTTTTAAATGTGTTACTATTTCGCGCCAAAAATCCGCCATTTTGACTTTTTTTTACTAACACCTATCAAAGGACACTCGGGTCATAGAGACAAATATAATGACACCTTAATTGTTGAAATTCGTCCAGCCGTTTGTTAGATCGGATCAAATAAAGAAAGACAAACATACAAGATACGCGCGAAAAACATAACCCTTCCTTGGCAGTCGGGTAAAAATCATTTGAAAATAATGTAAAAATGTAATTGAAATAAGCTTTTCAGGCCAATTTTAATACAGACCTGAAACAATCTTCAGTGAAAAATACTGTCCACTTATTCAAATATACCAAAAACGTCCTAAGTGATTGCAGTTCCCTACTACCAATATGTACCATATGTTATCATAATAAAGTAGGGATTTAAATATGGCATTGTTGAATAGATCTGTCGCGCCCATCCCATTATTGTTATGGGTTCGATCTCGGTAGCGGCATTGTATTCAAATTGTCAGAATTTAAATACAAAACCGCGATTAAGTGACGAAGGGCCATACAAGCTGATGCATCCGTTGCTAAGATTGGCATCTTTCGTTCTCGGCATTGGCATATTGGCATCTCTTTGAAAACGCAGCGTTTAAAACTCTACGTTTTGATATATCGACCTGTGAAATATATTTTTAATAGATTCAGTTCAGTTTTCATATAATTATTAATATGTAAAGATCTTACAAGAATAGTTAAACATTCATCTGTAGGTACATTTAAGAAGTCTAATAAATATAATCTTATTCATTTTCTTATTTTGTACTCTTATGTCAGGTCTTATTAGAGGATTTTACCTTTAATAATATATTCTAGTATTAATAATATATTTTAGTTATAAAAATACCTTTCTTTTGTACTTAGACATTAGTGCCTTCTTCTGTCCTTTGACTACAACTTTAAGGTTGTGGGTATGCAGACTTGTATGAGGCGTCTCTAACGCCGCGTTTTAACGCAGAAGTGCGTATACTCCAGAAACATTGTATCCTCCGCTTGGAAATCTCAGTAATCTGGGCACTGGATTGTGGCACTAATGTCACACGATGTAATTTTCGGATATATTTGCAAATTTTAAGCGTAGCGTTTTTGACGCCGCGTTTTAACGCACAAGTGCGTATACTCTAGAAACATTGTATCCTCCGCTTGGGAACCTCAGTAATCTGGACATTGGATTGTGGCACTAATGTCACACGATGTATTGTTCGTGCTTCCGGTTCAACTCTTTAGCAGATGATCTGATCTGATAACCGTATTTGCATTTTGGTGGTTCATTCATGGATTTGGGCGCAGGTACAATGACACAATACTGTCCATTCTGTTTTTCTTCACGCGTCTACGGGGGTTGATGATGTTTTTAGAGGTCTGTACCCACTTTGAAATAAGTATAGTATTGTTCCATTATTGTTTTTTTTTTAAATATAGGAGTAGCAGACGAGCATACAGTCCACCTGATGGTAAGTGGCCACTGCCGCTCATGGTCATCTGTAATCAACCCCAGATAGAGATATTCCTACCTGAGGTCGGCCGCAGATGCGCCGCTCCCTGAGGACTAAGCTGGAACGTCTCGGAAAAGTATGTCTCCCTTACCACACCCTTTAAAAACAGAACACAGCAGCGCCTAACACTGCTGTTATTAGGTAGAAATAGGTGTGGCGGTGGTGCCGGAGTCGAACGACAAAGGGTTCTACCACCTCCAACTTAATTAATTTAAACTAAATTTCTTACTTAGTAGTGTATCTGCGTTCACAAATATGAGGTAATTGTGATAACTAAAACTCCGTTCAAATTGGATCACTAGTTTTTGAGAAAATCGCGGACATAAAAGTTTACATACATACATAGATACATACATAGTGGTCGAATACAGGACCTTATTTTTCGAAGTCGGTTACACAGTAGGATAATATATCTATGGTTAAAAATAGTATCGAATACCTACACTATTCAAGTTGATAGCTCATTTGTCATTACAATGAGAATTCACTTATCGTACAATTCCAATTGTAAAAGAACAAGGTTTTTAATGATATTTTCTGTTAATCTTTATGTAGCTCATAGATTAGTAAAGATTACTCACGCCTAACAAGAAAATGAACCCAGTTTTGAGAATTGAAATAGTTGCGTAAAAAAGTTTTGCCACGTCTCCGTGCTAAAATGTCCCTAAAATATTTGAAATAATTATTTATTTATTACGTAAATTACGTAATTATTACGTAAATTAGTTATTTATTCGTAAATTTTCTTTAAAAATGTTTTTATTTGTCAAGGATTCAAAAAAAGAACTTACTAAAGTAAGCCATTTGTGGCTTCATTCAATTTCAAGGCGGCGAAGTATCTTTAGTAATCTATGATGTAGCTTAAGTATTTATTTATAAGGTTTCTTTCAAGCTGTACCTAGGAATCAAATAATTGCTGCTTATTCAAACGTCGTAGCTGCTAGTTTTTGTACGCAGATATTTTAAAGAAAGGTCTATAGGAGTCACTTAGATAATTTATTTATTTACTCTTTATTGACCATGTTAAAAACAGTGTGGTACAAAAGGCGGACCTAATGCTGAATAACATTTTCTCCCAGTCAACCTTAGGAATGTGCAGAAAAATTGAAATTGAATTGAAAAAATTGAAAAATTGATTATTGTTGTTAAACGATAGATTGATACTTAATTTAAACAATTACAGACTACTTAAAATATCATTCGAAGCCGGGAAAAAATCAACGAACCCCTAGTGTCATATGTGAAAGATAGAGTAATAAATTAATATAGAAAACAGCACCAATGAGTATGCTACTTTACTTCCTACTAAACCTAATAATAATAGCTAGAACAATTTCTAAAAATACAACTTTTTTATTGAATTAAAGTGGTCGGTTATAAAAAATATAAGCGTGAGAAAAAGTTCAAAGATCCATTCGACGTGTGCTATATCACACGTTTTATAGAGTAGGGATTTCTATAATAAATCCACTAAGAGATCAATACATACCAATAAATGTTTTAAATCGCTGGTGTCAGGCAATGTGAGGCGTGCCAAAGATTAAAAATGGGTGGAGAAAGTGCAAAGGCAGAATGTGAGTGGAAAAGAAATGCCTAAACCTTAATTGGGCGGGTAAAATTTAATGTTTAGTACATAAAAGTAGGTTAATCTTAGGGTTGTGTTGGTTAAATTCACATAAATTCTGATTTATATTTATGAATTATAATACTTAAATAATATGATTAAGATTTTGTGTTTTTCAATATCGTTTTTAGTTTTGATTGCTTCGATTTTAAGCAGTATTAATCCGTTAGGGTCCGAAATTTGAATCCCAAGTTAGACTCTGATTATGCACCTTTTTAAGTTATTTGTGTGTTACAAATTAAATATCAACTAAATTACGACAGATTATAAATGTCACCTAAAATATTAAATTAGTTGTAATCCAACGCTTCAAAGTAAACGTAATATAGGCATAATACATTACATTATTATGTAGTATAAATTGATCCGTCTGCACAAATTAAATGTTCTTTGGCCACATCTCGTATGTCACTCGGATTAAGCGCGCGCGCAGGTAGTTCGAATGAATTGTCACTGTCTGCCACTGACAGCCAGAACAGGGCTGCCCATTCATCAATAATATTTCATCCATTTTTTATGTTTATCCATTAAATAGAAATGTATTCGCAATTTATACAAGTTAACGTATGGATTTTGTATAGAAGGTTTAATTTTATTTTTAGTATTATTCTCTTCTTCACCAATTTAGTTAACCATGTTTAATGAATGAACAGAATTGGGGCAATATATGCTTTACTATTACTTTTAAACTAGTAGTTCCAAAATTATGACATTTGTGTATCCTTAACCTTTATATAGGTAAAAAGAGTGTCGTATCTAGTAGGTAGGTATAAGTATCTGAATCTTATATTGTTAAATAGAGTCATAGGTTTATTAAACGATCACAAGTCCAGCAGTGGCACAAATATGACTTGATATTGACAATTAAATGGCTTTTTACGCGATTGTGAATGACAGAGGAGTATAAATGAATCGATAATAACACCGCTACTAATCACTATTTTTCAAATTAATTTGTAAAATAAATCGATGGGTTCGACCGATATTTGGCCGAATCCAAAACTTTGACCAAAACCACTTTTGGCCGAATCTTGGTCGAATAGATTTAGAACACCTTAATCAGCATATTTATTTTTTGTTGCACTTTTGGCTATATGTGTATATTATATATTGTAACCCACAAATCGATTAAATAAAGATGATTATGATACCAAATCCGAAACTTGGTTTATCAGTAAGTTAATTAAAATAATTTTTATAGCGTAAGTATTACCCGATATCATCGTATTTACTATAGATTCAGTGCACTTGCAATCATTAAGCTCTATCATAAGCCTATAATTTTGCCTTTGATCTGAGGTAAAATTCGCCAATTAAAACTTAAGATACATTACAGGAAGCTTAGCTGAATTGAAGTCGTAGCTTATTAACAAAGTAGCAGAAGTAATTTAATTTTTACGCTATTGAGGTAATAAAAGTATACTTATAAAGTAAGCGTGGTCAAATATGAGTGAAATCTAATTTTGAGACTAAGTGAAATCTAATTTTGAGACTAAGTGAAATCTAATTTTGAGACTAAGTGAAATCTAATTTTGAGCTTAATGTGAAATCTAATTTTGAGACTAAGTGAAATCTAATTTTGAGACTAAGTATCTAATTTTGAGACTAAGTGAAATCTAATTTTGAGACTAAGTGAAATCTAATTTTGAGACGTTATCTTTTTACAAGGCATTTGTATTATTTTGTAACATAGGAGTATTCGATGAGCATAAATCCATCTGATGGTAAGTGGCTACTACCGCCCATGGACATTTTTGTAATGTACCCCTGATAAGATTAGATTGCAACCCGAGGTCGGCCGCAGAAGTATGCGTCCCTTACCATTCTTCAAACCAGAACATAGCATCGCTAACACTGCTGTTGTTAGGAAGAAATAGCTGTGGGTGCGGTTCGTCCTGAGTCGAACCATAGAGGGTCCTACTACTTTCAAATCTATTAGTGATTTATATTTGCGAATTTATTTACGAATTTTGTTGTTAGTATTGAAAATAAATATCGTTTACCAGTATTTCAGGTAGGTTATATAATACTTATATAATATAGTTATGCTTTTAAGAATAAATATAATTAAACTCAATGCTGTTATTTTAAAAATATTTGAACGAATATACAAATAGCTTCATAGCTAGAAAAGTGACATTTGCAGTGCAGAAATGGATTCAACTCAAAACGTGTAGTTAGTTGCAATCTTCAAGCACTCAACGGTACGTTTAGCCTTTAATCTGATCCGGGGCAAAATTGCCCATTCAAGACTTAAGCTAGATTAACGAACGACCTCAAAATCAGCTGATGTAGTGGCGGAGTCATTAGGCAAGTTACTTAGCGGAATATAGTCGGTGGCATGCAAAATTTTGTCTGGCCACTCTCGGGGACTAATGATCGGCGTGCAGATAGCACTGCGGCCGCCCTCTCATCCCGCCGCTAGGGTTGCCAGATGCGAGATTTATTGGTATTTTTTGGGAAAAAGTTAGGATTTTTTTGTATATGATGAATATATTTTTAACAGTGTTAGTATTAAAACAACATCTACTTTAAGAAACAATTAAAATGTAAGTTTTTTTAACATGTTTAAATCCTGTATATAAAATTCATAATGTTAATAAAATCTAGAAAGTGTCGTCATTGCTTTGTAAATATAATATAATAATATGAATATTGTATTTTTTTAAAGTTCATATTATAATAAAACGTTTGAGTTAATAACAATAAAACTTTACTTTTATGTTATATGTGTACGAATGTACGTACAGTATTTCAAGAAAGTAAGAAATATAGCATAAATAACTGAAGTTGTAATAAATATTCCATAAAATGGACTAATTAATAATTTTAACCAAACAAACCCTACGATATTCTAGATTACAGAACCATCTGCACATAATCACGTGTTATTTAGCCAAAACTTTCACGTTAGTGTAACTCAGTTTGCGCTATTTTTCCCAACAGACAACCCTACGCTCCGGCGTCTAGTTCTGTAATGAAGCAATTTAAATGCATGAGGAGGGCGCGATAGGCGCTTGGTGGGGAGATACATACTAGAAACAAAACGTCATAAGTCCAATTTTCGTACTACAGAAACTATACTTAATACAGTTGATTATAATGTTCAAGTTTGAATATGGGTTACGTTGAGACTGGATCTTTTGTGTTGGATAATAACTAGTAGGTATGGATGATAGTGGTTGCTCGGGGTAAGTACGGTATATCTCTGCAGGTACAGGATTATAGGAGGGTACGAACGTAGGCGAAAATGTTTTCCTAACTTATTCGGCTAGTGAAAGGAAAAGTAGCGAAAGTGGTCTGGTACAGGGCAAGATATTTTCGGAAATAATAAACTGGGAACTTTGTTGCCAAGTAGACTAAGTAACTGTAGTCGACTAAGTAACTTTGGGTTAGATGACTATTTCACGTGACGTGAGTTGAGTGGAGTTTTGGTATCTCGAGCCGGAGAACCGGGTTCGAATCCAAGATATTTTTTATATGATTGAAGTAGAAAATGAGCATGTAAACTACCTTCCGCTTACCGACTGCAAATGTCCATTTTGTACCCTTAGTATGAGTTTTTATGCTTTTAAAAAAATGATTGTTTTTGTATTTGTTTACGTATTTTCCATACATTTCCAATCAGTTCTGATACACTCCGCTAGGGGCGCTGATTGGAAATGTATGGACATATACGTAAACAAATACAAAAACAGTCATTTTTGTAAAAGCGTAAAACTCATACTAAGGGTACTGTAACCAGCTCTATATAAATGAAAACTATATAAAATAGGGTTACTATATGAAGCGGATCACAAATGAGTCGCTACTCCTGAGGACTCAGATAGTCGCCTCATATGTATGTCAGCAAATAAACGTGTAGAGGTACTAAATATTTAAATTTGCATCTTGCAGAATTGCACCAAGGGACGTGTGTAAGATATAATTGCAATGATTTATTGCATATTTTAATTACAGTTACAACATAATTTAGGACTCAATTTAGATATATTTATTAGTATCTACCTACTCACATACTGATGTGCATTTAAGCGGTTGGTAACCATAGGCACCCCATTACTAATTTTTTTTTTTATTATGTAGAAGTAGAAAATAAACATGCAGTCCATGTGATGGTACGTGGCTATTGCCGCCCATGAACATTTGTAATCAATCCCAGACAGGATTGGAGTCCTACCTGAGGTAAGCCACCTTAGGTCTATGTCGGAATGCCTCACAATTGCTCGTACAAATGTCTTTATCTTACCATAGCCCTCCAATGACCATATAAAAGTGCAGACCAGATATTCGTGTGGCGTGTGGGCATTAAATAAGAAAAGCGCTCTATGTACGAGTATGTGTGAGTTATTTTATAAATTATAAGAGTATCTCGTCTGCTACTATATAGTCCACCTGATGGTAAGTGTCTACTGCCACCTATGGACATGGCAATCAATCACAGATAAGATTAGACCCCAACCTGAGGTCGGCCAGAGATTCGCAACTACCTCTGAGGACTAAACTGGAATGCCTTGTAAAAATATGTTTCCGAGTATTAAAACGTACAACTTGCCTTATTTAACAATATCATGCAAAGTTATAAAGACAACCATCATCTAGACGTCTGAGGGGAGAATAGTGAGCCATCAAGACAATAAACAACCTTCCGATCCATTTAATGGGAAAGGGTAAGGCGGGCTTACAGGTACATATAGGTATATGACGTCAGTCGCATTCTTCGATGAGGGTTGACAAGTGAAATAACTTTTTCTATTGTTTAAATAAATGTTATGTTGGTAGCCTAGTGGTATGATTCGCGTCTTGCACTCCGGAGGTCCGGGTTCAAATCCCAATGTCATTGTTTTAGTTTTTTTTTTCTATGAAAAGTCTTAAAATTTTATTGAAATTAATTAATTTATTTATGTTTTAATTATTCTTTGTTAACAGTGAATTAAAGCGAGGATACTTAAATGCTAGCGTTTTAACTATATTTTTTTTAAAGGTGGATAAATTTCACTAAACTACGATCGACCAGCGCATTTAGCTTTTAACCCTTAACTAATTCAATGAGGGTAGATACCTAGATACCGACCTTGTCATAGATAATAAATGTTTAATAGTAATCAGTGAGTAACACTGATGTAACACACACACAAAAATCTGTGACACTTTAAAAAGAGCTACAGACATTTCAGATTTAAAGTGCACTAAATATTAATCTAAATATATAAGATGGGTCACGACAGTGCCGATGAACCGAATACACTCACTAGATTAACCAGTAGATAATTATAACTTACATTTTTACAAAAAACCCCAACTGCTCAAAAATAATTATAATGTCACTTCAAATTAAATGAATCCAACGACACCTCATGTGTTAAAATTCGTTAGTCAACTTATGTGGTAAAGTCCGCAATCAGGTAAAAAAACAGTTCAGTATTATACATTTTATTTACCTAACATAGTATTTAAATATTATTCTAAATTATGATTTCCACCTTGTTTTCGTCGTTTTCATATGTACTTTGTCACAGTTTTCTATGTTTGATTTTTTATCATTTTCTGTTGCTTGTATTTAATTGTTTCACATATTATTGTTTTAACACTAATGTACTTGTACATGTACCCTGTCCTTCATAACCTATTCCTTCTCTAACTTTGCGCACACTAACCTTCTTCCTCCGCTTGTCTCTCTTTTCTTTTTCATGCATAGGTTGTCTGGAAGAAATCGCTACTTAGCGATAAGACCGCCTATTGCATACTGTTTGACCTGTGTATGTATTTTGCTATTATTTAAATTCAACTGTAAGTGTGCAATAAAGAGTATTCTATCTATCTATCTATCTATTTAAACATTTTATTTAGCCAAAAAGCTAGAATGCATTATTCCAGAACAATATCCCATCCCTTACCCTGCGAGTGACAGCCGTTGTTCACATTCACCTGAACGAGGGTTGGCTGTTCACAGATTTTCGTATTCAAAGAGTTCCAAATTATAAGTCAATCACATTGCAAATTGAACGTGAATTGGAATGTGCGTTTTTGTAAATCTTGTGTGTATTTGTAGTTGTAAATAGTAATGGCGATAAGCGGTATTTGTATAGTACAATTCATGAATATTGTAATTTTTAACAAAGACTTTGAAACTCGCCATCTAAAAAGAAGATTACGGGTTTACCCTTGACATTTGAAGGATGAGTTTTATTAATTATCTCACTTGCTTAACGGTGAAAGAATTATAGCCAGCACAGAAAATCTGCACGCATGGAGGTTCTTAAAAGTACAGTACAAAGACCACTTATGCCATGGGATATTTAGAAAATTTTCATCATTAACACAACTGTCTCAATGATGGGCTCAGGGGAAAATTCTCGTCGCTAAGACACAATTGTCTCATGCTGAGCTCAGTACCCTTACCAGGAGTTTTTACATTTCGACAAATATGACTGTTGGTTTTGTTTACGTTACGTATTTGCCCATACAAATTCCAATCAGCGCCCCTAGCGGATTGTGTCAGAACTAGGAAATCGTATTGGCCCATACGTAAACAAATACCAAAACAGTCATATTTGTCGAAACGTAAAAGCTCCTGGTAAGGGTACAGGTCTCTTTTCAGAGGGAGAGAGAGAGGGATTAGGCAATAATCCACCGCGCTAAGTGTGGATTAGTAGACTTTGTACACTTTTAAGATATTTTAAGTACTCTCATGAGTGCAGATTTTTCTCACGATACCTTCTTTCACCGTTAAGCAAGTTCGTAAATTAATAAAACTCATCATCTTGAAATGTCAAGGGTAAAACCGTAATCCTCTTTTTAGATGGCGAGTTTCAAAGTCCTTGTTAAAAATGACAATATTAATTAACAAAATAATAAGTAGACACTCATTAAAATTACAAATATAGATAGGAAATATTTAAAATCCCAGGAAAAACAAATTAAATCTGTAGTTACCCATGGAAGAGCACACTGGTAGAGCCAAAAGCGGAAGCACGCTCAAATTTCTTAAAAAAGAACAATAAAAATGTAAACGTACACATGTATCTGTAGTTAGGTACCTACAAACAAAGGTTGTGTCTGAGGTGAATGATTTCGATAACATCTTACGGTCGTGTCGTAAAAGAAAGAAACAAACCCGTTCCCAGCAACTCGCTAATAAATCTCGAGAATCCGCCCCCTGCTTCAAGTTCCGCCTTCCAGTTGCTGTTTAATATTACTGCTTAACAGATACCATGCCACTTCTATTTTTGCTTTATAAGCAGTGTTAATACTTCTTAGTTGAAGGTTTGATAAGCTTCATACATTAACTCAATTTCTACATAAATAAAAATTAAAAAAATGGTTGTACATATGGTCAGTAATTGATAGAATCTCAATTTGTGGAGTTGAATATAGTAGGGCCAGTATGATTCCAGAACTCCACACGAATTTCTAGAGTGAAGCAGTTCTGCGTTCGACTTACATGTAAGAAGACCATCTTAGTCCATCGAAGACCTTCAATGTCACATAGAAGCTATTCTATAGGGAGTTGATCACAGAAATTCTTGGGCAGTGACCATTTAGCTACCATCAGGTGGACTGCAAACTCGTCTGCTACTCCAATCTTTTGAAAGTACTGAACAGAAATACGTAGTCAAATTCATAGTGCTAAGACTCCGTCTTCAAAATTACACGGTAATCTTTGCTGGTAGCGAATCAGACATGAAATCCATTCATTCTTAAACACAACAACACTGGAATAAAAAATACAAAAGATTAATTCAGAATTACCTACCCCCGATACAGAGCCCGATAGTCCGTAATTCGTTGTGTATTTTTTATTTTTAGTCCGTGTTGGGCGTATCGGTGATTACGTACAGACGCTCTGTCACTGCTACACACTATAATAATATACCGCCCACCAATTCCACCTATTTCAGAGATACGCATCGGTGGCGACCCGCCTACGGAACAAATGAGCTACAATTGCGAAGGAACCAGATCTGAGAATGTAAGTAGTATAAAAACGCTTTCTACAGTTATATCCCCACACTAGGATTCTCTTGAACACATACAATCGAAGACGAAGAAACACTCAGACCCAGAACAGATATCTCAATTCATGCAAACATCTGCCTGGCTGGGATTCGAACCTCTGACACCGAGACTGAGAGGCCAAGTTTCTTAACCACTAAGTTATCACTGTTTTTTTATGATCTAGAATTCGTTAAGACTGAACAATTTCTTAAAATAGCCCGAGAATAAATCAAGAACTTAACAAAGTACCTATACAAAAGTATTAACGGTTACCATAAAAGGAAAATCTCGTAGGAAACATATTAACTGAAATTTCTTCTTCTTAACTAATTATGTTTTCAGAGGTATGTGAAGTCTTCTAACTAAACTAGGCTTTCACGGTATTTCGTGCGTAAACCCGTGTACAGGCTATCACGGCTTATCATATTTTTATTATTAAACCTTATTAGTTACTTATTACCTTCTACTTATCATATCAGATTCAAATGAATAACGCTCAACTTTATGTATTAAACACGCCAGTCGGAAGTTGTCAAATAAAAATGTGTGAAGAAAAAACAAATAACCTTTGTTATGTAAGATGAGATGTTTATTTAGCCAACCACATAACAAACTGAGGTATGACCAAACAATACTTCAACACGAAAAAACATTATTTAATCATCAATCTGGTATCTATAGCGTCGGTTATAAGTTCAATTAATCTCGCAAATATAATAAAAAATGTGGAAAAATGCAATTTTACGAATTTTAGTCTGTTTTATATTAGTAAAAATATATGTAGAAGTGTATGGGGAGAATACTAATAATATGGGTACATTGAATTTGAATATGGACAACTGGACTTCCTGTGAGGATTTTCTAGCGAATACAACTTTTGACAGAAACAAGCTAATTGATGTAGATTGGAAGATCTTCTACTTTTGGAATTACGAGGAGGATAATACTTATCATCTGAAATTCAGCATACCTTCCCGTTTGGTATGTATAGTAATACTATGTAAAATAAATGTTTAAATTATTAAATAAAAAGTTTTCTACACTCACAGCTCCACACTAGGATTCCCTGAGTCGTGGGTGCTATGGACAAACACAGAGACAAATACACAAGCACCTAGACCTTTTTTTTTCTCTTTTCGAGGGGGAAACCTTCAAAAGGTACCCGATTACGTGAGAGCGACGCCGGGTTATGTGGGATTTTTACCGCACTAAAACACCGGTGACCGTCCTCAGCGCTTGTTGGAGAACTCCGGGATCTCTGACAGAACGGATTGGGCTCTACCCTGGGGGAACGTTCGCTCCTCTCACAATATCTGGTGATTACGACGGTATGCGACCACACATACCGTCGTCCTTACCGGGGTAGCATACTGGACGGTTCGAGCTCCCACTCTTGCCGCCCGCAACCCCGGAAGCCCACTTTTAGCCGCCTTTTATGACAGGCAAGAGATACCGTAGCCCTATTCTAGTCCCGGAACTACAAGGACAAGCATCTAGACCCAGAAACAGATACCTAAATTCATAATTTAGAAATCTGTCTGACCGGGGATTGAACCCGGGACCCTCTGCACGTTCGACCGGTATGATCATCTCTCCGCCATGCGGGTCGTCTAATTACTAGCTTTTACGCGTGGATTCGATCGAGGTCAGAGGTTTTTATATATCCCTCGGGAACAGTACTTTTTCAAGTTAAAAGGTACCCATGAACCTGAGTACGCGTGTACAAAATACATATAATTAAAATCGGTTATGTATATGCCGCCCATGGATATCGGTAATCAACCCAAGGTAAATACAGATTCCTATTTCTGAGGACTAAGTAACGGTTGGAATAAATGTATCTCCCTTACCATACGCTCCACAGCAGCCCTTAACACTGCTGTTATAAGGCAGAAATAGATGTTCTTAGTATGTAGTTGAGTAAGTATGTACCCCTACCTATGGTATTTCCGAGGTGTTCCAGCTTAGTCCTCAGGGATAGCGGCGCACCTTCGGCCTCAGGTAGAAATATCTTATCCTATCTAGGGTTAATTACAGATGTCCATGGGCGGCAGTAGCCACTTACCATCAGGTGGACTGCATGCTCGTCTGCTATATTATAAAAAATATAAAAAAACATATAGTTGACTTAAGAACATATTTCAGTTGACAGATCGCTTCAGAGTAGAACTAGATAAAGAGATAGAGCCCCCAGTGAACTGGACTGAAGCGGAACTGTTCATGGAGACATCTATAGACTTCAGTGCTCTGTATATACGCACTGAAACACCGGGCAAGTTCAGACTCATACCTTCGTTAGCTTTTGAAGGTAAAACTACTAATATCTACTATTAATTTATCTATACTAATATTATAAAAAGGAAAACTTTGTTTGTTTGTTTGATTGTAATGAATAGGCTCAAAAACTACTGGACCGATTTAAAAAATTCTTTCACCATTCGAAAGCTACATTATCTACGAGTAACATGGCTATATTTTATATGAAATATATATGATAAATAGATTTTGAGGCGGTACAAAGTTTGCCGGGTCAGCTAGTTTTATATATTTGTCTGCTGGTCATTTCTTAGAATGAAAAAGGGGCAAAGGTCAATATTTAGTACAGTTCACAAATACATATAAAAATGAGAAGAGAATATGTTGATCAAAAATAATATTGGGCAATGAAAGATCTCCCTCCGGGAGGTGGTGGCGAAGGTGATGTGCGCGCGTCTGTGGTACGACAGCTCTAGTTCAGAGCTTGTATGTATGCTTGATAGCGTGATTCAGAAGCTATTTCTTGTAGAGTTGCGGGAAGCGGGCACAAATACGTAAAAAGAATATATTCGCCGCAAAAACCCTTGAAACCAGAACACAGCATCGCTACAATTGTGGTTTTAAACAGAAATACGTGAATAAGGCTCAAATATATAGAGGACAGCCCGCGCTGACGACCATCAGGGACACTTAGCGGCAGCCGGCAGTAGCTAATAATGAGCAGCGACAGTCGGATACAGTCGCCCGCAGTTGTGAACGATGACATGACGGTGATGATGACCGATGACAAAACACGATAGCTGTTTTGCGACTAAAGACAATCGCAGACTTTCGCAAGTCATCGCCAACGCCCACCGCTGAACGCAACTGTTGCTGCCTGTCGTTTAGAGACTTATAGCGGCAGTCGGTATCCAACGGTAACAGTCGTCAGCGTGGGCTGTACCTCAAGTATGACTTATTTTCGCTCGTATGTTACCTCCTTAATGTTTGTATTCAAATTTAAGTATCTTAATTTGTTTCAGTGGGATCTACTCCTTTGTTAATATTTGGTGTAAAATACGTGGAACCGGGATACTTAGGGATAATGAACTGCAAATATCGTATCTGCTATGCGTTAGCTCCTGTACAGAATATGCCTAAGCCGGAGGACGTAAGTATAACTTCAGACCTTACCTTTTTTGTCGCTCCCACGGCATAGGGTTCCCCCCTATGCCGTGGGAGCGACACGGGGTTATGTGGGATTCTTACAGCGCTAAAACCCCCCCTGTGGCCGTCCTCGGCGTAGCGAGCGTGGTGCTCGCCACTCCGTCTGATGTGCACGACGGTATGCGACCACACATACCGCCGTCCTTCCCGGGATCGCTGGCCGGGCGGTTCGAGCTCCCAGTCTCGCCACCCGCAACCCCGGGAGCCCCTTTTAGTCGCCACTTACGACAGGCAGGGGATACCGTAGCCCTATTCTGGTCCCGGAACTACAGGGACAATAACTTCAGACCTAGAAATTAATAAACAGACTTAACGTTTCTATGTTTCTGACGCTAAATGGTCACTGTCATCCGTGGATATTGATACCAGCTTCATATAGAACAGTGGGTCTGCCTAAAGCTGATTACAGATGCTTTGCTATTCTTGAGTATAGTCCGCGTAAAACTGCTAGTCCGCTCTGAGTATAGAAAAGAATCGCGTCGCCATAGCAAATTGTATGATTAAACCTGCTCGCAACAACTTCAGAGCGGACTGGCAGTTTGGCGCGGACTATACCTACTACGATGGTCGCATATGTAAATCAACCTTTCCAACGGTATGCAGAACTGCTTCATGCTAAATAATTCGCCAAGTACGAGTCGAACTCGCACACGAGTACGAGTCGAACTCGCCCTTCCGTACCACCATTCATTATTTTTGACTGATTATTATTCATATTATTATTTTCAACAAAACGCAATTATATGATGCAACTATAGATGGCGTTGGGATGATGATGAATGATACGTCAAAAATACTTGGTTATATAACACAAAAATAGATGGCGTTGTGGTAATAATACGTAAACAACGTACAATTAAATTAAAATAACTGTATTAAAATAGGTTCTTATTTGTATTTATTATAATACCAGTTATAATATTAAACGAATTGTAGAAATTTCAACCATCTTCCTAGTAAGGTTTAAGAGTTAGATCTAAAAATGCCGATAAAGACCGGTTTGTTGTATGGAGACCACTTTTAATATTCAACTTTATTTTATTTTTAGTATTTGTTGTTTTAGTTGCCACCGTTATGCATCCTCTGTAAAAATTTCATGTGTCTATCTATTACGGTTCCGGAGATATAGCCCTGTGACAGACGGACAGACGGACAGACAGCGAAGTCTTAGTAATAGGGTTCCGTTTTTACCCTTTGGGTACGGAACCCTAAAAAGTAGTTAAGGGTAGAAGACGGCGATAAAATCAGGTACGTTAAAGATATATTTTGGTTTTAGCTGAAATTAGCAGCAGAAAAGATTGGTTTCAACAGTGAATACGGTTACTCGTACTTGGTGACGACAGAGCGTCCACCCCCACTGACTCCCTTCGACCGTGATGATGCTGAGGATGATGAGGAACTGGATATTGATGAACACGGATTCCAAGGGAATTATGTTGATGGTTACAATTATGGTGATGATGATGATTGAATTAAAGATAAGATAATAAACTTGTTTTATCATATTTTTGATTTTGGTTGCAAACTGCAATCCTTTTAGGTTTCTGCTGTAAATAAAACAAAATGTATTTACAAGTATCTAAGGGTTTTGAATTTTAATTATGATGATGTTTCCAAAATATGAAACACTAAAAGTATATTATTTACGAAAAATAAATTACTTATTAATTAATTAGAATAGATGTTTATGATAATTTATTATAATTAACACCACAATGATGAAAGTTTTCTTCCAAATTTGATTATCAAAAGTGTAGTTTTTAAATACATTTTCATTTTTCTCTAATGTATAAGGTTAATTCGATATATTTAGCCGATTTAACGTACACCATAAACCAACCAAATTTTAGCTAATTTATCGATGATCGAGTCGTTCAAAATCGTTGTCTAATTCTTTGAAAATCGTCTGAAAATTTGCTTACACCTTTACAATCTCGCTGTATGCATCTCGTATGACATCAATATTGTGATTGCAACGCCTGGGAAATAAGCCACAAACGTAAACTTCACACACTGTCCCTTTAAATACAAGTGACAATCATCACAGCATTAGTTCAACAATGGAGATCATAGCATACGCTGTTTTCTTAACAAATCTACTAGTAGCTCAAGGATTTTTAGAAATGAAACAGGAAGGCATACAGAGGAATATGGAGATGTGCAAGAAGCTGGCAAAGGATCCGTATTTCGAAACAGATCTAGTTATAGGAAAGCCTTGGAGGATTTATTACACGTGGAACATGAAAATTGATACCAGATGTCTGGATATTGTATTCAAAAATGCGACGCCAGCGGTCAGTTCATTTTTATCACATTTTTAGTATAATTAAAACAACAAACATTAGCAAGTACTTAGTCAAATTAGAAAATAATTAAGTAATTTTAACTTGGAAGGAGCAAACGAGTCTGTAGTGGTCATCTTTAATCAACGTAAAAAAAGGTTGTGCCCTGCTGGCCAAACCACACTAGAACGACCTTCTGAGGATTAATTTCCCAAGGCCTTGTATAAGTGTGTTTACCACTTGCAAAGCAGAATACAGTAATGCTGTATTTAATACAAGGTTTATGTCATAATTAATATTACTCTTCCTTACCACAATCAACGACAGAAGACAGCAAAAGTATTCTTGTAGTTTAAAACAGCAATTTTAAAGTCAAATCACAAGTTCTATCACACCTCTTCTAAGATCTCTACTTCTAGATAATACACCGCATCTGGACGGATATGTACGACTACTTGGAGCAGCAGCCGTACTGGGAGTCAGCTGCGTTGCACGTGACGACGGGTGCAGCACGGCATGAGATGCTCCTCTTTCCTGCGCAGGGCGCGGCTGGTGGTTTCCTCGCCGTTCCCAATGTTGTGCGCCTGGGCGGTTAGTTGTTTAAAAGAAGTTTTAGGTAGTAACAGAACTTGGCAAGAAATCCAACGGGATAATTTTACCAACAATCGATTACACATGGATTGCGAAAGTGTATCAAAAGTTGCACCAAGTCTCCAGTCTCAAGACTCAAGTCAAGTCATAAAGAGTTTTACCATTTAGAATTATATTTATTATTAAAAATATCCGTACATAATCCATATATGATAGCATAATATTTAGAGGATGGCCCCACCTTGTATATAATAAAAGAAAACATGTATTTACTTGCTTACTGCCTCTACCTAATGTCTTGTGTAATCTTGTTTAAGATGATGGTCACCCTAAAGGAAGACAACAAAACCAATCATGGATTGGATTGACTTAGCAGAAGTATGGTCACTGTTGCTTTTGAACTTCTATAAGAAACTCCAAATTGTACACCACCTCTAATTGAAAAATAATAGTGTAAGTCCACATTTTCAGATATATCTCCGATGCGAAATGGTGTTCCACTTCTGATGTTTCAACTGAAGCTGGTTCGCCATGGGAAGTACCTGGTCATGATGGACTGTCACGTCGGCGTGATCTCATTGTCTGCGAGGTCTAACCACACACCTTACAGATCAGAAATAGCTGCAGCCGTCACAGAGCTGGACATGGGAGATGGGTTCCCGGCTTGTACTCAAGAAAAAAATAAGGAAGAGCAATTCTTTGTGAAATAACGTCAATTCAGTAGTGATGTACCACTGGATAGCCTGATTAAATAGATGATACAAAAAATATGGTTTATTTTTATACGCTGAAAATTATTTGTCATTAAAGTCTGTAATAGTTAGCCAACGTGATTGAAGGATTTAATGATGAATAAAGATGAAATAAAATAAATAATATTTTATTTATTCTTATACGCCTTTATTTTCCCTTTTGTTTTGAGTCTTGCAATAATGTAACAGTACGATTTTCCAGATAGAAAAAAAGTCAAGCTAGAAAATTTGTATATTTTTTATACAAATAACCGACCCACAAATTAGACGAATCCAACGACACCTCATATGTCGAAATTCATTAGGCCGTTAGAGCTAGAATGAGATATACCTACGTACACACATACACACATACAAACATACATACATATACTCAAAGAACATTATCCACCACAGTCAGGTAAACGTCAATTAGTAATAGTGATGACATGTTAAGTATCCAATCTCAATTTAATTATTTAAATAAATAAAATGAATAAGAATATAAAATATATAATTTAAATGAAAAATATTATTAGTTTGTTTCTGAAAGAAGAATTCTCCAGAGGAAACAAATTAGGATAAATGAATAATTGTATTATAAATATCAAAAATAATTTGACTTATTGTAAATTATGTGGTTAGGTATATGGGTACGTTGTCCCTGTAGTTCCGGGGCTAGAATAGGGCTACGGTATCCCCTGCCTGTCGTAAGAGGCGACAAAAAGGGGGCTTCCGGGGTTGCCGGCGGCAAGAGTGGGAGCTCGAACCGTCCGGAGAGCAACCCCGGGAAGAACGGCGGCATGTGTGGTCGCATGCCGTCGTAAACACCAGGTGTGCGGGAGGAGCGTAAAGTGCTCCCCCCAGGGCAGAGCCCGACCGGGGCATCGCGCTCGGAGGACTCCGGTTGTGTTCCATTGGAGATCCCGGAGTTCTTCACCAAGCGCTGAGGACGGCCACCGGAGGGGTTTTAGTGCGGTAAAAATCCCACATAACCCGGCGTCGCTCCCACGTCGTCGGGTACCTTTTGCAGGTTTCCCCCTCGAAAACAAAAAAAAAAGAAAAAAATAGGTATATGGGTACGTGTGGGTTATCATTGAGTACAGCGGCTATGTATGCGTGTACAGAAATGAATACACTTACAAATCAATCACTCGTTTACTCCTTAGGGCTCGTACACAAAACGGCGATGCGACGTCGCATCATAAAAATCTGCGAGCTCCCTCGACGCATCGCAAAAACTTGCGAATTAATTCGCATCGCATATTCCTGCGATGTTTCGTCACACTAGTTCGTTCTGAGACAGCGTGTGGGGAAGATGCACTGACCTGTATTTGTTGGGTGGGAAGACGTATACTTCAATGTAAAAAAATGACAAAGAACGACGTTGACTTGATATATGATAAATGGATGAACTCAAAATCTTCTTTGTTACTCTTTCCTGTATCTCCTAAGCAATAAAAAAGTGCACACTTCTTTTTACGATCCATGGCACGACCTAATTTTCAAAATACGTTCCGTACGGTTGACGGTTGTCGGAAGAATGGTCACCCTGGGAGACGCTATGCCGCACGATATCGCATCGCAGCAATTCGTGTCGCAATTTTCTGCGTTGCGAATTCGCGTCGCGTCGCATCGCAGTTTTGTGTACGAGCCCTTAAACTGTAGGTAATATCCAATTTTCGAATTTTCAACTATCATAATAAAATTATTCTTAGTAAGTAAAGTTAAAAAATTGAACCCAAAACAATGAATTATCAAAATTAGAATATGATATAACTAGGCAATATGTTTGTAAAATATAAAAGTTCCGGTCGAAATGTTTGATACCGGAAACATAAGAATCAATACACTTCCTGCCACAAGCCAGAGGTTGCTACCGAAGGATTTTAGTTATAAAACTGCATGTGAATAAAATGATATGGAAGAATAATGGAAAAAGGGGTCCATCTGATGCCAATGGTGCATTAGGTTTAGTTTTATTAGAAGTTATTTAAGTTATAAAACCTCAAGCGTGCTTTTAAAACACAACCTGACAACAAAAAGACACCAAATGATTAGATGACTGGAAATTTTTTTGGACATTTTTATAATGTAGAATTAGCAAATGACTATGCAGTACATGAGATGGTAAGTACTGCCGCCAATGGACGTCTGCAATTACACTCGGATAATTTTAGCTTTCTACCTGAGGATGGCCATAGATGCGATGTTACCCCTGAGAATTGAGTTGGAATCTTGTGGAATCATTGGAATCTCTCAGATAAGTATGTATCCCTTACCACACCCTTCAAACTGGAATACATTAGCGCTTAACACTGTTTATTTGATTGACATATGTGTGTCGGTGGTGCCTCCGTAGACGAAACACAAAGGGGTCTACTACCTTGAAACTATCAACGGAATTATGACCAGCAGTTTACGGATAGGAAATTCAAAAAAGGTTTAATACACATGTCTTTTCATACGACACCTGTAAGTATAAAGTCGGTAATGAAAGCAACGGTCACATTTACGCGGAAACATGCGATTGTTACCGATGTTGTTAGTTTTTACTTTGATCGAAGCAAAGCGCAGACGACCCGGTGATTTAGAAAAGATTTCCGAGGAATTGCATAGAAAATACAAAACAAACAACGTGGACGTCTTTCCTACAAATTTCGAAACGGTAGACTTTGGTCATGTTTATAAAGAAGCGAATAAAAATCCAAATTATCAACGTATTGGTAAATTCGAACCCGATATGACAGAACCTAGGAATTTAGAACACGCCAGACAGTTGCTTAGGGAAGCTGGTAGTGATTTTGCATCGGCGAAGAAGTTTGAGGAACCCTTAGGATTTGCTAATCCTCGTGATGCTATGAGGTATCTTAATCCAAGTGGAAGAAGGGAAGGGTATGAGACAGGCAAGATGGCATATCGGCCTGTGGGGATAAAAAATGTAAGTTACTTCCAAGATAACTTGTTACGTAACACTGCTGTTATTATGTAGAAATAGAATGGTGGTAGTTGCACCTCCGGAGGCGAACCACGTACCTCCAAACTTGCTGCCGTGGGTTATGTTAACATTGTTGTTAAGGCAGTGGTTAAGAAACTCGGCCTCTTAATCGAGAGGTCCGAGGTTCATATCCCAGGCACGCACCTCTGATTTTTTAAAGTTATGTGCGTATTAGAAATTAATTATCACTTGCTAAACGGTGAAGAAAAATAGAGTGAGGAAACCTGCATACCTGAGAGATTTATAAAAAAATCTCAAAGGTATGTGAAGTCTACCTATTCTACGTTTAAGGAGTTTGGTGGAAAATCTAATCTTATATTCTTTTACATAAATAAATACCTAGTAAATGATGTAAAACAGCTCATTATGAAAGGAGTTTGCACAATTGGAAAGATTTAATGATAGTAATGATTTCAATTGCACTTTGCACCCACAGTATCCGGTGGCTAAAAGTAATCCAATTGAAGAAGAATTGAAACAGAATCGCCCCACTCCTATTCCACCTCTAGATATTCGATCTCCAGAAGAAAGGAATAACATCTACACAAATAGGAGTGGGAAGCATGAATACTTTTCAAGATCAGGCTTTGATTTACTATCAGGTGACACACACTATGAAGGTAACTGGACAACATGCAAGGAATTTGCCAAAGGAGCAGTTTTTCATCCTGATGATGTAATAGATATAGGATGGGTGCCATTTTACATCTGGTCCAACAGACAGTTTACGACTGCAATTGTTCATACATTTTCGTATTTGACGAAAAAGGTAATTTGTTTTACGCCTTTATATATATATATTTTCTTTTTATAATATAGAATAGCAGACGAGCATGCAGTCCATCTGATGGTAAGTGGCTACTGCCGCCCATGGACATCTGTAATCGACTCCAGATAGGATTAGATATTCGTACCGGAGGTTGGCCACAGATGCGCCGCTATCCCTGAGGACTAAGCTGGAACGCCTCGGAAAAGTATGTCCCCTTACCACACCTTCTAAACAGAACACAGCAGCGCTTTACACTGCTATTATTAGGCTGAAATAGATGTGGCGGTGGTGCCACCGGAGTCGAATCACAGAGGGTCTGATGCCGATCATAGATACTTTGCCGCTTCTAAGGTCCAAATACGTAAGTTTTTCTGCTTTTTAACCGACTTCAAAAAAGGAGGTTCTGTATTCGACAGCTATTTGTATGTATGTATGCTTGTATGTCAGCGATTTTCTCTGAAACTACCGATTGAATTGGTTTGGAATTTTGGATATATTAAAAAAATCTTATACACAGTCATAATTATATTATTATATTTGTGTCTTCGCCTTCTAGGTTGTTAAACAATACAAGGAAACTTATGGTCCATATCTAAGTATGAAGGTTGATTGGGAAGAACCGAAATTACTTATGAAAGAGTTAACGGATATGTTATTGATTGCTGGCGACAGAAAAGGATTATTTTATGGCATCCAAATAATCGATTTGCCGGATAATGTAAAAAGTAAGCAGAATTTTATATTCAATATTGTTTGTTTTTGAACGACAATTAAATCATAGATAGGTAGGATTGATGGTCGCAATATTATAAGTAGTTTTTGGTAATTTCTAATTCTCATCTAAAAAGGGTTTTGATATAATAATATGAGCATACAGGTGATCTAAATGTAGCAAATTAATCATCATTAACGATTGGGACTTTAGTTGTGTAAATCGCTATACAACTTTTATATAATTCATATCTTAATATTCCAGATTTGGACAATTTTCAAATACCTGTCATAGTCCTTCGATTAAAGATAGTCGATCCTTACTTAGCTTTGATGTATTGTAATGAAAAATACGCTACTATAATGGCTGCATCTGGGAACGAACCTGGATCCACTGAAGAGAAAATGGCAGAGGCAAACCAGGCATTAAAATTCAAAGGCATTGGAAAACCAGCAGATAGAGATATAAAGGCAGAAGCGATTAGAGCAAAATATAGGCAAGGACGTAGACTACACAATAGTACTTTATATATATCATAGATTCGAGTTTATTTTATGTATATTTCGATGAAGCATTTTATGAATCAAATCATACGCGTTAGCCGCCATCGGTTAACCGCTAGTGCGTAGGAGTAATGTTTATCCATAACATATTGATCTATTTCACGAATCACCATATTTCATAATTATTCTAAATGGATAATTATGAAATATGAGTAGTAACTTAAATTTAAATATTATATACAAATCTGAGAAATATATTGAATTGTTTACAAGTACTTTTGTTTCTAATACAGGGTGTATTAATTACTTGAAAACTGTACAGAAAAAAAATATTTATAAAGTGGTAATAGCCTTTGTGGTTCCACCACCACCACTGCCACACCTATTTCTGCCTAATAACAGCACTATTAGGTGCTGCTGTGTTCCGTTTTGAAGGGTGTGGTGAGGGAGACATACTTTTCCGCGGAGTTCCAGGTTAGTCCTCAGGGGTAGTGGTGCATCTGTAGCCGACCTCAGGTAGGAATATTTAATTCTATCTGGGGTTGATTACAGATGTCTATGGGCGGTAGCAGCCACTTACCATCAGGTGGACTGCATGCTCGTCTGCTACTCCAATATTATAAAAAAATACATAACAATATACATACATATTGTGAATATTATCACCGAGTACAAGAATTCGAAGCATTGACGACAACAACATCCTGGAAGAACTAACTACAAACAACGAAACAACTATTGTTATCAATTGTTATTGTTGTTTCTTGTTGTCATCCTTTCGCGGGAATATATTGACGAATCTAATGCTAGATTCGTTAAGTCTAGATCTAGTTAGAACAGTGATAGTACATATTAGCGGAGATTTTTTTGGAAAAATTGAAGTGGTGGTAGTATTATCGGAGAATTTAAAGTTACTGAAAGCAAAGCAATGATCTGGCGTTTGTTAGTGATTGAGCTGTTCATGCATATTGTTCTGATCTCGCAAATATCTTCAAAGAAAAGATACTACGGTCCAGGTGGCTTAGAAGAACACGAATCGACGACGTGTGAGCAGTTTAGTCAAAATGCACGTTTTAACCCGTTTTCTGTCCTGGATTCAGAATGGATGGTCTTTTATTATTGGGGTCCTCCACAAAGTCCTATTTATTATAAGTTTTATATTCCTGGAGAAGAGGTAAGTTTTATTTTGTTTTTATTTGTAAGTTTTATTTATTTTTGAAACTACAACTACTAGCGGACTAAGGGGGGGGGGGGGCGGAGGAGTAAGGGGGCCCCAGGCCTTTGATCCTGGGGGCCCCTAACACAGTTGATAATCTTTACATACTATAAGCAGTTGGTTGAAATGATCATATAGATGCAATCTTTGTTTATGTAATATGTAAAGAGTAGACATCGGATTATATGCGCTATCAAAATGCTGAAATATACATGCCAATATGCACTAAAAAAGGGCGAAATATACACTAAAAGGGCAAAATATGGCCAAAATATACACTATCAAATTACTATTTATTACTAAGACTTAAGTATTTTTACGCAAATTGATATAGGGTATCCAGCCTGTGACGATTACCGTGAAAGCCTAGTGTGGGTTAGAAGACTTTACATACCTCTAAAAACATAATTAGTTAAGATGAAAAAATTTCAGTTAATATGCTTACAAGATTTTCCTTCGACTCCGATAATACTTATGTATCTGCTATTAGTTTTTGATTTAAGCTATTCTAAGGGCTTGTTTTGTTTAGACGAATCCTAAGGTCTTAGTAAAACAGACAATACTGAAAAACATTATTTATTTATTTATTTATTTATTCATTCTTAATATACCTAAAATATGGTATAAAGGCGGACTTAATGCTATGAGCATTCTCTACCAGTCAACCTTTAGGTCAAACAGAGATCAGCGAGGACGGTATTGATATAATTAAATATAAATAAATTTACTAAATAAAATATTCAACAAAATAAGATATATATTGTACGTATAGATGTATATAAACGGTAATTTAATAAACATATAAATGCAGAAATAGTGAAAAAAGAAAAAAAATAATAAAAGAAAAAAGTAAAAAATAAAAACAAATACAATTAATTGTAATAAATAGATAAAACTAAATTAATTTAATTCCCCAGATGTTGTCTCAGATAGTATTCTGTGACTTTTGATTTGAATGTCTCCCTGTTCAGAAGTTTTTTGAGATTTATCTAAGTATTTATTTATTTAGTAGTAATGGTGCCCCTTTATAAAAATAAAATGCATATGATATGATAAGTATTTATTTTTTCTCTATTGATATATGTATTGTTTTTCATAGCGAGTACAATACTTAAAGAATAAACTAGAAGGCCATGTGAACAAACCAATTAACTGGACATCAAAGTTTGTTTTAATGAGGGAAAAGCATGACATTACTACATTGCTGGTTGAGAGGAGTGACAGAGGAGAGTACGACCTCTACGTACCGTACAAAGGTATTGCCTATGTGTTAACCAACTACATAGCAATTGGTGTTGCCTGAAACCCAGGCATTGCTGGTTTTGAAGACTAAGACAGTTTTACTTCACCGGTTTGCAAGACTGCTTCTCGACAGACATAGGCGCTTTGTAATAGATATCACCACAACATCTATTACTCGTATTACTAGAAATATAGCCTTTTTTTGTTCACGAGGGGGAGTTCACAAAAGAGACAGACTTTTCCGAGGCGTTCCAGCTTAGTCCTCAGGGGTAGCGGCGCATCTGTGGCCGACCTCAGGTAGGAATATCTAATCCTATCTAGGGTTGATTACAGATGTCCATGGGCGGCAGTAGCCACTTACCATCAGGTGGACTGCATGCTCGTCTGCTACTCTTATATTATAAAAAAAAAAAAAAAAAAATACCCGGTGCTGTGGAAGCGACGCAGGGTATGCGATCACACATACCGCTGTCCTTCCCGGGCCGCTGACCGGGCGGTTCGAACTCCCACTCTTGCCACCCGCGACCCCGGAATCCCCCTTTTAGTCACCTCTTACGACAGGCAGGGGACACAATAGCCCTTTTCCGGAACTACAGGGACAAGAAATATAGCCTATCAGCATAATTAGTTTCTGGTGTCGAAATTAAAACTACTTCATAAGCTATTAATATGCAGCACCTTTGATCTTTACGTCGTCATTAACCTATTGGTGTCCCACTGCTGGGGTCTCCTCACAGAATGAGGATTGGGCATAGTCCACCGCGCTGGCCAAGTGCGAATTGGTAGTCTTCATAAAGTTGCGTTGTGGTGTGTCGAAGTTACGCGCGTTAAACATTAATTATATAATTTCTTGCCAATACAGTAGGTAGAATATTTCATTAGAATTGTCGTTACTCTACTTCTGTACCACTGCTGGCCACGGATCTCCTCTACTGAGAGGATCATTGTTACTGAACATTGATATAATCTACGATGAGAGCCAAGTGCAAGTTTGCAAGCGTAACGCCTCCTATAAAGTCGGTTTATTATTTTTAGAGATACAGTGTTATATTAGTATTTTCCGTAATTTTGAGACTCCTTTTTTACTATTTCGTCGTATAAATTGTAAGTCATTTTTTAGGTCTCAAAAGTGGTGATATAATTGACCCTGTTGATGTGAGGTTTAAGCAGACTGGTGATAATAAGTATCTTGGTGTAATGTTATGCCACGTAAGTATAAACTTATCTATTTTAATTAGGAAAGAAGCAAACGATGTAGGTATGTGGCCACTGCTCATAGATATCTGTAATCGACCCCAGATAATATATAGATAATGATGCGCTGTTAAACCTGAGGACTAAGCTCGGAATGCCTGGAAAAAGTATATCTCTTTTACTTACCTTTCAAACCAAAACACAGCAGCGCTTAACACTGTTGTTATTATCCAGACATAGGTGTGACTGTGGGGTTGTTGTAGTCAAACCACCTCCGAATAATTTTCTCGAACACTTGAAAAACACAAGTATCTTGGTGTAATGTTATGCCACGTAAGTATAAACTTATCTATTTTAATTAGGAAAGAAGCAAACGATGTAGGTATGTGGCCACTGCTCATAGATATCTGTAATCGACCCCAGATAATATATAGATAATGATGCGCTGTTAAACCTGAGGACTAAGCTCGGAATGCCTGGAAAAAGTATATCTCTTTTACTTACCTTTCAAACCAAAACACAGCAGCGCTTAACACTGTTGTTATTATCCAGACATAGGTGTGACTGTGGGGTTGTTGTAGTCAAACCACCTCCGAATAATTTTCTCGAACACTTGAAAAACACAAGTATCTTGGTGTAATGTTATGCCACGTAAGTATAAACTTATCTATTTTAATTAGGAAAGAAGCAAACGATGTAGGTATGTGGCCACTGCTCATAGATATCTGTAATCGACCCCAGATAATATATAGATAATGATGCGCTGTTAAACCTGAGGACTAAGCTCGGAATGCCTGGAAAAAGTATATCTCTTTTACTTACCTTTCAAACCAAAACACAGCAGCGCTTAACACTGTTGTTATTATGCAGACATAGGTATCAGTGTGGGACTGTAGGGTCGTTGTAGTCAAACCACAAAGAGTTCTTCTACCTTCGAATAATTTTCTCGAACACTTGAAAAACACAAGTGACCAGGAGACCCAAGTGCGGTGGTATTGCCGCCACAGTAAAACCACAAACCTTAGAGTTTTCTGTTTAAAAAGACGCTTTCTACACTCACAGCCCCATACTAGGATTCCCTGTGCCGTGGGTGCCATGGATACACAAAGACGAATACACAACATTCAGACCCAGAACAGATATTCAAATTAATTATTCAGATGTGTCTGGCCGGGGATCGAACCCGGTAACTTTTGCACGTCGACCGCCCCGCCACGCGGGTCGATGTTTAACTTAAGAATTTGAATTGTATGTGTTATAATAACTTTTAGACTGACATGGTATACGTCATGGCAAGAATTGAAGATGTGCCTCCGAAGAACAAGATCCAAGACGCAGCGGCTAAGATCGGGTATCGCGGCCGTGGGGGCAAGTCCTACCTCTACCAAGGCCACCAGTGGGTACCGATACCCGAAGCAGATGAACGGACGTTCTGGAAACCGGCAAAATATAGACCTTGGTATTTTGACTAAGCGATCCGTTGAATTTTCATTTTGCATGCCCCTTTATATTATGGATACATACTTATCCGAGGCGTTCCAGCGTAGTCCTCAGGGGTAGCGGTGCATCTTTCGAACTCGAGTAGGAATGTAATCTTATCTGGGGTTGATTACAAATGTCCATGGGCGGCAGTAGCCACTTACCATCAGGTGATCTGCATGCTCGTCTGCTACTCCTATCTACACTAATATTATAAAGAGGAAAACTTTGTTTGTTTGATTGTAATGAATAGGCTCAAAAACTACTGGACCGATTTTAAAAATTCTTTCACCATTCGAAAGCTACATTATCCACGAGTAACATAGGCTATATTTTATATGAAATATATTAGATAAATAGATTTTGAGGCGGTACAAAGTTTGCCGGGTCAGCTAGTGTTATATAAAAAAAATAAAAGCTACAGGCAATATATTAATATTTTCGTGTTGAAATAGGTTTATTCAACTAATTTGTTCAAATAGGCCCCTATTAGGAGTATAAATATTTAATGCTATTGTTCCAGCGACGCTTAAGGGCACGTTCTACCATTATTTTATAATTAGGCACTCCATTTTCCTCCTTAAATAATCATACTGTAAATTTAGGATTCAGTGAGATTGTAAAGAGAAATTACTGTTTCCAAAAATGTATTTTTTTCATCGTGGAATACTGAATAGGAATTATTAAAGTGGTTTATAATTTCAAAGTTAAGTATGGTTATCGCCAAACTGCTAGTCCGCTCTGAAGTTGTTGCGAGCAGGTGCAGTCATACAATTTGCTATGGCGACGCGACTTATTTCTATATTCAGAGCGGTCTAGCAGTTTTACGCGGACTATAACTTAAAGTGTGGTAATGTATACTTAATTACATATTATACGTATTTAATTAAAATATTCTAAACTTATTTCAATATTAATAAAAAGCACTTAAGCTTAGCGGTTAGAGATTCGGGCAAAAATTGGTGGTCCGAGATCACAAAATAGACCTGGACATTTGATATTTCAAAGTTATGTGCGTTTTAGAAATGAATTATCAATTGGTAAATAATGAAGAAAATCGCGAAAATTCTCTACGCCTGAAAGTTCTTAAAACAAGTTAATGACAAAAGAAGTGCAAATGCAAAATAAACCTTAAAACTCTGTTTCCAACGTGATAAAAATGTGCTCTCCTCTCCGAGCCGGTCGGTGTGAACGGAGCCTATCAATCCGCACTTGGTCAGCGTGGTGGACTAAGTCTAAGAGGAGGTTCATGCTAAACAACGTGGGTAGAAAAAGTAAAATTTAAATATATTGCATTAACACACAATATCTTTGCATTGGTATATACCCTTTCAACAAAAATACACTCATACTTCAAAGAGTTATTCTACATCAATAGACATATTTAGGATCTTTTAAAATGACATTTACTGTCTAGATAAACTGTTCTAAGAGTTGGAAAGCGGTGAACACAAAGAAACAGCCTCCATTCCAATATTTGTGAGGTACTCGTCTGATCGCCAACGATAAACGAAATGCGAGTCAAAAAAAAATATTCAAAAGGAAAAGATGAAATATTAAATACCTTTCTTTTGCCCAAGCAAATTGTAATGCTATTTTTGAAGTATGTTGATAAATAAATATTTTATTACTTAGATATATGAAAAACTTTTAAGTAAATCAAAATTACAGCGATTGACAGAGCTACTTATGGCTTCCTCCCGCAATAATTTAATTCTTCATCCTCAACTCACGTCCGAAACATG
Source organism: Epargyreus clarus clarus (assembly GCA_014595695.2). Lineage (NCBI taxonomy): Eukaryota > Metazoa > Arthropoda > Insecta > Lepidoptera > Hesperiidae > Epargyreus > Epargyreus clarus. The sequence goes on from JACTTY020000142.1 coordinate 281,410, forward strand.
TCTAAAAATAATATAAATATTTAAGAATACATAATATGTATCTTCTTTACTATCTATGGAAGCTGTCGATACAATTATTTTCATCATAGGAATTCTCAATTAAAATTGAGAATTCCTATCGCGCACCCGCCGACGTCGAGACACATGTCTTACGGTAACTCTCTTGTAAAACGTATAAATTATATAATTTATGACATATTTTTAACGCAACCTTTACAATACGTTACCACTGGTTCGAGATCGAAAATTACAATATTCGATCACAATTTCCTGCACCGCCGATCGAATATGATATATAGTTTATCATATTGAATCTAGGGACTTTTAATTGCATATTTTTAATTATAACTTTGTTTTTGATCAATAAAAATGACCATAAAGTATTGTAGATCAAGAAATAGATATGTTTTTAATTTTATAGCCATTTAAAACGGGAGCTGATTATTGTTCGTATTTAATAAGGGAGTTGTGTGTTATAAATGTATCTAGTATAGATAGAAAGATACTTAAGATAATCTCATCAAACTTTCGAAGAGATGTAACTTATAATTACAGAATTAAAATAGTGACAAATTCAAATGCGACGATTCTATCGCCAAAGAACTTTGTCATCAACCGCTCTTATGTTCTTTTCAAACGAGTGATGAAGCGTTCCTATTTGGGTATTCTTAATTGTTGCAACGTATTTTCGATCCTGTCTTTATGGATTTCTAAATAAATGTCAAAGGGAATTTGGGAAAAGGAGTCAGGTAAGGAAAGAAACTTATAACTACACATAAACGTAAAGACTAGAATTGAAATCCACAGTTTTGAAATAAATATAAAAATTTCAATAATCGAATCCATCAAAATTCGTAATCGTAATTAAATGAGTTATAAAGAACCTTTGTGAAAAACAGCAATGTTTTCATAAAGGCTCTTTTTACTTAGACTCATTTAATTTTTTGTAAGGAAAATTAAAAATGACTTTACGAATGTTATATTCCCAGCAAAGAAGTATATTTCTCGATCATGATTTAGTCGTGTTTGGTTCAGAGTAGGGGACACTCAAAGCTCATGTGTGAAGCCGAGGTTTCTCAGAAGTTTTACATTTCTATGGGTAATTAGCGATCATTTGTATTCTTTAGCGTATTACTTAATTTGCGGTCCATTTGAGAAACACTCATATGTTACTATACATTGTGGAATATTTTACAGTTCTCGTGAAGTTATTATATTAGTGCATGCATGGTACAATACAAGCAACGAGAAAATGTATGAATTATCTGTTTTCAGTCGGCTTTGCTAATTTCAAAATATTACTTTTGTTTATTTGTGGTAGAACTCTTAGTTCGAGCGGTGGTAGTACCGCCCACGCATATTTCTGTTATAACAATAGTGTTAAACATTGTCGTGTTCTTGTTTAAAGGAAGGTAAGGGTAAGGGTGGCGTTACACGATGTTCTCCAAGGGAAGCGACGCACCTGTATCCGATTTTAGGTGAAATTCCGATTCTATTTGGGTTTGATAATAGATATTTTTCAGTGGCAGTAGCCACTTATCATCAGGTGGACTGCATACTCATTTGCGACTTCGACGACTCCTAATCCACATGGACCTGATTAGTAACATCAGCTGCATTTAACACGAAGTAGAAGCCAATCGAATTTTAATCAAATTTTAATCGAATGCCTAATGTTTGAAGGGTGTGGTAAGGGAGACATACTTTTTCGAGGCGTTCCAGCTTAGTCCTCAGGGGTAGCGGCGCATCTGTGGCCGACCTCAGGTAGGAGTATCTAATCCTATCTGGGGTTGATTACAAATGTCCATGGGCGGCAGTAGCTACTTACCATCAGGTGGACTGCATGCTCGTCTGCTACTTCTATATTATAAAAAAAAATGTTGTTGATCAACTAATAAGCGACTTGGCTCTAATTAATCAGAACGAATTAGCACCTGATACCAGAAGGCTGCCAGGGCCGTGTTATCGATAATTATGGTTACGAGGGGTAGCCGTCCTCGCGTCATCCACCGTGGATGATTGATTGCTGTTTGACCTCCAACCGAAAACGTGATAGGAATCTATCTCTAGTTTTGAAATAGCTGTTTTTTTGTTACGTATGGGAATATAACTAACCTAACCTAATATGAAATGGGCGATGTAGTCCATGAATATGAACCATATGCCCTGAATGTCGAATATTTGAAGAAAATACCCGAAGAAGATATCGGGAGTATTGCATGAGATCGATTATAAATAGGTTGTGTACTAAGTTGGAACGTCTCATATTATTTAAGGAGGTAGTACCACCAACATATTATACCTACCTTAATCATTAGAACACCGTTATTGAAAAGCAGAAATAGGTATTAATGCGGCATTACCGTCGTGCAAATACTTTTTTACTATTTTTAATCTTTCAGGATATTATCAGGAGTTAACACAGAGATAGATTGGAAACATATTCTTCGAAGTATACCTAATTTATACGCTAAAGATGTGAAATACGTAATTTACATAAAATGACAGGCACCTAAATTTAGACGCACGGTAGAGTCAACCAAATTCAGGTCATAATTGCTTCGTAATTAAACTTCATCATCAACCCATTACTGTCCCACTGCTGGGCACGGGTCTCCTCTCACAATGAGAAGGATTAGGCCATAGTCCACCGCGCTGGCCAAGTGCGTATTGGTGAACTTCACATACCTTTGAGATTTTTTTTTATAAATCTCTCAGGTATGCAGGTTTCCTCACGATGTTTTCCTTCACCGTTTAAGCAAGAGATAATTAATTTGTAATTCGCACATAATTTTGAAAAATCAGAGGTGCCTGGGATTTGAACCTCGGACCCCTCGATCGAGAGGCCGAGTTTCTTAACCACTAGGCACTGCTTTTTTTAACTTAAAAACGTACTATTTAAAAAATCGATACCAAACATTGTCATTAACAAGCTAGATTTTCCTAATGTCTCGACACTCCTGACACCCCCTACACTCCCGCGTCCCGACGGCGTTCGACACTTGGAAAAAAATTCGCCCCAGGGCCGAGATCCATCATCATTGACGTGCGTGCAAGATTGATGGCGGCACCACGTCATTTGACCTCCAACCGGCGTACATAACGAACCACTGCACTCATTACGATTGCACGCTCGAACCTGGATAATTATGTAGCTTATGTAAAGACCCCACACGGTTGGGCAGTTTACTAAAATTGTGTATTGAATAATTTTGATGCGGCGGTCAATTTTGATGAGCGCTGCGACTGACGAACATTTGCCCTCTATTTAGAATACCTGAAGATCTATCTAAGGAAATAACTAAGTTACATAAATAAGTTGCATTGCGTGAGTACCTACTCGTACATTGGAATGCTTCAAACCTGGATAATTATGTAGCTTTCTTGGGCAGTGTTTACTAAAATTGTGCATTGAATCATTTTAATGAGGCAGTAGTTATGGAGACGGACTATAAGACTGACTAAGAATGCTGCAAAAATTTGGAATTGTATACAATTTTGAAAATGCCTTAAAATTACGGCTTAGTGCCTAACTGAGGTATTTATATCTTCCCCGGTAATTCATGTTATTATTTGAGAATATTTTTGTGTAATTAAGGATTAATTAATATCAATAAATTCGCTGTTAAAGTAATTGGTAGTTAATTTCTAATAACATAACTTAGATATATTAGAGGTGCATGTCTGGGATTCAAACCTTGGACGCCCAGATCGAGAGATCGAATCACCAGGTATTAGGTTAGAATTGTATAGAAGTAGGTACATTTCTAACTGTATAAAGACAATTTAGTTGTTCTGTGCACTGCTTAATCGATAAAAGTAATAAACTTGACCGTTCATACTAACTAACGTAAAAACTAACACTATGAGAAATGTTAATAGGACCATCAAATACACATTAAAATAACAATTCACTCGAAAACACGCCTTGAGACCCTTCCCAAAGGGTGCATGTAAATGAAATACAGGGTGCAGAAACTGATCTTTATCTAAACAGCGCAATTACGATAAATGTATAAGAAATAAAAGAAAACTTGTCACCATTCACCGCGCCATAACTCGTTAGGATTGTCACATTAAACGCGTACACGTAATTCATTAGCCGTTATACAACCGAGATTATCATAAAAATCTAGTAGAAAATAATCTTGGAGCGGACCGAAAAGAATAAATATGCCACACGGGAATTTAGTGCCGGCCGCGTGGTGCCCCGTCGAGAGCAAAGGACCCGCGCGTCGTACGTGGCGCTACGGACCACATTTTTTGTAAACACCGTTTATATACAAAATTAACTCCTGTCGATGTGTTACAATTTGTTTATGTATTGTAATAATTCGTAAGGAATCAGATTTATTGGGAAAAAAATATTTGGGTATTTAATTTTTTTTTTGGTTAAGTATTATTTCATGTGTTTTTAATATTTTAGTAAAATATTATTAATAAGTAGTTACAAGCGACGCCGCGATATTCAGATAGTGAAGAAATATTTAAAAAAAAAATGTATTGTATTTTATTTTTGAAAAAAGGACTAGTGTTTATTATGAGATAAATATATGAACAAGCATGTTATCAATTTATTTATTATTAACTGCAAAGCAAACAAAAAAGTAAATCTGTTGTTAGCAGACAAGTTATAGACAAAAGAAAAAATAGTAAAACTTTCCTATCTTTGCATATTTTCAAAAAGTTTTAATAAAATAAAATTGATATACCTATAACAACAAGCAACATCACGCTATTAAGTTAGTTAGTTAGTAGTACGGAAATATTTTGAACTGTCATCGGGAACTAATTTCGTAAGTTTTTTGTGGTTTTCTGTTTTATAATTATATCGTAAAGCGGCGTTGTGACTTTGCCCTTGTGGGTTCCTGCCTAATAGTCTGTTGAAATGGTTTTAGTGAATTTTAGTTCATTAGTGTGTTTCTTAACTCACCTGAGACCTCCCGAAGTCCTCACTGTTTGGTAGAGTTCACATAGTACTTAAAAACTTTTCATAGATTAGTATCTGACCCGGCAAACGTTGTGTTGCAAATAAAAAATTAAACAGAATATGCATATAAAATTTGGTGAAAATCGGTAAAGCCGCTTCGGAGGAGTACGGTAACTAACATATTGACACGAGATTTTTATATATAAGATTTTCATTCTTGCTTCCTCACGATTTTTCTTCACAGTTAAAAAGGGATTTTTATAATTTTCAATACCTATAAGTATTTCTTATGTTTAAGAGATCAGTCAAGTGCGAGTCGAATTCGCATAGGAGCCCTTTTAACATTAGTATTTGTCTGCAATAATGAGGACAGGTAGCGAAAACATAGTATTATTACGATTCAATTGTAATCTTTGAATACGGAACTCTAAAAATCATACTTATTGCAAGATCCATGCATTGCATAAGGTTTCTATAATATGTTTTCACTCGCCGTAAAAACGTAATATAAAATTTGCGGCAAGCGTTTCTTTATTGGCTTTACTTATAATTCGATTACAATAATACTTTCATTCGCGATTCAAGATGAGAAGGGTAGAACTAGCCATAATTAGGCTCGTCACGGGAAAACAGCACTAACTGTCCACACGCGTCGATCCCGCCCCTGTAATATTTATAATATTTATAGGGATGTTACGCAGATCACTAACCGTTATCGAAAATATGGGATATCCGAAATAAAAATGTATCCGAAACTGTGACCGAAATCGATAAAAGCTTGCGAATAATTTCGGATAAGGGGTGTCAGCGTATGATCAGAAAGCTGACACATACCTGGGGCAGCTAATTATTATTAGCCTCGCTATCCAACGAGGGAATATTACTAGCATTCTGGGAACTCACCCCAGGTACAGCAATTTGAATGTAGCTTTTCATATTTAATTTAAAATATTGTTATATTACATTTTATATAATTTAACAGTTTTATACGTCTATATTACTTTATCTATAATGAATATAAAGATATATATAGGGCGGGGTCTAAATGACACTATTATGAAAAGTTTTCGTCCGATCAAGCCGAAGTTACCTGTTACTTACAAATAAAAACAAATCATAACTTATTTGTATTTTCTTTACTTTCACAATTACTTTAATTATCTATGTATACAGTATTCAGAACTTTCACATAATCTATATTCCGTATTCGTAACAGTAGGTATCTTGATCAATATAATATTTTAAATAAATCTACATCCGTATCCAGATCCGAAAATTCGTATGCATACATCCCTAATATTTATACGCAATTCTATACACTAGAACATGATCTTATTTATCTATTTCATGCTTATAAATCTTACGGGGTGGGGTTTTAGACAGTGGAACTGAACCTTGGAGCCAAGGTAATAGAGAGCTATGTGGCTTGAAGGTCTCACAAATTGATACGGTATTAATTTTTGATAACCACAAGCGTGACTAAATATGTCGCGTGGCGATTTCTATGGGAAGCCTTCGTTTGCGATACGAAATTAAATTCGAATTTGCGTTTATTCGAGTTTAATCGTATTTGTTGCGATACTTAGAATAACGAGAAAGTTCTCACGTCTTTCTTGGTTGAACTACATACGGTGTATAATTTTCTTTTTCTTCAATATTATTTTTGTTTATTTACCTGATCAAATTTAGTTTGCCGAAACATTCGGTAATCCTGTGTTTTATCTCTATTAATATAATTTTACTTTATACTCGTATATTTTATTGATAATTGTGATTTTGAAAGTATTTGAATATTTAAAATTATGTTGAAAACCTTTCAGGTTCTTTGTGAGCTGAAATAAAAGAAGTTTATTTTATACCCGAATATCCCTTTTTGCTTTTAAGAATAGGATGTAAATGAAACACGAAGTACATAAAAAAGTGTACTACTGTACTAAGTATGTATATGTATAGTTTGAACCTAACCCTGTCGAAAAAAGTTTTTCCTTCATTCCCTTATCTTCCGTAAAAAAAGAAAAAAAGACTACATGCGAATATATTAGTGACGCGAAATTAATTATTTATTATTACTATTGCCATTAAAGAGGGTCTGCCCGAGGCGTTAGTATCCAGCGGGCTGCACCCAATTTAGTGAAACTCGCGCGGAATGCCGCATATCTGCACTGCTTGCATTTTTCACTAGAGTACATATAAGTACAGAAGTGTTTGGACATATACAAAATTCCACACAATTCTTTTGTTCTAATTTATTACCTAAAATTCCATATATTTTTGTATTAAGGCTTATCTCGGGAATCGTTCGGTGTAAAGATTTAAACACATAGTATATAATATTTACGTTTTTATTTTTTATATATAAATAGGATTATTTCTGGAAAGTTAGTACTTTACAGATGATTCATATAGATTACTAGTACCTTATAGATTACTCATTATTATCGATTATAATTAATTAATTCATAATTAATAGTGGTCGTATTAGACGGAGTTATTTTAACAATATAATTGCGATTGACATGATTATTTAATAAACAATGATTACTGTATAAAATAATAAAAATTCAATTTTGCAGTTGCATAAACGGGATATTCCAATTTTATGTGTGTATAGTACGTAGGAAATCATGGGGATAAATGCTTTTAATTTTAGTAAACACTTTTGTTTGCATCAGTACTTGCAAGTTGAAGGGTAGGACCCCACTGAGGTGTGTCAGAAAAACAGCTCGCTGCCGCAATGAATGGCAAAAATTAAGATTTCACGCGCCCGTGAGCTGCAGTTTGGGCCTGGGGGTACGGGTATAGGGGTACAAGTTTAAAAATACAATTTTAATTCTCTAGTATACTGGTTTTTTGGACTATTTTCATGTGTTTAGCAGTATATTATTTGCTTATTTGGTGTAATAAAAGTTAAAGAAAGTACAATAAGAAGTAAAACTTAAAAAAACAGTAATTTCGGGTGTAATGAGCTGAGGATCTTCGATCAGCATTATAAGTTTGCTTTTGTTATAAAGAATATGTTCAGTCAAATCATTTTCTCAAACAAAAAATATATCGTATTAGAAATTACAATGTCACAGTTAGATTCGGTTACATAAGTTAAATTTATAACCGTTAGAAAACCATTCAAAATGCCGTATTTGACGTATGTGCTGTATTTGACCAATGTTTGTGATTTTACAAAACACTGAATTATGCTTATAATCGATGTAAGCTTCAATCTCTGCTTATAAAAGCCCTAAGCTGTCAGCTATGAGTTATTTTTTGTAAATTACTAGTTAAGCAGATTACGTGAAATCTCAATAGAGATGGATCGCAAGTGACGGAGTGGTGTGACGCCACGCGCGCGTCACGTGACCTGCGCGGGCGCACCGCGTCATCGTTGCACATCGATCAACGATGGCCAAAGATTATTGCATATTTGTAGATGGGTTACTTACAATAAGTCTTCATAAACTGTTGAGAAATGTATATAGCTTTAATATCTTCGATGACATTTTAGCGCGGGTAAGTGAAATATTGTGTCTGCAATGTATTAATTTCAACTCGTGCTTAATTACATAATTCTCTTTTCAAGTAAATCATAAATACTAGGTATGTAAAATCCTTTTTATTTTTACTTAACTTATTTTGTATGTCAAACGTAAATAATGCAAAAGCAACTTTACTCAAAAACAGTTTGATCTAAATTAAATTAATAACCAAATCATTAGTAAAAATAAAAATTAATTAGGAAAATGAGGGAATTTGACTTGTTATAAAACTTATGTTTTTAACGTTGAACAATGGAACACAGAGAGGTCCCGTAATTTAGGCATAAAAGTATCGACGCGTCGACAATTAATCGTTGACAATAAAAAGATTATAATGTATGTATGTCGTCATGACAGATTGTACAATGTTAACCGGCCGAGGGGACTATAAATTTGATACTAATGCTGATAAGTTGTGCCTAATGTGAGAAAATCAACACGGATCGCTTTTTATCGTATACCAAATGTATATTTTGAATGGTACCCACAGTTATAGAATGCCTGAGAAAAATAAATAATTGTAATTTTCCAATTTTATATGACCAAGAGTCTTTAGATATGAAAAATACGCACATGGTAATTATTTTATTTATTCTTTATAAAATTAAAATTGTAAACATGTGTTTTGATTTTTGATTAAGACCCATGGGGCTTTATATTTCATTCCCAGTACTCGTACCTATCAAACAGGACTACATTTAGTCACTTATCCGTGTCTACTAAGGATTAAGATGGAGCGCATTATAAAAGTAATCCGCTATGTTAAACAGACGTAACACACGGCAATAAGTCTATGGGCTTCGTGATTTTTACAATTTCAGATGTCTGCGACCAACTCATAAAATAGGAGCCGATGAAAGATGCGTTACCATTAACGATATGATATGTCGTCGTCATTTCCACCCTTCCACTGACATACAATGAAGGTGGCAGAACCCTTCGTGGTTCGACTCCGGCGGCACCACCGCCACACCTATTTCTACCTAATAACAGTAGTGTTAGGCGCCGCTGTGTTCCGGTGTGAAGGATGTGGTAAGGGAGACAGACTTTTCCGAGGCGTTCCAGCTTAGTCCTCAGGGGTAGCGGCGTATCCGTGGCCGACCTCCGGTTGGAATATCTAATCCTATCTGGGGTTGATTACAGATGTCCATGGATGGCAGTAGCCACTTACCATCAGGTGGACTGCATGCCCGTCTGCTACTCTTGTATTATAAAAAAAAATGCAATTACTGCCTTTACGTTTAAATAGGTGCAAGGACGGCGACCTGCCGAATTATATCGGTTCTAGTATCTCCTTAATAAGGTCGTACCAAACAGACCGACTATTCCATTTTTTATAAAGATAAGGAATTTTATAGGTACCTTATAGCTTCAATTTTACGATTATAAAAAAGGTCGTAGGTTATAAAGCTGACTTGCGGTCACATCGCAATCGTGTCGTACCCTGACCACATAAATGTAACCACAAGGTGATATACGTTCGGTAATATATGGCTCGCGAATAACCCACAAATTGTGCTCATGTCATCCCATATCATAACCGAACGAACTTTTTCTTTTTGTTAAAGGTTGGAGGTTGAACACATCACTTTGACCTGCGAATGTCATTTTTTGTTTGCAATCTTAACGAAGGTATAATTTTGTTTGGTCTTCTGTGTATTGTTTTGAATTTTAATTTTTAATGCGTAAACGAGGAATGGACGGTACTGGGAGCTTGCGCTTATTACGAGACAAGATTAACTTTTTGAAGCTAGTAGAACTCTTTGTGGTTCGACTCCGGCGGCACCGTCACACCTATTTCTGCCTCATAACAGCAGCGTAAAGCGCTACTGTGTTCTGGTTTGAAAGGTGTGGTAAGGGAGACCTACTTTTCCGAGGCATTCCAGCTTAGTCCTCAGGGGTACCGGCACATCTGTGGCCGACCCCAAGTAAGAATATCTAATCCTATCTGCGGTTGATTACAGATGTCCATGGGCGGCAGTTGTACGATCAGGTGGACTGCATGCTCGTCTGTTCCTCCTACAATACAGTACAATTTACAAATAGTAAGTAAAATAAAACATCGTTTCTATGGGGAAAGAGGAAGCAGTTCTAATTCATCTCGCAAGATTTGTAAATGCAACCCAGGGGTAGGATCCTACCCCTGGGTTGCAGTGATTGCAATATTATCCGCGTTAGATTCAGGCTATCTGCTCACTGGTACGTATCTTGATTGAGTACACGTGTTCTGGTGTTGTATTTATTATGGGGTTGTTTCTATGCAGTCCTATCCTAAAGTAATACCATAATACTAGTTTGTGCATGTCAACTCTATGAAAATGTAAATTGTACATCATCTTCGCGTAAGTGGTCACAGCCGTTTATGTACATATCTGAAGTGAGTCACAGATTAGTTCCTACCCCTTAGGCTTCATTAGTCTTGTGTAGGTTAGTTTCTATCAGATTTAAGCATGAAAACTATCTGTACTACTTATACAGTACCTATTTTCCGACTAGATAAATACCTTATATCGCTAACGTGTCCTTAATTAGGTAAGTAAAAGTAAGTATTATCTATTTTTGTCATCTTAATTCGCTACCAAGAGGAGCCCATAAAAATAAACACAAATTTGATCTGTTTTCATGTTTAGGTGTTATGTAAATAAATTCTAGAAGTTTCTGTCCTGGCACTTGTATCTATACCTGCCTGACAGCTATATAGGCATGTCATCATCATCATCATCAACCTATTACTGTCCACTGTTGGGCACGGGTCTCCTCTCAGAATGAGAAGGATTAGGCCATAGTCCACCGCGCTGCCCAAGTGCGTATTGGTAGACTTCACATACCTTTGACATTTTTTTTATAAATCTCTCAGGTATACCGATTTCCTCATGATGTTTTCCGTCACCATTTAGCAAGTGATAATTAATATCTAATACTCACATAACTTTGAAATATCAGAATGCGTGCCTGGGATATGAACCTCGGACCCCTCGATCGAGAGGCTGAATTTCTTTACTACTATATATAGGCTATTACTGCCTAGGCATATGCATGTAAGAACATATATTACACATCGAATAAACTATACCACGTAACCAGTCTATTTACTGAGGCGGTATACAGTGCAATGGCAGCGCATGCCTCAGCATACATAAATCGCTGCTGATAGCGGCCGTGATAGCTATCCGTCACGTAGTTAACTCCCGGGGTAATCTGCGAACACTATAATTTGAGATATTACCCGACGCCGGAGCGGTAGCTTGATTAAAAATTGGATAAAATTGGCCATGGATAACGATAGGGCTGCTAGCTTTCCGGTTTTCGTCCGGGTACCTGTCCGATCTACACATAGATTTAGGTTTTTGGTAAAGACCAATAAAGCAAATGAGGGAAAGAGAAAAAGATGCATAGAAAAGTCATGTCAGGTCAATTTATTCTTGATCTAGCGGCCTTACCAAATTATTTTATATCAATTTTACTATTACGGGACACATACGCAAATTAATTTTGGTCATCAATTCAATCTGACATTGTATATCTTTAACATTCTATATATGTATATGTATGTACATAATTAGGTATCTTACCTAATTTTATATCAACTTATCGGCAGTTCACTTGGTTAACTATGATGTAATTGCATATGACTTATCCGCATAAACTGTTGCTGCTGATGACTAACTGACCCATGTCAGAAATGGCCTATGCAATACAAAAACGTGATAAATGAATAGGCGAAGAGAATACTAAGGAAAAAATTATTACGTTCAATTAAAAAAAATGTAAAAAACAATTCAAGGTTAACTACAAAAATGAATTTAACTACATTTTAAATAAATAAATGTGAATTTATAATGAGGAATAAGAAGTATGCATTATTAAAAAGACGTGTAAAACAGCTATCCTAAATGGACTATCCTAATTAGCTATCCTAAATAGTCTTTGACCATTAAAATATAGACGCACGGTAGTACTTTGGACAAATTCTACGTACAACTAAACGTACCCGGCGTCGACGACTCATTACTATCCCACTGCTGGGCATGGGTCTCCTCTCAGAATGATTAGAATAAGCCATAGTCTACCGCGCTGGCCAATTATAAAAACGCTTTCTACACTCACAGCCCCACAATAGGATTCCCTGTGTCGTGGGTGCCATGTACACACACATAGACAAATACACAAACACCCAGACCCAGAAACAGAAATCTAAATCCATCATTTAGATATCTGTCTGGCCGGGGATCGAACCCGGGATCCTTTGCGCGGCAGACCGGTATGGTGGCCGCACAGCCACGCGGGTCGTCGCGGAGCGGCCACCATACCTTTGTCTATTGGTAGACTGTATGTAGTCTTTAAAACGTTTTTTTTTTAAATCGTTTCTGGTAATTTGGACAACCCTTGAGCGATGCAGTTTCTCGACGGATCGCCACAACTGTGGGAAAGGATTGCTTCGAAATAAGCGTTTAGGCTTAGGCTTACTGGTATTTCAATATACACTTACAGATCGTGGAGTTTACCGCGAGATCGGTAAGGATGTAAAGTTATTATGGACGAGAAATCTTATATTCAACTGCAGTACCACTCTCATACTGATTTCTGTTTTGGTCCGTACTTGTCCTATTGAGGGATTGAAGAATGTGATGAAGATTGGAAGATGATATATGCACGTCTTTATAAAATTGGAGTAGCAAACAATAATGCAGTTCTTCTGATGGTAAGAAGCTACGGTCGCTTATTTGTAGTCAACTCCACTTAAGACTAGTTTCCTACCCTAGGTCGGCCACAGGTACGTTGCTACCTCTGAAGACTAAGTTGGTCCTTTGATAGCTCCACCACGAATAAGTATACCACACCCTTTAAAGCAGAATACAGCAGCTTAACAGCTTTGATTGGGCAGATATAGGTGTGAGTGGGGCCTCGAAGTCGAAACTCAGAGCCACTTTTTCAACTAAGCCTTACATTAGTGTTTCCGTCTACCAAAATCCTTCAATCCTGGACATTGTAACGCTCCACAACTGTTATAACTTATAAGACAAACATAGAGGTAGCAGCAGATAGATAGATATTCCTAATTGCACACGATTAGGCAGACGTGCTCCCTGATGGAAAGTAGTCAACGCCGCCAATGGACATTTGCAACACCAGAGGAGTCGCCAATGCATCGCCGGCTTTGTATGAGAGTTCTTTTTGCACCTTCTTTGAAGGACTTCAATAGAACATAACTATAAGCAGATTCACTACATAACAAAAACACTACCTTCAAACAACCATATAAATAAACATTTATATACATTGGTACATAAACGTAAATACGTGTCGCTAACCGCAACCACACCGATCCGACTTCAAAGCCATGTATATGTATAGTCTATGTACAAATACTCCAAAGACACGTCAAAGCCTATCCTAATTTAAACAGGGCTGTTTGAGCCCCGGGCCTCGGTCACATCGGATTCGCAATGTATGGTCCGAGTTATCGCGGAAACTGAGGTATTTAAATATTTTTAACGAACTAAACCAGGGGTTCCCAAAGTGTGCGCCGCGGCGCCCTGGTGCGCCGTGGAAAGTAAAGAGGGGCGCCGTGAGTCGATCCACTATTTTTTGGACACCACAAGTACTGGCGTTTTGGTTGTCGATTCAAAATGAATATCCAAATTTAACATGAATCCATGAATATCCAAATTACAGGGGGCCGTGAAAAAATATTGAACTTGTAACTGCACCGCGGCGAATAAAAGATTGGGAACCACTGAACTAAACCATAGTTACACTATTTCTTAGACATTGTGCCATATTTTTATGAGATATTAAGAATGTTAGGTATTGGACCCATTAAAGGTTTACTTTTAATGAACGTTTACGCTAATTACTAATTAAATATTTTATGTAAAACATATTAAAGAGTTTGAATGAATGAATTAAGCTGTACATTTTTTATTGATACAGTCATTGCAATAATTAAAGATCCAATCGAGATATTTAAAAGATAAACAACGTATAATTAAATCTTAAATATTTTATTTAAATTTTAATTTTATATACGTATAAGACATGGTTTAATAATCTCTATTTTAGTTAAAAATCCTAAACATGAGCTTTCCGAGTTTGGCAAGATGAATTGAACTTAAATTATTTATTAATATTATAAATAATGTAACATGTTAAGCATTCAGAAGTCTACAGTTTACTGTAAACTTCTTCTTCTTCAAAGACACCTTATTTTTATTTTTTGAAAATTGCATTTATGGTTATAGTAGTTTCTTATGAACCCTTAACCTCTTATTAGCCCCGCTATCAGTAGGCCCCCGTCTCGCGCCGAACTCATTTCAGGGTTGAGCGAGCACCCGCCCCCGACGCCCCTACAGCGGTTTGTCGAACGATCAAACTTTAAACATTGCTTCACTTATTTCTGATAACACCGATCATTGCTATATTCATATCGTTATGATTGTGTCGATGGTTCCGTAGGTACCATTTAGATTAAACTAGTTTTTGCCTGCGGCTTCGCCCGCGTTTCAAAGAAAATAATATAACGTACTAACATACATAAAACTGAAAATTCGTACCTTCAACTTTTCTAAAGATCATCACTTGATCAAATGCATAGTTTAGGATTCAATCCTTACTAATATCGATTAAAATAATCGACTTTTTGGTAGAAAAGATCGATTCTTCGATTAATCGATCTTAGATCGCCATCCCTAGTTCCCGTGGGATTTAGTTTAGTTAGATTAGTGGTTTGGGCGTGACGAAGAGACAACCAGACAGACAGACAGAGTTACTTTCGGATTTATAATATTAGTAAGGATTGTACTAGCTATTAAACTAGAAATTATCACGCAAGGGGACATCTTTGCGTGTTAGACTTTTAGCCTTTCCAGTTCCAGACGATATGGATAATAAGGGCATACAGACTCAGATGTGATGTTGAAACTCTAAATACTCGGTTTTTGTTTTGTTATGTTTATTTCCATAATATTATGAATTTTAGTTTTTAAACCTTAAGTTGGATATCTATTATTTAGAAATTCATAACTAAGCATAAAATAAATGTGCAATGATATTCAATGAAAGTTATGAATAAAATAGTAATTCACAATTTTATACGATTTTACTGTGAATGAAGTATTTATTTAATTAAAAGTTTGTTTTAAATTTATACACAAAATTAAATTCGCCAAACGTTATTGTTATAAGCCACTATTTCTGGTAACGTAGTAATGAATAAACATTTTACAATTTTTTGTGAATTTTGTTTGAAACAACAATGTAAATCCAATTATAACTACAATTACACGTCAACTACAAATTTGTTTCCAATACAATGATTTGATGAATGTGTGCAATTTATTTTTATTTAGTTTTTTTACTTTGTAAGTCGGTAGTAATTTTCTAGGTGTCCATAACTTTTTGTTATATGACTAAACGAGTTTTTGCCCGCGGCTTCGCTCGCGTTACGAAGTAATATTTTCATCCCCTATTTTATCCCTTTGGGGGTAGAATTGATCAAAATCCTTTCTTAGCGGATGCCTACGTTCTAACATCTACCATGCCATTCGACCCGCGTGGCGGAGCGGCCACCATACCGGTCTGACGCGCAAAGGGTCCCGGGTTCGATCCCCGGTCAGACAGATTTCTAAATGATGAATTTAGATTTCTGTTTCTGGGTCTGGGTGTTTGTGTATTTATCTCTGTGTGTGTCCATGGCACCCACGACTAGTGTGGGGCTGTGAGTGTAGAAAGCGTTTATTTAAATTTCAGCCCGATCCGTTCAGTGTTTGGGCTGTGCGTTGATAGATTACTATGTCAGTCAGTCACCTTTGAGTTCTATATATTTAGATGACAACTGATAGCGAGTTACAATGAACTCTAGTTGAAGATGGTAGAACTTCGTTGTTCAACGGTAATGACACCAACGCCATACTATTTCTGTATTATAAGCATAGACTTAGATTTTTTTCTATGATTACAAGAGCAGCTGTATTTATTTTAAAGAGAATGGTAAGGCAGATACCATACAGAGATGTAGCAATCCTTGTATGATCGATATCACGTAGACGTAATCTAAGCTTCATTGTGAATCTTGATCAACGGCAGTAACCAATGATCATTGAGTTTTAGGCTCACTTGTTTCTTCAATTTTATAAAAAAACTGAAGGGTTTATACTACTACACTAGAACTAAGTCTTTTCTTACTAACAATATGGATATCTGTAATCTGCCAAAAAGTAAATTGTATTGAATTAAACCCTTCGATCCTAGGAGCTAATAATCCAGTTTTATTTGTCACTAGCAGACTCAGGTGTTAATACGAACTAACCACTTAGTACCATTTAGAATAAACACGTACTAGCTTCTTTTAAAATCAATGTCAAATTATTTAAAAATTAAATTATTCGAAGGTGGTAGAACTCTTTGTGGTACGACTCCAGCGGCACCACCGCCACACCTATTTCTGTCTCATAACAGCAGCGTCAAAAGCTGCTGTCTTCTAGTTTGAAGAGTATGGTAAGGGAGAAATACTTTACTGAGGCGTTCCAGCTTAGTCCTCAGGGGTAGCGGCACATCTGTGGCCGACTTCAGGTAGGAATATCTAATCCTATCTGGGGTTGATTATTGATGTTCATGGGCGACAGTAGCCACTTACCATCAGGTGGAATGCATGCTAGTCTGCTAGTTACTGCGGCATACGAGTATATGAAAAAATCACTGTTAAATCAGATTTATGAAGGTATATTTTGCCGGTATTTTGCTGGAATCAAATGATTTTCGAGAACCCATAGTAGCTGAAAGTGTCAGCCGTTGCAAACTTGGGACAGATCTGCGGTGTGCGACAAATGTTGCGGCGGTAGGCACCTCAGGCTTGTTTTGTTTTTCGGATTTGGTAATTTAGGTACTTATAGCAACACATTTATGATAAAATATTTTGCACACACAAGTAATAATATGTGGTTCGAGAATGCAATCAATATCTGTCTGCACGGATATAAAAAAATCTGATTTTATTTATTTTATTACGATACAATTATTTAATTATTATACGAGTAGACGACCTACGTGACGTAGCGGTCGCCACAACGGTCTGACGCTCAAAGGGTTCCGGGTTCGATCTCCGGCCAGGCAGATGTCTGAATGATGTTTTTAGATATCTGTTCTGGGTCTGGGTGTTTGTATATTAGTCTTTGTGTGTATTCATGGCTCCCACGATACAAGATATCCTAGTGTGGGATTGTGAGTATAGAAAGAGTTTATTAATTTTATTTATTATATTTATTTAAGTAAAAATCATTTGGGCAAAGAGATCCGCTACATGTTGATTACCCTACTATCCTGCCCTACCATCCTGCCCTACCATCCTGCCATACCATCCTAGCGTAGAAATAGATTCCAGGTATTTCCCAGCGTGGGACATAGCTAAAAGGGTTGCCATTATTGTCAAATGGAGCGAAAAGTACACAATCCTTCAGTTCACTTCAAATCTTTCCACTTGACCGTACCAACTTCTGCCCTCTTGACAATTTTTGCTACATTTTAGCAAGTTTAAAACCACGGGGTGTTATTACGTATAGGGTTTATCCCTAAGGGCAGGATAGGCGCCCTGCTGAGACGACACGCGCATATGGCGGTCCCGCCTCTATTTGAACTTATTCTAATCGGTTTACAATGTTATTACAGATAAAGGGTTTTTCTTATTTGTTGACAGTTGTAGTTAAGTGAAGTGTAATTGTTTCTTTAAATACTTTTGTATTCGGATTTTGGTTAAGGACAACTTAGATTGAGAGTGAATTGAATGTCGCATTGTCGCATAAAAATTTACACATTTAAAAATTTGAACATTACAGATTATATACATGTATAATCATATATACATATATAATACACATATACATATATAATACATAGATTATTTACAAAGTATTGTATGACCTCTCCGCGTGGCGGAGCGGTCACCATACCGGTCTGACACGCAAAGGGTCCCGGGTTCGATCCCCGGCCAGACAGAAATCTAAATGATGAATTTAGGTTTCCGTTTCTGGGTGTTTGTGTATTTGTCTCTGTGTGTGTCCATGGCACCCACGATACAGGGAATCCTAGTGTGGGGCTGTGAGTGTAGAAAGCGTATATAAAGCGTATAAAACAATAAATAAAGGTCTGTCTAGTACATTACATTGTCATTTTTTCGAACGCCTGTTACTGCCTAATAATAAATCTTAACCAATTTTTGCCTACAAAAGCATACCATTCCACAATTATTCAGTTATGTAAACGCGCGAAACTTCGTCCTACTTTAAAAATAAACTGACTGTTTTCCCAAACGTCTAAAAATAAATCTAACTTTAACTTCAAATATAACTTTAACATTTATTTTCGAAAGCCCATAAGTAAAAATAATTCGCCAAGTACGAGTCGAACTCGCACATGGAGGCTTCCGTACCATGGAATGTTAAATATTTCTTTTAATTATTTTTAGATACATTTTCTGTATAAATTTCAACTGTCTTCCTAGTAGGTACGGTTTAACAGTTAGATCGAAAAATGCCGAAAAATACTGGTTTGTTGTATGTAGACCCCCTTTAATATTCAACTTTGTTTTATTTTTAGTATTTGTTGTTATAGCGGCCACCGTTATGCATCCTCTGTAAAAAATTCAAGTGTCTATCCATTACGCTTCCAGAGATAGCGCCCTGTGACAGACGGACAGATAGCGAAGTCTTAATAGGGTTCCGTTTTTACCCTTTGAGTACGAAACCCTAATACAGGTCTTTTAATATTAAGCGGATTAATCTTTACTCGGATTAATTTGTGAAGCTTCTGGTATCTGGTATGACATTACAAACAGGCTATATAATACCTTCAACGTAAAAGCCTAATGACATTGGCCGAAGTTCTGATGTGTTGAACATTTATCGCGATTTGCATATTTGCCTAACGATGTTATCAGTGATCGCTCGTAGTAAATGTGTGTTTACTATTGGTGTTTATATTGTTATTCGTGTCGGGGTAGTAGTTTGCACTGTAAAATCTATATGACTGAAACAAGAAGCGTTCGTATTAGTCCTTAGGAATGGTAATGCTTCTGTGATCGAGTTTAAGTAGAAGCTGCGTGCTGTATGGAGTTGTTTGATATGTTCATGGGTGTGCAAAACCACGAAAAAATGCTTGAGAGTTCTATAAAAAGTTCTCAAAAGTGTGTTAAGAATATCAATCCGCACTTGGTCATCATGGTTGACTTATAAAACTTCCAGTTCAGAGAGGAAACCCGTGATCGACTCTAGGAAGAATTTCGATAAGAAGGTTACATAAATATGTAACCTTTAATCGGTAGCGGCCGTTTACCATAAGATGGACTGCATGTTTGTTTCTTATTGCAATCTTTTAAAAATGACAGGATTAAAACTACCAACAAACTAAAGAGCACATAAAGTTTAAAACACATACTATTTCTAAGCTATACATAAACACACAAAGCTTGCATATCGCCCTTTGCTTAGGTAATGACGTATTGAAAGCCCATTTACTAAAGTTTACAATGTAGCGATGTTATCAACAAATCGATATTCGCATGTGCTTTCAATGGTGTTTGAACATCTTTTATTAAACAATGTTATTACGAATAATCGAAATGGGTAAAAAACCAATGAGGTCTGACGCAGGTTTATAATAACATAATACGAGCAATTTGAGCGATTAGCATCGGCCGGAAGTTATTCGCAGGAAGCATTGTGGGCGGCGCAAGCGCATCCGACGGTGGTGTGATGTGAACGGTGAAACGCTGTAAGTAACATTTTTATTTTTTGACTAGTAATTGGAGATAAGGCTTAAGACAAGCAAGCAAGGTGTTTTTTAAGGTGGTAGAACCCTTTGTGGTTCGACTCCGGCGGCACCACCGCCATACCTATTTCTACCTAATAACAGCAGCGTTAGGCGCTGCTGTGTTCCGGTTTAAAGGATGTAGTAAGGGAGACAGACTTTTCCGAGGCATTCCAGCCTCAGGGGTAGCGGCGCATCTGTGGCCGACCTCAGGTAGGAATATGTAATCCTATCTGGGGTTGATTACAGATGTCCATGGGCGGCAGTAGCCACTTACCATCAGGTGGACTGTATGCTCGTCTGCTACTCTTATATTATAAAAAAAAGCAATATGAGAGTGTCTCGGGTTCGATGCCCGGTCAAACATATATAAATGTAATTGTCCATCATGTTGTTTGAATATATGTTTTGTGTTTTCATAGACAAGTAATATGTGTACTTTAAAAGGATTTAACTGACCACTCAAACGAAATATTTATAAATAAAATTATTTTAAATGTTTAAAATTATTTTAGGTTAATTAATTTAAACATTAATTAAAACATTAATTGCAATAAAATTAAACATATAACTAATACTGATTAAATATTAAATTAATTAGGTGACAATGTGTTTACATATAAGGAATTCATAGATAAATAATAACTAGGTAAAAATCCTTAAACATACTAGACTGTAGAAGTTTTTGAAAATATTATCATAAGTTATAAATTATTTTGTTGTCAGTTACAGCTTCCTACGTTGCAGTAGAAGTATTTATTGAAAATAGCGGTCCCGGTGATTATATTTTTTTGCTGGCAACATTAATAGTTTTACACGTAGTTCTAAATCTTCTACACCGTATATTATAATAAACGCTAGATTACCTTGTATTAGGGAACATTAAATATAATCATGGCAAGACCTATGTTTATTACCTACGTATGTAGGAAAATGTGTAGAGTTAAATATTATCTATCGATTTTCCTAATCTAAATGTTCAAAATAACGTATTAATTTAGAAATTAATAATGAAGTCTCGTTTACGTTTTTATTTTATGCAATAGTTATTAAAATTTTAGTATCCATAATTTAATCGTCTTACTTAAAAATATACAATAAAGTATACGCCGAAAAAGTTATATACTTAAAATATTTCTTCTACATTACGCATCACTTTTATTACGAACTAGACAAAATAGTAATTTTACTTTAATTTTGACTAGTGTTTTACGTGTTTTAGCAAAACAATATACCTACCTACTCACCTAATGTTTTTCAAATTATATAAACATACTATTTGGGATGTCATCCACTTAACTATTTTACAAATTCGTCCAAAGTTATATTATTTAATTGCAACTTCGAAGGACTCAAAATTCACTCACCACTACACTCATATTTAATTATAATACAACTAAAAAAATATCGTGAAAACAAAAACCCCACCTACTTAAAAAGACTTATGTTAACTCCCACAATTTAAACGAATCCAACGTAGGTGACGTTGGATTCGTATATCATATGTTAAAATCCGTCAACCCGTTCGGGCTACAGAGCGTACCAAAGAATAAGACATACGTACATACGTACATTCAAAAAACATTACCCTCTGCAGTTGCGTAAAAAAATATTCAGATATTTCCGCATGACAGTGATCACTTCTAGTGGAAGTAACGATGTCTATAACTAATAGTTGTCTCTGCACTTGCGTAGAGAATCGTACACGTGTCGCGGTAACTTGTATGCATGTTACATGCATGTTTTACGCGACATTGAACCACGTTGCCATAGCAGATATGGAAAAATGCGTGTTATTATTTTTTATAATGTGGAAGTAGGAAACTAGCATGCACCTGATTCTAAGTGGCGGACTAGTGTACATGGGTATGTTTCAAATTAGATTGGAGTCCTACCTAAGTTTGGTTACAGGTACTATCCCCGAAAAGTAAATTGCAATGCTTCGTGTAAGTGTATCTGACTTATTACACTGTTCTAACCAGAACACGGCAGCGCTATTTACTGAAAAATACGTTAATAATTTTTGGTTTTACAAATTTAAAAGGAGTTTTTACATATAATATAAATGATTATCAAACTTCAAATCGGAATTTATCAGTTTTTTTTAAATATATGGTTTATTACATTTATATACCTACTAGTGCATAGACATGCAATACATTAAAAGTGACAACTTTTTATGACATTTAGACAGCAGCAATTTGTACTCCCTGACTTCCAACTTCATCTTTAATTGCACTGCAACTCAATCTTTAGGAGATTGATTGCAGATGTCCATCGGCAGTTACAGCTTTTCTTTTAAAAATATATTTAAAGTACTTTATAATAAAAGACTTTATATTTCACACAGAATAGCTTTAGCTTTAGGTTATCAGTCAAAAATATATTGTCCCCAAATTGTACAACCACAAAAAGTTCTACCATCATTGACTTCTGCTTATGCTATCACTGCTCACAATACGAAGATTTTCACCACCCTCAAACGCCAATATAATCTACAGGGTCAGTAATTGGCCACTTTTTGTAGAAGCTAGACATAAGCCGTTTCCTTACCCTTAGGGCGTTTAAAAAACCACAGATAAAGGACTATTTTATCGGGTTTTATCGGTTGCCGATTATTTTAATCGGATCGGTCCGGGTGTCCGTCTGTCGGTAATGGTCGTAATCGGTCGCTAATCGGTGTACAATTTACGAAATTGTCGATCCATGTCGGCGACCGGCCCGATCATCAGTCGATATTGGTGATGTGGTCAGTTTTATCGATGTTGTAGCATCGATTGAAAAATTGGTTATCGTGTTCTCATGCTGTAGGTAAATTCTAAATTCAAATAAAATGTATTGATGTTTTGGCGAAGATAGTATAAAAATGCCGATACACACACGCGTATTAAAAATATATACCTATATGGAAATAGATACTTTTCATTACTTTGTATTTTATTCTATCCTTTAATACTTTATTATATACTTACTTCAATCATAAGTTATTTAATCCTTCTTTACTAGGTAGTTAAGTATTTATAAATACGAAAGTTTGTTATGTCCAAAATTCGCAGAAAATTAAAAAACATATATATAAAGAATTGTTAAAATACTCTAACTATTACACTAATTCACTAGGTCAACGACGCGATCTATACTAGTTAATCCTAAATACAAAGTTACATAACTCCCAACCTAATATCCATACAAAATTCATAAATTTATTTGTCTTAATTGAGACATTAAACTGTGTATAAATTTATATTGACATATATTTATTTTACATTTAAACTGTTACACAGTTTCATAACAAATTTACTATATCATAATTAAACGATGACAACTTAATTAACATTAGACTCGTGTTTCAAGGTGGGCGACATAATTTTTTCTATTACAAAATTAGCTCTACAAATAACTGTATATTTTTGGAATTCTTATAATTTTTAACTAAGACTGCAGACGCATTTTCGATGTTATTTTCACTGCAATAAGATATGTCACCTAACCTACTAGACAGGTTAGACAGAGGAGACGCGAGGCGAGGACGAAGCTGGAAACACTAATATGGAACCTATATCATATTTTTAACTGACTTCTTTTATCAAATAATACTAACGGAAGCAATGTGGCTCCGAGACGTTAAGAAGGAAATGGTCAGGGAAGCATACTTAAGACATTACTAAGGCGTTTTAATTTAGTTTTTTGTTCACCTATTTCGCTCTAATAACTGCAGTAAGGGGGTGTACTATATCAGGAACATTTCAGTTTAGTCCTCGGGGTGAGTGCATCTATGGCCAATCTCAGGTAAGAATCTGATATTATCTGAGGCAGTAGCCACTTATTATTAGGTTGACTACATGCTCGTCTGCTACTTTTATTTTATATAAAAAGGTATGACCTTGCCTTATTCCATCCAAATCGGTTCAGTGTTCAATCCGTGAAAATGGGACAAACAAACGGACATATTACTTTCCCTTTTACAATCAATAGATATTTATTGCCATAACCCACAAAAAATATTACTTAGCGTGTATTTGTGAAGTACCCACATTTTATTAGTAGGTGAAGGTAACCGTTAGGGTCCATTAAATTTATGTTCTTACTCATTATTCTACCGTCTTATAATATTTTTACGACATAGGTACTAAAAACAACACAATAATTGTAAAATTTAATGAATAGATAATAATACCGTATATGCTTACTTTATGCTTGTTTTAGCAAACATTTGCTTATAAAACGTCTTTGAATAGAATAAGGAGTATTCATTAAATTTCTATTTTTTTACTATATATAGCTAATTGAATACCACTTTCTATTCTATAGCTCTACAATTATATTCTGTGACGTGAATGACGAATACACACAAAGACAAAAGCCCGCAATCACAGAATTGATTGAGTAATTTATAGTGGTAAAGGCTACCGTTTTGTTGCTTAAGCTACAGAGTAGTCGCTACATCCACTGCTGCTCGGACATCCGAGTTGCTCAGGCGACCGGTGAGTGGGTTCATTCGAGAAATTTGTTATCAGTCAAATCTCTACGCGTTTACATAAATTATGCATATGCAGATTTTCTCAGAGCTCTGCACATCCTAATATAAAAAATAGCATGTAATGATATCTATTATTGCATGGAATTCCAATTAATGTAGACATAACCTGAAAAATTGCCTAATAAATAAAAATAAGTTTACAAACATTTTTCTTATTAATTTTTTAAAAACATATTAGACATGCTTAGGTATTGACGCATGCCAGCTTGGATTAAAACGAGACACTCTAAAACAATTTTTATCTACATTTATATGTACCTATCTACAACATTTTAACATGTGCACGAAATAGAGTTATCGATGATTGCCATCTACCGCATTGTTTGTAACAAATTATATGAAAAAAGATGTAAAATTGGCAGCGAACCGTCTAACCCCTGTATTGATCACAATAATCGATCGTGTGCCGCGTAATTGCGCGGGATCGAACCCGCGACCCATTATGTCATTATGGCCGCTCAACCGAGACAATAGAATATGCATGCACACGAAAATATCCTCTCTGAATATAGAAATAAAACCAAAATTTCTGTATTTTGCAAATCAATTGATATCCTTTCTTATGTTTTGAGTTGCGAAAATCTAAATAATTGGTGTATCGTGTTTCCTTGTAATATGGTTGATTTTGAGGTCGTTTTGAAAAAGGTATAGTTGTTAGTTTCAAAATTGCTAGAACGTCATCTGAGCGGCGCCGGCGCAGCTGTGACGTCACGCTGTTTTGACAGATGACAGCTTCAGCCGTTCTTGTTTAAATTTTGTTAGTCTTACGTCATATATATTTTGATTAAAGCTTTAACCCTTGTATTTATAAAGTCATATTAGGTAATAGAATAATTTATTACTAATTAGTTAGTAGCGAATATTTTTGATAGCAGTGATTTTAAAATTTTAAACTGAGTTTCTAAAACTCTAGGATCGCAAGTTCAATTTTTCAAATGTATGTTTATAAGAAATAAATGATTACTTGGTTTATAGTACAGGATAACATCGAGATGAGACGTCAAAGAAAGTAGGTACCTATAAAGATAGGTCCCTTTCATTTACATTCTTTGAAGAACTTCTCAAAGTGTAAGAAGTCTACAATTCCGCATATAAACAGCGTCATCATCACGGCAAAAAGCTCATAACGAGATTAGACCCAATTATACCAATACCTAACTTACTATTACCCATTATTGGGTTAACGAGGCTAAAAAGCAACGCGTTCACACGTACCTTTACTTGTCCAGAAAACGGGTTCAAGCCTTCAACGCTTATAGAAAGCCTTTCGTGACAACGATGCATATTTTTACGAGACGAATAAATTTGTTCGTCGGGCTGGTGTGGTTGCCGACCGCAGACTACCTTTGAGAGTGCCGACGCAAATATTATGAGAAAAACGCCCATAAGGCGACAATAAAACATTTGTGGAACCACCACAATATCGTAATGTCTCTTATTTATACTGTGGGGAACAGCGTAGCCCTATTTTATGGGTTACGAAATTGATGCATGACGGTTATATAATTGATGACCTGCGTGGCGTAGTGGTCACTGTATCGGTCTAATATCGGTTCTGAGTTTGATATTTGGATGGATTCAGAATGGATTAAGATTCTCATTCAAATATCTGTGCACTTGTCTTGAAGTGTCCTTAATGCCCATAATGGAGGGGGGATGCACAAGGAGTGTATTGTAAAACAATTATTCTAAAAGTTTGAAAGATAGCTCTAATATAGTGCGATTAGGAAGGTACCACCGCTACATCTACCTATTTTTAGCCCGAAGTCCTTGCTTTCAGGTTGATCAGTGGATGCCAGCTACCTTAGGCATGTATGAGGCGACTATCTTAAACCTCTATATGCTAGAGTTGGCACTATTACCTGACTTTAACGTTACCTCAAGGTAGAACCTCTGTACTATACGGAGTCGGTTACAGATGTCCATGTGCAGCAGAGGCCACTTAACACCATATGAATTGCATGATCGCTACTTGTTTATTATAAAATACTGTAGGTACATATGCTGTTGGACAGACAGAATTACAAACTTACCAAATCACCTACCTATTCACAAATAACATTATAACAACGACAGCGAAGAAAAATCCATTCTTTCCGTTTGTTTTACACCGACAGAGCTACCATAAATTATGCGCCTAATAATCCCTTTGTCACAAATCATAATATGTTGTTAACGAACGATGTAACGCACAAAAAGGAGTTTGGAACACCGTCGATTAATCCAAAAGTAAAACTAATCAAGTCTATCAGAAAATGGAGGAACAAAACTTTCTTGTTCCCGAGTGCTGGGTTAAAAAACAAATGAATGAGGTGGTGTGCCCGCTCCTTTAGAGCGCGTTTCCATTGTGCGCACTATGTAAGTTTTGATAGATAAACACAAAGATATACAGATATTTTGAAGGTGGTAGAACTCTTTGTGGTCCGAGTCCAACCAACGGCACCATCGCGACACCTATTTCTGCCTCATAACCTGGTTTGGTCCTGGTTTGAAGGGTGTGGTAAAGGAGACATATATACTTTTCCGAAAACGCCTCAGCTTAGCTCAGGGGTAGCGCCGCATCTGTGGCCGACCTCAGGTAGGAATGTCTAATTGTATCTGAGGTTGATTATAGATGTTCATGAGCGGCAGTAGCCACTTACCATCAAATGGACAGATTCAGTGAAAATTCTGAAGCTGCAAGCAACCGTTTTTTGTTACCTTTTGCTAAAGTTCTCTCTTTCTATATAACACAGTTGCGCAAATTCTGCTAGGACGGCAAGAAATAATCTTCGTTGTAATTTGAAGAAAATTAAAAATGTCTATGTAGCTTCAGAAGAACTGCATGATTTTTTACTATATTCAGTACATAAAACAGCTTTTATGACGTGCAGGCAGTGTTAATGAAACGCTTAAATCCTGTTATTATTCGTTTAGGTAAATTATGGAAAGCTCTATGTTAAGTTTGTAAGGTTTCCTTGTTTTGTCGGTCAAACATATCGGAATAATGGAAACGAGTCAACAGTACATAAATCATGTTCGGACGGGAACCGAACGCGATCCCGACTAAGATTTTAATAAACATGAGGCTATCTCAGGGTGTATTCATTCATGAATGTTTTTTTATTATTTTAATTACGTGCAGGTCGTGTGAAGGGCTCGGTGGTTTTTAGATAGCTGTAATGATTCCGCGGGATAGTCCCGGCGTCGGTGCGTTTTTCAGTTAGATCTTGATTATAGTGTTGATGTGATTTTATTTTGCATATGTACTGATACAACAAGTAAAGTATATGCAATGTAGCTTATTGAAATTCGACCGTTACTTCTGGAATCTGACTTTCGAATCTGAGTCATTAATTAGAAATTAATTATCGGTACCGAGCTTTAACTGTGAATAAAATCAGAGAGAAGACCTACGTTCATGAATGTTCTTTATAATAAGTTCTTAAAGTTTGTGCGAAGCTACCAATTCGCACTTGGCCAGCACGGTAAGGTATGGCTAAGCCTCTCTCACTGACTTGTATTCCAGGTCTAGGCTTCAAGCGATTTCAAAAGCTTTTGATTTTCCAAATCAAGCCAAATGTTTGGAGTTTGCGGCAAGTCCCAACTCCCAAGCGTGCGGACTACAATGTTTGTATCTTACTCGTTTGTATATTAAATATTCGCGTAGTACAGTACTAGAAATAAAACAGTATTTATTGACATCTGTGGATTAGAAGCTAATTTATTTTTAATTTTAAGAGAAAATATCGCGACATTTCTAGATTATGGACATCTCCGAAAATTTTCAAAGGTCTGTTAAGTCTACTATCTTCATTTATCTGGAAAATGAGCTGAAGTAATACCTGAAGACGAGTCTATATACGCTATTACGTTCAGTAATGGTAAGCAGACGTACATGTATGTCGAAGATTGCCTAACCCTTTGTGTCAGAGTTATAACTGCTTTACCACGGAAGTCTTCAATACACAGCATGGAACACATAAAATTAAAAAAATACCTTTATTTTAACTAGATGAGCTAATCTTCTCGACTGAATCGCCGATTAAAAAGAAAACAATCAAATCGAAATTGATTCGTACTTTTCAGAACGATGATACACACACATAAACATAGGTATATAAACTGTACACGTATAATACCGTTTTTTATGTTGCGAGTAAAAAAAAGTAAAATATAATAACTATAAGAACAAAAGCCCCACTGATTAGAAAAGCCTATGTCACTCCCATAACAGAAAAATCCAACGTCACCTCATATGTTAAAATTCGTGAAGCCACTTCGGCTTGAGGCGTACCAAAAACTAGACATATAGGTATACTTTAAAAAAATCTTTCCGTAGTCGGGGGAAAAATATATACTCACTAATTCCCAATATGTAATTTCTCATACAAAACCTATTTCACCCACCGTACAGACACAACGAAACTAATATAGTATCTGGGAGTAATAAGAAAGGCGATGTGTACGGCCGGTGGGCGGGGCGGCACGGCAGCCGTAATTACGGGTTGCGAGGCTGGCCACTGCAACCAAACGTTATCGATGCATCTACCATACACCTATAAGGTATGTGGTTTTCGAATGCTGTTTCACTGGTTCTGTTTTGTGTTGTGAAAAACTTTGTTTATATTATAGAAATAATTTGTCAAATTTGGAGTTTATCGAATGCGGCACCACCACCACTTATAAAGGTGGTAGAGCCTTTTGTGGTTCGACGGTAGGGACTAACGTCATGCCTAAGTATTAAGCGATCTGTATTTCGCTTCAAAGGGTTTGGTAAGGGAGATATTATCCGATGCATTCCAACTTAGTCATCAAGGGTAGCGACGCATCTATGGCCGATCTCAGGTAGGAATCTAAACTTATCTGGGAGTGATTATAGATGTCCATGAGCGGCAGTAGATACCTACTTACCGTCAGATGGACTGCATACTTATTTGCTACCTCAACATTATAAAATAACTCTCTACACATCTCTGCACCCCTGTTTTCTCTCTGTTTTGTCTCTGGTGGATCTCTCTGGAGAATCTGGATTCCCTATATTCTGTTTTGAAGATTATCGTGAGATAGAGTATTATGTGAGTATATCTCACGCATTCCAGGTTAGTCCTCAGGTGCAGACTTAACAAACACATGAAGCTAAGATTCATACTAACGGACGGCCATAGATGGTCCGCAGTAACTATTTAATATTCGGTAGGTGTAAACCGTTTGCAATTTCCATTATATAAAAAAACTAGCTGACCCGGGAAACTTTGTACCGCCTCAAAATCTATTTATCAAATTTATTTCATATAAAATATAGCCTATGTTACTCGTGGATAATGTAGCTTTCGAATGGTGAAAGAATTTTTAAAATCGGTTGAGTAGCTTTTGAGCCTATTCATTACAACCAAACAAACAAACAAAGTTTTCCTCTTTATAATATTAGTGTAGATGTAGATAACAAGAAATTTTCCGTTACATTAGATTAGAATTCTACTACTAGTTTTCCTAGAATTCCTATGGTACTACTTTTATTGTATCATTACCTACCCAATACGTATTTCGTCATTAGATTGACTCCGTTCAATCATTCAGAAACTAATTTCGAAACTAATTGATTTTATACGAGGAAGAGTATTGTTTACGCGAATTCGGAATAGAATTCGCGAACAAGTTTACTCACAACAAAACATTCTCATTAGCGCTATGAAATCGACTGTGCCTAGACCATGGCGAACGTAGATACAATCTGATAACGGCTACTTCAGACAGAAGTCATATAACAAAACTCACTAATATAACCAATAGAAACTTACCACAAAAACATCATAACCTATTGAAACAGTAGATTAAAGTATGATTAAATTTTATTCCACATAAAAAATTGAAAGGCTTGATGACTAAGCTTTTTTAACGGGGCGGAGACTATGAAAGGTTAGAAATAAAACGAGTCCATGTAGGTTGGTTCTGAATTCGTGAAGTAGCTATGTATTTTGGTGGGACTTTTTGTAGAAAGTCGACGAATGGGCGACGGATAAATGAGTTGGATTAGACTCCTGTCCGAGCTGATGCTACGCGACGATAAGATTGATAATGTTTTGATAACAACTTTTGTTACCTGGCTCTACCTATAGAAACTACCGTTACTAGAAAATTGTCGTATTCAGTACTTATAATACTTTAATGGGACATTAAATCAATGACCATTTACCTATACAGCGATTTGATGAAGGATAAACAATAAAAGATGATTAGATGACTAAACCTTCTTATTAATTTGACGTTTAACCTATCGATCGTGTAAATATAATTGATAGCACAGAAATGATCGTTGTGTTTGTTGTGAAAAAATTTATTAACAATGTTGTTAATCTATACTAATATTATAAAGAGGAAAACTTTGTTTGTTTGTTTGTAATGAATAGGCTCAAAAACTACTGGACTGATTTTAAAAATTCTTTCACCATTCGAACGCTACATTATCCACGAGTAACATAGGCTATATTTTATATAAAATATATTTCATAAATAGATTTTGAGGCGGTACAAAGTTTGCCGGGTCAGCTAGTATATAATATAGGTCTTTCCCCAGAATTTCCCACAACATTATACAAGATATTTTAAGTATGCAATTACTTTAGTAATAATATTATTTTTTATAGGAATCATAAACCAAACACGATCTTTAGTAAATCTGTTTCCTTACTAATTCACCACCCACCATATTAGGAAGACAAAATTACACCTTCCGAATCCATAAGGGAGTGGTCTGATCGCCCGAAGCGAATGCGAGCGAGCTGCTTTTAACTAGTAGCATGTACGCCCCCGCTCCAGGCTGTGGTGCTCATTGGTAATATTTCAGCATTATCTTTAAAGTCTGGGGAACTTTTGGACCTGTTTTGTGAAAACGGAGTGAGGAAATATCGTACATTTAGATACTTTGTAAATGAGGTGTTTTTGGTAAACATATAAAGAATTGCATAATTATACTATTTCCATTTCTTTATTTTCTCGATGACAGTTCTTTGTAGTGTTGTGACTAAATAAGCAATGACGTTGATCGCATATATTTATTATATGTATTTTGAACAAAGACAGATACAGCAAAGCTTACGCCGTAAGAAAAATAATACAATTTACTGAAGTTAATACTGCTACGCTTGTATATTTTGCGTTTTTTCATAGTGCTATGTCCTATGGCATATTGCTCTGGGGTAAAGCACCGGCGTAGATCAAAAATGTATACGTGTAACATCTTGTAATGAAATATAATATTATAGTTAATAAATTTGTACAAAAGTACAGTAGTTTAGTCTCTCACATTTTGTAAAAAAAAAATGGGCCTGTTATCGTGCTATGTTAATCGTTATAGCTCCTATAGTTATCATTATGTGTAGCACATCACTATCTGTCCATGAAGTATAGCATTATCTGTGTGACATTTTAACGTAAACAACACAAACTGACATGGGCGTCGATCTGTCAAAATAAAGAAATGGAAATAGTATAGTTTGTGATTATGGCCATCCATAAAAAGGATAGCCAAGTTATTTATGTGCAACTGTTGGGTTACAGTCGCTTCCCAAATCTCGGGGAGGTTTAATACTCCACCATTCCGCTCCTATACAGTTCGGTGATCCACTGATCCCATCAACAGCGCTCCATCGACCTTATAAGACCCAAAATAAACAGGAATCTTATAGAACGTAAATTAAATTTAGGTTCTATTAAGAAGCACGGACTGCGTTACCAAATTGCGGGAATGCACATTCTCAACCCATTACTGTTCCATTGCTGGGCACGGGTCTCCCCTCATAATGAAAAGGATTAGGCCATAGTCCACCGCGCTGACCAAGTTCGTATTGGTAGACTTCACATACCTTTGAGATTATTTTTTTTATAAATTTCTCAGGTATGCAGGTTTTCTCACGATGTTTTCCTGCACCGTTTAAGCAAGTGATCATTACTTTCTAATACGCTCATAAATTTGAAAATCAGAGGTGAGTGCCTGGGATTTGAACCTCGGACCCCTCGATCGAGAGGCCGCGTTTCTTAACCACTAGGCTATCACTGCTTTTTTGCACGGGAATGCACGCAGTACTATATTGTTAAATACAAAACTAAGTTGCAAATCTAAAACGTATAATCGATACACTACTGCAATCTAAATATATATAACTCAAAGGTGACTGACTGACATAGTGATCTATCAACGCACAGCCCAAACCACTAGACGGATCGGGCTGAAATTTGGCAGGCAGGTAGATGTTATGACGTAGGCATCCGCTAAGAAAGGATTTTAATCAATTCTACCCCCAAGGGGACAAAATAGTGGATGAAAATATTAATTCGTAACGCGAGCGTAGCCGCGGGCAAAAGGTCGTGAGGTATATGTTTGGAATGGCGAGCTACCACTGCTGATGATTTAAGGTAAGTTCTACTTTTAAATCTATCTAGTACTTATATACAGGTGCAAATATCGAAGCTACAGGCATAATGCCCTCAGGGTTGGCGCACGCTACCGATCTTAAGTAATACGGGATGTTACTTGCAGGTAATATGCATTAAAAATTATCGACTGCTAATACATCCCCCGGGTAATAATATGATCTTGTGGTGTTAGTCTACTTTTAAGTAACATACATTTTACTCTTTATATTAACTTAAAAAGTTTATATATTTGAGTCTTTGATAACTGCTTTTAAACGCTTTCTACACTCACAGCCCCACACTAGGATTCCCTGTGTTGTGGGTGCTATAGACACACAAAAAGACAAATACACAAACCCCCAGATCCAGAATCTAAATTCATCATTTAGAAATCTGTCAGACCGGTGATCGAAAGCAGGACCCTCTGCGCGTCAGACCGGCATGGTGACCGATCAGCTACGCGGGTCGTGCTTTAAAGCCTTATCAAGCCCCCAGGAAAGTCTCTTTAACGTCAACTTTACTTTAAATTACATTGAACGTCTCAGAAATTAACCCGAACATTGTATAAATGAGTACAAAAAAAAACAAAGTTAAAATCGATTATAATCTTGGGTATTTTGAAAACAAACAAAAGAAAGTTATGTAGCGCATATCACTCCCACAATTAAGACTAATCTAACGAATCGACGCATCAAATGTATAGATAAGTATAGATATCTCACCGCCTTGTAATTGAAGAAAGCCATTTTGGCTTAATCGGCTGACATTTCTGTCAGCCATTTAATGGCTGTCATGGTGTAATTTACGCGGAACAATGATGAAATGCGCAGTTAAGTGGTGCAAAAACACGAAATCGAAGAAAAAGTGCGGAGAAATATCGTTTCATTCGTAAATGATCTAAAAACTATTTTTTTTAATATTTATCAAACACGAAAATAGATGACAGTGACAATTCCAATTCTCAGAACTGGTTACATTTTCTTGTTAGGAGTGAGTGAGACAAGGAGTGGGAGGTACAAAGATACATATATTACCCTCCGCAGTCGGGTAAAAAGAAAGTAAAGTTTACCCGGAGGTGTTAAACTGTAACCCAAAGGGAAACTTGGGCGGGCATTTTATGGGAGCAATCGGCCGCCCATCATCTTCAACGGTCTTTATTGAAACGACTTGTTTGTGCCAAAAACGGTATAAACAAACTTAAGTATGTGGTTTTGTTCTAAAATATAATAAGATTCATCTATTTTATGAATAATGTCTTTAAACGTTACGAAAATCCGACATAAAATTGAAAATAATTCATTATACTTAAATCTTTTTTAATCGATTTTTTAAATTTAATCAGATGTAAATGTGTATTAATATCAAAATGTGATAAGAAAATATCTAATATTTTAAAACAGAATACTCTTAACATTTCCGTTTTGAGACAGAAAGAATGAGATGTGTCACCATCGAATTTGAACCATAAATAGTTTAAATTCAACGATTGTTAAATATAACCAATGCTAATACTAATAATTATGAAAGAAAGGTTTGGTCTTCGGAGGTGTTAACGCGTAGAGCCTCAAGCCAACTCGGCCGGCATTATAAGGGAGCGATCGACCGCCCATCACCTCTAGCGCTGCTACTACACAACCATCATTATTGAACACCACTCGTTTTACTAACTTTTGTTATCTTTGTACCTACTGTGATAATTACTCTTTAATTTATTTACTGTAGGCTTAAGTAAAATCGATTTTAGTTAATAGATAAAAGTTGATTATTTTTAATTATACAGCATGAATAAATAACCGTTTTAATTTTTAAAAATTGTATTTGTCATTTCAACTGCTTTTAGTTAATTAATTAAAATACAAAACGAAATAATACAAATGTTTGATACTTCTTACAAAAAGGAGTAATTGCTTTTTAATAACTTCTAAATAGGAAGAGCTTCAATGTTCGACTTTGTTTATTTTTTATGATCGAATGCTTTTTGTCAATTTCTTACATAATTTCAGAAATTATCAAATTTCGATGTTTGGTAGGCAAAACCTGATACATTGATTATTATATTTATAACAGACGTTAGTCGAACCACGAAGTATTTACAAAGAAAGGCTTGGTCTTTGGAGGTGTTAACGCGTAGAGCCTCAAGCCAACTCGGCCGGCATTATAAGGGAGCGATCGACCGCCCATCACCTCTAGCGCTGCTACTACACAACCATCATTATTGAACACCACTCGTTTACAAACTAATGTTTTCTTTATTCACATAAAGAATGGTATCGTCTTTAATTTTCGGCTTTAAAATCAATTTTAAGAACAGTTTCTCATAATGGAGATTTTAAAATACTTCATTGCTCATCTAAATTGAAGAATAATTTTCAAAAATAATTATTTCATACTTTTTTAAAGTAAGGACTTTTCTCTTATTAACTGACTTCGAAAAAGTTGTTCTATGTTCGACTGTATGTATTTTTTATAAATATATATTTCTAGAAACAACCTATTGTTTTCATTAAAATTTTACCAAGTGCTAAAAACACTGGAGAAAATAATAGAGTACCTAAGTAATGTTTTTAACATTTTATTTCAGAAAGGAAAATGATTGTCCAAAATGACCATTAGGTACCTAAACGGATCAGTTTAGTTTATAAAAAAAAATGTTCAATAAATGTACCTAATATGTATTAAAATTACCAAATAATCGAACAAATAATGAGTAAATATATCGATATTAAAAGTAAAACATTCGATAAGTAAAATATTGACTGCGCCTTGTAATTAAATAATAAAGTGCAGAATTTTTTTTTTTATAATTCCGATGTCATCTTCAAGTTTTCATAAAAAGGCACAACGGACAACGATCACACCATGTCCTGAAGGCAAAACCGTATCATTTACATATCTTGTTTACGGGTTGTCTGTCCGTATATGTTAATGACATTCGAACAAATATATTCACCGCTGCGGACGCCTCAGTACATTCCACGGCATTGTTTTGCACTAAAGACCAAAGTTACAAGACCTGTATTCTAGTATTAAACACCCAAAAACGAAGCTCCGTGTAAAGTGGTCAGTTTTTTGCTTCTTTTATAATATAAATCCCAGTTGGGTTCAGTTTTTATTTTGTTATAATTTCGCGAAGACGCCGCGGGCGAAGCGGCAATATGAATATTAAGAAAATTTTTGTGTTATGTAGACGCGTTTCCATTGTTTTCACTACAAATTTAAAAGTTGTTTATAAAATATATTTTCTGTGATTATATTTTTTTATTATAAATAAAAGATATACGTACCAAAATATGTGGCAAAATATTTGCACCGTCTCTGACAGCATCGAAGGAGTAAATGGATTTGCAGTATACCTGGTTACTACTGTCACTGAACACTGGGAGCCAACTCTCAGTAATACATAAATGTTTTGCTGGCCCCGAGATGTAAGTTAGAATGGTACATATCATCAACACATCTGTCATAACACATTCTAACATAAAAAAAATATGTCAGAAATTGGTGGAGCTACAGCTCCATTGACTACAGCGATTACAACTTGAGTACGGCGAACTACAGCACTACTACAGTTCGCCGTAGTCAAGTCATCAAAAGTTATATCAAATAGGTTCACAGACATAGGATAGGTAGGATACATTTACATTTTGTAAACTTTACGTCTACATTACTCGAGAAATGCTCGAAAACTCGAACATTACTCGAAAAGTACTCGTATTTAAAAAATATCTACGTTCATTTTTCGTATCGTCCGTTACTATACAAT
This sequence comes from Epargyreus clarus clarus, assembly GCA_014595695.2. NCBI lineage: Eukaryota > Metazoa > Arthropoda > Insecta > Lepidoptera > Hesperiidae > Epargyreus > Epargyreus clarus. The sequence continues at coordinate 318,366 of JACTTY020000142.1, forward strand.
GGACACGCGTTATAACGGTCCTTAGTCTCATTTGAGTGACGGGTGACTGAAATTTATAGTATTCAAACCAAATTATAGTGGCTTCCTAATTGTAATATGAAATAAAAGGACAATTCAGTCTGTCTACAGGACTTTTATGATCTAATAGGCCTTGAGAATAATTTTGGAATATCTTTCGTCGTAAACGATACCGTGACATACATAGGTATGCCAAATTAATTGTTCTCCTGTCATTATGATTATAGTATGCTATATATATAAAGATACATACTAGTATGTGTACCCATAGATTTCCTAGTTGAAAAATCCTGATTATTACGCTACCTACTTGGAATGGGGTAGTTTTATTGTACGTTGTTCAACCAGTTGCAGTCACTAGTACCTACTTGAGTAGGTACCAACAAACCTACAGTTACTTACTTGAAAATCTTAAAAAACATTGGATACAAACATTCCTATTAATCTTCTAGGCACTATTTACTTCGAATTACTCGTCCATACTTAAATTCTAAAATACATTATTGGCCACTTACCAAAACACAGGGGCTTTGTAGCTGTTGTGCTGGAGTAGAACTACGATCTACTTTCAAAACATTTTTTCGTGTACTAAAGATGGTAGAACCCATAAACGCTTTCTACACTCACAGCCCCACACTAGGATTCCCTGTGTCGTGGGTGCCATGGACACACACATCGACAAATATACAAACACCCAGACCGAGAAACAGAAATCTAAATTCATGATTTAGATATCTGTCTGGCCGGGGATCGAACCCGGGACTCTTTGCGTGTCAGACCGGTATGGTGACCGCTTCGCCACGCGGGTCGTCGTCCATTAAGGCTCGATTCTGGAGTCACCACCGCTGTAACTTTCTCTGCCTAATAATAGCTATTTTAACGGGTAAGGAAGATAAAGTTAGGTAAGTATCCCAGACGTTCTAACTAACTTCAAGGGCAGAAGTGCATGTTGCTGCCCTCAAGCAGAACTCTAGTCGAATTTGGGTTTGATTACAGATTTAGTACGATAGTAGCCACTTACCATGTGCACTGTTCGTTTGCTACTTCTACACTATAAAAAAGTAAATTTTAAATACCCTCATACCACTTTATCTCCAGACAATGACAGATTGAAGAATGCAAATTCCCAGGACCGTGGGCGTGGTCTCGCCTCGTCCGCAAAAAGATACTGATTCAAGAATAAATCCTAACATACTTATAATTTGGATTTTTATTGTTATTCTGTAGAAATGCTTGACAAAATAAATAATTATAGGTATAACCTTTTAAAAGAACTGCGACGTATAACTATGGTATAACTTAGAAATTGCGAGGTATAATACTCGTGGGCTGTTGTTGTAAAAATATACTTTTCTACTTATCTGTTCATCATAATAAATTTAAAAATAGAAAGTTAGCCTAACATAGAAGAGTGTAAAACCAGCTGACTCAAATGTGATGAACTATCTTCCTCGAGATTGACATCGCATATGTGGGAGTCTATCGTAGAATCCTTATTAAATAATAATATGGTTAGGTAGAGGTACAATTTTTTTTTTTTTTTATAATATAGGAGTAGCAGACGAGCATGCAGTCCACCTGATGGTAAGTGGCTACTGCCGCCCATGGACATCTGTAATCAACCCCAGATAGGATTAGATATTCCTACCTGAGGTCGGCCACAGATGCGCCGCTACCCCTGAGGACTAAGCTGGAACGCCTCGGAAAAGTATGTCTCCCTTACCACACCCTTCAAACCGGAACACAACAGCGCCTAACACTGCTGTTATTAGGTAGAAATAGGTGTGGCGGTGGTGCCGCCGGAGTCGAACCACAAAGGGTTCTACCACCTTCAAAACCTTGAAAATAGGTTCATTGCGGCAGTGACTTGCCTACAGGTGAACTGTACGCTAGTTTGCTACGTCTTTATTCTAAAAAATCAACATCACACTCGGCAGTCGGCATACAGTGAATCTGTAGGGCCGACCTTATGTAAATTGGTTCACGTCATACACCATAAACTTAATTCACGACTATGAGACTGCTTTATTTACTTTTAACTTTGTACTCATATGAATAATTTAAAAGACGCACTAGTTATTTCTACAGTAAACAATTGAAACATAAATATACCTATAAAGTTATTGTTTTCACATTTCAAAACCCAAAAACATAAAATACGTTCCCACAACACTAGCCAACGATTTTACGCAACGTAATCGTCCAGACAAGCAAAACGAGGAGCCGTGGCCGGCAAACTCATTAAAGTTTTTCCATAGAAATATATTAATCACATCTCGCCACGCCCTCTGGCGGCTAAACACCAAATAATTTCTGCTATAACATTCTCGAAGGGCACAGAAAAAAACAATAATTAATTTTACTCTGTGGCATTTTTCGGGGCGGACGGTTTTTTAACTTTTTTCGAACAGGTGAAGCTAGGTGCGTAGGGTATAAAATATTGCGAAGATTATTAATGTTTGATTTTATAATGTTGTAGTGGGTCGTAATAATCTCAATTTTTTATTCGAAAACCTTTTAATTATAGGTTGGAACTTCATCAGTCTTGTTTATTTTTCGAGTAAGTCCAAATGCAGTGCTACTGTAACTACCATTTGATTTTTTATAATAGATGTTTGAAAGTAATTATTCTATACGTACCAACCTGTGTTCATAGATTAGTAAAGATTACTCACTCCTAACAAGAAAATGTACCCAGTTTTGAGAATTGAAATAGTTGCGTAAAAAAGTTTTGCCACGTATCCGTGCTAAAATGTCCCTAAAATATTTGAAATAATTATTTATTTATTACGTAAATTACGTAATTATTACGTAAATTAGTTATTTATTCGTAAATTTTGTCTAAAAATGTTTTTATTTGTCAAGAATTCAAAAAAAGAACTTACTAAAATAAGCCTTTTGTGGCTTAATTCAATTTCAAGGTGGCGAAGTATCTTTACTAATCTATGCCTGTGTTAGGTACTTCTTGGGCAAAAAAGTCTTGAAGAGCAAAAGCATATTGAACATATACTTACACTCAGATTAATAAAAGATGGTATTTATGAAAGTTTATACATAACTAATTCAGACATAATGTTTCATTGTGCTTATTACAAATTTTAGTAAGTATGTATCAATTTATAACTACTGTAATCGTAGATTTAGATTTTTTCGCTATCTACGCCGTAGACATAGATTTTTTCGCTATCTACCTATTTTCTATTTCGCTAATCAATAAGTAGTTCTAATAATTACCTTGTCAAAATCATAGACAAATATAATTTTGAAAAGGTCCTTCCCACACGTTTAATGGTATAATGATCGTCTTATATCGGGATCTTCTGCTATAACTGGCAAATATAAAAGGGGCCTGAGGTAAAAAAGACTTTATAGAATGCCTCTAATTCTTGTGTTTATTGCAGATAATCCCTTTAATTTATAATGTCACTCACATTTTAAAATCTTTTACAAAATAATGCTAACCTAAAGGTTAAACATGTTTATTAAAAGAAATATGTGACAAGAGAGAAGGAGTTTAAAATATTTCAAAGTGTCAATTAAACCTTTAACAAGTATTCAAGTAATTGGGAACATAGAATTGTATTAACAGATACTTACTTTAGTTATATTTATAAGTGACACAGATATTTATGTTACAGTTAATTGACATTTATAGTTTTGTCTGAGTGGTCGTCCTTTGTGGACATCAATTAGGAATACTTTATAATAGGTATATAATTAGATACGCAAGTAGTAATGTAAGGTCATAGATTAGTCAAGATACTTTGCCGCCCTGAAATTTAATGAAGCCACAAACAGCTTATTAGTAAGTTCTTTTTTTTTAATTCTTGACAAATAAAAACATTTTTAGAGAATATTTACGAATAAATAACTAATACTGCGTAATTTACATAATAAATAAATAATTATTTCAAATATTTTAGGGACATTTTAGCACGGAGACGTGGCAAAACTTTTTACGCAACTATTTCAATTCTCAAAACTGGGTACATTTTCTTGTTAGGAGTAAGTAATCTTTACTAATCTATGTGTAAGGTAAAAAGGTAAAAATATATAAATATAATATGGAATTACATACAAAGAAAGAAGGATAATGAATGTTTTGAATCTGCAGTTGGTAGTTAATCAAGAGGTTTGTTTGTTACAAATTGTATCATAGATACAATTTTGTACATTGATTTTTATTATGTAGAAATATTACAAAATTTGAAAGGCCAAAAATTGTTGTATATATGTAGTATATATGTATTATTGTATTTATTTATAACGTACGACGTAAAAGCGCAGGTCACTTGACTTACGTAGTCACTGTAGTCCTTAGGCAACCTAAAATAGGATTGAAGGCTTACCTGAGATCCACGCAGTGTTGCTCCGAGAACAAAGCTGAAACATCTCGCGAAGCCTTTTCACACATCTCGAACCAGAATACAGAAGACCACCACAAATTGTTATATCATCTTAATATTATAAACATAATTTGTGGAGGTAGAATCCTCTGTGATTTGAATCCAGTGGCATCACCGTCGCTATTGTTTCGATTTGAAGAACGAGAACTCAGTTCTAAGGATCTGTGGCCTACCTCAGGTGTCAGGTAGGATTTTAATCTTGTGTGCAGTTGATTGGGCAGTAAAATCAAATGGATTTCATGCTCGCCTTTCTATGTTATCTAAAAAAACACAAATTCATATTTCATACATATAAATACAGAAATACGATTCACTCAAATGAAAATACAATACAATACATTACAATACAAAAATGCTTTCTTGTACACCAACTTATACATGAAAAATAACAAACATGACAAATGAAAATACCTGCTTTTTCACACGTACAGTTTAGTCAATTAAATAGGTATACCTCATAGTGCGTGTTCATGAAACCCTAACCTTTCCGAATACGATAAATAATGTACGAACATCGGCTTAGTTCGAAAGCAAAGATCACATTACTGACCAATGAGGTGCGTGCACGCAAATGTCAAACTAAACACGTGTGAGCGGCGCTTCATATGTTCAACGAGCTGATATTACCACAATATCGTCGCTTAAGTTCTAATAACGAGGGCTTAATTACCAACAGAAAAAAAGAGAGCAAAAAAGCCCGTGTCATTTAGTTATTTTTAATTCGCGTGCTCGTCCTCTTTGAATATGAAACAACGCTGACTTACGCGTAGTTTTCACCGGGTGTTGGCTGAACCAAAATACGCTATGTTCTTTCTTCTTGATATATATACGTGACTCAATATTGACATTTCTTTAGTTTCGCGGTGTTAGAACTTAAGCGACGATATTACTATTTCTTTGTCCCACCGCTGGGTATGCTCTATGCTTTGGCGGAGCCCGACGGGGCAACGCGCTAAGAGGGCTCCGGTTGCGTTCCTTTGGAGATCCCGGAGCCCTCTACGCAGCGCTGAGGACGGCCACCGGGGGGGTTTTAGTGCGGTAAGAATCCCACATAACCCTACGTCGCTCCCACGACACCGGCTACCTTTTGAAGGTTTCCCCCTCGTAAAGAAAAAAAATAAAAGGGTATGCTCTATGCGTCACGTAGTTACCCAATCGTATACACGATTAAAATAATGACTATATTGATATTTCTTATGTTCCACTTGTTTTAAACACGATTTTTAAATAAGCATTTCGTATTTAGTTAAAGAAATAACACCATCGGTAATTGATTGGTTATATCTGATCTAGATGTAGCGTATTTATAGATTGAAGTTATTTTACTGTCTGACATCATTACGAATATTATTGAAAAAAAGAAATATCAGTTTTGTAAAACAAACAATGTACCTAAGTCAAACATAAATGTCTGCTATTTGTTGCTTAATATTCTATCTCTTTAAAATATGCATACCATCCGAAGCATTTTTTTAACATTTACTTTTTAAGTACACAATGCACATCAGGTACATACCCATTTAAAACAACACCACACATTTCATACAACAAATATAATAACCTCAAAGGTTACAAGGATACTAATACACAAAAACCCTGGTATTACGCGCTCTATATCATTACCCTGCCCACCCCAAGACCAATACACAACAATTGCACTAATTAATGAATAGTTTCGAGTGGAATATTCGTATTTATTTGTCATTCCCCTGGGGATGTTTCGTTCTGTTTAATTATTTTTGTTCTCATTACTGTTGTAATTACAAATGAAACACGATAAACGAATTTTAAAGTGTTGACAGTATCTGTTTTAATTGTGGGTACTTTAGGTTTATTTTAGCGAATTGCGAATGATTTGTAAGCTTTGTTTTCTTACTAGAATGTTAATTTAAATCTTAGTCGTTTTATTTGCGAAGTAAAATCACGTTTTAATATCAAAAAAGAAAATAATTTTATAATATGGTTCTTTTAAGGGTGGTAGAGCCCCCTCCACCGCCACAACTTTTTTGGCCTAATAACAGCAGTGGTAAGCGCTACTGTGTTATGATTTGAAGGGTGACGTATGGGAGACATATGTAGGTACTTTATCGAGGCATTCAAATTTAGTCCTCAGGGTAAGCGGCTCATCAGTTTGCCGAGCTCTGATAGATATTTAATCATTGGGGGGTAATAATTGGGGGCTACTGCCACCTGCACATCTGTAACAAATCCCAGATAAAATTAGTTTCCCACCTGAGGTCGACCACAGATGCACCGCCACCCCTGAGGACTAAGCTGGAATGCCTCGGAAAATTCTCACTCATCCCACCAAATCACTACCAATAGTACCAATACGTTAGGTGGTGGTGGTGGTTAGGTGGTCGATCAGACTGATGATTATCGCTAAACTTTTTTCTTAAATTACTGATCGATAGGTTTTCATTCCATGGGTCTAAAATACTCGTAGTTGTAACACGCACTATTGGATAGAAGTCGTCTAGGACAGAAGACTGGTTTATCATAAGTTGCTTACCAAAGTATTAATAAAGGCACTCATAGGTTTGACTTCCAATACTACTTACTATCTTATTTATAAGATACCTTACCAGAAATAATATACATTTTCCGTCTGTCTGTCCAAAAACCGAAAGGATTAAACATCCGCTGCACGTCATCCATTGTCATCGCGAAATTCAAACCGACTTTCTCTATTTTTTACTCATTTTCTGTTTGAATTTTATTTTTCCTTCGTAACCGCAGAAGCAACAGTAAAGCTACCCTATCGACTGCCGTAGGGCCGTCATAAAGGAAAATTGGAATTTGGGCGAAGGGCACGAAAACACGTGGTGCTTCTCACGCCTGAGTTAACATTGCGGTGTTGGGATCGCTGGTTTATAATTGGAATTTCGTTTGCTAACTCCACATTGTATGTAATTGGAATTGCTATCTGCTACATGGTAATTGGAAAGCTACATTTATACCTATATTCGAATATTTCTTAGCATATGTACTGTCAGAGAATTCAGTTTAAGAATATTTAAATTTGGCTCAGTTTGGTTTTTGCACGCATATTGGCTTTTTTTTGTTTAACCTAACGATTACGCAGACGTGCTACCTGATGGAAAGTAGTCAACTCCGCCTATGGACATTTGCAACACCAGAGGAGTCGCCAATGTCGGCTTTGTATGATAGCTCTTTTTGCGCCTTTTTTTAAGAGCGTCATGCCCATGTCATAGCGCTCCGGGAATACCTCAGGAGGAAGCTCATTCCATATCTTACACGTTCGCGTTAAGAACGTCCGTGCAAACCGAATCGTGGAGGACCGCCACGAGTCCAGTTGGATGGAACTTCATCCTTCGGCGAGTGGTGCGATGGAGGAATGGTGACGTAGGCACCAGTAAGTCCTAAGTCCACCGTGGCGGACAACACCATACCGATCTATAACTCAGTAAGTGTATTCGCCTTTTAGTTTATCATGAAATAATTAATGAAATGAAAAAGCAAGTGATAAGTGGTTAAGAAACTCGGCCTCTCGATCGAGGGGTCCGAGGTTCAAATCCCAGGCACGCACCTCAGATTTTTTCAAAATTATGCGCGTATTAGAAATTAATTATCACTTGGTTAAACGGTGAAGGAAAACATCGTGAGGAAACCTACATACCTGAGAAATCTGTCGACCAATACGCACTTGGCCAGCGCGGTAGACTACGGCCTAGTACTTCTCGTTCTGAGAGGAGACCCGTGCCCAGCAGTGGGAACAGTAATGGGTTGATGATGATGAGACTTTTATATAATGTGTTGCTCATAGATACCTCGATTAAAATAGTCTACTATCTGTGATTTCATTAAAAATTAAGCGTATCGACAGCCTTCTGATGGCCGTGTCCAATTTTACTTAATTGTATATCAGCAATTCTTGCTAAAGACTAGTTATGAGCTTATAACTTGTATTTATTAGAATTTATTACTATATAACAGGTAGGTACCTACCTTCTTTACAGGTACAAACTGCGATTTATTTAAGGTGCTTGGAAGTAACTAATTAAGGCAGAGTGGAATATGGTAGACAATCAATATTTAGTCAACGCGGTGGAGTATGGCCTAAGTGCCTAGCCCCGTCTCACTCAGAAGGGAGACACGTGCCCAACAGTGCGATATTTCAATATTAATTATAACTACTCAATAGGGTTGATGAATACGCTACAAATTGTCAAAGGTCGCTTGTAGCCTTGGCCATCGTGGTTGGCCGTATACCAGCAATGCTACCTAGTTTTGTAAGCGTGCCTTATGCAAGTATATATAGATTTTTTTAATTTATTCAGGTAACAAACAGTTACACAACGAGATTTAATACATAAAGATAGAATTAACAAAGTAGATAGCTGTGAACCAGCATCGTTAACTACTGTTCACTATAAGTAATATAATTGAAATTTAATTTATTTGAAAGTGAAAGCTTTTTTTTTATAAACAACAAATTGTTCTATAAGGATTTTGTTTGTAACTCAACTTATTAGTTTAAGATATCTTCCCATATGTGACTTCTCTTAACTGAATCTTTATATTTGAATCTGTAATACTAGTACTAGAATTAGGTAGGTAATTAAGTTTTTGGGTAAAATACTACTCTATACCTAATATATAGTCCGCGCCAAACTGCCAGCCCGCTCTGAAGTTGTTGCGAGCAGGTGTAGTCATACAATTTGCTATGGCGACGCGATTCATTTCTATATTCAAAGCGGACTAGCAGTTTTACGCGAACAAACCTAAGTATTAATCACAACCACTACATTTTTTTTTATTATTATTATATAGGAGTAGCAGACGAGCACGCAGTCCACCTGATGGTAAGTGGCTACTGCCGCCCATAGACATTTGTAATCAACCCCAGATAGGATTAGATATACCTACCTGAGGTCGGCCACAGATGCGCCGCTACCCTTGAGGACTAAGCTGGAACGCCTCCGAAAAGTCTGTCTCCCTTACCACACCCTTCAAACCGGAACACAGTAGCGCCTAACACTGCTGTTATTAGGTAGAAATAGGTGTGGCGGTGGTGCCGCCGGAGTCGAACCGCAAAGGGTTCTACCACCTTTAAACCACTATTTATTTATTTAGACCACTCCTAAAGCTCAACTTTGTTCACATCGTCAACTATCAGAAATGTGCGATGTTAACCATTCTCAAATTCTCGTTCACTTACAATCTTTGGCGCGTCACAAAGCCATTTACTGGCGTCATTTACGTATAGTGGAAGTGTCCGTCGATGGCCGTGTCCAATCCTGATTGATTGGATACTTCACTACCTTGCGTGCAACTAGGGCCGGTAAATTAGTTTTACACGTACATAAATAGGCACGCGCGTACGCATGCCTAAAAAAATTGGCTATGTTCGAGTCTACTAACACACGGCGGGTTCTGTATCTACAAATCCTTTTTTTTGTATTTGATATCATAGCATCCTTGGAAGTTTTTTTTTCTATAGGAGTAGCAGACGAGCATGCAGTCCGCCTGATGGTAAGTGGCTACTGCCGCACATGGACATCTGTAATCAACCCTAGGTAGGATTAGATATTCCTACCTGAAGTTGACGACAGATGCGCCGTTACCCCTGAGGACAGTTGGAATGCGTCGGAAAAGTATGTCTCCCTTAAAAGTGCGTTGCAAAAATTTGAACTGTCTACTTATTATGGTTCAAAAGATAAAGCGAAAAACTCCAAAAACTAGCGGTTTCTTGTATGGCAATCCCCATTTATAGTATTTTTTAGTATTTGTTGTTATAAAGACCATCATTATATATATTGTATAAAAAATTCAAATGTCTATTTATTATGTACGGTTCAGCTAGAGCTCTGTGACAGACGGACAGACTAGCAGACAGCGGCTGCTTAATAATAGGGTTCCGTTTTTACCCTTTAGGTACGGAACCCTAAAAATTACAGTCACGCTTCGATCTTGAAAGTAAACGTGCTATTACATGCACATTCGGGAAATTGTTTGGCACTTTATTAAAAGTTGTGATTTTGATTTACGTCGCAATTATTTTGGGTTAAACATCGTCGTTCTTTAGTGAAGTAATGTTTATGACGCTTTTATATAGTAGGTACGTAGTAAAAGTAAACATTCAAGGAGTGATAGGCTAGTGGTTGAAAGCCTCTCAATCGGGTATCCGAGAGTCGAATGCCAGGCGTGCGTTTCTGATTTCTCGTAGTTATGTGCATATCAGAAATTAATGATTACTTACTAGATGTGCGAATAAAAAATTGTAAGGAAACCTTTTCAGTCTAGATGGACACTTTTCAAAGGAAGTTTTTAATTACTTTTTTTCATACATTTCTATTGACTTAGTATAACAGGAATAAAACTGCACAGATATTTTTATCGAATAGATTTATTCTTATAGACAATTCCATTATATTTTATCTATTTACTAAATACAGATAGACAACAGTATGTATGGAATATTAACATTTAGAGTATATACATACAATAATGATCCTGTTTTAGACACGTATTTCACATTATGTTTCTTGTCTATTATGTATTTTGTAACACATAACATTTACATACATCTAACAGAACGAACGGACATGTTACTTTACCTCTTTTAGATGACATTCACCTTTTTAATAAATTAAATTAAAATATTTAATTATCTATTTATCAATTTTGAAATAAACTTAATTGAAATTTTTTTTTTCAACTTTTTCCTGTAAATTATTTAATTCACTTTATAATATCTTGTGTATTATCACGCTTTAATGATATATATTATATTTTTTAAGTAATGGTGACGATGTACTTTAATTGTCTATGTTAAATATAGTCACATTTAAGCCTTAAAAGATCCGAGACTGTAAAACTATATCACTTGCAACGAAAACATACAATGTTATGTTCCGTTACTGACATAGTTACTTTATTATGCAATAATAAGTATTGTGGTTGCAACAAAATAATTATTTACACGACTTCTACATGAAACATTAATGGAACTAACGCCTAGAGTCGTAAAATGTCACCATATACCCCCATGCCTCACATTTACCTACATTTCCTATAACCGTAATAGGAAATAACATTTACAACACGAAATATAACGTAAAATGGCATTCGTGACACGAAACATAATGTAAAACCGTTGTATTATTAGATAATGTTCCCTTACTTACGGAAATGCACTCGAAAAATATTTCACGACTATAATTAGTATTTTACACGTTTTTACAGTTCATTTTGAAACAAGATTAGACAGAAATATTACAACAATGTTATAAATGTAAAATTAAGTGGGTACATATAAAATTAACACGCGTATTTCTTCACTGGGTGTTGATGAATGTATGACGGAAATAGGGTTAAAGAGTCATATTATTCATAATTACTTCAGAATAGCTTTTTGATAAAAATAATTTTCTAAAAGCTAACACTCTGTTATTGAGTGATTTTAAAAAGAGAGGAGAAACAATGGGAACTTTGTAATGTAGCATTCTTATCAACAAGTTATAAGTTAGTAAACATAATAAAAATACTTTAAAATGGTCGAAGTCTATTTTTTGAGCGGATTTGCTTGTGTTGTGCTACGCATATACGTACCATTATATATATACTTTGATATAAATCAAAGTATAGATATAACGGAAGTTTTAAGGTCCTTCGAACTTATTTTGACACATGAGAAGCTCATAGACTTTACAGAAAGTTATATTACATATTATAAGCTTTTTTACCAAATAAATCCTGCGAAAAATGAAGTTTGTAACAAATATTGAGCACACTAGGAATATACTTCGATCTGACTTGCAAATCCAGCAACTGTATAAACGGACCTTTAGGAATGTGGAACCGATTTTCACTATTGAAAATGCAATAGTCATTTTAAAAGAAATAATATATTGTTAAACACTTATACAAAGGTTACTTAGGTACAATTAAATTATTAAGTAATTTATACAATCGTAATATATTATATACAACGTTTATATTAACATTTATATTTACAACGACAATAATAAATGTTTACCCATTTAACATCTATTCGAATATACTTATCTAATAACAGAGCATATTATTAAAAAATAATAATAAATACACGAACAAAAATGTATTAAGCTACTATCTTAAAATAGGAACCAAAATGATATTAAGCTTATTACATCCGTACTATATCAACGTAAATAATTTATATTTATTTTAACTTAATAAAATTGAATTATAAAAATCCATTTCTGTACACTATTCACAGGTAAGACCAAAATATTTTATCAGATACGAAATTGTATCAGTGAATCAGTTCACATGTTATGAAGTTGGTGCATCGTTATATTTAATGCAGTTATTTAGGGCAGACGCACATAGAAGCGATACTTTGCCTGCATTAGGGTCCGTTCATACAGACCGGCTCGGAGAGGAGAGCAGATTTTTATCACGTTGGAAACAGAGTTTTGAGTACCTACTTGTATTAAGGTTTATTTTTGCATGTGCACTTCTTTTGTCACTAAGAATACCTGAACGCGCTTCGTGTGAAATAATAAGAGGAGCCGACCGACTCTGACTGCGTGCTCATTCTCCCTCGCGCAGCCGATCGGCTCCGATTGCGAGTGCATCCGCCTTCAGATCTTTACGAGCTGGTCTATGTGAAATAGTTGGCGGCTCCACTTCGGTCAATTCCAAGCGTATACCATCCGGTCAGTGTGAAATGAGAAATGCGGGCCGATGCTCTCTGAGCCGGTCTGTGTGAACGGACCCTTACTACAATGAATGATAGCGTCCGTCGCTACGCAGAAAGTTGCGTAGTGCGACGCGTCGCGTACTCCTGCGTTTGCTTGAAAAATGCAGTCTCGGTCGCAGCACGCTTAGCAACGCTTTTATGTATGCCTGCCCTTATTTCGCTATACGTACGTACAGTCATACTAACAAAGCAAAATAACCTAGAAACTAATTCATTAAGACCTTAGTGTTAAACTTTCGTCGACGAGTCGTTCATTCACAAAGCACTCCACTAACACTTCAATCAATACATAACACTGTTTAGGTCATTCAAGTCCACTTGTAAGCCGATCGAGCCGCATCAGTCGTGGAAGTCGCGCGGCTCTGGCTTCAGCTACCACACCAGACCCTCGGGGTGCAAGGGAGGAGGGGCGTCGCTGAAGTTAAACTCGGGGGAGGACGGCCGCGGCAGCACCAGGTGGTCGGGCGGCGGGAACTGCTCGGGGAAATCGCCGCCCGGCAGCGACTCCATTCCGCCTGCGAAACGACCTGCTTCCGTTACTAATTGCCTGGTACATTTGACATGGTTATGCCAGTGTCAATATGGAGCTCAAAATTACGTGTTATAGATAAAAAAATTAAGTGCTACCTAGTTTACTTCATAACAGATACCTAGGTACGGAAATTAGTCTGAATAAAGAAATCTGTCAATTTTTTTATATTACAACTACGCAAATTTTTTGCGACATTGTACGTAGTACAATATTTATTTATATAATCGGTAGATTTAAGAGAAAATGTAGAGCTTCGATAAAACTTATGTACCTACATAACACAAATAAAACAAATAAAATATTTTCATTGGTATTTAAAGTTTGGGATATGAATGCCACGCTGTCAAATATTTGATCAGAGAAAAGATATAAAACTCTTATTGAAATGATAATAAAGTCTACCAACCAGGCTGATTAAACGGCATCGTTGGCGGAGGATGGTAGAACGGCGCATCATGGTGGAACGGCGGGCCATATCCAAACTCGAACTTTCCATCCGCCGTCGCGAAGTACGGGAACCCCGGCGGCCCGTCCTCCAGCCCTCCCGGGGAGAGGTTCATGGGAAAACCCCGCATCTTGCGAGAGGAGCCGAAGAACGGGCCCCGCCCCATCGACGTCAGCTGCTTCAGACGACGCTCTTTCGACCGCTTGTTTTGGAACCAGACCTGGAGACAAGCATTACTGCATAAGACCAGCTGTTGCTTAATCAGACCTAGAGACAAATGTAGCTTCATTAGACAATATGTTGCTAAAGCCTAAATTTCAATGAAAGAGTTGTTGAAATAGGTACTATTCCATTGAATTCAGTCCCTTACACGTTCTTAACGTTCATTGCATCGTGTACATTAATGTTGTCTATGTATAAAAATTTTGAGCAATATTTCATACTTCCATTTAAGTTATACATTATCTGTCAGTTTAAATAAATAATTAAAACACGATGAAATAATCCTTCGAGTAAAGTTATTAAAAGTATTTTCTTTTATATTTACTTTGCGGTGAAATAGTAGATTATAACAAAACTCAATTTTATTACGCAAGTTTTTTATGTTGTCAACGTAAATAAAACAATGTGATGTAAAGTTAATTCGATAAACAAGATTAAAAATCTAACATTTTAAACAACGCTTCCTGAACATTTGTTTCAAAAATAGTCGCGCACAAATTGTAAACCTAGGAAATTGTTTTTAGAAAAAAATTCAAAGCGCATTGTACTGATTACAGCATTCAAGTATTCCCTGAGAAAAACACTTGTACTGCGCCACAAATTTAAATAAAAACCCACAAACGAAACGGAAAAAAACTGTATCACTTTGTCGGTGGGTCGCAAAATACTTTTTATGGTTTTAGTTAAGAGTTCTGCGGTCGGGAAAGTGTTGTAGTTCTGTTGTGAATGGCGTCCTTATATTGGTTTGTTTTTGCATTTACATACAAGATTGTATGCGAACGACAATTACAAAGAACTTCATATAAGAAACTCATGTAGCAATGAGAACAATATACATTATGTTTTAAGTAATTTTAACTATTAACTCGATTTGGTTATTAAGTACAAGAAGAAAACAAAGATCGTATTTCCTCTTACTGGAGTTACATCTATATCATATCTCCATTAAGTATTTATCATTGTTTATTAATTTTTGGAGTATATTTAACAGCTCTCGTTATTTTTTCTTAAAGAGTTTGAAGAGACAAATGTCATAACAATTAGGTATTCTATATTCCTTCTGAAGACATACAAGTATTATATCATTTTTAAGAAACTGTTATAATATGACTTCTTTATTCATTTTCTGAACTTTAAGTTAATCTACTCCAATAGTGATACCAATAGAATAACTGAAATTAATATAATCCGCACGTAAAACACTTCAACACGATCCAATTAAACGCAGCGTGCTAATTCTATCCAGGCATTGATTGAGCGCTATCATACTAATAACCTGTACACACGCGAAACGGCCTTTAATACTAAACTGTAGATTTGTTCTAGGTCATACAGACCCCGCCTTACTGGAACCTATCAATAAAGTACCTGAAAATTCAGGCTTCTAGCTTCATATGCAACGAAGTTACAGGGGGTCAAAAATGGGCCGAATTGCTTCGAGAAAAGAATGCTACGGCCGTGCCGCTTTTTTTGGCTCGACTTGGCGAAGGCACTACCGTGCCTCCAGATAGGTAATTATTATTTATTTAAGGGTAGAGAGAGAAACCCCAAGTTTTGTCGTATGACCCTTTACCCCTTAAGATGTGTATTAAGTCTCTTATTAATAAACTAATCTAACCAAAGTTTTTCCTGACAACCATTGATGTTTTTGCAACTTCTACTAGCGTTTTGGGAACAACAATTTGGATGAAGCTTATTATATTTAATTATTTTATCATAAGTATTTTAAAACCTGTTTAATTTATTATTTTTGTACTTTTTATTAGGATAATATTGTAAAAAAATAATCTCTACTTACCAGAAATGATAAAATTTATATATTAAATAGACAATTAGCTAATGTAATAAACGCTAAAAAGTGTAACAAACGTCATTAATATTTTACTAATAATAAGTATTGTTTTTGTATGTTTTTTTCATAAATTACGATAATATTGTAAATAATGAAATTTAACATAAATATTAAAGAATCATCTTTTGAATTCGAAATGTACTACAGCACAATTCATATAAAATCACATGCTTAAACTATGAAACTATGAAGTGAGATCGAAGCTTCATTTCAATGGTCACAGATCGTTTTAGTTTTCTTGAACAAATCACTCATAATACAATTATAAAATCATTGCCGTACGCTCGTTGTGAGTTCACGGCGTATTACAAGTCGCGTGCCGACCGCGCGACTAATTCGTAACTAGCGTTTCGCACGCCTCTCGTGTGAAGACACCATTACATTAGATTTGGTTGTGATTGGTGTTAGTGACTTGATTTTGCGTTTGAAGTTATCTTGACAGTGACACTGGTGTGTTGGGATGATGTCTAGGTCAGGTTTAGATCCGTTTAATGATCTGCACAATTTTTGGAGTATTCTATCCTTCATCTTTTTCATAATATAGAAGTAGCTATCGATCATACAGTCCACGTGATGTTAGGTAAATGGCTACTGCCGCCCATATCTGTATGATTACAGATGTCCACAGGCGCCAGATAAGATTAAATTGTGACCCGAAGTCGGTCACAGGCGCATTGCCTCAAAAAAGTATGTATCCCTCACTACACTCTGTAAACTAGGACGCAGCAATGCCAAACACTGCTGTTATAAGACGAAATAAGCAAGTGTGGCGGTGGAACCGTGTTCGTAGTCGAAGCACAAAACGTTCTACCATCTTTAATCCTTCAAACAAGAACGCAAAAGCCCTACATTTTTGCTAAAAGCAGGAAAAAACTAAATATTTAACTCGTGTCACTCTTTCTTACTTTATCTTTAGATAGTCATCTCATTTAGTAATTAGGTATGTTTAATTACAGTGTTAACTAGATAGGCACTTGTTTAAATGTTAATTTAACACTCATTTAATTTTAATGAATTACATAACATTAGTGATTTAGTTAATCATGGAACATTTTTAGATTCAGGACATGAATTTGAAGATTTGACCTTCAAATAAAAAAAGAGTGAGTGGAATAGATACGTATCGTGATAATCATATCGATATATCGACAAGTGTGTCAAGGCGAAGCTAGACCACACTGTCATGTAGAAAAACTAAAAAATCGGAAACAAAGCCGCCGTTGTTCAACTGGTACAGTGGACCCGCGGCGGGGCCTTTGATCGTGCCGCCGCACCCACGCTTGCATTTGCACAGAAAACACATTTACAACTAGGGATGGCAGTTGTTGTCGAAAATATCGATATTTATATCGATTGAATACAAACATATCGAACAATAAAAAATAAATTTCTCAAAAATCGTTCTTCGATTTATTTGTGCGTTTACCTGGAAGTACATCGGCAAAAAATATTAATACGAAATACAAAACAAGCTTTTATACTGATGTATGGTTGCAGAAATATCGGTAATTGTAACAAAACAAATCGAATGACTATTTTCTTGTATGACAAATCGATTAATTTCAAAAATTGGCGTTTTGGCCAAAAAAATCGGCTTATCGGTAAATCGATAGTTCCCATCCCTATTTACAACCTGTTAAAGTGTTCTCTATACGTATCTTGCGTCGTTAGAATGTAGATTCCTGTAATAACAAATCAATAGGTGTAGGAGTTTACATGTTAATCAAATCTGATTAAGTTATGGCGAAACTAGAGGCATTTAGAATGGTCGAGTTTTTTTTAAAGGAATTTATGAGTATCGATGTTTTATGTTTTTAAATAAGGTACTTTTATACTAAAATAAGCGACTGTCATGGGTCATCTATCTATTTAAGATGAGATGCATCTTAAGAGAGAATTTACTAGAATTGTCTTATTGTTTTATATGTACATCAAACCAGTTATCTATAAATCTACTAGTACGTTTTTAAATAGGCCGAATAACGACCTACGACTTTTTAAATTTCTCGACCGATTTTGTTTATTAATTCTCGAGATTTATTGTTGTCAATAAAATATCGGAAACAGACAAATTTAGATTTGAATTTTAACTAGGTACTGGACTTAATTTAATTTTTTTATCTTAAAATATTTAATACACATACAGGCAATTAAACATTAGAATCTAAATATCATCATCATTTCATCATCATAGGTGCCTGGGATTCGAACCTCGGACCCGTCGAGATGCCGTGTTTCAACCACTAAATAGCTTAGTGGTTGAAACATTAGTAAATATAAAGACAAACAATGAAATTTGTTACTAAATCTAGAACTTTAAAACAAAGGTACCTAGTACTGGTATAGAAAGCAACTTTCTTGTAAGCTTTCACTGGAGCTAGATGATTTAGTGTTTATTGGCCAAGTATATTGAATATTGGCCTCCTTCAACAATGTTGGTTTACAGCCTCTTAATGCTCACCAGCCACTACTAAAATGGCGAATTAAAATTTACAGCCAATAAGTTAGCCCTACATGTAGGTGCAGCTAGAATGCAATTAATTAGATAACTTATAAAATCTACGACCTACGAGTAGGTTTTACGATTTTTCCAACTTCAGCCATAGATTAGTAAAGATACTTCGCCGCCTTGAAATTGAATGAAGCCACAAACGGCTTATTTTAGTAAGTTCTTTTTTTGAATTCTTGACAAATAAAAACATTTTTAGAGAAAATTTACGAATAAATAACTAATACTGCGTAATTTATATAATAAATAAATGATTATTTCAAATATTTTAGGGACATTTTAGCACGAAGACGTGACAAAACTTTTTTACGCAACTATTTCAATTCTCAAAACTGGGTACATTTTCTTGTTAGGAGTGAGTAATCTTTACTAATCTATGACTTCAGCTTAGTATCGTCTAGTTGTTGATACAACTTGGCTAATAGCTTTAGATGGCTCGATAGCCATTACTGTCCCACTGCTGGGCATGGATTATAATGAAAGTTTAGCCTATAGTCAACCACGCTAGCCAATTGTGAGTTGAAAGTTGCCCACACACAAACAATATTGTATAGAAAACTGAATTAAAGCTTCTTGTTTTTGTTTGCAACTGTTGTAGTTGGTACGTATCTGAGTCGAATTATTTTGCCTACGGGGACATTCCAGTACCATCTGAGATCCACCTGAGGCCATAATGTCTCCCTTATCACACCATTCAACACAGCACCGCCTAACACCGCTGTTATTAGGCGAAAACACACAACACCGCTATTATTAGGTGCTGCCACAGGGGTCGAACCACAGAGAGTTCTACCATCATCAAATAATCTTACATGATGGCGAAAGGAATGTATTTGCGTCTGATAGCAAAAACCACGCCACAAACAACAATATAGCATGATTTCTACGTATAAATTTGCATGACATTCAAAACTAAAATTACGAAACTGAGTAGCAGCAACCTTGAAACAGTAACCATTTTCTATACGGCCGTCGACATCGTTAAACGTTCGAAATTGACGTGTTCCGTTATTTAATGTTCAAACTTATTACATTTATTACTTAATCGCGGTTCTCGTAGACTAAATCGACAGTATAATTGTCGAAGAAAAAATTCGTAAACATAATATCGTCTGCTATTAAAATATTACCGTCCGCGGTGCTCGGAACTTCGAAATAATACAGTTAAAGTTATTAACTTTAATACGCCACAAAATACTCGTATTTCTGTGTAGTTGCACAATTAAATAATTGAACCAAATTTGAACGTACCGGTAGATTTAAATAATGCATTTCTGATAACGTAACTCAATAAATATGGTATACGGAACCGCCGCATACCTACCGCATATTCCTACTACATTTAACACAAATTTTATTGGTAGAATATTTTTATACAAGATTACAAAATTTTCGACATAAAAGTTTTGTGTTTAGGTACACACAGATAAAAACTTTATTAAATAATTAAAACTTAACGACTTCCTGAAAATACTTTACTAATAATAATCTATAGTTAAAATAATAATAAAATATAGTAGAAGTAGCAGACGTTACCAACATTAATTATTTATCGTATGACAGATAACATAATTATATAATTATAAAAAATACCCAAGTTCAAGGTACACAGCGCACGTGTAACACGAGCAGCTATTATAGTTATTACTCGTGATTTTTATTTATAGAAATATGAAAATAATAAGGTTCGGCCGTGGTCGTTAGGGTGACGATACTGACGATGCTGTAAGGATAGTCCCCGCCGCGGGACGCCGACCGAACAAGCCGCGTGGTGTTAAGCACTATATTTCATACGTGCACCGCTGAGCGGGTCCATTCCTTTACAACTTATAAATACTTAAATTCTGTATATTAAACACAGTTATATTAAATACGCTGCGATTTTAATGCGGATGTGGTTGGTACTGTTTTAGAAGATATAAAAAATAAATCTTTTCATATATGAAGATAAAAGAACTCTTATTAGTATGACTGCGAAGTCTATTTCTGGCTTTAATAGAAGAAAAAATGACTTCTTATTTCCATGTTTCAAAGATCCATCCATATCCAGCCATAGGCGGTGACAATATAAATTTAGATAGAATACATAGCTTGCTTCAAAAGCAGTAGATAAAAGATGAGTATTTAATATAATTATTGCGCAGAAAAGAAATAAGATTTTTTTTATAAAAATAAAATACACAGAAACTTATCACTTTTTCTCTAATTACCACAATAATTTCGCACTGACTCGTTAACAATATTAATACTTTGTTACTATGAAGAAAGTAAAGCTTTTGTTACAAAAGAAATTTTGATCTACGGACAAAGAATCACCCTGTCAGTCGGTTCAGAATAAAGAGATGATTAATACGAGATCGGCGTGGACATTGTTCTCTTCGCCCTCAATATAAATAACGCCCGCGCGCCTACCTGCGGCAGAGGCGCCCCCCAGCGCTAATGAGTCGACATTACCGTTCGAATAAACTACAACTCGTCACAATCTATAAATTGAACAATTGACATAATTTGGCGATTTTATAGGCGATTCTATAAGCCTACTTTGAATTTGAATCGCCATTTTCGGAGAAAATCATTAATTTTGTATTTATTTATGTCACTTTTCTAGTCTACAATCATGTTCTAGGACACTTTTGTAAGCTATAACTTCAACTTTTATTTATACAAAGTGAATAAACAATCTAGGTATAGTTTTTTGATGCGTCTAAGTTGAATGTGTAATCTGGCAAGTAAGGTAACTGAGGTGAACTAGTAATTTGGGCTTAGAGAGTTGAGAGCGCCGCAGCGGGCGGTCGGCTCCCTACAGGGAGCTACACAATATACCTAACCTAACTATAGTACTTAACAACGAACAGTTGTTCTGACCATATTTTTTGTTTTCGTTTCGGTTCCGCCATAAACTTTATCGTGTCATGCGCCATATGGGAAAGGTGAACGCGAATTTTGGGCACCCTAGCGGTTTGCGTACTCTTGCTGAATATTGATGAAGGCGATCGTATTTTAAATCGTACACATTACTGCGGTCACTTTTGGCCGTGTATTTATCGGTGTATCGTGTGTAAACACAATGTTAAGTTTATTAAAGAGGTAGAATAAGAAGTAATCGATTTCTGGTTACGCTCGCTCGTCACGTTCCCCTATAAATTGTCGGAAGCTTGTGACAGCAAAAACAAAATGAAGTAATTGAAATTTCATAAAACGAACACGACGATGGCGGCGCTGACGTCGCGACCACACTCAGCGCCGCATGCGCCATCGACAGTCAATTGGCGTGGCGAAAGGTAAAAGTAAATTATTCCCGAGCGAAAATGTCCAGACCAAAATGGTATACAAGTCCTTAATGAAGAAGGAACAATTTGAATAATAAAAATACGACAAAAACAAAACATCTGTTTATTTTCACGAATTTACTGTTATAGCGTGTAATATTTATAACGTAGAACAATAGCGTTTGAAAAAAGAATGTTGCATAAATGAATTTTATTGTGAATTGATTTCAATTGTATAAAATTATTTTTTCTTTGCAAGTTATTTAGTTATTTTTTCCATTTTTTCTTTCTCCAGATGAAAAGCGAGTTTTTTCATAGTAACTTAATAAAATGTATAGAACTTGTGAGAAGTACTTTAAATTAATTCAAAGTGCAAGCGTAGTTAAATGCTTAATAATTTTAAAATTGGTCTTTTGCTCGACAATTTTCACGGTAAATGAAAGCGCAAAATCCATACTTTGGTGTTCCTTTCTTACCAAATCGTGATTGAGGTCGTATCTAATATTTACACGTTTTTCATGTTACGGTGACAAATATTTAATGTACCTAATAGATAAATTAAACGGTACTCGACATTTCAAAGTCTAAGTATAAACTTTATAGAGAATCCGCAGCACTTGACACATGTAGAGTGTAAATAAATAAACAAACACTTTCTACACTCACAGACCCACACTAGGATTCCCTGTGTCGTGGGTGCGCACACACACAAAGACGAATACCCAAACACCCAGACCCAGAAACAGAAATCTAAATTCATCATTTAGATATGTGTCTAGCCGGGAATCGAACCCGGGACCCTCTGCGCGTCAGACCAGTATGGTAACCGCTCCGCCACGCGGGTTGTCAAAATATTAATTCTATTTTGCTAAATGGGGTCCGAAATACCCTAGACTAAAAAAAAATGCTTCTAAAGAAATATCTCTGATTGTAGTACAATTGACTTAAATTGGACTTACTTATTTCTTTCTTTGCACTTTCAACTATTTTTTCCATGCTATCCATAATTAAACAGATTAAAAATTTAGGTCTACAGAACGGATATTGTCAAAATTTTCAAATAAAACCTCTACCCACTTCACAATAACATCATTCTGGATTGATTAACAGTTGACTTATTATATTTTAGCTCGACTCTCTACCAATTGGTAATAACTCTTGGATGACACTTTCCATCCTTTATCCAGTCTATTGCTACTGGATAGTTAAATTTCATTGTCACCACAACGGGGATTTCTAACAAATAAATAAGTTTAGAAACCGTTATTTCGTTATAAATGTCAGATAAACGTCAAAATGTTATTTTGTCTCGTAACGGAACTGCAACGGCATATATGTCATAATTATAAAGAAGTTAAACCACACGACGTTCATTTTGCTAAATTTACCATGCAACCAGCCAGTGATTCCAAATTGTATGCGTTGTCTTAGGCTGCACACACATAAGCTACTATCGCATGTGCAATTGGTAGATTTAACTTTATTAATTAAATGAATTAAATTCATTCACAAGTTACATATTTTTACAGTTTAGTTCTTGTTTTACTGCGAGGGACAATATTATGATTATATTTTTTACATCTACGAGTTAATCGCTGCATCAGGACCGATTTGTTACAATGTTCAGACTCAAATTACTCCAACATCCCACAAGGGAATATTTTTTTTGGCAGTGGTTAGCTACTGAGATGGAATTTTAAGTTATTCTACTTAGTAGTTTATACATCTATACATATAGACGCGTAGACGATAGACCGTATTGCATTTGTGACAGATTTTTCGAATAACATCAAACAGTGAACGGCTCGTTCGTTGTTCGTTCACTTTACAGCGGCAGCAGCAGCGACAAGATAGTAGCCAATGTGCGGTCAGCCTTATTTCAGTTAATTTGACGGCCCTCTCACGATGTTGGTTATTTCTGTACTCTCTATAGAAAGCTTAGTTTAATAATAACTGTCAATCATTCGTTTTTGTATATGCAGTTCTAAAATTCATTTTAGTTTAGTTTAATATTGGGGAGTTAATTAATATTTAGATTACAGTAAAAATATATTGAAAATGAAAAATATCAGGGTATTTTTATAAGGTTTTCAAATGTTTTAACATTATGAAATAGTAGTAATATTTATTTCCTTTTTAAAATAACCGAGAAATTAACAATGTGGTCTATTAATAAAGTTACGAATGACAATCTTGACTGCTTATTTATACCCAAGATTCTGTAGCATACGCAGGTACGTAAAAACCTTTATAGACTCTTAAAATCAGCATAAACATGACCCATTTAACCCGCTAACAAGATTTTACTTTTCATTTCCGATAACATGACATAAAGCACCTGCATTCGCCAATCACTATGCAGTATTCATAAAAAGAAGTTTTATCAGCTCGCTTGCTGATAGCACACGGTAAAACCATTGGTCATGCTTTTCAATATGGCGGGCTTTATCTCAATACATAAAAAACACCTTTATTTCTTTTTCATGACGCAAGATAACTTATCGTACCCATGTAAGTTACGTAACTGATATTTTCATACAATGTTGTGCTTACGTGACATACATAAAACGAGCCGTTAAAACTTATTGTTGATAAACTATCTTCATATATTGATTCTGTTAATGTTATATGCTAAAATAACACAACATTGTTAGTACTACACGGAAACCTTTAACACCATATGCTATTTAGACAAAAGTCAAACAGAATTACTATTTTAGCATCTACTAATAAATGCTCTTTTTCGTTATGAACTTAACGATAAAGCCTGATGGAAAGCAGTCACCACCGCCTATGATATTTGTAATACCAGAGGATCATCACCGGCTTTGAAGAAGGGTTTTTTCTTGCACCATTCTTGAAGACCTCTATGTCATAGCTTTTGATATACCACATAAAGTTCGTTCCTCATCTAACACAACAATGAATGGTTTGACTAATCATACGTAATTATAAACACAATATGGTAGAAGCCCAAAGATGGCGGACAAATTATTTTTTATGCATACCTATGATGTTATCAAATTTTTAATGAAAAGAATTCGAAAAATGAGTCGATGTTTACATAAAATAGCCTATAGTAACCTTTTTACATAAAATAGCATTTAAATAATCATTGTAAACAGAGAAAAGTTAAACACGGAATAGAAGTTTTAGGAAGCAGGAGTGAGGTCGTGATGCGACGACGTCACGACGCGGAATCGCGGCCTTTGGGTCCATTCGACCGAGACGTCGGCAGTTGTCGGATCCACCATAGTACTATCATCGTACGGTGTTGCCACAGAATAAAAAGGTAGTGTTGCCGTAAATAATACCGTAAAACGTTTACTTTTGATGGTTTTGGAGACAAATTTTACCGTGACATCCTTGTGAAAAAAATCTATTAACGTCATTTGAATTGAGTACTAGATTACGGTTCCAAGTAAATAGGACGATTTGAATAAAGCGGATCCATTACGTCTATAGAAACGAATGAATATAAGAAATAGCTTAATCGCTAGCCAGTACACCATGCTAAGGACATTCCATAAATTTAGTTTTTAGAAAGGTGACCTACAGGATGGTAGTTTTAATTGGTTTTAATCAAATCAAAAGGCTCATTGAAAATGTGTTACTTCCCACATGAACAAGTTATTAAGATTCCCGAAAGAAGCCTGAATAATAAAATAAGTGATACCCAAAATACAACATAGACATTACTAGAAATATATCTTTAATGGACTAAAATGAACCCTAAATATAAGTCAAGATTAATGCTCCATATAGTTTTAGCAAAAAGTCTACAATTACTTTTTGCTTTCATAACCATAAAGTTCTAAGACCAAGGGCGCGTCACGTCCTACGCATCAACTCTTCTATTTGCCGCCACAAAACCGCAAAAATCGATCATCGACAATAAAACGCTCATTCTATCGATATAGTCACGTCACTATGCGCGGGAAGCGTGAAAGTCAGCTGTTACGTGCCTATCCGTTACCATAGACACCAAAAAGCCTAAAATGGGCAACGAACTTGGTAAAAACTCGATTGCATAAGTAAAATCAATGGTTAATTGTGGATTAAGATGCATTTGTGTTCTAGCATTGACTATAAACTGAGTTTATAAAGCCTACTACTAAAAATATAATTATTTTATATCTGTTAGCAGCTCAAATATACATATATTGTGACAATATACTATTTATTGGGTGTCTTAAGGTCTACGGTATCTAGTTTCACATATATGAAGCGCATTGAGAGCAGAATAAAAGTTTTATTACCATTACTTCTATGCGATTTAAATATATTTTCCCTTTTTTACCACGGTCCTATTAGCTTAGGTTGTATGTATGTATGTAACGGAAACTTTAAACTTGATTTTTACCCACTTTTAACGGTCCGATTAATTTAAAATTTTGAACAATTATCAAGAACCGATGACAATACACGATTTTAATAATTTTATCCCATGCTCCTCATCAGGATCGTCAGCAATCATGATTAACGATTTTCCTTGTGCAATTTTAGCGTCGTTTTTAGTTTTTATACTATAATTTATTTTAATTAATGAATATCATCTAAAGCATCGATATATCTTGAAAGGTATAATTATTTTGTAATAACACATGATTTATTAGTAGTGTTGCCGAAACTTACTAGATATTGGTAGGGTCTAGATATTAAACCCAGGTCATAATATGCCAGTGCTCTAGTGGGTAATTAATTAAACGTGTCAGCTACTCTAGGATCCAGTTGTGGCCTGACCATAAATCATTGTCGTAGGCAGCCATGATCGATGCTTGTGCAGTTTCTGTTATATGTAACGACTGAGCATGGTTGACGCAGTAATAAACAAAGAATGAACTATTTGACAGCTAGTCTAAGTTACTCTATGGTTTCAGTAACCTTAGTATGAGTTTTTACGTTTTTACAAAAATGACTGTTTTTGTATTTGTTTACGTATTTGCCCATATATTTCCAATCGGCGCCCCTGGCGGCCTATAGGTATCAGAACTGGTTGGAAATGTATGGGAAATACGTAAACAAATACAAAAACAGTCATTTTAGTAAAAACGTAAAATCTCATACCAAGGGTACACGCCCGTCCAAAAAAAAAAATAATATGACAGTGGTTAAAATTAGACATCGTATCATACCTCTTATTGAAATTCGAATTCTGTATTAATTCTCTCAATTGAACTTCTGAAAATAGTATAAAATCTAGATAAAAACTAACTGACCCGGCAAACGTTGTGTTGTCATATAAATAAAAAAATGTTAAGGGTGAACAACCCTTATCACTAAGAGGTATGAAAAATAGATACTAGCCGATTCTCAGACCTACTGAATATGCATATAAAATTTGATGAAAATCGGTAAAGCCGTTTCGGAGGAGTACGGTAACTAACATTGTGACACAGAATTTTATATATAAGACGATAAAACATTTTTACGTAAGTACCATACGTAGTAGTATCTAATAACATAATTATACATAACATAATATTTACACATAATATTTTATGTATAATAAGATCCGTTGTTGTTGTTGTTACATAATATGCCAATTAAAATTATTGTGTTTAATTGATCAAATTTACCGACCCAAAAAGATAAGCTTTTACGTCAATGCCTGGGAAAATTTAACCTCAAAATACGTAACCCAACTGCAAATTTTAATAAATACAAACGTAAAATTTCCTGTAAGTTTATCAAAGCAAATTAATGTATAAGTCCGTAGGTTTTCATTTAAACAAGCCACAAGCTTCAACAACGGTTAATAAAGAAAAACATATCAAATAATTTTCAGCGCCGAGAAACATAAATTCGAAATTGACCAACGAATAAAATTTATACGAGAGCAGCGAAGCTGACGGATCACGGCCCTAGGGCGATCGGAACATTAAGGCCTACGCAATATTAATGTAGCACATTCCCACCCGGAGCAATAAAATAAATGATGTCATTTTTTGTCCGCGCGGGGAGCCCTTTTGTCCCAACACTCGCCGCTTCGGCTACATCACTACCCATTGTCCACCACCGCACGGTACCCGCGGGACGTCCTAGACAAAGGACTTTAGGCGCCGCTCCGCTACGTTTTTTTCTAATTTCGCAAACGCCGACATATGATTTTTGTATAACGCTCTTTATCATAATTTAATAATTTATTGCTTTCGTCAAGCGCCTTTGTGAGGCCGCACTTGCTTAACTATCGCAAGGTGCTTCTGTCTTGCACGTCATAAATCATACTTTTTCGTCGCTCAGTTGAAGGAAAGTTGGTTGGTAAGTGTATGTGAGCTTTCTATATAGGTGAACCGTCATACTTAGATTGATTCGTCGTGGTCGTTCTTTAAAATTATGTGTCACGATTTGTAATTTGATAGGTAGTTTTAATTTGGGACACATGCAACTAATATCTTTACGCACGTATTATACAAAGCAGGAAATTATATTTATAAACACATCAAATTATAAACGCACATTATTCTTGTTCGTCTAACAAATCTACAAGCTGACATTAATAACGTAGCAATTAGTAAAAGTCGGTTACGAAATAGTTTTATAGGTCTTGTGACTATGACAAATAGTTAGAATCTCTCGAAAAAAATATTGAAAAACCACGACAGGCGGTTTCTGGCGCAATCGAGCATAACACCGCAGCCGCAAAAAGCGGAAAGACAATTCCCCGGTTTATGCACGACACGACGCACTGAGTTTTGAAGATACCGCTACGCGCCGTACGTTTAATATTTTTACGAGAGTCCCCAAGAAACGCGTTGTAAAATAGACATTTTATTGTTCCCACGAACCGATCCCGCGCCGTTGTTTCAATAATAAAGATTAAAATTACGAATTTATTGCAATAACATCGCCGTTTTTAGATAAAATGCGGATTCGACAGCGAGGTTTTGTCAAAACAGCCGGCGATAATCGTTACCGCGGACATTTCACGTGCGATGACATCGGCGCGGCAGCGGCTTTGGCAGTACACTCCATATTTAAGGCCAAAATATATTAATTAACGTTAAAAATAATACATTTAAAAACATGGTATATTTAGATGGTATGTTTCATAATTTTTCCGTAATAATTACGCACAAAGGCGAAATAAACACTAATTTCAAACAACTATTATTTTCAATTTTTGCCTGTTTGTCGGGAAGTTAAAAAACAGCTGAATAGATGTTCACGCGTATTTTATGCAAGAACCTAAAGATTTTATTTATATAACTATGAACTCGGAAAATTCTTTATAAACAATTTAAAGGCATGCTTATACTTCATAATATCTTGAATTAAAATTAGTAGCCGTAGTACTATATACGTAACTGTTTCAAAATAAAAAAGAAATTCGTAAAGCTTCATCTATATTCAGAACAAATTGCACATACCAGCGGGTAAACTAAAACAAAAAACAATTTGTCATAATCCCTCGTTTGAGATGCGCAGTAAAAAAAAATAGTAAAATAACATCACAAATGATAGAACGGCTTAATAAATGTTAAATTAGAAACGATTCAAGTTCGTAGGTACAATAGTTATTGACTGTATTGTTTGAAACATTTGATATAAGATTAAGGGCACTTCTTTACAAGAAACGTTTGCCTGTAAAGTACCTAAGAGTTTTGAGCATTACATCAATGTGGAAAGCGAAGCATTACTTTGCGCAACCTGGAAGCTTGCAATTTGTAACACTGTATTAATAAAAGATAATCCGTGGTATATCTTCAATTATTTATAAAATATATTTTTTTCATTAGATACATTAGAAGCGAGTGCTCATCAGTTACCGAGGCAGTATTGCAAGGTAATACTCAATCTCCATTTTTGGTTGTTATTTCATTCGAATGTACCCGTAAGGGAGAGCAAGTGGCAATATTAATACTAATTCCGTTGCATCTGACATATAATCCTTTAGTTACTTGGTTTAAACAAAATGAAATATATTATTTTCTCGCGCATCTCATTAATATGCAAAACAAAGGATTCGTCCAGAGCAGCTACATTATATTAAATTACATTTTACAGAATAGAAAATTAACACAAAGTGTACCAACACAATCACATTACAAGCACACAAAGGGCTTGAAACAAATGTATACAATAATCTACTTGGAAGACTAATTTCTGACGTTGAAGTACTGATTGTTCTGTACTGTGATTGTTGGACATTGGGCTGTAAAGCTGCGGTCACCCAGGCTCGCTGTTGCCTCGTAATTCGTGAAAGTTATAGTATTTGGGGCAGTTCAAAGTGGCCGACGGATATTAAAAGAAGAGATATGGTCGTACCACAGCCGATATACGGCTCATTCAACTCCGATCCCACAGTTCCCTTTCGTGACGGCGCTCCCATTGACCGGTTTTCGAAATACAACGTTTCAACATGTTTTTTTTTTCATCAATAATGTCGATAAAGAAGCTAATTATTACTGTTATGTGATTGGTTTCACATGACGTGGAAAAATCTCGGATGAGTTCAAAAGATACAAATGTAGAGCCGATTCAAAATCGAGAAATCCATAAACGTTTAAAAATTCATGAAATTAGGATCATGACATCTCTGTAGCACATATTTTATTTCTTACCATATAAGTAACTATGATTATCAAATTTTCTGTTAGTTCAAACAACTGACATCTAAATATATATAACTCAAAGGTGACTGACTGACATAGTGTGTCTATCAACGCACAGCCCAAACCACTGGACGGATCTAGCTGAAATTTGGCATGCAGGTAGATGATATGACGTAGGCATCCGCTAAGAAAGGATTTTGATCAATTCTACCCCCAAGGGGGTAAATAGGGGATGAAAGTTTGTATAAATCTTCTTAGTTAATAATATTACTTCGTAACGCGGGCAAAAGCTCGTTAAAATATAAAGCCTTCGCAAACATATCATTACCGTATTTGGTCCACCCCACACTGACCTAAGACAACACATTGACACCACTCATACTCACACATGTGCATTAATCAGACCGCGTCAAGTTAGACCAGTGGTGACATAATGACATGTTCTCGAGACAAACTGTTTTTGTCCCCCACTATCAATCACTGATGACACCGCCTTCCGTGTGGAAATTACTTTCTACTAAAGAATCCTTAAATACCTTTTTGTTTTCAACGAGTGGTACTACAAATTAGCACCAATGGTTCTTTTTTTTATAATATAGGAGTAGCAGACGAGCATGCAGTCCTACTGATGGTAAGTGGCTTCTGCCGCCCATGGACATCTGTAATCAACCCCAAATAGAGATATTACTACCTGAGGTCGGCCACAAATGCGCCGCTACCCCTGAGGACTAAACTGGAAAGCCTCGGAAAAGTATGTCTCCCTTACAACCTCCCTTCAAACCAGAACACAGCAGCGCCTAACACTGCGGTTATTAGGCAGAAATAGGCGTGGTGTTGGTGCCGCCGGAGTCGAACCACAAAAGGTTCTATCACCTTTATAAAATTCTCATGTATTTTTTTATAATATTAACTCTGATGGAAAGCTGATGGTAAACAATCCTAGATAACATGTGATTCCCGACTAAGTTTGACCGCGCAAAAGTGTATTTTTCTTACAACACCCTTCCAACTAGAACACAGCAGTGCTTAACACTGTTTTAAACCTTTAAAGTATGTATATTAGTTGTTAACTAAATTACTTTACCTATGATAAGATCCAGCCTAGTTCACTGACCTAACCTGATTAATATGTAACACTAACTTCATAAATAACAGCAATCTCAAATGTAAATCATATCATCTACACGAGTACCGAATGACATAAATTCTAACATATTCACACTTGACGCGCGCATAATTGTTATAGAATTGTTTCATCGTCTTATAATAATGATTAATGACCCTGTTCTAAATTGTAAATGCTAATTGTAGCACGCGGCGAATATTCTTTCGAGTAACAAGGCAATTTGTAGAACTACTACGCTTCGATGACATTTTACGGCCAGTAACATGTATAAATTAATTCATGACTCCTTATAGACAGTGTACAAATAAATACGCATGACCATAAAAGAAATCATTTATTTTTAAAAACAATAAGCTCGCACCATCATTTATTTTTTATTAATTTTAATGGTGTTTTGTAAAACAATTCGATAAATAAAAAAATAACAATATACGTGATGCTAAAAAATAAACAAAAACACATCATACTCACTATTAAAATTATGGTTTATTTTTAAATATAAATATTTTTAAATATCGAATGCAAGTTGGCTGTTTGCGTGTGTTAACTTTTTATATCGCTCTCTATAATCTGTCGCTACTATGAGCTGTCATCGGAGGAATTTGTTGCGAGTTGCGAATGACAAATGAAACAACGACTTTGATTTGATCGATTGTTATTAAATAGTTTTGTTGTTTAATAGACTGGCATTGAGGTAGTTTGCGTATGTTATACAGTAATTTGATATTTTATTACACAACAAATTGTTCTTTATCACGAAAGTTTCATTTTAAAATCAATATTTATTTCCCAAAATCTCATCAAGGCAACATGACGCAAAGATATTAAAAGACGAAACATACGAATAAGAAACCACTTACTCGTACAACTGTAATCGATATGAGGAGTGACCTCCAACAGGACTATGAGAGGAGATTAAAGCGCTGTTAAAATTAACGTAGGCGTGAAGCAGTAACAGTAAATGTTAAATGTACCTACGACATAGCCTCGAGTAGAATTTTAACGCCGAAACTATTAACTACAGCGCGTCGGCGGCGCCAAACGATACCATCAAAATAAATATAATTTTATTTTTATTTTGAGTGCAATGAAAACGCATCGACTTCCATGGTTTGACGCTAACTACACGCGCTGTCAAAATAAAATATGAGCCAATAAGGGCGCGTCGCGCGGCGACAGAGTTGTCACGCAGAAGAAATTACGATATATGAACTTATTAAAATATCTTAGTTTTTTTTCTCGTTTCGCGGTCGGATGACACCGCGTTGAGGTGGAGTGACTCCGGTTTGTTTATTTTTACGCATTCTCTTCCTGCTGTCAACATGACACACTAGCATGTATGGACTAGACATGTGTTTCAATGTGTTAATGAGCAAAAGTTAGCGCCAGGAATAACAATGTTTTAATATACTTCATCGAACATGCTACTTCGCGACTTAGTTGCTACGTGGAGAAGCAACATAGGAATTAATGTAGGTAGTATTTACATTAGTTAACATGTAATTATGTACTACCTATTGTTGATACTTAAGTTAACAATAAGCAACGTGGACCGAATGTGCATTTTTTAACTGTTTTTTTTCTGCATAAGTAGATACTGCAGTATTATGCCGTGTGAACGTACGTACCAACATGTGTATTACAGCTATTATATCGATGCACAACTTTTTATACCTAGTCATCAATTCTGCTATTAATACCGCAAAATCGACGTGCGACTACACAGCAATTAAAATTCGCCTTTCCACACATGTTATGCTTCAAAGGGCCCGATAGTCGGTTCGTTCAAACGTTCAATCGGTCACACGGATCGGCGTTAACTAGTTAAATCCGGTACAAAAACTTTACAGTTACATGCCACATGTGGCAATGGCAAGTGGGTAGCTTGACACGCGTCGACCTGACGAATGGTGGCAAAAAATGTTGTTTATGAACCCACTTAACATACTTCACGTTGTTTACAGAAGCAATAATGTTGTACTACAGATTATTGGGCGCTTTGTTGGTTGGGCGAACTCGATTGGTGATTTATGGATATTTTTTGCTCCCTTGCCTCATACCTACTTGTTATTCATTGAGGCGTTTGAATGAAACAGTATAAATATTTATATTGATAAGTCAGTTTTTTTTACTTTTTAATTATGTACTTTAGGCACTGTGACCAAAAATATCAAAATTACACTCAAACTCAGTATCTTTGAATATTCTGGAGAAGCTCTAGATTTTTGGTACTTGCTTTTTAATAAAATTTATGACGTATCCCGAATATTAATATTTATTCACGAATGTATAAATACCAGGTTGGTAGGTAGGTACTATATGGGTAGGTTCTCGTATATGGCATAAAAATATATTACTTACTAATATTTTTTTTATTAAAAATATTTATTAAAAAACTTAAACTTACGACACCAATTTCAATACAAATAGGCTTGTTTTAAGCTTAGCTAATCCAGTGACGCAATGTTAAAGAGCACAGTAGGTAGTCTTTTCGTAAAGATTTTTTATATATTTCGGCAATGTAAATTATTTCGTCGTCGATGCAATATAAGCCTACCGTTCAGAAACCGCGAGACGGTGATAAAAACATTATGTTTTTCGTTCGGAAATCGAGTTCAACAAAAACTGAAACAAAGAGGAAGGCGGGCAAAAAGCATGACCGACAGATGGACGGATCTCTAGACATCTGTTGCTTAGTCGCTGTGGAGAATTGCGTATATCCATGTGTTGATTGGATTGTTATCCTTTAAACTTAGGTTTGGAACTCAATCTCAAAACCTCATCATCAAGGTAGAACTTACTGTGATTCGACTCAAGAAGCACCGCCGCCTTTTTCTGCATCATAACAATGTAACTGTTGTGTTCTGATTCAAAGGATTTGTTACGGCGTCATCCAGGATGTTAAAACTTTGCCTTCAGGGGCAAAGTTTTACCTTGACCTTAGCTTGGACTCAAATCGTATCTGGGATTGATCACAGATGACCCTGGGCTACAGTAGCTTTACCTTCACATATAAATAATCATTTTTTTTTTATTTTCATTATGTCATTTTTAAGATTGCGAAAGATTTAGGCCATATAGCCTATTATGGTAAGGTATGAGGGGACATACATTTTTTGAAAACTCTTGAGCATAAATGTTTCTTCGCGATATTGTCCTATACAGTTTAATTGTGTGATAATAATTGATTTCTAACACACTCACACATAACTTCGAAAAATAGGAAATGCTTGCTCTATTTGTGGAGTTTCGCAATTTAAAATTTTCGCCGTGTCAACGTGTCGCAGAATTTCACAATACTATTCGAAAATCGAACTCAAGAAAATACAATTGCATGTCCGCGTCCGCGCGAAGCACAAATAAATGGGCCGCATGATCGTAAATCCTAGAGATGATTTAGAAAACTAAAACTTTGTCTCTGTCAGTGCTGCTTATAGTCTGTGCTCTCGTTAATTAGGATATTTGTCACGTCGCGGTGTCGGTGCGTTATTCAATTTGCGAACGTTTCGACCGCGTCCGTGATAGAGTGGCGCCATTTGTAACGGTTACTGTATGAAGGTTTGCTGTGATGAAAGAGGTTTTGTTCAAATCAATTTTATGCTGATATAACTGCAGCTGCGTATTTTAAGTCTTACTAGGTTCCCTTACAACTTTCCTACATAATAAATAGGTAGGTAGGTACTACAAAATGTTTGAGTGGCTAAACAAATAAGAGAAATCCATCTTTATTGTGCAAACTTAAATAAGCACTAAGTAACTTTAGTACTGTTCAACAATTTTATTTTTTTGTCAAAAATGTTTTTCTTAATAAGAGTAATGCATGCAATAAAAAGTTCCATCATTAATAATGTTTGAGCATTTACTCGTACTAAGAGCTGGTATGAAACGAGGAAAATACAATTTACAGTATAACAGACTAAATAATGATTTGTACAATCTAAATCTTACAGCAAATCTCTGCTAACTGCACACTTCAAAACTAGCACAGAAATATTAGAGGCAAATATTATATTAAATCATCATCCAACAAATAAACTAGACTTTCTAATGCTACTGCAGGAAAGAAAGATTTCAGTTGTTATTTTTAAAAGGCTGATATCTGCTAGCCAAGACTATTTCTTTTGTGACCACCCAAAGATTTTGATCCACATTCCGATTGCAAACAGTTCTTCGAACCGAACAGTTGTTTTCTGCCCGAGTTCTAAAATTCACGCTTTTTAAATGTCGATTTCAGCTGAATGATGAATGCCTGATTCGCCTGTTACAAATTTGATACGTCGTGTTTTCAGCTCTCAATATTTTACACTTCATGTTCGAACTAGAATTTTGCTACATTTACTATGAACAGATCATTTAAACAAATTATGTAGACGATCATATAAGCAATTTATCAAGGAATAGATAACTAAGCATGACTAAATATTAGAGCTATAACATGTTACCTAATGCAACTCGTTCACACACCTTCCCATAAAATATATAATAATAAACGCTTTCTACACTCACAGCCCCACACTAGGATTCCCTGAGTCGTGGGTGCCATGGACACACACATAAACAAATACACAAACACCCAGACCCAGAAACAGAAATCTAAATTCATCATTTAGACATCTGTCTGGCCGGGGATCGAACTCGGGAACCTTTGCGCGTCTGACCGGTATGGTGGCCGCTCCGCCACGCGGGTCGTCTATATGAACTGTAATGTCCTCGTTTATCGAGTAAAATATCTGAACTAACCTGAATAACTCGCATCGGTAGCCCAGTTTCCTTCGCCAATTGCTCCCGTATGTGTCTCGTTGGCTTTGGGGTCTGTGAGAAGGCTGACTTGAGGATCTCCAGCTGTTTCGCCTTTATCGTGGTCCGGGGGCCCCGTCGCTTGGAGCCCCCATTGCCGTCGTCCGGGGATTTGTTCTCAGCTTGGCTGTCTCTGGTCTCCGGGTCCCCGTCCAGCGAACCCTGGGACGGGAAGAGGAACAACTGAATGCGACCATGTGGCCAGGTCCCACGCGGGAGATATGGGGTGGTTAAGTTTCTTACAGGTTTTGGGGTAGATTTAAGCAAAAAAATAGAAGAAAACGTAGGTATAGGAAAGGTTATAAATCCGTATTAGTATTTAAAAATATATTTATAAAAATTTGAAACCACATTACAAATAGATTTTGTAACCACATATCCGTAACATTGTGCGTCAAACAACATATAAGGTAAATACTGTTCATACTTTTGTTACTAGCCAAATTTTGCAAAATTTAAAATATTTAGTAGCCAATTTTATGGTGTCCAATTTAGTTGACGTTATTTGTAAAAACACTCATCACTTTTCCCAACACCCGCAAAAAAAATAGCTTAAAAAAATCGAAATATTTTATCGCGATTATATTTACTTTTTTCATTGCAAAAAGCATTTGTTTTATTTTGTTAAAGCATGAACGTCAAGTACCAACCTGATCTTCGGAATCCTCATGTGGCTTGGTGTCTCCATTGTGAGATAGTTCAGAATGGAGCGCTGGGTGCGGCGCGTGTGCTGGACTGCTGGAGTTGTTGGCCGCCCTCGCTTCCTCCTCCTCCTCCTCGTCAGACCCTGAGCCTAGCAGCGAGTCTGCTGTGGAAGAAAACTTTGAGTTAGATCGTTGAAAATGTAATAAATGGTAACACTTCTCGCAAAAAAATCAACTAGCTACATCTCTACCTTATAACAGCAGTAGTAAGCGCTGCTGTGGTCTGGTTTAAAGGCGTTAATGCGTCCGTAATTAATAATCAATCTATCAAACTCTAGTATGGCAATTTAGCAATTTCTCCAAATGTCGATGGTAAGCAAAACATTCGATGGATTGATTATTGATAAGTAATGTAAACGGATCAGCTTAAACCTACCCCTTTTTGATTAGAGGAGAGACTCACACCTAGCAACGAGACAATAAAGTATTGGTTATCTATATTATTACTCGTACAGCCTAGATAGAGTAATTTGTAATAAAAATCGTTTGAATACATCGCATACATTTGTCTAATTTGCATGCAAACACTGCAAAGGAAAGTGCATGTGGCATAAAAATTGACTTATCAAAAAGCAATCGAGGAACCCTTCGACCCTAACTAAATAAAAATGTAATTTCGAGACCCCTCGCCCGGGCGGGAGGGAATTAGCCGCAAAAACAATTACTTATGGTTGAACCGGGGAAGAATAATTCTGCACTACAATTTATATTTGAGAGTAGTCGAGTACCTTAAATTTAGTTATTTTTCGTTTCATTTGGACTATTTCTAGGATTACGAAATCTATTTTCAACGAAATATCAGACGGTCTGAATGGAATGGAACGAATGGAAAAGGTCTAGATACCTAAAGTTAAAGTGGAATACAAATACTCTTATTTTATTCTATTTTACGCAGTTGAGAAAAAGTAAGTTATTTTTAGTCGAAGCTTACAAAAATACTTATACTTATTATAGAAGAATACTTACACTATTATGACTTAAATATTGCTCTACCTTCATTTAAAAAGGAAATTTGGATGCCGGCCGATACACGTATGGGCGATGATAAAATCATAGCCCATACGTGAGTCGGCCTTAGGAGTGGCAGAGGCAAGTCCTTAGGAGTGGCAGAGTATTAAATAACCTTTAGGTCCCTTTAGGTAGTTAGGAGTCCCTTCTTTATAAAGTTAGAGATGTCCATGTGGGGCAGTGACCACATACCACCAGCTAACTACAATCGCTACTGCAATCTCATCAAAAACAAATTTTCAAAGACACAAACTAGATACCTATATGTTCGCATAAAACAAACTTTCAAAGAAACAGAATACATACATACTATGTTCGCATAAACTTTTTGTGTTTATCAGTATTCATAGATAACAATGTAAGGACAAAATAATAGGGGACGTCAATTGCTTGTCTTAACCAAACATTGGAGTATAGAATGTTTGCGAAGGGGTTCCGAGTAGTTGATGGGAACTTGAACTGTGTTTAACAGTTATTCTAGCACTTAAACCGAGGCGGAAGTTTTGAAAAACTTGTCGCGTTTACAGTTAGCGTTGTACAAACTTAAAATCGCATATCTTTCAAATCCTTTGTGATAAAATGTGATGAAATAGCTAGTCTAAGATAAATCGTGTTATTGAAATATGTAATTAAATGTTTTGTTTATACTTGACGCTAGCTTACTCAAATAAACACATTTTTAAAAGGTGTTAATGTATTTAAAGGTCATTGATAAAAATACAGTAGGTACTTATAATGAAATAAAGCAATCTCGTAAGTTTGACGCACGAATTTAATTTTCATTCTGCACATATCATGTTAAATATTTTTTTTTCAATTACCCAGATACAAGTTATTTGGCAAGACGACATTTAACTAAGTGGTTAATTTAGATTTTGGTTTTGGATCTGGAGGATTGACGTGATTGTGCTGGGCATTTACGACTCGAAAAGTCCTAGCCTAGGGGCAATAATTGTAAAAATTGACATTCCCCATATTTATTTTAAAATATGTTTTTTTAAGACACGGAAAACATACTTGAGATATATGACTAGTACGAACTAAATAAATTTATCTTTCAACCACGACTTATTCTAAAGTACCAGGACCGCATATTTACTAGGATGTCTGCATGACATCGGACGCCAGCGGCTACGCTAGGGCGGGCGGCTACGGACATCTGTCACGGGGCGAGATGAGATTGTCTCTAACACGTGTAGTGTAGTTGTGTAGTAGACGACTCCGTCTTCCGGGTGGATATTACATACAAGGCTTGAGATTAATTATATTCCCGTATAGGTACATGCTTACGAGTATGTATATTAAATTTTGTATTGAATAGATTGATAGCTATATTGGTTCGTTTAGTTAGTTTGTAAATTTCACTGGTAGATTACCTCGCTATTTCAATACTAAGTGAACTACATATTTAAACTATTCAACTTCAATAAACACATTTACATATTCCGTTCATCTGCATATCAAGCGTATCCAAGTTGTAGATTCAACACTTAATACAAATACATAACATAGGAACACGTGACCAATAATATTACTTAAAACCATGTAAGTACAATTCACCTTTCCACAATGTAAACGAACTCCAATTTTACAGAAGCAAGTGTTTACCCAAGTTGTAAAACAAGGGGAAGTGCACTCGATACCCGGACGGTTTGCTCGAGTGTTTGTGGAGCTTCGGACTTTGATGCTGATAGGGGAAGTGCTTGATGGGTGTTTGTTATGCTACGTAATGGTTTTGCTACTGAATATTTGACGGGGAAACCTCGATATATACCTATTTATAGACTGACAATTATACGGGGCTATAACACACAGAACAATTAGAACTTTATTTGCAGTTCCGAGATATGTTAGACAGGAAATTGTTAGGATCAAAAAACGTAGAATTATGGGCATGGTTCAATAAAACTCATATTTCTTGTACCTATATCAATCAAGGATCCCACACATCACCTTCCCACAATGTAAACGAACTCCAGTTTTACAGAAGCAAGTGTTTACCCAAGTTGTAAAACAAGGGGAAGTGCACTCGATACCCGGACGGTTGGCTCGAGTGTTTGTGGAGCTTCGGACTTTGATGCTGATAGGGGAAGTGCTTGATGGGTGTTTGTTATGCCACGTAATGGTTTTACTACTGAAAATTTGATGGGGAAACCTCGATATATACCTATTTATAGACTGACAATTATGCGGGGCTATAACACACAGAACAATTAGAACTTTATTTGCAGTTCCAAGACATGTTAGACAGGAAATTGTTAGGATCAAAAAACGTAGAATTATGGACATGGTTCAATAAAACTCATATATCTTGTACCTATATCAACCAAGGATCCCACACATCACATTCCCACACTGTAAACGAACTCCAATTTTACAGAAGCAAGTGTTTACCCAAGTTGTAAAACAAGGGGAAGTGCACTCGATACCCGGACGGTTGGCTCGAGTGTTTGTGGAGCTTCGGACTTTGATGCTGATAGGGGAAGTGCTTGATGGGTGTTTGTTATGCCACGTAATGGTTTTACTACTGAATATTTGATGGTGAAACCTAGATAATATATTTATAGATTGACAGTTATACGAGGCTAATTGTAATACAAAGAACTATATTTGCAGTCTCAGGTCAAGTCAGGCAGGATTGTTTAGGAAATAAATTGTAAAATTATCGATGTGGTTAAGTAAAACTGGTATTTCTTGTATTAATCAAGGATATAGAAAAAGTGCCTATAATTTATTAAGCGGATGAAAGAGTTATTTAAAACCGATTTCGATCAATGAGCTGATTAGGTCATTTTCGTATTTCTCCTATGTGATTTGTGCGGTAACAGTATTCTATCCGTGTAAAATATGTGCAAATTCCTCTATATATGCGAAAGAGCCGTGGAAATCGATTCAGTAGTTTCTAAAATAATTTTGTAAGACGTTAAAAGAAACATTTTTTTAATTATCGACTCTGGCAGTTTGTCCTGGGCTAAATATGCCCGTTATTTAGAACATAACATTCATTTCGATTCTATGAATTTGGTTTCTTTGAAGGTGGTAGAACCCTTTGTGGATCGACTCCGGCGGCACCACCACCACACCTATTTCTACCTAATAGCAGCAGTGTTAGGCGCTGCTGTGTTCCGGTTTGAAGGGTGTGGTAAGGGAGACAGACTTTTCCGAGACGTTCCAGCTTAGTCCTCAGGGGTAGCGGCGCATCTGTGGCCGACCTCAGTTAGGAATATCTATTCCTATCTGGGGTTGATTACAGATGTCCATGGGCGGCAGTAGCCACTTACCATATTATAAAAAAAAAAAAATTACATATTTATACGTAAAGCATAAATAAAACATATTATTCACGTTATAATAAGACCTCCCCTCAAGTCACTTCTCAATGACTTGCCACGCCAGGAAGCGCAAGTCACCATCAGGAAAGCTATAAGATTAATAGAAGTCGAGTTTTTCTGACGGCATCCTCACGGTATTAGCTGAGTGGGTAATCGTTGAGGAAGTACTTATATTGCAGTTAGCTTGTGTAACGTATTATATACGGTTTATTGAGTTATTAGGTAAGTCTAGTTGTATTATGAGGTAAAATCACGCTTGGCTATGTAAGCGTTATAAAAGAAAAAGGTACATATGGTATGGTATAACAAATAATAATTATAAGTAGGTCTGCAAGATAAAAGTACATATTTATATAATTTAGACCTTTTAGCCAATATTACATTTTTTGGTAAACAGGTTCTCCATTAATCCACTCATTCAAAAGTCCTTAATAATCTACCCTTGTATAGTACATATGGAAACTCCTAAAGGAAACTACTAAAGAAAAGAGAAGTTGCCGTACGCATTTCTCTGGGCCATATCTGTTAATAAACATGGTAATCGACCCTTATCTAAAAGAAGGGATAGCTTTTCTAGGCAGGCACTGTAGTATGACATACTTAAAAATAGATACTTTACCAATATTGAAATTCATAAATTGAACGCAAATCTTCAACCAGACGCCCGCCCCACCGAAATCAATTTTAAACCGCCCCAAATAAACGACTTCCTTTGTCCCATTCCAGCTCCCTAATCGAATTTTGGCGCGAAAAAGGCCTTTATTGTTGACGGTTTTCAAATGAATGCGTTCTTGCTCTGACGTTCCAAATTTAGTTAAGGCTTCTTCAATTTAACCATTGTTAAGTTAACAATACGTTGAAAGGTATGCCAACGTTTCAGAAGTTGTAGGCTAGCTATTAATATATTATTTGAAGGTGTTTTTATATGTATATTATGTATAGTGGAAACAATAAACAAGCTTTTAACCCATTTGATGTTATATAGCCATTCCGACTCATGGGCATTTGTGACGAATTACGATTGTTTTACATGAGGTCGATCATAGCTGCTTCTTCTAAGCACTAAGTTGGGACATCTGTCCATCTCTTACAATATTTTCCAGTCAATACACAGGAGTATCATCATTCGATCTAGATTGCTTTTATAAAGTAGAAATAGATGTAGCCGAAATCGTCGCATGAAGAACTCTATCACCTTTAGCGCCTACGACCTTTGTATTTCTATATCAACAACGATTAACTATATAATTGTATATCGTTGTTATGTTCTGTTGAAGTGTATAGTACAATAAAGAATATCTATCTATCTATCTATCTATCATCTGAATCTATTTCTAATTTATCATAATAGTAGGTACTGCTGTTTTATTCTGCAAGGTATGATAATGTAGAATCACAAATGCAAGGCATACCTAATTCCTGCACTTGACAGGAGGAATTATTTTAAAGGTTACAGACCTTTATGTGTAGGGGCTACCATTTTATTTCAGGTAAACTGTATTTATAAGTTACACTGCACAAAAATTGTACAGTAGACTAGGAACGATTTATAATACACAAAATGTTATCGCTAACGTAAATCAACAATTACAGGCGATTAACAATTCAATCAACATGATTCATGAATAATTTCACCCTGAAACTACGGAGCCTATCTCCGATCTACTACAACCTATTAGTGCTGCGAAAACAATAAAAATCACAGATTATTTTGTATTACAGGCATATTAAAGTTTGTTATAGCGTGTTTATGGGGCCGGCCGTTAATTCGAGACCACCATCTTAAATGTAAAATAAGAAACCGCAAGATAAGGATCTAAGAACATAAAAGATATGGGAACTCTTTGTGGAGTCGGTAGCCGACGTATAGTTATGTACGCCCATATAAAACGAGCGCGCCTCACTCACACTTGTCCGTTGATGCGGCACACATGAAAGGGCGCCGCACGCACACTCACGTCCACGAATTGTGATTGGTGAGTGCGACAGCGACGACCACGCCCTCTTTTATCGACGTTGCGCCGGGAGCGCGCGTGCGAAACATCCGTATATATATGTAAATTTAGCTATAGGCCGAGAGCTGTTTTTAAAATGTCATTTCCACGCCGCCCTAGCTGACGTCTGTGGGAAATCTCTTTGTAGTTTCAAGGGTACTTTTTATTGTTAACTTTCAATTTAACCGGTACGAATTTTTCAATTTGCATGCGACTTACGCGTCAACGTAGTACTTACTTTTTCTTTACCCCGTAGTAGGTACTCTGCCGTTATACGTAAAAGGTGTTGTACGCTTGATTAGTTTCGCCAAGTTCTGAATAGATCGATTGGAGTTCGTACGAAAAATAATTAGGCAACCTATTTTATTCCTGTCGGAAACAAATTGGCAATTTGAACGCGAGATCCGTTCTAGGTTTTCCTATGTTGGTTCAAAATTAATTGTATCATTAAATTCGTTAAATAACGGTCGTAGCTACCTACCGTCACGTAAAACTTGTAAATAACTCTATT
The DNA here is from genome assembly GCA_014595695.2 of Epargyreus clarus clarus. Lineage (NCBI taxonomy): Eukaryota > Metazoa > Arthropoda > Insecta > Lepidoptera > Hesperiidae > Epargyreus > Epargyreus clarus. Next base: position 362,356 of record JACTTY020000142.1, read on the forward strand.
GCTAATATAAATAGAACCTGCTTCTATTAAAGTAAAAAAAAAACACGATTAATAGGTACCTACGTATATTTCTGAAATCCTTTAATGAAAAATATCCTTGCTAACGAAAAATGTTGACTCTACCTTGATGCATTCATAGCTACAACATAATATTCGTACCACAAAATAAATATAGTTGTTGATGTCATAGACAAACAAGCAAATAGATAGGAACATATTAAACACTGGCTGATGGTTTGTACCGCTTCAAAATTTATTTATCAAATATATTTCATTTAAAATAAAGCCTATGTTACTCGTAGATAATGTAGCCTTCAAATGGTGAAAGAATTTTTAAAATCGGTCCAGTAGTTTTTGAGCCTATTCATTACAACCAAACAAATAAACAATGTTTTCCTGTTTATAATATTAGTGTAGATATGGCCCAGAATAGATATCTAAATTTATCCACCGGGTTTAAACTCGGAACTCTACATGGTAGGTATAGTGACTGTGTCACGCATGCCTGACGTAGGTTGTAAATGATATCATGTTAAACATATACGGTTCTTGGATGGGTGAATAGGTATTAATGAATCAATTGTACGAGAGAATCGTGTTACTAAGGATAATCGAAAAATAGATGTACCTACCCAATTACCTATAAATCTATTTTAATGACTGTGGACAGTAATGTTTTTGAACGTACATATGTGTGAATAGAACAGAAGGAAGTGCCAAAGAATGAGTCTTTGGCAAATCTTACAGTCCACTTGGCTTTGTCTAAATTTTGGGGGTGATAGGTACATCGTTTTTTTTTTTATAATATAAGAGTAGCAGACGAGCATGCAGTCCACCTGATGATAAGTGGCTACTGCCGCCCATGGACATCTGTAATCAACCCCAGATAGGATTAGATATTCCTACCTGAGGTCGTCCACAGATGCGCTGCTACCCCTGAGGACTAAGCTGGAACGCCTCGGAAAAGTCTGACTCCACCCCACCACACACACCACCTTCAAACCGGAACAAAGCAGCGCCTAACACTGCTGTTATTAGGTAGAAATAGGTGTGGCGGTGGTGCCGCCGGAGTCGAACCACAAAGGGTTCTACCACCTTCACAACGATTCCACCTAAATATTTAAATAATAAATATTTTATTTTAATAATAAATATTTCCGATATCTGAAACTCCACGGTTTCAGATAGACTCATGTTCTATAGATATGGAATTAATAACATTGCTTGCTGATGACTGGAAGCTGATCATGTCTGTATGCTTGGAGTTCTGTGAGTTGTCTGTATGTTAGATCTGTCTAGTTAGTGTAAGTGGCTTCAGCCGTTCTAATTAGATCAATAAAATAAATAAATAATAAACAGATGTCCATGGATATCCGTGGTCGGTTACCACCAGGTATAGATATAACCTGCTATTTCGTTAGCTACTTAACCTTAAAAATACACCGACAAGATACTAATATCATTAATATCTACTATGCATTTCCCATATTTCACTAGTTTAAACATTTTTATGTTTCATACATTCAAGAGACTTCTAAAGAAGAAAATGTGTATTCATAACACCGAAAAGTCAAAGAAAGGTGGTAGGAGCGTGACCAGGTAGCTAGGAGGGTAACAATAAGTCCCACGGCAGCATGATTCGAACTTTTGCTGCATTTTGATTCGCGGCGCCTCAACACGCACTTCGGAATGACTAATGATATTTTATAAGTTCTTTATTCCATTATAATATCAGATTCTTATATTGTTTGAAAGTTTTTAAAGGTTTACTATTATTTTACTATAGAAGTAATCATACAAAAATACATAAAAGTAGGTAAACTGCAGCACTATTTGAAAAATATCAAAAATAAGGAATTAAAATATCACTTAGGACATTTTGAAACAAGTTGAGAAATAGATTGCAATTTTGAAATATTTACCGTATATTTCAAAAAGGGTAAAAAAATGTTATTTGCGTAATAAGAGACGTAATTGGCTGCAGCACTATTTAAGAACCATAAAACAACGAATTAAAAATATGACTTATGATTTTATAACACTAAAAATCTAAGTCCTGACATAAACTGAGTGATTTGAAACCTGCAGCTTTATTTGAGAATCATTAAAGATAATGAATTTAAATAAAACTTAATTGACAGTTTATAACAGACGTATCTACAACTAATTGATTTAAATGGTTAAAACAAATATCAAAAATTCAAAAATAAATATGCTTAAAGTTTGAATAGTTATTTTACTTTAAAAAGTTTTGAATTGTTAGTAGGTATAGTTCGCGCCAAACTGCTAGTCCGCTTTGAAGTTGTTGCGAGCAGGTTTAGTCATACAATTTGCTATGATGACGCTATTCATTTCTATATTCAGAGCGGACTATACCTATACAACAAAATATTTGTACTATTATACCTTTGTAGTATGCCAATATTTTAATGTGCTTCTTCGTAATATTATCTTTTATCCATATCGTTATCATATTATATTTTTTTAAATAGAAAAATGATTCCAAATAGAATTAAAAAACTCGTAAAAGTTTTACAACTATTACAACAAAATAGATAAGTAGGTTTAAGGCTTGCGCCTAGATACAATTTTGCCCTTCTTTAGACAAGATTTAAGATTACAACACTCAGATTGCCTTGCCTTCTTGTAATTCAGCCATTCACTACAATGCCCCCATTGGTATCTTTCGTCACAGATACCTAATTCCCAGTAAAAAAATAAACAACTACATTGCAACTGTTTATTTATACTGTGTTTTATTTTTATCTATGTTATGCATAGGTATGTTCCACTAAACGACCGCAACGACCACGCTTTTTATATTTTAAATTAATTCCATGAAAACAGCAACTTAGTTGCGTTATATTAGGTACAAATATATTTAGTAACATAAACGACCTCATTATAATAATTCACATGAATAAAATTTATATGCATGTTGAAGTCATCTAACGCATTTTAGCTACATAGTTTGCCCTATGCAAATTTTATGTCACATCGTATAATGCGAAATGTGGTAGCTTGCGTTATGGGATTTAAGTATGTTTAAACGTCCGTGGACAAGCTTCCTACATATTAAACAGGTTGTTAAAATCGAAAGTGTTAATTAATAATACAAATGACGACTTTTATAGCTAAATGAAATTATTTAAAATACAGCAATGTTGGTGTTCTGAGGTCATGAAACGCATAACGGTCAAATGGCTCCCTAATTTTCTTCATTCGAACAAACAAAGCTAACGTAATAAATAACAGTTAGAACTCGAAAAAGCGATATGTCAGCGTCGGCCGGCGCCATTAAGGACGCCATGTTTGATCTAACACAATACTATGCGCGTACGCAGGTCGGGGCGCAGTTCGGACAAATTAGTAGCCAATCCATCAAATGGCTGTGAAAAATCGGTGTTAAATTATTTTTTTATACGCCGCAGCGAATTCTATGACCTCGTAACAGGCTTGATTTGTGTGTCCGATAAATAACAGCTCCGGTTATCAGTAACGATGCGGTTATGATCTACGAAAATTGAATCGCTATTGGAAATTGAAGGAACTCAGTTAAAAGGTATGGATTAAGGTACAATATCTAAATATTTCACGGTGTCATTATCGCGTGCTTGTGGCAGAGAGCGATATTCATATCTGACGTATCATTTACGTCATATATCGATATTATGGTTAGAATTCGTAAATATAAATTTAGGTAGTAGATCGACTTAGGAGGTACGACCACCTATTATTGCTGTAACATCAGTATTAGGTATTATATGTTTTGATTTAAACTTTATACATAGGTATGAGAGAGAGATAGTTACATAGCATTTCATATTAGTTTTCAAGGTTAGTAATGCACTGTGGTCGACTTCGAACAAGTTTCTAATCAAATCAGGGGTTGATAATAGATGTCCAATAGTCATAAAGTGGACTGGATACTTATTTGTCATTTCTATAATATAAAAATATATTGCTACAAGTAATATCAACTTCACATCACTAAAAACAATGAATGTAATAAGCGTATTGAAATAAAGTACTGCAACTAAAACAAATTCACTCAGAGACCTCCCATTAAGCTCTAATATGCATGCACTCTAATATAGGAGAGTAAGGAATGAGTGTCCATTACAAATAAGTATCAATCATAGTGACTTCGCCTTAACGCTTTAGGATTCATTAGCTACACGATGTTTTACCAAGGTTTTAGTAGTTAAGACAATATATCAGTGAAATAGTACTTAGAGCTTATAGGGACAACGGTTAGTGTCCTTAAAGCGAATGTTTAATTTTGCATTTTGATTTACTTCTACAACTAGTTGTATAGTTTTCTTTTTGCGGTATTTTTGAGAAAATATTTAAACCTGTTATCTTCTTTAAAAATGTCTAGGTATAATGGTAATATGTATAGGTTATGTTCAAAGTAATTTAAGAAGGTATGTACCTAAATCAATAGTAATTTGAAAGTAAGAAAAAAATATTATTATTTTACAAAAAGTAATAACTATAGGTATACTGAGTGAAAAATAACGCCAATAGGAAACTAACCTACGCCTACTAAAATTAGATCAAATTAAAAACTTTATTATTTTGTTTTTTTTTTTTAGTTTTCAAAACTAAGAATTATTTTAGGTGACAAAATTATGTCATAACCTCCAGGTGCCTGTATTATCTATAAAAATAGATACGAGTTGAGTTTGTGTACGACTAGTAATAACAAAAATCGTCCATAATCTAATAGCACCCGTACAATCCCTGCAGCGATTGCAATTTTTATATATTTCCATCTTCCGATATCACAATGATCGGTAGGTGGTGCTACGTGACCACGGATCGTGACCTGCACAGATTGCGCGCGTGTGCGGTGGCTCCTTTATTTATACTCTGTTTTGTGTATCTGTCAATGCTGACCCCGTATATAGGGTTCCACTAAGCGATCACGATGACCGTGCTCAAATGACTGTCCAATTTCTTACAAAAAAGGTCGATTGTACGTCGTTAAAATCAAGTAGAATGTTTGGTCGAAATATATAAGTAACTAAATATGTAAAAATTAACAAGTTTTTGTCTTGTTCAAAGCGGCAAAATTTATATACATACATACCTTCAAGTTAAGAATATTGACTAGGTTCCTGAGCAACTACTATGTAATTATTTCAAGTATAACGTAGTCATATAATTTATTCATATTATATGATGTCGTAAGCGCATGTACTTACAAGTATACACAAAGAAAATCGACGTAAACCATCTAGTTAAACAACAAGAAACGCAATTCATGCGAATGACGACAAAAACTGTTGCAAATGAGCATAATCGCAAAATAAATAAAGCAGCGGCGAACAAGTTGTCACATAATATCGTGTTTGACACTAATGACTAATGACGTGTGAGCATACGAAATCGCACAATGAGATGAGACACAAGAAAGAAGCACGCGCGTCGCGACACGCGAGACGCACCGTGCCGGATCGTACAATTGCACTGGAAAAATCACATAAGTTACTAATTTGCTTAGGAATTACTGCTGAATATTCATATTATAACATCTTAATATTTATGTTTTATCTTATAAATGCGTCATTTGGTAACTTAATGAGCACAGATTATGCCTAAATGGGAGTCTAATCGAGAAATAAAAAAACACGCGCCAAGAAAAAGTACATACTTCGGTTACGTGCGTTGAGGAAAAAATATTGCGAAGGAAATATCGCACAAATTAGTCATTTGGACGGAAACACTTACTGAACTTCACTCTTTACGCTGAAAATATTACAAACAGTTGAGACGCAAGTTAAAAGCACGCGCGTCGCGACACGCGAGACGCACCGTTCCGGATCGAACAATTGCAGTGGAAAAATCGCATACGTTACTCATTTGCTTAAAAATTACCATTGAATATTCATATTACTACATCTCAATATTCATAACTGCGTCATTAGGCACTTTAATGAGCGCAGATTATGCCTAAATGAGAGTATTATCGACATATAAAAAACGCGCCGGGAAAAGCACACTTCGGTTACATACGTTGGGTGGTACATAAAAATAGTTGCGATGGAAATATCGCACAAGTTGGTCATTTGGCCAGAAATACATACTGAATTTTATCCAGTCTTTACACCAAATACAGTACAAACAGATGAGTTGTAAGAAAGAAGCACTCGCGTCGCGACACGCGAGACGCACCGTGGCGGATCGAACAATTGCAGTGGAAAAATCGCATACGTTACTCATTTGCTTAGAAATTACCATTGAATATTCATATTACTACATCTCAATATTCATAACTGCGTCATTACGCACTTTAATGAGCGCAGATCATGCCTAAATGAAAGTATTATCGACATATAAAAAACGCGCCGGGAAAAGCACACTTCGGTTACATACTTTGGGTGGTACATAAAAATAGTTGCGATGGAAATATCGCACAAGTTGGTCATTTGGCCAGAAATACATACTGAATTTTATCCAGTCTTTACACCAAATACAGTACAAGAAGATGAGTTGTAAGAAAGAAGTACGCGCGTCGCGACACGCGAGACACCGTGGGGAATCGAACAATTGCAGTGGAAAAATCGCATACGTTACTCATTTGCTTAGAAATTACCATTGAATATTCATATTACTACATCTTAATATTCGTATTCTGTCGTGTAACTAAATCATTAGTTATTTTAATGAGCGTAGATTATGCCAAAATGAGATTAGGTATATTTAACAAATAACACAGCGCGCCGGGATACACTCATGTTATGTCTATTACGTGTATTAGGTGATTAAATGATTGCGATAGAAATTTAGTAATTTTCTTTAAAATTCATAATTAATATTTATATCGTATCTTAATTGCTGAATTGTTTGCTAATTTCTAACCACAGGATATGGTACAATGAGATGAGAAGAAAGACGCACGCGCGGGTCGCGGCACGCGGGCACATAGGTACCAATCGTGTTAGATCGAACAATTCCGATACAAAAACGCACAGATTAGTAATTTGCTTAAAAAACCCTACTTAATATTCATATTATATCATCTAACTAGGTTATTAAATAATTCAGTAAGCATAGGATAAAATAAAGTAAGATGATAATTAAAAAAAATGAAGCATACGACAAGTCAAACTCGTGTCGTGGTAGATCGAATGATTGTGGTACAATTGCGCGAATTAAACATTCGGTTAAGATCGGACTGTTTGATAATGTTCTTTTGTTCTTATCTAAGTAACTGGCTCACCTCTCCCTTGTAACTAGAACATAACCTAGGCAGGAGCTATAAGTTCAACCTTGATCTACCATCTAACCATAATAATAGTGTTTTCCGCACCCACTAGACATTTCCTAAGGAAATAGATTACAAAACAAATTATTATCTCGGAACTGGAGCTCATATATACGTAATATGTTCGTATCCTTGTGGGTGTGAACAACAATAAGTAGCATCTACTGATCAGTAGAGATCCAACACAAAAGCAACTGAATGCGATGTAATTAAAAGGGCCGAGCCAAACACGATCAATCTCAACTCCATCTCCCCACTTAAAGTCAAAATAATAGATGGCCAACTCTAATGTCACTTTTTTCCCAACGACGTACAGCGTACACGACGGAATTGACAGGTCATCAGCGACGGCGCAGGCGCACGGTGACGATGCTCTTTCTTTTCACCCGTCAGTACCAACCAAAAGAAATCAAGTAGACAATGCTTCTCGCAAATGTGTTCCTTATTCAGTAGCGACTAGAGGCGCTTAACCCGTGCATGAGCGCGCGTTTAAGACTTTTGTCCTCGAATAGAAGTGCCTCCCGTTCGGTTCTTTTTTCGAAAGATAATCTTCGGCGGCCGAGGCGTGAAGGCCGAGTGCCACACAACATGGCGTCGACAGGTTTCTTCCCGCTTTTTTACTTCTTTGTTCCTTTCCATTATTGTCTATAGACGTTTCGTTCCCGCCGTTCGATTTTGGAATAAGTTCTTTTTTATTTCTATTTCGCATTATTAATACTAGCGCTGCGTTTTTGTTTTTGTATAGTCTATTTACATACACGGCGGCTAAAAAGAAATCCATCTCTGGTTCACACCGAACGGTGATGGAGCACTTTATAGCCAAAGGTTCTTAGAAAAGATTTAATATAAATGCACCTCATCAAAAGATAGTTAAGCATTCATGTTTGAATCGCGATACGTTTGCCTTTCGCAGAAAATTATGATTTAGTGGCCATAAAATTTTGAAAACAATAAACCGTGGTCCAAATCGGTAGCCTGAGAACTTTTGCCGATTATTTCGATCACTTAAAATATCTCAAGCGGTACGTTGACTCGTTTCGAGTAATCGGCCACTCAATATGGCAAATTTTCAAGTTTAGTGCTGTGTTAGTCTCGTTTTAAATTCGGCTTCACAATTTCGAATCGAAGTAAGCCAAGCTCTTTTGGTCAGCGAGGTGGACTATGGCCCAAACTCTTTATAAGACTCGTTTCCAGAAGCAGGACGGTAATGGGGTGACGACAACGATATTGCAAATTTAGAGCAGTTTATATCGAACTTTAAAGGTATCGAAGCCATTTAGTCAATCAGATAGTAATGGAAATTCAGTCACCTGAAATTGACATGATCTTTGCATACTCAGGTACATTTTCTGCAAAAATTGACATGATATAACTGTGTATAAGTATAAAGAGGAACTTAAGATAGACTCATTTAGATATGTACACCTATGTCTTGTTGTCGATTATAATTAAATACGGAATATTCTGACGTGTTTTAAATATGTTCTGAATTAATAAGAAAACCATTACGTACCTATAGAATGGTCTATTAGAAATTACCTGTTTCGCTTCACTCTTGACTCAAATTACCGAATCTCATAAAACTACTGAGTTACTAAGAATTCGTATTTGAGACCTCTACAGCAAATTTGCCCGTATTACCTAGTATTTGAACCTTATTTCCTGTATTTTCTTATACCACTTGGACTATTTGTATTCTACATCAACCAATTAAGTCTACTAGGAAACTCAAGCTAATTTAAACCTTGCTAAGATGTTATAAACTAGAATGCAGATTGGCTTAGTGAGGAAGCGGAATGTAATGAGGCGTTGCGGGTTCGATTCCCGATTCAGGCTATTAAAGTGTTAAGGTTAACTTGAGTTACCACGGTCGGTTTGTTAGCATATGTTTTGTGAATGAAAGGGGCATTTTGAGCGAACAAGCGTTGAATTGAGTGTCGGGTGTCATTAATGTTTGTACTGATATGAGTTATGGCTGTTCTGAGACCCATTGAGGGTTGTTGACCGTTGGCTCCAGAATTGTGCATTTTATTTCTATAAATTTCTACCAAATTACGATACTATTAGACGATCACAAATGTTCAGAATGAAACGCGATTAGCTTAAGAGTATCTATAAACGGCGAAAGGGACTGGTAGAGTTCACGCAATTTAAAAAATATATGGAGATCTCACAAATGTAGGTTGTCTTACGATATTTACATTTTACGTTAAAGTATGTATATTATATACGCAGCATGTATATTAAATATAATATACGCAGGATAATTTCAGAAAATAATATTTCAAAAATAACTTGAGACTCGAATCCCGTACCCTTACCATGAGTTTTTATGTTTTGACAAATATGACTGTTTTGGTATTTCTTTACGTATTGGCCCATACGATTTCCTAGTTCTGACACAATCCGCTAGGGGCGCTGATTGGAAATTGTATGGGCAAATACGTAAACAAATACCAAAACAGTCATATTTGTCAAAACGTAAAAACTCGTGGTAGGGGTACTGGACGTCAAGTGACCCGCGTAAGAAGACCAATTTTATACCATGTGGCTAACACATAATATGATTATAATATACCAGTAAGTATCTTGGCGCAGTAAATTATGCTCTAGGACTCCATCAATTTTAGGGTCCAGCCCAGCAGTGAGACAAAGATTATCAGCTATTAAACTTTAAGTTTCCATTAACTATTTTTCAAAGGACTTATCCCTTACATCGTCTCATTACAGCCTTGATAATGCAGGCAGTCAATAAATAACACCAATGGACCTTACGCGGTCTTAGGGGGTCCAATTATACAGCATCTCCCGTTGAGCTAGCTCGCAACTAATGTGTGATTCACACATCGTCAGCTCAACTTTTTAGTTGTGTTATTCAGTGGTTTCCTATAGTAAAGAGGAAGACGATTTAATTCTCGGGATTCTTAAGACGAAGATGGGTTCCATTGCCGTATTGTAGCCGACGTATGAAAACTTGGTATGCCATTTTACGAAAGAAAACCTTACAATTTTATTCTACATTTACGAAAAGTTAATACCAGGGTTGCCGTATAACATTTAATTTACAACATGCGAAATAAGTAGTTTACAGCTAATTTCAATTTCATAAACTATATTTCAGGAGGTGTTTTGATTCCTAGTGAAAAAAATGCAGATTTTTATGTCGACAACACGTCAAATATTTTTTGTAGAAATGCACACAAATTAGATAAAAGGATTACCAGTGCTGCTTTAAGTAACCTACCTGGTCTACCTAGCCATTTCAAAAATATCAACTCAATAAATAATACTCAATATTAAATACGAAAAACTGTACCAGCATTTCATAAATAGAACAAAAACCGTTTTTCACAATCGTACCCATAGATTAGTAAAGATTACTCACTCCTAACAAGAAAATGTAACCAATTTCGAGAATTGAAATAGTTGCGTAAAAAAGTTTTTCCACGTCTCCGTGCTAAAATGTCCCTAAAATATTTGAAATTATTATTTATTTATTATGTAAATTACGCAGTATTAGTTATTTATTCGTAAATTTTCTCTAAAAATGTTTTTATTTGTCAAGAATTCAAAAAAAGAACTTACTAATAAGCCGTTTGTGGCTTCATTCAATTCAAGGCGGCGAAGTATCTTTACTAATCTATGATCGTACCATAGACTCGTTCTTTAAAAAAACAATTGAACGCGAAAGTTGATTCCATTCCCGAGTTCCGTTTCAATTCTTTTTTCAAATAGCATGGCGCAACTTGCGAAACTGTCATCGCAGAGGCGTTCGGAAACGACCTCTGAACCCTAAGCATACTTGCTAGGGGGCTGTCGGGGGAGATAAGGAAATAATATTTCCTTTCCTTGCCTACTCCCGACTCACCCGATGCTGTATATTCGTATCTATAGCTGTAAACATAGATGAGTAAAGATTACTCACTCCTAACGAGAAAATGTACCCAGTTTTGAGAATTGAAATAGTTGCGTAAAAAAGTTTTGCCACGTCTCCGTGCTAAAATGTCCCTAAAATATTTGAAATAATAATTTATTTATTACGTAAATTACGCAGTATTAGTTATTTATTCGTAAATTTTCTCTAAAAATGTTATTATTTGTCAAGAATTCAAAAAAAGAACTTACTAATAAGCCGTTTGTGGCTTCATTCAATTTCAAGGCGGCGAAGTATCTTTACTAATCTATGGCTGTAAAGATAAATTGTATGTGACTTGTACCTACTTATTGAAGTAAAATTTCGTAACCCGTAACACTTCGATTTTTAATTTAATTTTTAATAACAAAACCATTGAAACTTTATTTAGTAACAGCGATTCATGAACTCGCAATAAAATTATGACTTGAATAGAGTTGAAAAGTATTGTTAAAATAGGTTACACGAGTTCTAGTCAGATGAAAATTCAAATAGATCCAAGGCCATCAGAACTCGAAATCTGTTTAAAGGTCATTTCAATAATGGGCACGAATTTTAACGAATTGGCCTATACAATTTTCAATGACACAGTCCGTAAGGGGCACTAATTGGAAATAGTATGGGCAAATACGTAAACAAATACCAAAACAGTCATATTTGTCAAAACGTAAAAACTCATGGTAAGGGTACAGATCGAAAAGGAGTTTTATGAACTTTCAGCGTATGTGAATGGGCTAACTACAAACATTGACCACCCGTCAATTTCACGCCATTTACCACTGCACAATGCACAGAAAAGGAAAAAATGACTCTTTTGTGACATGTTGGGACTTACGATACATGCGATTGTATTAAAGTCGTTTAAAAACAATACTTTTTGATGGATGTAATTATTATTGACGCACTTTTGTTACGAAATGTTCACTTATATTTTATGTTTTAAAAATTGACAGCAAAGTTCGGCAATTCACGATTAATAGCTGAAATTCAAATAAAAAATTATATTTAAATTTATTTATTTTTTTAATTATTTCGCTCTCAAAATCATACAAATACATTTCTTATATAGTATTTCTTACAGCCAATTACGGATTTACAATTTTTTAAAGAATTGCAATTACGTTTGGGTATCTATAAAAAATGTAAATATTATAGATTAGGTTTAAGTACCATAATAGATGAGACCGCAATTTGTCAATCATAATTACAGGTAAACCCTCAAAAAACCCAAACGGACCAAATTACGCTAAACGTCAAACTTAACCCTCGAAACGTCGCCGACAATTACAGTTAATAAATAATAATTTTGATAATAGGCGTATAAAAAAGTTGTCGGGGATGCCACTTTTGATTGAACTGCCTCACGTCCCTGCGACAATAAGCATTAAGGGGCTTTAGGTGGAAAACAGTAGAAAATGGGAGGTCAATAAGATTGGTTGCGTTTTAAAACGCCGCGCACGTCCCGTAATGGCGCTCGGCAATCGCAGCACTAGCGATTATACCGATTACTGTCGATAACTTGTATCGACACCGGCTATTTGGTTAGTCGCTCGATTATCGATAATTTGCCCTCGGGGTACGCTCCTGACGCTGTAAATCGGTCGCCGATTAGCTTTTTTCTTCATTGTTTTTGTTCGTGTATACGTGTTCCTGGGGCTTACGGCACACCTGATGGTACACTTCCGTTATATTGTAACATCGTTTTCGACAAGAATTCCATACAATGTTTTAGAAGCAATTACGCGATAAAACAAATGCTACATAAAATATTTGTCTTACTACACTCTACTGGACTGCCTAAATTAACATAGGTAGTGCAGCTCCATGATGGAGCGCAGAGAGCTTTATATTTACTGCGATATTTCTATCATAAACAGTGTAGATTTTCTTCTCCTTTTTAAATTAAAAATAGAATCCTGTTTTCAGAAGGTAGTACCGTTACGGCACATCACTAAATGTTTTATTGCCTATAATTCTATTCCACCAGTCCATATAAAATAGAAACTCTGGACCTTGCGAGCTTTCAAAAACGCTGCATTAAAACATCATAAAACTCAAACATAAACGTTTACTGCAGCCATTTTACGAGCACGCTACCTATCGATCGTTTTAACGATAAATAAAAATTAATGGTCAGACATAGGACGGAATCGCAGTGGCTCGCGCGAGTCGCACGGCCGAGGATCTCGAATCCAAAAAGAACTCGTATCCAAAAAGAAAACATAAATTGCACTCGCAAACCCCATTAAAAACCAACCATTACTCTTTTCATCACTTTTTTACTACCTACTTATCTCTTGTTCTCGAGTTTTCTAATCAGTGCTATTTGCAGAACAGTAATAATAATATTTAAGATTCAAAATAGAGCGTTCCTGCCAGTCTTATTAACTCGATCGGTCCGTCGGATGCAGGATCGGGAATAATGGCCCCCTCGATCCCCACCCGGGGGTGGGAGACGGCAGCGAAATAGGATTCTATCGGTGTCTTCCATTCCACGCTGTTCGGCTCCTCTACGTGACTGTACATAGGTATCGCTACCACTGTTTACACCACCCTTACTACCTATAAATAGAGATGAAATTGCTTCGCTCTTCGCGATGTGGTCGCGAAGTTTTGTTTACGTCTATAATTTCACGTTTTATACTTTTTGTGCACAGTTGACATTCGTTTGTCGGAGTTCGTGAATACTTTTACTCTAATCGGAGGTTTTTTCGAATGAAATTATTTAGAACGCAACACCTACTGGTCACAGCTGTTTAGGTGAGAAAAGCTATGAATCACCTTAATAGTTTTTATCTAATTCATTTAGCTCACCGGAGACTAAATGGTCACTGCCTTCCACGAATGTTTGCAGTCATTTTCATGTACACCGGAAGTACCACTTGAAATCTATAACGATTACGTATTTACTGGTCTAAGATCCCAATTAATCATATTCTGGACTGAAATTTTTTAGTGAACCTATTTGCAATATACTTTTTGACATATTTAATCTGATATAAAAACGTTTCATCCATTGACCAACTCGGTGAAGGTTGTCTTATATCGGAATCTTCTACTATACCTATTATTGGATTAAGAAATACTAATTATTCAGATAAAATGCTTCAGAAAACAGAACTGCCTTAAACAGCGCGACACTGCTATTATAAGACAGAAATAGATGCAGCATAAAACAAATAAAAAAATTAGATTAACTTTTCGTTCGCGATAATTCCTTCACTGCTAACCATTTTCTTTTTACTGCGTTTCATTATATCTTTAATTATATTGTAACGTTAAAACTTAACTTTACGAAACGTCTAGTACAGATTCGTTTAATAATAAAAAGATGTCTGAGTAGCTTGACGCAAACGCAGTTTCTTTATAGTATAGTTATGTTGGTCAGTATAAATTTATAATCTTGCAATGCTTTGTGGTATAGTAGCTGAAGCCCGCGACATCGTACGCGTAGATTATAACAACAATTCAACCCCTCTAAGAATGTAAAATAGGATTTTCCTAAAACGTTAAAACATGTCTAATTATTTATAACCAAAAAACCAAAAACTAATTTTCATAGTGATTGCTTCAAAATTAATAGATTCGCAAACTCAACCGTATTTGACCCCTTTAGATTTCAAAATCCTTTCTTCTTATGTTCGAACATCACAAATGAACCTATTTCCTAAATTTCATGAGCTTTAGTTGCTTCAGTTCGGCAATAATTACTCAATGAATGAGTTAGCAAGTGAGAATCGTTTCGCTTTTAAATACACTTCACAAATAATGTCAAAATCATTTTATTTTTTTATTTTTAATATTATATGGTGACTTATAGTAGTAGTAGTAAAAGTATTATGCAGCATTAAAATCATATTCTAGCTAGATACCTGTTTTATACCATAATTCTAACATCAGTAAAATAATGCAATGATAGATAAAGTCTATAATGCTGAGTAATATAAAGTTATCACTTATTTTATTACTAGGTTTAATTATACCTACGGTAATATAGACGGATATTTTAGAAGCTATGTACCTGCTTTATGTGTCAATAAAAGGCTAAATGCTGACAGATATTCTATTCATGTTCAAATAACAATTTTTTGGTTTCTTATTTACTAAAAAAAATATGATAAAATTCCAATAGTGTTTCAATACAAAATAATCTTAACATAATCACTGGAAGATGGGAGATTTTAAAAAGGATTAATTGTAAATAGAGACGTAAATAGTACCTAATTATTAGGACTCCTGGACACTAGCATTTCTGAACCCGCGCTACCCCTACCTTCATCGATCTACGCTGGAAAACCGCTAGTGAGTAGGAGCCCTTAGAATTGAGACTAAGCGCTGATAGACAGACAGTAGATAATATTACTACACACTCTAAACATTAGTCCCAAGCGATAAGGAGCATCAGACTTAAACAAAAATATTGAGCTCTAGGATAAATAATACCATTAACTCTACTTCGAAAAGTACCTACCTACTGAATGGACCTTTCAGACCAGTCGGTAAGTCGCCATATTGGCTGACCATATTTTTTTTTCTTTATTCTATACCTTTGGACATAGACTATGGATTTACATAGATATATCCGTGCTCTTTATGTAAGAAATTGTAACTATGCCTACGAGTGTACTTTTATTTATTTTTTCTTTACCCCTACGAAAAGTTTTGATCTTATTACAATTATCTCAAGGCGATAGACCGTGTACATTTCAAAGAAAAATATTTAGGGTCCCGTATCAGTTGCAACCAACTGCCGCAGGCGACCCTCGATGTTTGGAGAGGGGCCCTACGCACTGTAAGCAGTTATGGCATTAACATTGGATAAATATACTTCAATTTTATAACAGTTGTTTTAAATATTTATTTTAGAGCTCGAAACATTTTCTGAGGTGAAATTTTGATATTCAAAGATTTTATATCTGTATTTTTTTTTGACTATCAGAAAATATCATTACATACCATATATTAGTAAAGATTTCTCACTCCTTACAAGAAAATGTACCCAGTTTTGAGAATTTAAATAGTTGCGTATTTGAATTATATTTGAAATAATTATTTATTTATTACGTAAATTACGCAGTATTAGTTATTTATTCGTAAATTTTCTCTAAAAATGTTTTTATTTGTCAAGAATTCAAAAAAGAACTTACTAAAATAAGCCTGTTTGTTAGTTTGTGGCTTCATTCAATTTCAAGGCGGCGAAGTATCTTTACTAATCTATGTTACATACTAACAGGTACTTAAAATTATACATACAGGTCATAGACGTAAGTAAAAATTTTGTTTCTTCAACTTTTTTGCCATAGACATTATTAACTGCCATATGTTTTCTTAGTCTGGCATCTTGTCTTTTGCGCATAACCAGCGACAATTGTATCATTGAATATAACAAAACGTCAGAAATTCAAAAGCATTACGCTACCAGATGACAGTTCACCCCAACGTTCCCTATGTGGCACAGAGTATAAATCAACGCATTCAACCGAACATGCGTGGGCTTGATTGATAAGAGTTATCGCGGGCCACACTCGGAGGCCCTACATGTAGGTTATATGGGATTATAAATGTTTTAGAGGCTTAATAGCAGTTGTAGAATTTCCATTTGTACCTTAAAGATTGTTGTGTAGATTTTTACGTGCTACCTTTGTTTTTGGTTGTTTTGATATTTTAGGTAAAGATAAAAGAATTTTAAGACAACTTGTCTTCTCGTTCGAGTGTGGCAACACTCATATGTAATAAAACCAATGTAGCTTACTTTTTTTAAAGTAGAAATGTATGTATGCATAGACTCTATTTTAATTCTATCTTACGACTCGACTAATTTTTACGGACAGCATTGATTTTCCTAAAAAAAATAACATGAAAATGGTGTAGACTTTAGTTTATTACACTATATAATGCTATATAAATGAATATAGAGAACCGCAATATCGATACCTTAATTCGCAAACACCCAACTCCACTTTTTTTCATTTTTTTTATTTATTTTGATTTCGTTCAACGCCATTTATTATCACAACATATTTAAAAAAAAATATTTGACAAAAAATGGAGTTGGCTGATTTGCGAATAAACATATCGATATGTAAAGTATTGATAAACCCAACCATACAACAAACAATATAGGTCACAGAATATAAAAAATATCGGACAATAGTATTAGAAACCTATTAAAATTGTATTATTTATATGTATAGATTTATTTTAATTAATTGTTTTGTGTGGTATTGATGTTGATTATATTTGTATAATAATTAGTAAAATTAAAGTTTTTACTAGCTGGTAATATTCTTATTCTATGAGTCATCATAAAAAAAGTATATTGACTTAAAGTTTGAGTTGTATTTTGAGCGGGAATAAAATTAGTAAGTTTGTTGAAGAATTAGTTTTTTTTTAACAATAATTATGTGTTTTCAACAATTTGATTATATTTTACACATCCGTCTTCACACCCCACCAACATGTTCTAAGTTATTCATTATTAACGAAATCTATTTGTCCGGTTAATCCCGGATATAAAAACAAGTTCGGGAAAGTGCGATATTCATAATGATTCGTTTATGGGTGCTATTAATTACCAAATACTTCTCGCCTTGTTAGCCTAGACTATCGTAAAACTGTGCATTAATATGGATTCGACCATAAATCTTGGTCAAATCGTACTGGTATTTTGCAATTTGTCTTCTAACACCATAAATATATTTTTATGGAACATCAAGACTATGTTCCACTTATCGGTAATAACGACAGCAGTACTAAAAAATCTATTACGTAAGTAACGTAATATTTTGCCACTATTATTTTAATTAAATTGCAAAATTCGCAAATCTATAAAAAATAACACTATTTCATTGCTACTACTCACAGATAGACAATATTTTGTTTGTATTCCGTCACATGTCTATAAATTTACTTGAAATTAATCTACTCAAAATATCTACGTTAAAAATATCATGGTATTTCAAAGTCAAAGACAATAAATGTATACCGTTAGAAACGATCCGTATCAGTAACCGCGTAAGCTTCTTAACCCCTAGTCCCCTAGTAGGGGCTCAGTCCGCTCTAATCTCCTCGTATGGGGTTTAGATCAACCAGTGGAAGCGATTTCTTGTTTGCCATCATACATTATCTGTGTACCCTCCACTGCACTCGAGGGGAAAGAGACGGGCTATCTGGCCTCTTTATCTAACCTAATAGAAAACTTTCACCTAAAACATAAATCACTGGAAATTTATATTGCCGCGTCTTTTAGCTGTCACTTTTAACGAGTTTGTTCTCTAACGCCGTTTGTAATTGTCGCGCTAATTCCAGTTCGTATTTGGACCAATTAAAGAAACTTTAACTAATTCTTAAGATGCTCATAAATCTATGTTTGCGGTTGAATACATCGGACTCAGAATACGTATATTACTATTAGCATATTGCTTCCATTTCGAAAATTAATATATTTTTAGAGAAACCTACTTTTTTGCGCGTTGTGAAATTTTAGCATCAGATTACAATTCACATGGGGGCCCTTTCAAAAGCGTCATTTTGAAGATTTCTCTGGTGTTTAGACGATAGACTACGATGACTACTTTCTATCAGGTGTATAGCCCGTCTGCCTTATCGCTAGGTTTAGGTCTAAAGGAGAAAACAACGATACGACATAACCACGCACTTTTATACGCTAAACACGATTTCATATTTGCACAGCGTGCTCGATATAAAATTTCCCCGTTCATTACACTCGTCGCGTCCCACAAGCCGTTTATTTGGCGTATTATTCCAGTCTAACAATGTCTAAACACAATTACAGCGAGCAAACACGGGCGACGCCGCGGGCGCGCACATGTTGTGGGCATGCTCGGGTAAACAACCCTACAAATTGATGAGGATTTGATTTGTACGTAGTTACCGATATACTAAATGTAAAAATTGTTTTACTTTTTTAATTTTTTATATATATATTTCTTATGTACGTTTATATGTCACTGAACTCCTCCTAAACGACTGGACTGATTTTGAAGGGGACTTGAGAATGGTTTAGATTCACAATTTAGTTCGTGGGAAAAGGTTTTTTTAATTAATTTTTAATTCGTAGGTAGTTGTTGATTTTGGAATGTTTAACATTGTATTGGCTACTATCTATTTTTCATACCCCTAAGTGATAAGGATTGTTCACCCTTACATTTTTTTCATATGGCCTCACAACGTTTGCCGGGTCAGCTAGTATATAATATTTTTTAAATATCGGCATATATCCGTATGTAGGCACATTGGCCGAGTTTCCTATATCTGACATAGGTAACACATTTTGTTTAAAATAATTGAAGGCGTTTCAAATAATTTTGTTAAATTTATACAAACTTTAGTTAACTTGTGGTATTTTTTGCTCCATTCAATTGGTATTTCCTCAATTAAACAAATGTATAAATTACTTAAATGTATAAACTTGCACTTTGTTGGTTTTCTAACAGCAAGAAAAGTAGATAGCTTTAACTTTTTACAACGTATAATAAATGATCATAATAATAATTATTTAAATCTCTACAGTGGGTAAATAACGAGTATTTAAGACAAAAAAGGATTTAACCGTTCTTCATCGTACATTCAAATTAAAAGTAAAAACGAAAATAAAACAGCTTTTCCAGTTATCCCGTGTAGGTACGTCATAACACTCAAAATCATAGTAGAAATGCCATAATAGTAGAAATAAATGTATTACAAAATAACGTAGTTCTGAATTGTCTGAAAATGTAAATACATAATATTTGTTACGTTTTTGTTACATACTTTGTTACATTTTTACAATTTAATTAACATAAAATTACCTAAGAGACTTGTGGTAGTGGGTATAAGGAAAAAAAATAACAAAGTTTGTGACGTAACTACTCATTATTTACACTCTAATTTAATAAAAAAAAAAGTCTAGAATTATATATTATAATATATAAAAACCTTTAACACACACAACACAAAAATCAATAATCTTTATGTAGGTCACAAATGCGGCCTTCCATAGTTTAAATAAATAATATATTCAAACCTAAGACAGGAACAGTAGCACAAACAGAATAAATTAACGTGGGGTACATACTAATCGACTGAAACCAGAAATACCGGATATATCCAGTTGTCTATGGACGGATATAGTCTTTGACGTTCAATTCTCTATGTTCTATACGCGCGATGGTCCAAAACTGTATAGTCTAAAATTCTTAGACTTTTAAATAAAAGGAATAGATATCAGACTAATCAAAATATTTGTACAATAGTAATGTATTTAAATTTCCTTTAGCTCACGATCTCGCATCTTGTCTACAATCCGTCAGTTTTTTCTAACTCACGTCAAGGTGATGCCTTCGACAAATCGAATAAAAAAGAAAAAAGTTGTCTACAGCACAACCGCGTGGAGACGTGGCTAATGTGTAATGCGGTTGGCTTTTTGTCCAGCGACTTCCTTTTTGTTTCTTTTTTCACTCGGATTCGGTTACGGTTCGTATTGATCGAAAAATCTGATTTCAAAATGGGTGCCCCGAGAGTTTTATTGTTGCCGCGATACGTTCTTAAACAATAAAAAACGCATTTTAAACTGAGAATGCAATTCTCACATGTCACGTTCGGAAATTGAAGGGGACGTGTTTTAGAAAAGTAATTATTCGACATCGATTGGGTTCGATTTGAGGTGAGGACAATAAAAGACCTCATTTATTTTTTTAAACAGCCACACTTCGATTGCGAACGTGATAGCGTGTGTCGATGTTTGATTGGACTTACGTAAATAATGCTTAGTTTGCGGACAAGAGTAGTGCAATTTGAAAGCAATCTAGCTGTTGACAGATTCTATTTTTGCGACACTGACCTGTGGCGCGGTGGCGTCACACTACATTATTTCTCGGAACGTTGTTTTTCTTATTATACGTGTAATGTAATAAATTTAAAAGTGAGTGTTTATTGCGATATTATGCACGAGGAAATCACATTAAAACTTTTTCACGTCATTTACATAATTTGGTAATTACATTTAAGTTTATTACATTACAGTTATTAACTATTTTTGTTCCCATCTAATGCATCGTAAATCATTCAGAAATCAAAAAATGTATACAAAAATATTTTATTTGCAAAATTAAAATTGTCTACATTGTGAAAAATTTGCATTAAAAATTTGCATTAAAATAACCAACATAAAACCAGATGACTGCGACCGCTTATTGTCCCATTGCTATGCATTTGTCTCATTTCGGGATGAGATTGACACTCTAGCGACTTTCAGTGAATAAAAACATCTTTAAGTTATCTAAATCACATCACTACAATATCCATAATTATTATCTTTTTCCGATGTTGACGATCTTTTACTTAACATAGTCATTTCAATTTCCCGCTTTTTTGTTCACTACTGTCATTGTCAAAGTGGCCAAAAGACCAAGAAGCTACCGCATAAAAGAAAAAAAACTCACAATGCGTTGGCGCCTTCCCAGCGAGGTAGTCCTCTTTGCATATGAACTTGTTATCATCGAGCACGTAAAGTTCCTCGCCAGTGGACAGCTGCTTCCTGCAGACGAGGCAGGTGAAGCAGTTGAGGTGGAACACCTTCTCCCGCGCCTTGCGGACCAGGTCCGAGGGCGAGATGCCGTTTCCACAACCGCTGCACTTAGTTCCGTAGCGCCTGTGGACAAAATACAGATGGGGTTATTTTTCAGTGTTTTTACCTTTACACATAGATTAGTAAAGATTACTCACTCCTCACAAGAAAATGTACCCAGCTTTGAGAATTGAAATAGTGGCGTAAAAAAGTTTTGCCACGTCTCCGTGCTTAAATGTCCCTAGAATATTTGAAATAATTATTTATTTATCATGTAAATTACGCAGTATTAGTTATTTATTCGTAAATTTTGTCTAAAAATGTTTTTATTTGTCAAGAATTCAAAAAAAGAACTTACTAATAAGCCGTTTGTGGCTTCATTCAATTTCAAGGCGGCGAAGTATCTTTACTAATATGCCTTTACATTACAAGATGATAGAATACTTCGTGGTTCGACTTAGGAGACCAAGTAGAACTCCAATCCTATCTGAGATTTACAGATGTGTACCGGCAGCAGTTGCCACTTACCATCAGATAAATTGCATGCAGGTTTTCTACTTCTACATCTGTAATATAAAGAAGTGAATTTTCGCGTTATCTCCTTTATTCAAGCCCAAAAAAGGCATTTTGTTTATTTATTTCTTAAATCTCTTAAAATATTGCAAAAGGGAACTTAATGCCTGATGGCATTCGACAATGCAACATGTCAAACAGCGGAGGAAACTCACGTAACACAGGTACTTAGTCAATTTAAATCTCGGTACATAACTCTTATAAGATTACTTGACGACCCGCGTGGCGGAGCGGCCACCAAACCGGTCTGACGCGCAAAGGGTCCCGGGTTCGATCCCCGGCCAGACAGATATCTAAATGATGAACATCAGGAACAGAAATCTAACTGTTCCTGAGTCTGGGTGTTTGTGTATTTGTCTATGTGTGTGTCCATGGCACCCACAACAAGGGAATCCTAGTGTGGGGCTGTGAGTATAGAAAGCGTTTATTATTATTTATTTATTACTTGCTAGTTATATTAATCAAATAGAAAACATATACGTAGTCGTGCCTTGATGGCCTATGGATATCATTGGTAGGCATCGATGTATATATGTGTATATTATACCTATTACCTACGTAATATGATCTTTTCATCGTGAAGTTCTTACCAATAACATGACTGTACAGTTTTTATTATACATAATGCAATAAATACGAAGTCATACTAATACTTAAATTTTTACTTTGTAAGTAATATTAGTGAATTGAATTTATTATGCCCATTGATATCTAATCATTAATCAATAATGCCGTAAAACGCTGCTACTGAATTTTTACATAAGCCTATTATACCCAATTACGTAAATAAAGTCATATCTGTGAAATATTCTTAAACATGTAACTTCATAATTATATTTCTTCTCAAATTCGCTTTCCATTAGAAAATCACTTTCACCATAAACCGTTTCCTTACTATGTCGGTTCATAGTTTACATCTCAGCGACGTATTTTCAGCTTTATTATTGAATTAGGCAAATTTTATTTTCGTATTAAACTTGCTTATTACTATTCCAATGAGTAATTCATAAATATACATAAACTTTACCTTTGAAGCGCCGTTACAACCTGTAATAGTAATAATAATATATCACTCATTTATGGATTACGTCATCTCGCCGATCCGAAAATAGAACAGAATTTAAATTTTAAACATAAATCAAAATTTATCGATCATTTAAATTTTAAATTAGTGACAAAAAATCTGAACAAACAGATGAGCTGATATTATCGAAAAAATACGAATCGTGTGAAACTCCAATACAAGAGAACAGACTGGTAAGAAATATATATTTTTAGTCCCGGAGTCAAATGATTATAGTCTGCCGATTTTTATGTCAATCTGTTATAAAATATGAATCGTAAATATAATTTAGATGTCTAATATGTGTCGATATATCGCCGGTATGAGAAATCGATGATTTGGAATATGCGCCGGATCGTTAACTGGTACTGGCCACACAATGATTATGTGAAGCCATCATGTTAAATTTATGCAAACGTTCGAAATTTGAATGATCCAAAATGTCGGCTCTGTGATTACCCGGAAGCGCTAAGAACTAGCTGCGCTTAATGATTGTAATATTAATAACTGTTTTTGGTGAATATTAAATTGAGAATAATGTGGTAACGGTGAACAGTCAGTTTAAGCGAGCTTCGTTCTTAATCCTTGATTTTTGGGTCAATATCAAAGGCAATAATCCGCTATTTAGTAGCGTTCTTCGTCGAACTGTATTGATCGATATGTATGGACACTTGAACAGGTGTCATCATACCGGTTTATATTGTGAATGTTGTGATGATGAAAACTGAACAAATTAAAATTATTTAACAGTGAATAAATTAATAAAGTTCTGAAAATCTCAAATGATAACTGTTATGACTAGTCTGTCCTAGCAGCAAGGTAGATGATGAAAGAAATTATATTTACATTATATCTATTCCCTTACATTGAGCCATAGATTAGTAAAGATACTTCGCCGCCTTGAAATTGAATGAAGCCACAAACGGCTTATTAGTAAGTTCTTTTTTTGAATTCTTGACAAATAAAAACATTTTTAGAGAAAATTTACGAATACATAACTAAGACTGCGTAATCTACATAATATGTAAATAATTATTTCAAATATTTTAGGGACATTTTAGCACGGAGACGTGGCAAAACTTTTTACGCAACTATTTCAATTCTCAAAACTGGGTACATTTTCTTGTTAGGAGTGAGAATTCTTTACTAATCTATGCATTGAGCTTATACATCATAGTCCTATGTCCCATACCTGGACAAAAAACTCGCCCCACAGCGAATTCCAACTCAACTTTTTAATTTATATTTATTTTACATAATTAAAAGTGTAACTGTAACATCTATAATACCAGATATCAAATATATATTTATAGTAGCACACTATACCTAGATACACCGTCTACATGTTTTTTTTCTACAGTAGCATTCAACTAATCAATTACATTTTGATATGTTTATTAGCTATTAGCATTCAAGTTCTGATGTTGCTAATTAATCAAAACAGCTACGGAAATATCGTCTGAACCAGGGCCGGATTTGGGGGAGGACAAGAGGGGCTACTGCATTGGGGCCTCTATAAGAGAGGGGCCCCTACAATAGAGAAAAAAATCGGGTCAACATTTTTTTTAAACAGTAAATTAAGTACATGCTTTTCCAAATGGTGATGAATTTATTTTATGACTTGGCAGTATTTTTTTAAGTCTTAATGGAGAAAATTGTTCCGTTTCATTCAGATACTAATTAAGGGCCTCAAGTCATTCGTTGCCTTAAGGCCGCCATACCTCTAAATCCGGCCCTGGTCTGAGTGCATACAACAAAAAAGTGATTGATGTGTCGTACATCTTTTTATTAATATTTCAATAATCGCTACAACACTTAATATGTTTTTATAAACATAAATAAACTTCTTATAAAAAATATTATATGCTTTCAATTAGCAATAGATGTCTTGTATCGACTAGAATAATAAATTAAAAAAATATTTTTGATAAAAAAATACGCAAAAGAAGATAGGTATAGCCTTTATTTTGTAAATTACAATTAGGTGAAATAATAATAGGTTTTTTTTTCATTTGTTGCTTTATATACAGTTTTTTACGAAAAATACATATAAAAAATAAAAAACTTCTGTATATTTCTTCTTATATTACATTGAGTTTTACAAAAACAAAAACAAAATAAATATTTTTTTTTATCAGAAATAATTACGATTTAGAAAAACTCTATTGATGAAACTACCACATAATTCCCATATATCTCATGATGTGAAGCATTACTATATTACCATTTTTTCCAAAGTACGGTAAACATTACCAACCCGCATATAAAAAAGCTTGTAATTCATAAAAGGCGTAATAATAATAAAATGCGTGCTGCATCGAAATCCCACACCTTCATCTTACTTGGTTAAACGGAACACAACTTAAGTAAGCGATCAACAAGCATCGAACAAGTATTGTGGTTTACCTACATTTGTAATACGGAATGAATTTAACAGCAATGTTTTTTGTATTTTATCATCACATTGAATTATTACCAGAACGATTTGCATAAACGATGGAGGCCGTATGAATAAAACATGGAAACTGGCAACGCGCCATTCATATTTTGAACTTTGCCGCCTATTAAAAATATTTTCGAAGAGGATTATAGATTTGTCAAATTGAAACGGATTATAAATATAGCTGTATTTCTATCTGCAGGCATATAACGTGTCAGACACGGGCCGTTTCCGCAAAATATCTAATCTAAATATATATAACTCAAAGGTGACTGCCTGACATAGTGATCTATCAACGCACAGGCACTGGACGGATCGGGCTGAAATTTGACATTAGATGTTATGACGTGAGCATCCGCTAAGAAAGGATTTTGATCAATTCTACCCCCAAGGGGATAAAATAGGGGATGAAAATATTACTTCGTAACGCGAGCGAAGCCGCGAGCAAAAGCTCGTCATTTTATATAATGCGCATGAACGTACTTTTTATATTTTCACAGAGATATTTTAGGACTCGTTGAATGTCTATTTCATATAGAATAGCTTATAGCGTCAAAAGTCAGACAAAACCACTTTTGCCTGGTTAAGAGTGTTACTGCAACGTATATATTATTGTTATTCGTATTCAAAATACGTAATAATACATAATACGTTTCTATGCGGTAAACTTTACAAAAAATTCTAAAAATAAGTCACCTAAAATTTCGGAATTTCCTACCGTATCTACTCTACTTGTAGTTACATTAATAGGTATATTTTACAATAAAATAATTTATAGGCGTCGTATACATATATTTATTTTAAATTGCAATTTATTCTACGACCTACAGCTTAAAAAACGGAAACCATTAAATTCACTTGAAAATAATTTAAGCTAACAATGGGTTGTGGGGTGTAAGTCAGCGGAAATGACATCACTTAGGTTTTGAAAGACAAAATGTCACCGAATGAACTCATCAAATTAAAAAACTTAATTGGTCAAGGTGGACCCACTATAAAGTCGTGGTTCTGTAGATAAACATAATGGATAAGGCCCAGTTCACACATAGGATTTATATTGCATTTATTTTAAAATTTGTATTAATACAAAAACCGATTTATAGCATAATTCATAACATAGACGTGGTCTTTCACTGTGAGCCTTATACGAAGACTCAAAGTCGCTCAGCGAGCTATGGAGAGAGCTATGCTCGGTATTTCCCTACGCGACAGAATTCGTAACGAGGAAATCCGTAGGCGAACGAAAGTTACCGACATAGCTCTCAAAATAAGCAAGCTGAAGTGGCAATGGGCTAGCCACATAGTTCGTAGGACCGATAACCGGTGGGGTCGGAAGGTCCTCGAATGGAGACCACGTCTCGGCAAAAGGAGTACAGAACGCCCCCCGACCAGGTGGACTGACGACCTGAAGCGGACGGCGGGTAACCGCTGGATGCAGACGGCCCAAGACCGGTCGAAGTGGCGCAGACTAGGGGAGGCCTATGTCCAGCAGTGGACCAGTAAAGGCTGATGGATGGATGATGGATTCATAACATAGAATAACTCTAGAGTTAATTTTCCAAAATCAATAATTTCAAGGTGGCTAGTTATACCACTGAAGATATACTTGGGGGAAAAGTAAGCTATTGATTATCTGTTGTTGATTGATTATCTATATTCGTACGAAAGTTCCTTCAAAATCAATTCAGACGTATCCAACATATATTTTATGAACAAGAAAAATAAGACTCAGAGATGTAAAACAGGCACTTCTATTTCATATATTATTATAATTGTAGCTACATGTGTACCGACCCTTATTAAGCTTAACTTTATGTCTTCTAACAAGTGCATGCTAATAACAAGAGTTCACAAGTAACACAAGTATTAAAATGTTCAGATTTGATAAACGAGATATTTTAATAGTATTCCGTCCATTTGACAAGACCTTTCTTTTTAAATAAATTTGTTATTAAAATAAGGCAGATTTAAGGTAACATGCAAAAAATGTATTGAAAAGTTATGAAGCATGGCTACTACATCGACCCGTCACCGACCTATGCCTTTCATACTTTTCAATACAAAAAATATTCTTTGCTTGACATGTTTTTGGCACGGCCATGGTATGACACGGTATAGTGAGCACACTCTCTAGTAGGTCGATAAATGGTGAAATTATTAGAAATTGTAACAATAACAGTGAAATTATGGTAACTCACTTTTTCTTGATAATTCTCAAAAAATGTGAAGTCTACTACAATGAATGTTATTTTATAAGAAACTTTTCCTGTGGAATTATTTTCTTAAAAACCGTTAAGATATCTTTAATTCCTAAACCGTTCTCATGTTTAAAGAACTCATTTTCTGGTCATTGTTTCTTTTGAACTCTGTATCTTAATTTTGGTATTAATTTTAATGCTTCCAACAATAAATTATTTTAAATTATGGTGATTAAGACAAATATTTAACACTTTTTTGTATTACTCCGCTAAGCGGTCTTGCGATTAAAAATTGATAAAAAATACAAATTGCGCAGTTCCTAATAAATTATTTGTGTAATGTTCTCATGGTTTTTGTTTCGTAAAAATCCGGTGGATTTAAAATTCTCCCACGTGACTGTTATCAGTAGTAAAAGTTTTACTGTCTACATTTTTTCTTTAAAATGTTATTGACACAACCACATTTCAATTAAATTTAGGGATTTGAAAAACGGAAAATTTGCCAAATTAAAACATTTATTTAGCGACCCTGTTTAAATTGTGCCTTTTTCTCAGAGAACAAAGGAAATCCAAAACTATGATATGACAGAGAATCATAAGTTTCATGATACATACTGATACAAAACACGAGTAAGTACATTTACATTGTGACAAAAATTTATTACTTACAAATGTTATAAAAAGTAAATGCATAATGTCCTAACTCGTAACAGTGGAGAAAGAGGAGAGCCTTAAACAAATCTAAAATTATTAATCAATTATTTAATACAAACCTTATCTCAGAGACTTTCTGTAAGCTGACGGTCAATGCCCGGAAAGTATGATAAAATAGTCGCTCTATCATACAGCTAAGTGTTTCATTTCAGTCATTCTCTAAGAAGCCGTTAAGAAAGGAGTTTATGCCAGTAAAAACTGTAGATACGCACGGAAATTGTAATTCATCTTCGCAGCGGAAATCCTGTGCGTTTTATGCGATAATTATGAACACCGTTACTCAAATACATTGCCTTCTAAGTATAATGCGCCTCTCGACATTAGAGGCTGTTGCTTTCAGATTATGACAGAGGAATTACTGTCATCCGGGAGAAACATGATGACCCATGCTGTGTGATATTCATATGAGTTATTATTACTTTTGATTTAGCATGCATTAGTGTAGTATCGCTTATTTACAATATTTACTGTACTGTTTTATAGATTTTGTCATGTTGATAAAAATGCTCTAAAGCCGAATCTCGCAGTTTGTGAAGCAATAGGACACAAAATATCTAAGTTAAGCAAAACCGGTGGCTGAGAGTCAGATGTTTTTTTTTTTATAATACAGGTGTAGCAGACGAGCATGCAGTCCACCTGATGATAAATGGCTACTGCCGCCCATGGACATCTGTAATCAACCCCAGATAGGAATAGATATTCCTACCTGAGGTCGGCCACAGTTGCGCTGCTACCCCTGAGGACTAAGCTGGAACGCCTCGAAAAAGTATGTCTCCCTTACCATACCCTTCAAAATGGAACACAGCAGCGCATAACACTGCTATTATAAGGCAGAAATAGGTGTGGCGGTGGTGCCGCCGGAGTCGAACCACAAAGGGTTCAACCACCTTCTACTGGCTAAACTTCATACGTGCTTCTGTGTTTTGGAGAGCACGTGAAAGCCCCGGTTATTATTCTTAGATAGTCCTTTAAACTTAAACTTAAAAACGCGCGACATTGATGCGGTAGATGCTTCAGGTCTTTCAGCTATGAGCAGCCAGACGTGCCCAGCAATGGAAATAAAAGGGTTCCAGGCAAACTCGTCTTCATGCCGATTGGTTCAACGAACCGCGCAAAATGAGATCAGCAATATTAGGCGTGGTTTTGCTACAACTCTATTTGGCAAGATTTGGCAGATATAACTGCAATAATAAAGCATTATGTCGTCAGTTCTTCTGGTTATTTTATCTTTATTAACATACATCCATCTATTTACATACATACATAAATAGTAGATATAACTATCACATAGTGAATGAGATATGATGACAAGATTTTACTGGGACCGCCCTGTCTATTGTTTTCTAATTCCCTTTCAAAGGCATAGGACAATTCATTTGATATTTTATGTAATGTCTGAACATGCGGTTAACTTGCTTGAAAACTTTATTCTCCACCTTGAGATTGAGAACCTTATTCTCTCCGATGATTTCCTTTACCTGTGATAATTAATTCTTGTTACTCAAATAAGTTTAAAAAATCAGGATCCTATAAAAGTAAGTCTATCACATATTATTGTTTAAGTGTACTACTTAACTTAGTGGTTTCATTATCCAGAAACCAACATTGAGCCATCAAGTCAACGGAAGTCGTAAGTGAACCGTTTTCCGTTGCTCCCCGACCTACGAAATTGCCTTTTTTGTCAACTTTTGGCGCCATATGATTTACCAATCTACCATCATTGTCAGTTTTTTACACAAATAGCGCTTAATTATAGTTATTTTGTTTTTCCTTAGGTGGCCGTTTTAACAAAAAACTATATGAAACCAACAACCAACCAACAAAAACAAACTTAGTGGTAGAACAACAAACAAACCCTTTGTGGTTCGACTCCGGTGTCACCACCGCCACCCCTATTTTTACCTAATAACAGCAGTGCTAAACAATGCTGTGTTATGGTTTGAAGGGAGATATACTTTTCCGAGGCGTTTCAGATTACTCCTCAGGGGTAGCGGCGCATCGGTAGCGGACCTCAGGTAGGAATCTAATCGTCTCTGGGGTTGATTTAGATGTCCATGGGCGGCAATAGCCATTTACTAGGTGGAATGCATGTTCGTTTGTTCCTATAGTATAAAAAAACTTACGTTTAAAATGAAAAACGTTACATAAAGTCGCAGGTCATATGCAAATATATAAAACAAAAACGTAGATTTATTAACTCGTCAAGGAAACATTCAAGTGTTTAAAAACGCATTTTTGTGCAAAATATAATAATTAGACTTGTGATGACAAGCAGGTGGCACCTCAGGTGTGACACGGATTCCCACAAGTAACATAAATGCAATAATTATGTATTCAGATTATTAAAAGGTGGCAGAAACCCTCGTAGTTCCAATGACCGTGGATCGTTTTAAGTCAGACGTTTTCTAGTCTAGGTATTTTTGGGCGGACTAAAGTCTATAACTGAATATAATTTTTCATTTACATTACGAATATTGTTCACTATTCAGACATTCGCAGAGTAACTTTAGTTTTTTTAAACCTAAATAGCATTATTTTGCAGTTCGCCATTGCTTCAGTTTTCATGTCGGTAGGTGCCTAAATATAAAGTGACCGTGTGTCTGGCATGAACGGCTTTTTCAATGTTTTTTATAATATAGGAGTAGCAGACGAGCATGCAGTCCATCTGATGGTAAGTGGCTACAATCAACCCCAGATAGGATAAGATATTCCTACCTGAGGTCGGCCACAGATACGCCGCTACCCCTGAGGACTAAGCTGGAACGCCTCGGAAAA
Organism: Epargyreus clarus clarus; assembly: GCA_014595695.2. Taxonomy (NCBI): domain Eukaryota; kingdom Metazoa; phylum Arthropoda; class Insecta; order Lepidoptera; family Hesperiidae; genus Epargyreus; species Epargyreus clarus. The sequence continues at coordinate 393,872 of JACTTY020000142.1, forward strand.
GTCTGTCTCCCTTACCACACCCTTCAAACCGGAACACAGCAGCTCCTAACACTGCTGTTATTAGGTAGAAATAGGTGTGGATTTAATCGAACCTTTTAGTTTTCTTGCAATATGATTTTCCTATCATATGCCGTACACCTACCTAAATAGCTAAAACAGTCAAAACATAACTGTACTAATCATACAATTCATCCAACAGATTAAGTTCATGATTTTAAGAATTTAAATGGCTCATTATTGCGACGACCGTAACAAAACGGTTGGAACAAAAAACTACATAATACTAAGTAAAAACAAACCAGTAGGTATGTGGTAATATAACAATAATGACAGCAAAATGGTAATTCATCATTCGAGTGATGCGTATGTATGTTTATTGCGATAACAATTACGAGTTCTGTGTAAAGAAACATGTAAGTTTGCACAAGACATCAATTCAAGTACCTAGCCTGTATTCATCCAACTTTTATTCATTAGATATTTCAAAGGTTATATTAGTTTAAAACTATTTTATAGTCTCTCAGTACTGTTCTTCCGCGATTTTGTAAAAATATCACATTCTGCCAACATTGAGGTATTCATTTGGAAAGGAGTCAGACTTTGTCGCTCACCGAATGCTAATTAGACGCACTGAAGCATAAGAAATTAAGTAGCGAAGAATTTTGCGTTATTATTTATAGTATTTTAAGCAAATGTAAAAGATATTTATGATTAGAATAATTTATTTAATAACTTTAATCTAAAGATCTTTGATATATTCCATTTCAGTAATTGGCTTAACAGATAGATTCGTTTCTTCAGAGGAGATATATGTTTTGTCTAAAGTAGCACTTATCCATCAGTGGTTGCACTTAAGCAGCCAATGTCTAACTAGTCTTAAAATCATCAGTTTGCAGCAACGGCCTGACGAAGACCTGAAGAAGTCCTACAAAAGAGTTTCTAGTTCCTGGCTTCGCACTTTGCAAACTTAACCATCTTAATCACTTAAATAAGCTTAATAGTTTTAACAGCTTTTTTGTTGACGAGGGGGAAACCTTGAAAATGTACGGTGCCTACAAAAAAGCTTGTTGTTCCTTGAATAGCACTTGATACTCTAACGCTTTCAAACACTTCACTGAGTTTAGTAATTTTAACTCCTAGCACTTGATATCCTGACGCTCCTACTTCACAAAGTTTAACAGTTTTAACAGCCAGTGTTTTAATATCAGCAGCAAGCTTACCTGAAGAAGTCGTTCCTGCAGAAGAGCTTGTTGTCCCTAGAGTAGCACTTGTCAGCGAGCGGCGTGCGGCAGTCGGCGCAGCGGACGCACGCCGCGTGCCAGGCGCGCTCCAGCACGTGCAGCAGGAACTTGTCCAGGATCGGCTTCTCGCAGCCGGCGCACGCCATCGCGCCGCCTGCTTCGCCACGTCCTGGGTACAATGGAGACGAATGTTAATATAGTGTAACTTTTTTTATAATATAGGAGTAGCAGACGAGCAAGCAGTCCACCTGATGGTAAGTGGCTACTGCCGCCCCTGATCTGTAATCAACCCCAGATAGGATTAGATATTCCTACTTGAGGTCGACCGCAGATACACCGCTACCCCTGAGGACTAAGCTGGAACGTCTCAATAGATGTTTTATCTCTTTCCTTTAGGAAATCCGTTAATTTTATTTCAAAACAACAACTTAATTTTAAATTTTGTCACATTCTAGCCATTGCAATGCATAACCTCAAGTTTATAAATACAAACAATAAAAATAAACATGAGTATATAATGCCATACACATTAAATTATATCTGTATAGCAGAAAAATATATGACTAAGTTCCAAGAAAACTTCATAAATTACTTAAGCACCGACCAACCATTCGAGGTCGCAAATCTTCGGACAATCCTTAGAATCGCATCTTTATATCATTAAGAACAAACAGGATACGTATGTAATCAAATAACTACTGAATAAGTACATAAGAGTGAATAAGAATAGCTTTAGGGCGCTTGCAATTCCGACGATTTGTCGTGCGACAGCCGAACGGTTTTCGCACTGCACACGGACAAATTTTTGACGTTATACTTCTTTTGGCGCGAATGGAAAAAATGATGAGAGATTTTGACATAATTATCATCTAAAATCGACACCATAAAGTTAGTTACAAAGTAATTTTAAATATTTTCTTTTAAGTCTAATATGATATATTATTACCTTTTTTATTGTTAAATACGCCAAAGAAGTATAATTTCTTACAAACGTAAGAATATAACACAAAATGGCGGACCGCGAGAACATACAAATAAGCCCGTCATACTTCTGTGAGCTGGAAGACAGCATTGCATTTGCCACGTGCCACGATTTTTTATAAAAAAAAACAGTCATCCGTAAGCAGTACGACAATCGTCCTGTACACTTAGTATGAGTTTTTACGTTTGCTCGAAAACGTTTAAAGTTTACGAATTCGCGCATTCAGCGCCCCCATGGACAGTATCCGAACTAAAATTCCGCAGGAGTTTAAAAAACGGAACTATAACGCTATCAAAATTAAATTAAAAATGTAAAAATAAATGTATTCTATATTTGTAACATTTAATGCCGTTACAATTAACTATTCAGTTTTTTAGATCCCATAATGCGAAATTTTAGTTCCGATACGGTCCACGGAGGCGCTGTACGAATTGCGTAAACATTGAAAGTGTTTAAGTAAAAGTAAAAACTCATACTAAGGGTACTGTTGTCGTACGGCACCAGTGCGACTCAAATCGTCGAAGTTCAAAAATACCCATAGACGCATTTTATTATGTAGAATTTTATACACAGGCATAGCTCACTCCTTCAATAGTTCATTTTATCGTAAAGTTAGTAGCAACGCACGACGAGAAACATAATGGGATTGAGTTTTACGATCGATAAAGCTAAGTTGAATAAAGTTTTATTAGCATATGTTATTACCGGGAACAGTACATAGACGTACAGCCTAGTACGTAGTTGTCTAACTATTTATAATGAAGCTTCCATTAATTCTCTAACTACGCTTAAAACTTATCGTAAACTTAAACCGTTAATCTTGCAGCGATGTAAATGACTCAGAGATTTATTTATTAATTCTTTAACGGCCAAAAGTTTGACACCTCAACACGGGTATAAAAATGCGTTGTCAACTAAAAATTTGGACGAATCCTTTCTTGCACGGTGTTTTTTCTTTACGCCCTAAAACTTTTGACATTTATTGGCTAAATTTATGAAGGTCGCGGCGGCGGTTGTTAAATATTCCATATTCAAATCTGAATGTCCGATTGGTCGCGCGCCATTTCATACGATGCGTTCAGAATTCTGTGACGGCTATTCACTGAAATTATGGGTATGCGCGGCGTGTGTGATTTCTTTAGTTTAGATTTACCGCTGTCACGCCGTTTAACCTGTGGATTTTGAATAATAATACCCTGACAGTGTTATCTTAGTTAATAAGACTAAAATATCAAGGGTAATTTTAAGCGAATGGACAAACTGCCGTAAGAATAATTATTATGCACTTCGTGGGGATAAAAAACGCACTGAAGAGAAAAAACTACATTTTAAAACCGTTTTAAGCGATACGTTGGCTAATCTGCACGTTAATTCCGTCTTCTTTAAAAGACTTAGCTGTGCAAAATGTTGTAAGCCACTTAAAAAACTGTAGAAAGAGTGTTACCAAGATTCGGTTTTTGTTTTTCTAATCTAAAAAACGAGTTTAAACGAGACAATACCACGTTGTAATGCCATTGAATGTTTTTTGTGTTAAAACTAACAAACAACCCTTTTAAAAGATTGCCAGAATCAACCCTGAATAGGAGGAGAGTTATATGTTACGCCACTGATAAATTTGAAACGCATACTTAATCTTAAGGAGTTAGCTACCCATTAAGTATGCGTTATGTATGCGGAGATGTAGGTAATTAATTAGGTTGCTGCTAGATCGCACTTTCTGGCTTTGCATTAGTCAAATTATAGTATCTAACAATATTTGTTTTGTATCCCACGTTTTTCTGAAATTAGCTGATATAAACAAACAACGATGCGCTTTATAGCTCCTTAAATAGTCACTGTTACCCAAGGACATCTATAATCAAGTCCATGAAGAACAAGGGTCTGAATGGCAATCGATTTTAGACACATTGTCACTTCTGAAATTTAAAAGTTACTTAAAATCCCCTTGGGTAAGCGTCTCCCTGTCCCTGTAGTACCGGAACCAGAAAGGGCTACGGTATCCCCTGCCTGTCGTAAGAGGCGACTAAAAGGGGCTTTCGGGGTTGCTGGCGGCAAGAGTGGGAGCTCAAATCGTCCAGCAAGCGACCCCGGGAAGGACAGCGGTTTGTGTAGTCGCATATCGCTGTAATCAACAGGGGATGTGAGAGGAGTGTAAATTGCTCCCCCAGGGCAGAGCCCGATAGAAGGGCATCGCGTTAGGAGGACTCCGGTTGTGTTCCGTTGGAGATCCCGGAGTTCTCCACCAAACGCTGAGGACGGCCACTGGGGGGGTTTTAGTGCGGGTAAGCGTCTCTACATTATACCTATCTATATAATACCTATTAAGAATGAAAATAGCAATTGAATAGGACATAGAGTATAAATCGATGCTGAGGAGAACGTCGTAGAGCCGCAAGCAAGTTTTAAGAACTTTGTAGTCTATTTTTTCTTTACAAATGAAAGTAATTATTTAGTAGTGATTAGAAAAAATAAAAACACTACCCATAATTTAAATATGAACTTTAAAGTTTACCGGTCACGGATTTGTAAAAGTAAGACACAATTAAGTAGCCACTTACATATTACTATCTACCTTTGTCCTTTATATCCTTGTAAAGTAACATTGTCTAAATTTCCCGACAGTGCAACTCATTTTGAATGAGAATTGACTTGTAAATTTGTACGATTGTGTGCAAAGTGTCCGATTCTTATTCAAGTTCAATTCATATCAATTTTTCGACCTTTATATTGTAAACGAGGATACTGAACACTGAATTGTAATGATAGGTCAAATTGATAATAATAGCACTCGGAAACTCGGAAATCGTAGTGTACAAAAATATTAATGAGAAGGATTATTGTAATAGGTGTTTAAATTACATATGACCATAGTATAATGTGCATGTTTATATACCCATAGATTTACTAAACCCAGACTAATTATTTTTCTTTGCCCTTTTTGTATTATTTTTCTTTACGTTTCTTAGTTTTTCTCTACTTTCTTATGTCGCCGTTAATGTTTTTGTATCCTCAAGGTTGGCTGACAGAAAATACTATTTAGTCGCCGTTATTATGGACGTCTTTTATATACCTAACTATTTTTGTATCAATAAAAAACGAATTTCTTTGTCTTTTCTTTATAAAAATAATCAAAAAAAAAACTAGAGTGCGCAATTTAACTTATTGCAAATTTCGTAATTATTAAAAAGTTTGTTTATATAATACTAGCTGACCCGGCAAACTTTGTACCGCATCAAAATCTATTTATCAAATATATTTCGTATAAAATAAAGCCTGTTACATGTAGATAATGTAGCTTTTGAATGGTGAAAGAATTTTTAAAATCGGTCCAGTAGTTTTTGAGCCTATTCATTACAACCAAACAAACAAAGTTTTCCGCTATATAATATTAGTGTAGATATTTACAAGCTCTAGTTACACATTGAACTTAAAGTTATAATACAAATGACAATGTTGCCAACAAGCCTGGTGTAATGACAAAATAATAACTAATTTTAAACGTTTATTGAAATGCGGGAAGATGAACGCGAAGCATATGCAAGATGCAACAGCACATGCAAGATGCAAACATAGCATCATGCAGCTGATTCACGCCAAAGGTGTTTTGTTTTTAAATTTTATTTTTTTATGCGTTAAAAATGTTTGTCTTCCAATTACTCGAAAACCGCCGAACCAATTTACATGTGCGAAGGATCCGGGCAACTAATACGAAAACCAACTTGAAAGTTATCTAACCACAACAGGTGTTTACAAACATTGTTAATCTTTCAGCAACCTATAATATATAATAACAAGTGTGAGTTGGGTGACGCTTATCCTAAGTTGCATATGATTTAAAAATTATATAAAATGTATTAGGTAGTTACGAAATTAATAATGTAAAATTACAGATTTTTTTACTAGACGAAGATTTTATACAGAATTTAAGGTTGTATAAGTTTTTCTATGAAAACGTATCTAAAGTTATATTAAAAGTAAGTACAAGTAAGTAAAGGATACCAAGAAAAAAATATTCGTGACTTTATTTATACATATAAGTATAATAGATGTTTCTATTTTTGTATTGATAGACTTTATATAAAAATAGCTTCTCCATTGCGTTAAAATATTTGCTCGTTTAATAGTTTTTAGAAGTAGCATGCAGTCCACCTTACGAGAACTGGCTACTGCCACCCATGGACATTTGTAAACAACCCCAGATAGGACTAGATATTCCTACTTGAGGTCGGCCACAGATGCGCCGCTACCCCTGAGGACCAAGCTGGAATGCCTCGGAAAAGTATGATTCCTTTACCACACCCTTCAAACCAGAACACAACAACGCTTAACAAAGTTGTTATAAGGTAGAAATAGGTGTGGCGATGGTGCCGCCGGAGTCGAACCAGAACGGATTCTACCACCTTCTTTATTATTAATAATAGTACATTACAATACGAGGACGAAAAATTTTTTTCTGACAAGTGTGAGTTTGCAGGCCGAGCCGCAGGCGAGGACTGCAATCACACGAGTCAGAAAAACATTTTTCGTCCGCGTGTTGTATAAAATTTTATATTACGGGGTCGGAAATGGGGGTTTTGCGCACGCGAAGCGTGCGTAAAACGTCCATTTACGCACGCCGTGATATAAAAATATTAAATTCAGAAGGAAAACCACTTAGGCATTCAATAATTTAATTAAATTACGTATTTTGTTATATCGGGTTCCCCCTATTTTTGTTATTGCGGGATATATCGGGTAAATTCCCGTAATCTACAGGTTTTCCCTGTATCCAATACAATAATATTAATAAAAAACAATGCTGTAACATACACGATTGTTCAATATTACGACAATGGGGTAATAATATTTGGGGAAAAATAATTTAAAGTACGTAATAATAAATTTAACTAAAATGTTACAAGTGGTTAGACTTTTTTATTTGATTGTTGAATTAACTGCAAGAATGTAAGATTAAAATAATAGACATACCTTACTCTGTGCCACGGACTTTATAAAAATTGAGTGAGTATTTGCAGTTTCTACACTATACTTTTTAAGCTTTCTTAGCATAATCTTTTTAAGCATTTTTTTATACTTGTGTCTAACGATAAACCAGACGTGCTACCTGATGGAAAGTAATGAACATCTAGGGACATTTGCAACACTAAAGGAGTCACCAATGCATCGCCGGCTTTGAAGGAGAGTTCTTTTTACACCATTTTCGAAGAGCCCCATGTCATAGGGCTCCGGGAAGACTTAGGAGGAAGCTCATTCTGCATTTTGCACGTCCGTGGTAAAAACGAAGAATACTGACTTAAAATCACGTCAGGATTAGCGACTGTATAGCTGTATTGAACGTCAGGTTAATACAATATAAATAATTTTAAAAACACCTTTATTGTATGAGAGGTGAGAACCGTCCTATTTTAATGTTAACTTTATTAACCAGTACTTTATTTATGTAATATCGAAATAGCAGTAAGATGGTAAGTAAGTGGCTACTGCCGCCCATAAACACTGGTAATCAACCGCAAATCAGGTTAAGTTTGGTCATAGATACGTTGCGCTATCTTTCAGGACTAAGTTTAAACGCGGATACCTGTCTTCTCGTGGTCAAGCAGAAAGCCTGTTCTGCTGTTTGAAGATCAGTCTTTTTTCTAGTTGACGTCGTTTTTTTTTTATTTTCGATATTTTTTTACTTTGGTCGCCAAGTAGTAGGTAATAGTTTTGTAAAAAAATAAGGTTGGTAAATACTTAAACTATTCGAGCATTTAACTGGAAAACGTAAGAATTCTAGAGGAATGGCATTAAAGTTTTCCTTTTTCACAAAAATATATAGATAACAGTAACGTAACCAGTTTTTACGTGACAAGAAAATTCACTTTATATGCAAATTTTTAGCAATGCATTTTTTTATTTAACATATCATTGTCTATATAGGTATTATTTGTTATGTGCTTTTTAATTTACAAATATATCAATGTAGGTAGTATATACGTTTTACAAAAAAATATTCTTTGAAATTACTGTAAAAAGTTGGGTTTTTTACCATTCAAACAACTTTAATTGTTAGAGTTTTTAGTATTTTCGGAAATAAACGACAACAGTTAACACCTTTCTTTTTGGGGTACTTAAAAAGTTTTTAATACGGATTATTGCAGGACGTTTCGTAATCGGATTTACTTTTGTTATCTTAAAATATTCATTTTTTGAGCACCTAGCTATGTTTGACAAGATATAACGGTCTGTTCCGGCGCTTTTTACTATTTCTGTATGAAAACAGAAGATTAAAAAAGTCTGTATGAAACAGAAATAGTTGAAACAGCCTCAACCACTCGCGCCCTGATGTTGACTGTTGAATTGTTGACTGTTGAATAACTACGACCTAATAAGCAAGGGGTTTTTACCCAAATGCAGAGGGTAATGTTTTTCGAGCATATGTATTTATGTATTTCTGTACATATGTCTCAATCTTTAGCACACCTTGCAGCCCAAACGGATTAAAGCTTTCCATATGAGACGTCATTGAATTTGTCTAATACCCCACATATTAGACAAATTAGTAGCATAGACTATATTTTTAAACAGAATTAAGTACTTTCTAATTTTTTTTATAATATAGGAGTAGCAGACGAGCATGCAGTCCATCCGATGGTTGCTACTGTCGCCCATAGACATCTGTAATGAACCCCAGATAAGATTTCTTTCTGAGGTTGGTAACAGAAGCGCCACTACCTCCGAAGACTATGCTAGAACGCCTCAGAAAAGTATGTCTCGCTTACCACACTTATCAATCCCATAACACAGCAGCGCTTAACACTGCTGTTATTAGCTAGAAATAGGTATGGCGGTGGTGCCGTGCCGTGGTACCTTTCAATATTTGTAAATATTTAATTCGAAAAACTGTTTTTTTTTTAGTTAGTGAATAATAGGAAGGCAACAGTGATAGCCTAATGGTTAAGAAATTCGGCCTCTCGAACATGGGGTCCGAGGGGAATGACGGGTCCAAATCCCAGGCACCTCTGATTTTTCAAAATTAGGAGCGTATAAAAATTAATTATCACTTACTCAAACCGGTGATGGAAAACATCATAAAAAAACCTGCGTACCTAAAAGATTTATGTAAAAAAATAACAATAATAATCTCAAAGATATGTAAAGTCTACCAATACGCATTTGGCTAGCGCGGTGGACTATGGCCTAGTCCATCCCGTGCGCAGCAGTGGGATAATAATGGGTTAATGACGAATAATAGGAAAATGAAACAATATTGATGGGAAAATTGCTAACCACACATAAAACATTATGTGAAATAAGGAAAAAGGACTACCACTAGCAGACAATTATTTCCGTAAAATGTACCTACTTTTCCTCTTTGTTTTCCCTGTACCAAAATTATATATCATTAAAACATATTATTTAGTCATAATATGGTTAATATATTGTAAAACTATGTAAAAACGTATGTATGAATGTATAAAACAAAATGTAAAAACCCAAAACCAAATTGGGAACATAACGGTTCACTGTATTTTAGCGAGAAATTATGGATTCGGTCCTTTCCATGAAAACGAAATTAATTTAACAATTAATTACACAATCCCAGTGTTATATACACAATTATTAAAATATAAAAGCAAGGCATCATAGATTAACATTTAATAAAATAAAAATCATCATCATCAGCTGAGCTGAGCTGAGATTTTTCTAACAATAGCTACGAACAATCTCGATACAGTCACCTTTCAAAGAAAAAATCTCAACCAAAATCGGTTCATCCGTTCAAAATCTACGAATCCAAACATGTACACCTACAAACGTTAAATGTATAACATATTTTTGCGTCGAGCATTAAAAACTAAAAAAGGTAGAAGTAACTATGTACATTCTACAATTACAGGTAAATTAAATAGTCCTACCTATATTTAGTATCATATACGAGTAGAAGGAAATACAGGATACGTAGGGCTTTCTCCAACGACCTAATTTAAATTGAGGGCTCACCAAATCGGGCCGTGGTCGATTTTGTCGCAAAATATCCTTAGCAACGTACCTAACTAATTGATATATGTATGAACTATTGACGTCAATCCATTATTGTTTTTGTTAAAATATAGGATCGTGAAATACTTTAAATAATAAAATCTTATTTTCTTATCTCAGACACATCTTTATTTCTCAGAATATTTGACAAGAAGTAATAACTCAGAAAACATTACCAAGTTAAGAGTTTAGTTAAGAGTTTAGTAACCTATAACAATACTTTTTGGATATAAAGATTATAATATTTACTTATTTACAACACGCCTCCTTAAATTTATAATCTCATAACATAACTATTACATACTAATAACATATCTAAATCAATCTTAACTCTAACCTGTTCTTCAAAAAACTTGCCTTATTTAAACTTTTTGTTAATATGTCTGCCAAATTAAATTTAGTATTAATTTTTACAATATCAATTATTTTCTTTTCATAGTTCTCATTTACATAATGATACTGCACTTCGATGTGCTTCGAATTCTTTGTAAAGTTGCCGTATTTAGCTATTGCAACTGCACCTGAGTTATCTACATAGAGTTTTATTGGATTACAAAATTTTACATCAAATGACTCACTTAGTAAGTTTCTAATAAAAAGTACTTCTGTTACTGCTTCTGACATAGCAGTATATTCTGCAAAAGTTGAACATTTAGTTACTGTATTTTGTTTACGTGATTTCCAATAAATTAAATTTCCATACAATCTAATAATAAAACCAGTTGTAGATTTTCTATCCACATTATCTCCAGCAAAATCAGAATCTACCATACAATCTAATATTTCAGTATCCACACCATCATTATAAGTTAAACTTAGATCCTTAGTATTATAAAGATATTTTAATATTCTCATTGCATATTTGTAGTGTGTTTCGTTATAGCAACTTTGGTATCTACTCAAATAATTAACACTGTACGCTACATCTGGCCTTGTGCCTGTACTAATATATAACAATTCGCCTATTATATTTCTGTACTTAATAGTTTCATCTATTTCTCTAGCTTGTTCTAGTTTTAAATTTGTTTCCATTGGAGTATCATATAACTTCGTATTTTTCAGATCATATTTTGCAGCCAAAGATTCAATATATTTTGTTTGGTTTAGAGTCATTATACCTTTATCTTTACTATAGTCAATATCTATTCCAACATAGCTTTTAACTTTACCCAAGTCTTTCATAACAAATCTTTTCATTAAACTAGTTTTTACCTCGTCTATTTTAGTTTTATTTTTACAACAAATTAAAAAATCATCAACATATATTAATATATATATTGGATCTTTGTTTGCTCTATTAACATATAAACAGTTATCATAGTTACTTCTAACAAAATTCAACGTTTTAATAAATGTATCAAAACATTCGTACCATACTTTAGGGCTTTCTTTAAGACCATAGAGTGCTTTTTTCAATTTGTAAACTTTATTGTCGCCAATTTCATAACCTTTCGGTTGATTTACGTAAACTTCTGATTTTACATAAGCATTTAAAAAAGCTGTTTCTACATCCATCTGTTCAATAAATAAATTATTCTTACAACTGTATGACAATAAAATTTTCAAAGTTTGCATTTTTCCTACCGGTGAATAAGCATTATCAATGTATTCATTTTGCTGAAATCCTCTCACAACTAATCTAGCTTTATAAATATTGTTGCTTTTCTTTCTGAAAACCCACTTAACATCTATAACCTTTTTATCTTTTGGTTTTTCAACAATTTGCCAAGTATTATTTTTATTTATGCTATTTATTTCTGAGTCCATTGCTATTTTCCATTGTTTATAATCATTGGAGTCCATCGCCTCCTCAAAAGTATTAGGTACATTGGCATCAATATAATTAACATATATAAAATGTGAAACTGGATTACCATATCTAGAAACTGGATTTCTCTTTCTCTTTTCTACTACATTCTTGTCTCCATTATCATTTAAACTATCATCAACTACATCCTTCAAGGTATTATTAGAACTAGTCTCCTCCGCATCTTCATATTTTTCATCACTTTCCTCATTTACTATTTCTTTTAAAGTTTGGTCTAATTCTAAATTTTTATCTTTTGGATCATCTAGTTTTTCTAAGCAAATCAGTTCAGTATTTTCTTCGATTACCTGTACATGCCTAGCATTAATTATTTTGTTATTTAATAGAACTCGATAACTATTTTCATTATAACCTACTAAAATACCCTTTTGTGCTTTATCATCCCATTTTCTTTTTCTTAAAACTTCTGGAACCCTAACATACACTCTACTTCCATATATTTTTAAATGTTCGACATTTGGTTTTATTTTAAAAAATATCTCATAAGGCGTTTTATTTTCTACCGTATTTGCAATTGTACGATTTTTTAAATATGCTGCTGTTTTTATAAATTCAGGCCAATACCTTCTGTGAATTTTAGCTTCTCTCATTAAACACCTAGCTATGTCCATAGCAGATCTATTATATCTTTCCGCTACTCCATTTAATTCATGAACGTAGGGTGGACATGGTAATAACTCTATACCCTTATACCTTATAAAATTGTAAATCTCTTTATTTAAATATTCTCTACCATTGTCACACTGAATTTTCTTAATTCTTTGGTTGAATTTATTTTCTAATAAATTTACAAATTCTATGAAACAACTCGCAACTTCAGCTTTACTTTTAATACAAAATATCCTTGTACATTTACTATAATCATCAATAAATGTAAGAAAATATTTCTCCCCACCATAACCAGTCGTATTATGTGGACCATTTAAATCAGTATGAATTAATTCTAAAATTTTAGTTGTCTTTGTTCTATTATTTTCAAAAGGCACATTACTCATTTTACTTTGAATACAATTTGAACATTTCATTTTTGTGCTTTCAATTCTATCAGGCAAACCATCTAATAATTTATTATTTATCAATTTATTCAAATACTGAAAATTGACATGACCAAGTGCCCTATGCCATTTTTCTTTCTGAGTCAAAGTTATTGAATGTGCATACATTTCTCTTTTGCATACAAAACTTTTTATAGAATACAAATTGTTTATTTTATCAGCGACAACTATTAATTCTCTGAGACTATTATAAATTTTTGCATTTTCATTTTTTGCTACTATAGTGCAACTTTTAGTTATTTTTGAAAAGCTTAACAAATTTTGTTTAATGCCTTCAACAAAATAAACATTTTTTAAATCTACATACTTTAGATTATAATAGGTTTTAAAATAAATTTTAACAGTGCCTACTTTAGTGGCTTTTAACATGTTACCATCTGGCAGTTTTACATAAACAGGACTTTTCAGATCTATAAAATCATAAAAATATGTATCATTTTTTATTATATGGTCGGTACACCCGCTATCTAAAAGCCAATTAATTTCACCATCATTATCATATTCTTGTGTTACCTGATTTATCTCCGAATTACATACTTGAGCTGTCCATGACTCCCCTGCAAAGTTGTTTGAAGATTTACCACTGGACTGACCTTGACCCTTAAAATGTTTTTGACCTCTGCTTCGGATATGACCTCTATAATATCCACCGCTGTTGTAACCTCTCTGAGATCCTCGCTGACCTCTAGCAGTTTGTTGTCCTTGATTATATCTCTGCGCATACCAACAGTCCTTCTTGAGATGACCGGTCTTTCCACATACAAAGCATTGAGCTATAGTTTTCGTGGCAAATGTGCTCATATTATTTTTCTTATCTGAGTCTCTAGTAGACATATTTTTCTCTTTTATTTTAGAACATACATAATCAACTGTTCTTTGTTCTTCTGGAATTACATCGAGAAAGTCTCCAATATAACTATAGCTTGGCGGAAGCGCTCTTAGTAGGTATCTTAACTTCTCAGGTTCATTTATTTTTCCTCCAGCCGTTTTAAACTCATTTATTGTCTTCTCGAACTCCACAAAAAAATCTTCTATAGTATTATAATTGTTCAGTTTAATCTCTTCTATTTTCGCTCTGCAAATAATTTGCATGGCTGTAGACTGAGTAAGGTATATTTTATCGAACTTATTTAACATGTCATACGCTGTTTTGCAATCAGTGATATATTCCAATTGCTTGTCTGAGATTGTACTTATAATTATCGTTCTTGCTTTAAGATCCTTCTTTTTCCATTCTGCGCCGGCTTTTTCCATTTTCACAATGGCGACCTCGTTGCATTCTTTATACTCTAACAAAGTTAATAATCTAAATTTCCAGCTTGAATAGTTTGCGCCATCAAAAATAGGTATCACATTATCTTCAATCTTCGCTTGTTTAGCCATTTTTATGACAGTAACGTTTTCCAAGCATTTAAACAATTTATTATTTTCTTTCTTGCACGCGTCTTCTTATCGCATTGCGTTATTCTTGAAATTCTAATTATTTTTATTAACCACGCTCTGCTACCATGTTAAAATATAGGATCGTGAAATACTTTAAATAATAAAATCTTATTTTCTTATCTCAGACACATCTTTATTTCTCAGAATATTTGACAAGAAGTAATAACTCAGAAAACATTACCAAAGAGTTTAGTAACCTATAACAATACTTTTTGGATATAAAGATTATAATATTTACTTATTTACAACAGTTTTACGTACTACTGTGCAGTGTGCTCGGATCCTCTCTCCGACACAGTAGAGTGAGGCTGTACATGCAGGCCAAATGGGAAGTGGTAGACTTCACACCTCTTGTAAACTTTCTTAAAGATCACCAAGTGTAAATTTTTCAGGATGTTTTCCTTCGCCGGTAAAGCAAGTGATAAATAATTTCTTATGCACGCATATGTTCGAAGTATCAGAAATGCGTAGCTAGAATTTGGACCTCGCGTTAACCATTAAAAGAGAACACGAAACAGGAATATATAAACATTATTGTTCAATATTCGTTATATATTTTATGCAAATTTTGAAATATTTGTTACATTTCTAGCGAATTATAATATGAATCAATTTACTAAGAAATTAATTAACACTATAAGTATATAAATAATATGTTTATTGTAATGATATTTTGTACAGAACTTTCTCATGTAGATAATAAAGTCGAGGACTAAGAATAGCCCTTAGGTATGTAACAAAAGGACGCATAGGTAGGACTACGGCAGTACCTTGGTTTACAACCTTCCCTCCCTCAAGCAAAGGTGGTCTAGGAGACCTGCAAGGGTGACCAAAACTATCCCTTCCAGCCCATCATCTTCTTTTCCCGTCTGAGCTTTAAGCTTACCACCAAAAAGGTGAAGTTTGAAAGGCTGCTAGGGTCATCAACTATAAGATTCGAAAAAAGACTACGAATGAATTTTTGCAATTTCACCTCCTAAGAAGCGAATAGTATAATACAAGTACTGATATAATTTTTAAAAACGTAGGCATGATAAGTTAGTTGGTCAACGCATTAGCTTTAAATATTTCTAACGAAATGCCTATCTGTAGGGAAATAATGGATTCATAATGATTATGGTGGCTACAATCAGTTCTTTGATGATGCTTGCTACTGTATGTCTTTAAATATGACGTTTCTGTTGTTGAAGTAGTAACTTACTCATACCCTAAGTAAAAAGGGTTATTCACCCTTAACATTTTTTTTATTTATATGGCACACAACGTTTGCCGGGTCAGCTAGTTTAACATAATTTTCTTATTGTAATTAATTATTATTTTTCCAAAAGTTTTCAAAGGTGTGTGAAGTCTACCAATTCGCACATGGCTAGCACGGTGGACTATTGTCTTAACACCTTTTAGTCTAAGAGGAGATCCATGTCTAAAATTGATATAGTAACGACATTTTATTTTCTTAAAGATATTCTTACTATTTACATAATAATATATATATTTTAATATACATATAAAATGTAGAGATCTTATTGGTCCTTAGTTGATGTAAATTAATATATTTTTATAAAAAAAATATTACATTTTAGTTATACCTATAATTTACGTTTGGTACAAGTATTATTAGGTAAGTTTTAGTAAAGCCACATGGGTCAGGTACTCATTTTTAAATTAACTTCAGGAAAAAATATCGATAATTTGGAAAAAAACTTAGCTACCAACTCTATCCTTTGTTAATATTATTTTTAGTTTTACTAAATATATTTATCTCTGTAACTTGCAATTATCTAGAACTTAGGTAAATATATTTCATACCGTAAAATACAAATAAATAATGATTGTAACTCCTATTTTAAAATAGTTTAATTTAATTAAATCTATCTACTTGACTCTACATTTTTAATCATAAAAATTAAGCTCATTTTAATTGATATAAGTCAATGTTTTACAGTTTTAGTATATACCTAAGTACTAAAACTGTATTAAGTACCTATGTTTCTAATACTAGTATTTCAGATTGTATGAGGCCTAAAGCGCTGTCTTAGGCCTGTCAAACGGCGGATGTTGCAACAATTCTGCTTGCTGTCTAACTTCATACAAGTGTACGTAATTTTATAGTTAATGTATAGGTTAGTACATAGTAGTTAGCACATTTGAGTATTCACAAAAAAATAAAAAAAAAACATTGTTTTGAATTCAGTAATAACAGAGTTCGATATTTTGGTGCGTCCAATACTTTACTTTACTTGATATACTTATTTAGATAAATATTTAAAAAAATAGACTACTCATAAGTTACACCTAGATAAAATATATATCGAACCCAATTCAATTCAGTATATACAGAAAAGTATGCAGAGTTTAGGTGTAAGTAACAAAACATGCGGATATGTTACAGGAATTAAAAAAATGCACATTATAAAAAAAAGAAACAGAATAAATAAAAACAAACAAAACAACCTCCGTACGTAGGCATCGCTGTAGTTAATCACATTCAAGTCCCAAGGCAAGAGCACGACAAAAAATCTATTTTAGTGTCAATATTAGCGACACGAAACACTAACTTTTACCAATGTGGTGTTGATGAAAGGGGGCATGAGCCCCCCGTCCTGCGGCAAGGAATCCCGCCACTTCGGCACCTCTACACGCCACTGCACAGACACACCGCGGATCGCGCGGCTACCGACACCAACACGCGCGGTAACTAAACGCGTACTGATCACAAACTCGTATTCTTCGAGTGGAGCCCCATGGCCGACAAAGACAGGCGGATTGAGCACTTTGGTGTCGGAGCGAGAGGTAGAGGGTAGCGCAGAAGCGGGCGTGGTCCAAGTGAGCGGCCACTCGCGTCGAGGGGGTGGCGCCTGCGATGTATATTTTTCTAGTTTTTTTTCGTGCGTGTTTCTGTGCGGTAGTGGGATTTCATTTTGTGGGACACGTGCGGCGTTCGCAGTAAATTTAAATTGCCTCGCCGGTAGATCGGGTAGCCGGGTATAATTATAGAGCCTGGATTTTTCGGTTGCGTTCTAGGCTCTCATTTTATGGTTACGATTCTGGTGCGAGGATGTTTTGACTGGGGGCGTGCGGCATATTTATGTAGACAGTCACCCGCCTTCCCGACATGTGCTGCCTTCGCCCATTTCTTTATTTTTGCTCCCAACTTCATCTCTAATTCGATTTACTCGGCGTTTTGGATGTGGGTGTGCTTAAACTTAAGTTGTTTTCTATACTATATACATATAGGTATATTCTTCAATTTAAATCTGAAAAACTTCTCATGGTGCAACGGCAATGGCAAGACCACAACACGAGTAGGTACCTCATAAAAATACTTAGAGTTGTTGTGAGCTGATTTTTGCAAAACATTTTGCAGGTAGAGCAAAAAGTAAACAAATTTAATACCTATCGCTATCAACGACAAATCGTTTCATATATTCTAGTAGATATTTATTTTAAAAAAATTGCTTATAGACGTACACTAGGTACTACTACTAGGCACTACAAAATTCAGTACATATTTCTATAGTACGTAGTACCTACCTAAATATTGAAAATAGTCACTTGAGCTTTCTCGCCGTAACTTCTAATGGACATCGATAAAGCGTTTGCTGCATCCACCTATTAATTATGTAAAATGTAGACATATCTCTAATTTTTTACACGCTTTATATTAGCTTCATTTGTATGTTTGTCAGTGAGTAACTCCGTTTTTCAGTAGAAAGAGATCAACATACATCCTTATCTTACCCTGCATGTATGAAAGAATGAAATAGAATACCGAAAGTTTTGTAGTTGATTTTATCATAAAAGCGTGTTTTTTAGTTTTTTGAACTATATTTATTATACGATTACATTAGCAAAAAACGCAGCTGCAGTCCACCTGGTAGTGCCCACTGCCGCCCATGGATGTCTGCAAGAAAAATATAAATAGAGTTGGTTGGAGCTGGTATTCTTAGACGCCACCAGAAGCCGATTAGAGTAGCCAATTGTGCGTGATAAGGTGATCGCCTCATACTAATATTAGTTATCCACATCTCTCCACCGAAATGCAAAATCTGCTTCACATTACAAATAGAGAGATGTGGCGGTGGTTCTACCATATTTCTATCTACATATCTACTCGTCCTTTAATTAAAGACGCTTTTAACTGTGCGATCTGTTTATTTATATAGCCTACCTATGTTTATTACATATTGGCATTATAAGGCTTCTACCCAACGCGTAGGAACTCAGAGCTAGTAGAGGTTAACTTAACTACAGATCCGGACTGAACCGGAACCCTATAGACAAGAAAATATTTAGGTAGGTATCCTATAAAAATAACTTTTTCCATTTTAAACTAGAACTTAAGAAAACTAGTGACTTAATAATCATTTTATCTTAGTCTCTACATTTCATATTCATCCTATTCGATGTTAAAGTCAATAATTGTCTTCAGCTAGGTACCTACTTATTTTAAAAATAATGTCTACTTTTTTATTAGCTGACGCCAAGATTTAACGTAATCTTTATGTATTTAGGTACAGAAATCTATACATTTAATAAGTTAGTCACTATGAGATGTTTCAGTGATATAATATACCTCTGAGAGAGAAAAAATTAATACCAATGAATACTTAAAAATATAGGACGCTTTTGAATGTATTCATCTTTCTAAATCCGTTGGATACTGCTAAACCGACTTTTGATGACTTTTCGAAGACGATACTAACTTTAAACGGGAAAGAAATATCTCATGTAATGTAGAGTCCTAGACGATCTGGAGATGCTACACGCTCTATCACATGTTACCTACAGACTTGTACATGAAATATTTATAATCTCCCTTTCCCGCAATATATTACCTAAATAAAAAATCGTAATATTGAAAAATAAATAATCAAACACGTACGTGAATGACTTGCCCCAGCCAATGGACTGCGCTTTCAAACTTGCAAACCTTCGCTAGCCCTATGTTCTTGAAAGTTCATCACAGATTCATTGTTACTTCTGAGTTCTATTGGATATCCTAACTAAATTATTAAAACTAGAACCTAGGTACCTAACCAATACCTTCTTACGAAATAAGTATTTGGTATCTATACATTTAAGCAATATTAGATACCATGTTAAAATTAAATACAAACGTTAATGCAGATGTTAATGAGTACTTACTTACTA
The DNA here is from genome assembly GCA_014595695.2 of Epargyreus clarus clarus. Lineage (NCBI taxonomy): Eukaryota > Metazoa > Arthropoda > Insecta > Lepidoptera > Hesperiidae > Epargyreus > Epargyreus clarus. The sequence goes on from JACTTY020000142.1 coordinate 413,594, forward strand.
CTTATCTACTTCCGGTGAAAAAAAATATATTCAGAATCAAGCATGTGCGGTAGGTATATTTAGGACCTTTACTATAGGCCTCATCCAAAAGCTTTAAGTCACTTAGGGGGCTATGTATGGTATTTCGTTAAAAGAAAGTCGGAACAATGAAATCTACGTACCGTAAGATCGTATACAAAATTCGTTTACGAACATAGCTCTCAGAATTAACAAGTTGAAGTGGCAAAAGTACCAGGCAAGGGGACATCACTTGGATGACCGATAACCGATGGAGAAGTGAGATCGTTGAGGGGCGAGCTCGTTTTAAAAGCCGAAGTAAAAGGAGCACAAGTCGCTCCCCAAGCAGGTGGACCGATGGCCTGAAGAAGACTCCAGGAAAACATTGGATTCAGATAGCACTAGCGGTTAGAGCGACGCCAAATAGGGCCGGTCAATTACTTACTCATGTAGGTAATTATTTATCTCTTATTGTATTATCGCTGTACCTACTTATTGTCCAATACCAACATTAAGCGCTGTTGTGTTCTGATTTGAAGCGTGTGGTAAAGATAATAAAAGTACTTCTCCTAGGCAATCCAACTTAATCCTCAGAACCATGCAACTTTGACCATCCTCATAGGACTATAGGACCCCATTTTTTTACGAGGGGAAATCTTCAAAAAATACCCGAGGACGTGGGAGCGACGCTGAGTTATGTGGGATTTTTACCGTACTAAAGCCCCACCCGGTGGCCGTCTTCAACACTTGGTGGAGAACTCCGGGATCTCCAACGGAACACAACCGGAGACCTCCAAGCGCGATGCCCCTGGCTCTGGCCCTGAGGGAGCAATTTTCGCACCTCCCACACCATCTGTTATTTACAACGGGAAGCGACTACACATACCGTCGTCCTTCCCGGGGTTGCTGGACGGTTCGAGCTCCCACTCTTGCCACCCGCGACCCCGGAAGCCCCCTTTTAGTCGCCTCTTACGACAGGCAGGGGATACCGTAGCCTTATTCTAGTCCCGGGAATACAGGGATATCATGTAGGACACTAATAAGCAGTCGCCATTTACTTTAATCAGAGGGACTACACCACTTACTACTTCTACAATAAAAAAACTTGCTTACGATGAACATCCTACATGCAAATTATACTTTAAAACGTAAGTTAGTAGGTAGGTTAGATATACACATACCCACGTGTCAAAATCAATCGCCAAGACGCAGTATTTCAAGAACGTGGGTAGAGGACAAGGAAAATGTATGTGCATTCTTAGAACTTCCGTTCACAGTTATCTATCCGCCATTCTTTTTCTATATAAGATAATATGCTACCTACAGATGTCTTACGTACATAGTCGATTGCAGGTACTAGTTATAAATATACTTATATAATTTAACAGAGTATCTACGTACTTAGGTGTAGGTAAGTACTTAAGAGATAAACACCTCGTACGCAGGTACATAGAAAAATAATTATTATATGTTTCTACTAATTGCAACTACATTGTTGCAAATGAATATATTATGAATAGGGTTTTACGCTGCTCCTAGACCTTGATCAGGGTAGAAAGAAATTATCTTTAAGTGCTCTCCCACTTATGTGGGTAATTGTATTTCGAATTTGTTTTAAATAAATAATATTAATCAAATAAAAGTTCATACCATTATGTCGTTGTTTTTCAGGTTTTCCTTTTTAGTGCACTTGCCAACTGCCTCTGGAGCGTTCACTCCTCACACTCTACCCCAAAACCGGAGCTGTTAAACAGAATATACTTATTTTTAATGTTATCTATATACCTATATATCTACAATAGATATTCATAACAATCATACGAGTGCACCGATGACAACAGGCTCGTGATAGCTAGCTTCCTAACCCTCCCTATACCTGTATAGTATGTACAGGGACTACGGGTTGGGAACAAATAATTCTCTCCCAGATAAAACCCAATAAGACCGCGTTAAAAGGACACTAACGCGCTCGGACGGCGATCCCGGAGTTCTTCTGATAGAGCTGAGGCAGGCCACCGAGGGGGTTTAATGCGAATAGATTCCCACATAACAATTCCTCTCTTAATACGCCGTCATAACATCTGAAGGAAGAGAAGGTAGGTAGTAAATTATACTTCAGTATCTCTCAAAGAGAAGCAGCTAATACTTAATATTTTCTAAAAATCTTTGATAGCTTAGTAGTTTAAAATTCGAAATCTCTATCACAAACTAGAGTCTGGAGTTCGAAACCCACGCGCGCACCTCTGGTTTTTGGAAGTTATATACTTACCTACCTACTTATCAAAAAATAATTATCTTTTGCCTAAACAATGAAGAAAGATATTGTAACGAAACACATCTGTCTGCAAATATGTCTGAAAGTTCTTCAAAACTATTCTGAAAGGTGTGAGACACCTAGCAATTCCCGCTTATCTGACCCGCTGAAAGGAAACTCGTAAACAACAGTGGAATAGATAGTCATGGGTAGTGGAGAAGATTTAATATTCACATGGATCAAGTCGCAGCTATTGCTAATAGATATTTGTGAGTGTGTATGAATAAACCTATACAAATTGACCTAATTTTTGTACTTTCGGGCAGAAGTATCTACCTACGTACTTAGAAATAACGGACAGGATGAAATCACATAATTGAATATACGCCACGAAAAAGTTACAGAATTTGAATACATGATCTCTTCCGATAACAAGAAATTATCCCAAAATATTTATGCATAAAAAAACATTTTTTACATATAATAGTTGAAAAATTGAAATATTTTGCGTATTGTAATGCCATCTATGATAATACGAACGCAAAAACTAAAAGCCCTTTTAGGTCCTACAGGTAGGCGAAGTCATAGTAACTAAAATATTTGTCAATAGATGGCGCTGTTACCGTTATTGTAATAAAGTTTTATTTAAAATAATAGCTGACCCGACAAACGTTGTGCTGCCATATAAATAAAAAAAATATAAGGGTGAACAACACTTATCACTTAGGGGTATGAAAAATAGATAGTAGCCGATTCTCAGACCTACTGAATATGCATATAAAAATCGGTGAAAATCGGTAAAGCCCTTTCGGAGGAGTACGGTAACTAACATTGTGTCACGAAAATTTGATATATAATATTGATTGAAATTTCCGCTTACATGTTTCTTAATTCTAATAAACTGTTATATGAAAATTTTAAAACCATGATTTTTGGAACTTTTTGGAACCCGTTTGTTTAAACTTCGAACTCCGTCACACCTATTTTTACATAATAATAGCCGTGTTAACAAATGCTTTTTGTTAACACGGCTATTATTATGTCAATGGTACATTTCACCAAAAGATTTAATTCATATTTGTATTGTTATTTGTTTATACGTATTTAATACTGACTCTAATTCTAGCTGATGTAGATTACGGATGTGCTGTGTGATGGATGGGCAACAGTGGCTATTTACATTTAGGGGGACTGCATGTTGATTGCTACATCTGTATTATAACAAAATTAAAGCATGTATTTATCTTATCTACAGAATAATTGTAAAAGAAAGACAGTTACTGATATAACTAAAGTTTTATTAAATACAGTGTTGTACAATGTACCAGATTTTAATATTACATCCTCCATTTCTCTACTTTGAATGGTTCAGGCAATACGAAGTCACTATCTTGTTCCAGGACACATGCCAAAAATTTAGGAACATTCAATAACGTGCCAGATAGAATATGTGGGAACCTGCTTTCTTTATCCTCTGTGTATGTATACATTAGCCGTTTACTTATGAAATCCCCGCTGACTGATATATTTCCAACTTCTACATAACTATTCAGAGAGGTTGAAAACATTTCTATTGCAACTCTTAAAGACTCCCACATATAAAGTTTATCCGCTGGTAGAATACTTAACTGGAAGTGATAACCAAGGTCTTTATAACATTTTTTCACGATTTCAATTACCTCTTGTAGCAAATTTTCAAGATCGTCTGCACTTTTAGCTACTTCAAATATCTGAATCACTGAAGCCTGACTAACATGGAACAGGCAGTCTTCATCTTCTGGAGATGGTTTATAGTTCCTCCCCATTGCAAAATACTTCAATGGCAATACTTTCCCATGCAGAACATTCTTCGCATGATAAGCAAAGAAGGAAAATAGAGACCCAGCGCCTGTTAAATGTAATCGGCTATCGATATTCATCTTTGTGTCTTCATTATGATGTAAAATAAATGTCGAATCCGCATCAGTATGATCCTCTCCACACCCTTCAACTATTATACTCTTAACAAAGTCAGGGTTCGAAAACTGTACAAAATCATTATCTTTAAGAGCCTTACTAAAGTAAAACTTAGCACCTAACTCAAATATAGCAGCTTCGCTTTTTAGGTAATAATTCTCATTTTTAGTAAAATTCAACAAATTCAAGTCTCTACCAACTTCTAAGTGATTCTTAACTTTTGTGGGCTTTGAAAGGTATTCAAATATAACTTTATTTTCACCATCAGGTGTAGATGGATGTAAAATATTAGGTATTTTTAGTGTTTCAACTATTGCCATTTCTTCAGCTGACCATAATGGTGGCTTTATTTTTTTTATATTGTCTTTGATTAAGTTCAGTTTTAATTTTAATTTATCTCCTGATTTAGCATCAGCCTGATTCTTCATTAAAGTAGCTATCTCCTTTGAAATCTCTTCCTTTTTCTTAACTAGATAAATTTTTTTCTTCTCCAAGTCTTTATAAACTCCCCACAGATTTTCTATTTCACTTAAACTGATATTTGCTTTCCGTCGTGCCAATTCAATTTCCAGATTTTCTCTATGTTCAATGCGCTCAGGGAATTCTATATATGGAGTCAAATATACAAAGGTGTCAGTTGCTTTTGGGCCATTGATAAATAAAGAGGAACATCTTGCAAATGTCTTATAAAACCTATTGTATCCATACTTATTGACAATTTTATGCATCATCTTAATCAATTTTTTTCTTCTTTTCAGGGCTAATATCTTCTAATATAACATCTCCATCTTTATCAACAACATCAGTGGTGGTATTTTGAGTAACAATTTTTCTCTTACTTGGAAGCTTAAAATTACCAAAACCAGCTGCTCTTTCAGATTCCTCGACACTATAAGGCTCTAACTCTAATGCCTTGAGTCTCCGTTTGTGCACTTTAGTTTTAAAATGCTCTGAAAGTGCCTTTTCGTCAATGAAATACCGAGCGCAATGTAGACAGTAGTGTTGAGCGGCGCCGGGCAAATCAAGGTCTACGTTCTGATTTAATAATTTCTCTGCATTATCTGTAACGAGAAAAATTGTTATATTTAAGCCTTTCTGCAGAAATACCCCGCACTAAGAAAATCTGGAGGTGCTTTGATTTTTTTATAGAAACAATAACAAAGACAAACTACCTGATGGAAAGTAGTCAGTCACTTATGGACATTTGCTGCAGCCATAGATTAGTAAAAATACTTTGCTGCCTTGAAATTGAATGAAGCCACAAACGGCTTATTAGTAAGTTCTTTTTTTGAATTCTTGACAAATAAAATCATTTTTAGAGAAAATTTACGAATATTTAACTAACACTGCGTAATTTACATTTAATTATTACAAATATTTTAGGGACATTTTAGCACGGAGACGTGGCAAAACTTTTCTACGCAACTATTTTAATTCTCAAAACTGGGTACATTGTCTTGTTAGGAGTGAGTAATCTTTACTAATATATGGCTACAGCACTACATTCACCTGTGCATTTGTAAGAGAGCTTTTTTTGCACCTATTTTCCGACGCTATGCTCTCTGGTGGAAGCTCAATTCACCTCTTCGAATACACAAAGTGTAAAGTATATACATCGATTAGTGGGAATATAAGCAAGCGGCACGATTACGATTCTTACGGCGCCAAGATTTGAATGCGGATCCTTATAGATCTCGACGAGACAAGACGAAAAGTAAGAATAAAATTTGTTGATATCTCGCTTAGTTTTCGAGATATCGATATTTAAAAATCGAAAAATGAAAAAAAAAATATTCTTTTAATGATGTATTTCGATAGATTTTTGGAAAAGAAAACGAAAACAAAGAATAATTTTTTTCGATATCTTGCTTAGTTTTCAAGATATTAATAAATACATTATTAAAAATGTTGGAATTTTATTGAAAAAACTTTTTTAAGATATATTTTATCCTTTATTATGATTATCACTATTATTATGATAATAATAATAATAATAATAAAAAAAACCTAACCTAACCTAACCTAACCAATACCAACTCAAATTTCAATCACCTCTAACTTCGTTGTCCCTTGCCCGATTTCTAATTATTTTATACCATCGTACTCGTCTCAACGATACCTTTTCGCACATACTACTTCCGTTTCTCTCCGTTTTCTAAATTTTTAAATATAATTTTCTCTGTTTTTCAAAAATCAATTTTTGGTTTTTCTCATTTTCCTCCGCCGTTTCTTAACGAATTCTCTTCATTTTTCTTCTACCGTATTCTGCACGTCCTCCCCTATCCGGAGATACCAGTCGCACCCGTTTCCGCCGCGCCGTTCCTCGGCAATTTCACTTTTAAAACGCAAAAAATCGAAATTTTCGAATAATTTTTGAGTATCGATATCTCGAAAACTAAGCGAGATATCAAAAAAATGTATTCTTACTTTTCGTCTTGTCTCATCGAAATCTATACGGATCCGCATTCAAATCTTGGCGCCGTAAGAACCGTAATCCCCCCGTTTAGATGTGCAACTTTCATCATTAATATATTTTTCTGTACGAGAACTGAACCCGTAACCATCTCCCCAACACCATGGTATACCAAACAGTGGTTATTCTACGAGGGTTTACAGCAAGTTATACATAACATGACGAACATAACCTACAATACTACTAAACCACGTGTGGTTACGTTATTGCTTCATAAAACGTACCTTCTTTTAAATCGTCATCTATTTGGTCCAAATCCTTCTTTCTATTACGAAGTCTCCATCTTTTCTTGAGATGAGTATCACCGTGATGGTATTTTTTACGTTTATATGTCATTGTCAATGCGTTTCAGTTTGTTTTGATTCTTGCTTCGTTCCTTCAATCTCGTGTCAGTCAACATATAACTGACAGCTGTCAGTTTACTGCCAAGTTGTCAAAATTACATTTATAAGATCTATAAGAGCTATAAGATCTTCTACATACAGCCAATGAATAAATCATGATTTATATAGCTGAAGCCAGCTACACACTATGAATAATTCTAGACGTTTGTCAAAATTACAACCAAGTTACGAACAACCAACAATTGATAATTTTATAGCGCAATAAAAACCTTCAGAACCTTGCTTTTCTCTTCTATGTTCAGAATATGCTAGTATTTTTCTGAGAAAAAACCAATCTTCAAATTTAACATAAAATCTTGTCAACCTTTCAATAACAAGAAAACCTTTCCTTGTTCCGCTATTTGAAATTACGTGCACCAAACTCCATATCCATTTAAAAATTGAAAACAAAATATTCTAGTAGGTTTCTTCAAGCTATTTTTCTTTGCAGTTACATCAAGCAAACAATAATCTGTAACGCAGACGTAACATCTGAAAATTAAATTAATTAAAATTTTTGATCAAAGATTTAAATTAGGATTCAAACTTTTGACCCACAGACTGAGGCCGAATTTCGAACCATCTAGGCTGCTTGTGCGGCTCTGAAAATGACGCACTCACATAAAATAAACTGTTAACTAGTTTTACATTTACTTTTTTATGATTTTACTTTATATATTCTTGAAGAATAAATAAGTAATAAGAATAAAACTGCAAATTTTATAAACTTCTTTATTATTGCACATTTCAAATCGAACACATGCACATGGTATAAAAATAGAACTTATGATATAATTTCTTACGGCTCTTAAAATAAGGTTTTTCACGAATTTAATAAAGTAATATTAAAAACAAGCCAGTCTTTTTTTATTCAATATACGAGTTCATCGGATTGTCTAACATCACATTCTTAAAAGGCAGACTATTTTATATCTAGTGTATATTATTATAGCCCTAAAATCTTAAAATCTTTAGTCCCGTGAGTATAATGAGTCAAAAAGGTCATAAACCATTCAAATATGCTTTTACAATAGTAAATAACATTATGTACCTAACAAAATACTTTTGGAATGCTTCAGACTCCTGATTAATATTTGGAAAATTCATTAATGGTTGTACAATCAGTAAAATTGTAGAACTTTTTAGGCGCATGTTATCAAAAATATAATTTTCCTAAACAAACTACGTACAATTTCAAATAGTAGTCCCTCAAATAAGACAGACAGAATAGTCATTTACAAGACCTAATTACATTTATTTACTCCAAAAAGTTAACCTAAATATATACCAAAATAGATGTCCCATACTTCATTCTGAATAGTCAAAATCTTATTTTAGATTCGGGGCTTTCCACAGGATAACTCCTGTTCAAAATACGTAAACAAATACATGATATACAAAACTGTGACCACATTTTATCTGTTAAAACTGTTTTTGAATGTTTGTGGGTATATAAAAAGACGATTTGAGTTGAGTACCTTTCGTATTGTTGATTTAAAATATAGTTGCAGTCCAATCTAACATATCTATGAAATCTTTGTCGAAAAACGTATCAAAGTGTAAGAGTTTTAACTTCAAATAAAATAGATTTATTACTAGGCCCAAGCTTGAGTATTCCCTTCCCTCTGCATCTTGGCTATCTCTTGTCTAAGATTGCGCTCATGAGCTACTGCTTCACGCAGCTCAGTTTCTCTAGTCGCCGCGGCGTCTAACTGCTCCTTTTGTAAACGTAGTCCGTTGAGCTGAGACTGCAGTGCTGTTATCGTCGAGTATGTGGTGTTCTTTAGCTGGAATTTATTTAGAAAATTAATAAAAATGACACGATATCATAACGTTATACGTTATGGGTTAGTTAATACAAACATGTGAAAGAAAATATTTATGTTTTTATTTATAACTATACTATAACTTTTATTTTTTATTTTAATACATGATGATACATGGTTACAGAAGTTTTGTACACAGAATGTATTTACAGATACCTTATAATAGCAATACCATGCACCTTTACGATATGATTTCAAAGTTTAAGGGAGACTCACGAATGAGCAATTTCAAATTAGGTCCTAAACCTAAGTAATATATCTTTGGCTAACTGCTCTGTAACTCCATTCCGATTCGAGGTTAATTACAAATATCTATGGACGTACTGAAAACATTCCATCAGATGGCCTGTGTGTTCATTTTCTATTAAAAATTAATACCATTGTAAGAAAAGGTTAAAATTTTTACTTTTTTATTGGTAAAACATTTAAGCATATAAAAGTTATGTTAAGATGAATATGCCATCAAAATCTATTAAACAAACCATTGAAATGGCCATATTATATTGCATTTTTCTACTTTTTCAACAGACCTGAGTCTCCCGTTCCCTCGCGCGCACCGCCTGATGGAAGCTGTCCATCTGCTCCACAATCTGCTCACGTTCTAGAACATTCGCTCGCTGCCGTTGCCTGTTCACCTCGAGCTTCTCCTCCACTTGCATTTTGAGTGTCGATATCACCTCTGCCATCAGTACTGCTCGTGCCTCGCGCTCTTTCTCCCATAACTGTGAACAGAGAACCTTGAAGGTGAACTTTGAAGGTGGTAGAACCTTTTGTCGTTCGACTCCGGCGGCACCACCGCCACACCTATTTCTACCTAATAACAGCAGTGTTAGGCGCTGCTGTGTTCCGGTTTGAAGGGTGTGGTAAGGGAGACAGACTTTTCCGGGGCGTTCCAGCTTAGTCCTCAGGGGTAACGGCACATCTGTGGCCGACCTCAGGTAGGAATATTTAATCCTATCTGGGGTTGATTACAAATGTCCATGGGCGGCAGTAGCCACTTACCATCAGGTGGACTGAATGCTCGTCTGCTACTCCTATATTATAAAAAAAAAGAGATTTGCCACGACCATTAAGATACAATACATAATGTAAGTGCACATATAATTCATTTACATACAGACATAGTAAGCATCAAACAGCGACTGTGCATATTAAAATATTGCATATAAAAATATTTATTTTTTGTCTTCCACAGCATAAACACTGTTTGTAGTTGTAGTTCCTAACTGAAGAAATAAATAAGAACTAAAAAAGAACGTGCTCGTTTAACGATTATCTAAATATACAGGGTGAATTTTTAAAACGGGCCTTCAGGGCCATATCCGAAACTATAAGGATTAGCGAAAAATGCTGAAAGGAGTTACGAGGCCGATTTTGAGAAAAACTAAAACTGCATCATTAGTTTATTAAAATATTTTTTTCCTTAGCCGGGAATCGAACGAGTTCATTTTGAAAAAAATTACAGCTGTATATTATTCCACTATCTGATAGTGTCGCTTATAAGGATCAAATTCTGGGAAGTAATGTTATGTGACAAATTAAAGGAAAAGGAAAATTTTGAAGAAAATACGTATTTTTCCATACATTGGCATACTAATTCTTAAGGATTATACATAACAAATGATTTATGTATAATTCTTTAGAAACAGACATAAGTCATACCATTGAAGAATTTGTTGGTTAATTAACTAATTATTCGATGTTATGACTATGACATACGGCTTAGTATAAGAAAGTAATAGTTTGGCAAATAAGTTACCGCCGTTTTTAGGATTTATTTTTTAATGAAAATAGATAACTGATTAAATAGTAAATTCTTATTGTTTGTTGTTTACAACTTCGTTTCAACGTTAAATATGATTTTCTATATCTCTTTTTTTAGTAATCACTCGGATTTGACTCTAAAAAGAAATTCTCGCAAATTGTCAACTTTACATCTGTATTAAACGAAACTCCGCCCATAGCAAGTAAATCTATTATAATGGTCCTAAAAATAACCTTAGCTAAGTCGGACATAAAAATATAAATTATTCGGAAGATAACGTCCATTTCGAATGATTAGAAGCATTGAGCTAAAAAAAAATGTTAATACACGAAATGTTTAAATTAATAAATGGCGGGAACATAACTGCCAAATTAATATGAAAAAATATGTATTTTCTTAAAATTGAGGCTTTTCCTTTAGTTTGTCGTTTATCATTACTTTCCAGATTTTGATCCTTATAAGCAACACTATCAGATAGTGGAATAATATAGAGGGTGCATTTTTTTTCAAAATGAACTCGTTCGATTCCCGGCTAGGGAAAAAGTTATTTTAAAAAAGTAATGATGCAGTTTTAGTTTTTATCAAAATCGGCCTCGTAACTCCTTTCAGCATTTTTCGCTAATCCTTATAGTTTCGGATTTGGCCCTGAAGGCCCGTTTTAAAAATTCACCCTGTATATAACTCAAAGGTGACTGACTGACATAGTGATCTATCAACGCACAGCCCAAACCACTGGGCGGATCGGGCTGAAATTTGACATACAGGTAGATGTTATGACGTAGGCATCCGCTAAGAAAGGATTTTGATCAATTCTACCCCCAAGAGGATATAATAGGGGATGAAAGTTTGTATAAATCTTCTTAGTTAATAATATTATTTCCTAACGCGAGCGAAGCCGCGGGCAAAAGCTAGTTTAAATATAAATGTTAAAGATGTTATAGAACTAACTTAATAATAAATTAATAAATTGACTGAGATGTTGTAGGCATTAATTGTAATATAGAACAGAAATACAAATTATAAGATTAAATTTATTTTGGAATTAAAAATTACTGCAACAAACATTCAAGAATAATAATGTTCCTGTTATTTTTAGTACTTTAGAATATTAGAGTTGCTACTTTTCGTTAAAGTATCTGTAATATTGTTTACTTTACCTTGTCTTGTTTATCGTTAATCTGCCGCGCCTCACCGTCGTACATAGCTTCAATGTTCTTCTGTCTCTGTCGCTCCCGCTCTCTGTGCTCCTCTAACTGCGCCAAACCCGCGTCTAGTATTCGTTTATAACTACCACTTTTGTCACGATCTGATTCGTATTCCTAAAGTAACAAATAAGTTATCTTTGAATCAGTTTACATACTATAAACATATATGGAAAACGTACAGTCAACGGCAAAAGCACATGATCAAAATCGGACATTCAATACTAATGATCGTAATTTGCGTCAAAATAGTGTGGCGGTGAAGTGTTTGTAAAGCACGAGATTGTCAAGTGTACCAAATATTAACTACTAGTACTGCCGCCCAATATCGATGATCATTCATATACACAAGATCTCTAAACTTATTAAGCGTCAACACTATGAAATGAAAAATTGTTTCAAAAGAAGATGATTGTCAAATATGTCATTGTTACCGATGTAGAAATTTTAACAAAGGCATTTAAAGAATAAATAACCTTACGAAATAACTTGACAGTCAACCCTGGTAATTTAAAAAAGAGAACCATTTAACAATGTTGTCTAAATTGTAAATATTAAATATGAAACCTGGCACAAAATACATACTGTAAGGACAGCCATACGAATTTTCTCCAGCATTTTAAGATCTAATTCAATTTCATTCATCACAGCTAACACTTTCTTCTTCAATTTATACTTATGTAACCCCATATTCACTAATATTGCATCTCGCTCTGACATGAGTCTTGCGTGTTCGCTTTCTCTTTCTTTGGATATATATTGCAGCTCCTGTAATAGTAGTATCTCTTTCTCTTCTTGCTTTCGTAGTTTCTTGACAACTGTCTCTTTCTCGCTAAGCTCCGCGATTTGTCCTTCGAGGCTTTCACGTAGTTCCTGCAAAATGCATTGTTAATATTTTACATTATCATAATTTCATATACACTATATCTGAGAAATTTCATACAGCCAATACAGAAGCTTCTCTATTTTGAAGTTGGTTAAAAAGAGCGAATTTTTTATATGAAATACCTGTTAACTCAGTTTAAAGTTATAACTTACTAGCTGACCCGACAAACTTTGTACCGCCTCAAAATCTATTTATCAAATATATTTCATATAAAATATAGCCTATGTTACTCGTGGATAATGTAGCTTTCGAATAGTGAAAGAATTTTTAAAATCGGTCCAGTAGTTTTTGAGCCTATTCATTACAAACAAACAAACAAAGTTTTCCTCTTTATAATATTAGTGTAGATAGGCAAGTTTAAATGTTTAATTTCATGGCATTTCTTGAGTTATAGCCATAAAATAGATAAATAAAATTAACATTTAAGAATAATAAATACCAATACCTTAGTTCCAAATTGCATGAACCTGATTTTAATAAATATTTTTCAATATTAAATATTATTCTTTGTTTCAAATGTAAGTTGTTAAGATGTGAATTAAAAACAAACAATTTTCTATTTCATGCATTGACTGCAGTAAATTTGTTTTAATAACTGATTAAAACATAGATATATAAATGTTAAATGTAAATGTTACTTACTTTCATTTGCAACTCTTTTTCCTTAAGCCTCTGTTCTTCTATCTGAATCTGTTTTTTCAACTCTTCATCTCTGTCCTTTAAGATCTTGCGTGTATCTTCTTCATCCTTCTGTTTCTGCATCTCCTTCTCTACTATCTGTTCCATCCTGTAAAAGATATATAAATTTAAAGATAGATACATTAAAAATAACATTGATAAGAGATCTTTAATACACAAAGAATACTTATAATAATCTTATAAGGCCATCAACTGAATCAAACAATTATTTTACTTTTTAATTATCTGATATTAGAAGAACATTGTATAGGATGTCTAGGAGATACACTATGGACAGGTAATTATCTAAATCAAACGGCTTATTTAACATTTTGTACTTATACATACTAATACTATTGTATCTACCTCAAATATAATGCACTTATTTTAAATTTTCAATTAACTGCCTGTAACTAACCAAGCAGATTTCAGTTTCCCATGAGCCATATATGATGAAGCAGCCCTCAGTTCTGGCTGTTGGAGACGCCACGCGTGATGGAGCCTCAGCTCGGCCTCCTGCCGCCGCAACTGCTCCTCTTTCTGCATGATACCCTGGTTGATGTCTTGTAGTGTGGATGTAGGGACTTTATTAAGGTATGACCTGGAAAGGTAAGGAATATCAATAGAACACTCAATATAAGAATACAATGTCAATATTACTTAAGTATAACTCAACAACGATCAAGTAGAGATCAACTAAGTGAGCTGTTTTCCCTGAGGACTAAGATGGATCACCTCCCCCCCCCCTCTACAAACCTTTTATACTACAACACAGAAATTTGAAATTATAACTGTATTTTGATGTGAAACATCTATAGCCGCACGTAAAACCGATTTCTGGCGTGGCGACGCATGCCGACGCATGCATATATATACAGTCTATATGCAGTAGTGTGTACGGTGTGGCGACGCGTCGCCGTGCGCAATCGACTGTGCGATTCTCTCCCACTCGATCTGGCGTTAAGCCATCTTTCTCGCTACACTGAGCTCGAATACCTATAGTGTATACTCCGTAGTGTACACAGTGTTGTTTACTACAGTAAACATAACCTGTGTTTTACTTGAAAACAAATTATTTTTCTGATAATAAAATGTCTGACCGTGATACTTAATGAAAATAAATGTTTATTCAATAAATAGTCATCATTATCTGGAAAAAAATCGTAATATTTTATTTTATCATTATGACATATTTAGTTCCTATCACAATATGTTCTTTTCTGCATATTACTTTTACAAAATAATGTAGATGTTTCACATCTGCCAGGTGTCCCGTGACGGATCACATTTTTTTATTAAAGATGCACACCACTGCTACCACATATTGTCATAAAAATAAAAGCATTGGATTCCTATCATTATTTCCTTATTAACATGCAAATAGTCACATTAAAAATTTACCCATTCTTATAAAATTTGGGTTGTGCAGCCAGAGCCTTCAGTTCTTGTTGATACTGCATGTTCTCTTGGAATAGCATTAGTTCCAGTTTCTTTCTCCGTTCTTCTAACTGTCTGGAATTTAAAAAATAAAACATTTAAACCTACACACATAAAATCAAACACACAAGAGCATTCATAGTACAACTAATGTATAATCAAAATTTATTATCTATATTCATTCATATATGTATCAGTAGACATTTGAAAGAAATACAGAAGAATGTGGAATACTTTCCAGCATAAACATTTTTAAGTTGCTGTATAGACCTCAACAGAATTGAGTCTTCTAGGGCCTATTAATTATTGATTATATAACAACCCATATAGCATCCACAAAATATAGAGTTAGATTGGGTTCTTCACATACTTTATAATATTAAATGAATTGTGCATAAGTTTGTGTAAATAACTATACTTTTAATGCAATAAGCTTTTTAAAAAAGTTACAGTTAAAGTTAAAGATGTGGTCATGAAACAGAGTTCTATGTTTTCAATTTCATGAGCATGTCAAATGAATCTGACCTTGTAATCCACTTCAATTAATGACACCAATTTCTTGCTAATCTAATTTAACTGGGGTACATCACTAAACATAGAGAGATCTTTTCATGAATTTAAACCAAGAAAATGTTATATTAGGTAGGTACTGCATCTATGGCATTCTATTACTAAATTTGTTCACCAATTGCACACCATGTAAATAAGAAATCAATCTACTTGCACAATTACTCGAAATAGTATAAGGAGATTTTTGCCAATAATGCCTAGATAGGTAGGACAAAATACATAATAGTGTATATATATTTGTTTTTCATTTCCTGTATGTATTATGTAAAAGTGCATTATTATGCAAGAAGATCATTCATTCTTTTTTCCTTGAAATCTCACATTGCAGAAACTTCAAATCTAAATAGAACTGCATTCAACATAACTGCAGCAAGTCTGCAATTATGTTCAATACTTTCTTTCTTAATGTCATGTTATTATGACAAAAAGTTATTGCAATTTGTCATATTACTTTTTTTTTAGTCATCATTAAAAAACAAAATAGTTATTATACTCACGCAGCTCTAATCTTTTTCTCACTGAGCAACTCAGCCTCTTTATTAGCCCTTTCATAGTATCCCTCAGTTGTCCATTGCTCATGATGACGAGAATTATTTGTGTTTAGTTCAAAATAACTGGCAACTTTCTTCCGTTCTTCTACACGTCGGAGCTCATTGTCTCTTCTTTGAGCTGCTAGAGCTTGGAGCTGCCATTGAGGTCTGAGCCGAGACATTGCTAAAACAAAAAAGATGTTTTTTTATAAAATAACGTGGCAAGAATGCTTGTCTCCTGACTATAAGTGGTCATTGTTACCAATGGATGTATAATCAACCTTAGAGATGTTGAGAATGTTGACCTGGGGTCAACTACAAATATGTCGCTACCTCTAAGGACATCTAAGGGCTAATTGGTACACCTCATATAAGTATGTTTTTCTTATCACAATCAAACCAGAATACAGAATTGTGTAGCACTGGTGTTATAAAGCCAAAAATGCTGTCACTGTGGTTCCACCAGAGACCACCAAGGGTGCTTCCATCTTTAGATTTACCTTACCATCCATAGGGTTAGTTGATGAATGCATGGAAGGAATAGCTAAACTAACTTGATTATTTTTAAACCTTTTCTTTTCTACCTAGTGGCTCCTAAAATAACATTTGGCATTAAAACAAAAGCCCTTATCGTAACGTATTACAATAAATTATTAAAGAAAATTATAATTTTAAATGTGTTTTATTTAAGTAGTTGAAATATTATTATCGAACGCGCAAAATGAAATCACCAACCTACCTTAGCTGCAAAAGCTTGATCACGCGTGACGACTCACAACACAACACAAAAAATAATGTTCTTGATGACTAATTTTATAAAATCAATAAAAAACGGTCGACTACACACAAAGACCCTTCGGACTCTAGGTCAAAAATACTTCCTCAATCGTTACGATGTCGTTACGGGCCGTTTCTGGTAATTGTGTGTAGGCGCCTTAGCCGATCCGAAATTGGAGCACTAAAGGTCAACCACATGTATCGCTGTTCACTTCCTATGCTATTTTCATTAAAAGTGCTCAATTATTACTCCAATAAACAGTTAAACATAAACATTAAACACTGCTGTTTTGTTTTGGTGTTTGGTTGTCAAATTTCAAATCTAATGTCATTGTCAAAAACCAAACGACCGGTTTGAAAATGCTGCATTTCTATTCACGTATCATTTCCACTTCATGTTTTTCTCGATTATAATAAATGTTTTAGGACAACAGAAATACAAGAAAAGTTTATGTCCCGTAAGGGACCATTGAGAGCTGTACAAACTATCTGATAGATTATAGAGATTGAAACTTTAAGCGACAAGCGTGAATATGTATTTCTTGCAATTTTAACGTATTTATTGTAATTACGATACGCATTTAGTCATACATATTACGTTATAATTAGTATTTATGTATACCTATATACGTAACGCGATGCGTATACGTATATATACGTAATGCGATGTAGGTAGTTAAATTGAATGAATAAATAGAAGATATAAAAAAATAGAAAGATTGTTTGGTCCCAACGCCTGAGAAATTATAATAGCATCATTGCTACATGCAACATGCATAACTACATGATTCGTAAAACTGCAACTAAGAATAATTTCAATTTTCAATTGCATAGAAAAGCAAGTTATGCATAAGAGGTTAAGTATCACCTGAAAATCATAATTTTATTTGTGAAAGAGGCTCAGTTATGTAGATCGCAATTTATTAAAAAAAAAGTAATCTCAAGCGATGTGTTGAGTTAAAAAGATAGCCAAGTAACTATCCATTTAACGTGCCCTCTAAAGTATTAAAAAGTTCAATCCTCTCGATTCATATGGGCGTCGAAAAACGTTTGTCACGAATTGGCCACTAATCCGTACTTTCCTCTAATAATCCTCTTTATGGCAGCTACTAATCTATGGGGGAAGCTTGGTGAACGTGCTTCACCGGTGACGGCCACTCCCAGCAGTCAGGCATAAAAAGGGCAGCAAACAAATAGACACGTCGAAATCATATATTGCACTATACTATGTTTATTAAAACGCAAGCAAATCCATTAAATTGTTTCTTAGATTAAAAACATCTGTAAACACAGTTCCTTAGAAATTCATAAAACAAAGAATTTTACTATTCTGTGTTGCGACACCTGCACCAATTTAGGCAAAAAATCCCAGATGTTTCGTGCACCCTTTATATTTTAAAGGAAAGGGCCTGGTGTGCTGATATTTATCCGGGCAATTTTTCTTTTGTTTTGTCTTGCGAATTTATTAAACTGGCGACGCATAGAACTCATGGAGAGTTTTTCTTCCGTCAGTGCGCGCAGCCGCGGAATAAATATTTTGCGTTTTAAAAACGCTCACGTGTAGAAAATGTTGAAAAAAGATATTATAAAAAAAAGCGTATTAAAAAGAGTTATTCCGCGCGCGGTAACGAAATAAGAGTGCTTAGTGAGTTGTCACTGTATAAGTACCATTTCCATGTGCTTAAACATTTGCTTACCGTTGATATATTATATTTTTACGTTATTATCTGTAAGAAAAAAAATGAATATTAATAATCTATAATTTACCTACCTACAATAAATGTTTTAATACTGCCAATTAAATAAAACTTAACGAGATAGACTGACTGTTTTCTAGAAGATGGGACTGTTTTCTAGAACTCTCTCGATAATTCTTAAAGTAATTAAGATCATGAATAAATATCAACTAGATTGCATTTTAATAGGTACATAACTACCTGCTAGCTGGTTTGTTATAAGTTAAACTAACCAACCTAATTAGATTTGAAATAGATTTAACTAAATATTTTATTTTATACCTGAGTTATGTGTTTATAATAAAACAGTAATTGGCAGTAACATCAAGTACTGCATATTTATTAGAAAATGTTATTATTAGGTAAACGACAATAAAGATGTTATGCATAGAAATAATAAAATTGTATTTACCTGTGCTTCTGCTTGGTTATTAACCGACTTCAAAAAGGAGGAGGTTATCAATTCGGCCGGTATCTTTTTTTTTTTTTTTTTTTTTTTTTATGTATGTACAGCAATTACTCCGCCGTTAGTGGACCGATTTTAATAATTCTTTTTTTATTGTGTAGAGACGAGCTGCGAGTTGGTCCCATTTAAATATGGTTAGGATCCATCGATTGGTTCTGGAGAAAAAGAGGGGAACTCCTCCACCCATGTAAATATAACAGCCATAACTTCGCCGTTTATGAACCTATTTTAATGCCTTTAATTTCGTGTGTGGACAATTGCTACAAGTTGGTCCCATTTAAATATGATGAGGATCAGAGTGGGTTCTGGAGGCAAAATATGTAACTCCTCAACTGATGGGTATAATTGAGTTTTGTTTGAAGATATTTGGTGTAGGTTCTAATGAAATTGAAAAACCAGTTTATCTTTGACTATTTAAGGGTCTGATAATGTGGCTCGGAGTCAAAATATGTAACTCCTCAACCGATGGGAATAATGGAGTTGTGTTTGAAGATATTTGATGTACGTTCTAATGAAATTACAAAGCCAGTTCATCATTGACTATTTAAGGGTCTGCTAATGTGGCTCGGAGACAAAATATGTAACTCCTCAACCGATGGGAATAATTGAGTTGTGTTTGAAGATATTTGGTGTAGGTTCTAATGAAATTGAAAAACCAGTTTATCTTTGACTATTTAAGGGTCTGATAATGTGGCTCGGAGTCAAAATATGTAACTCCTCAACCGATGGGAATAATGGAGTTGTGTTTGAAGATATTTGATGTACGTTCTAATGAAATTACAAAGCCAGTTCATCATTGACTATTTAAGGGTCTGCTAATGTGGCTCGGAGACAAAATATGTAACTCCTCAACCGATGGGAATAATTGAGTTGTGTTTGAAGATATTTGGTGTAGGTTCTAATGAAATTGAAAAACCAGTTTATCTTTGACTATTTAAGGGTCTGATAATGTGGCTCGGAGTCAAAATATGTAACTCCTCAACCGATGGGAATAATTGACTTGTGTTTGAAGATATTTGGTGTAGGTTCTAATGAAATTGCGAGGCCAGTTTATCATTGACTATTTGAGGATCTGATAATGTGGCTCGGAGACAAAATATGTAACTCCTCAACCAATGGGAATAATTGAGTTGTGTTTGAAGATATTTGCTGTAGGTTCTAATGAAATTGCAAAGCCAGTTCATCATTGACTATTTAGTTAGGTTAGGTTGGAACATATAAGACAATATAAAACTAAGCGAGCAGGGCGCGGCAGCGCCCTGCGAGCGGGCGGTTCCAATCAATGTAAATTCAGACCTTACCTTAATTCGTGATCTCGTTTATACAATTTTATATTGTATTAATATAAATGTTATTATGTCATCACTAAAAAGGGTGAAAAAAAATTTTTAACAAAAAATACAACCGACTTCTATGTCACTACAAAGTAAAAAATAATTCAAATAAATGTTGGTTTAGTACATATTTCTGAAGTCGGCGCTCATATTAGATACGCTGTTGACATCGTTATCCAACGAAATATATTGATACGCTCATATTAGATACGCTGTTGACATCGTTATCCAACGAAATATATTGTTTATTTACACATTTATTTGAATTATTTTTTACTTTGTAGTGACATAGAAGTCGGTTGTATTTTTTGTTAAAAATTTTTTTTGTTATTTCAGGTCTCAATTATGACGATTTACCTGAAAAGTAAGGGTACATGCACACCAATGGATCTACCGTCGCTCGATGATCTTAACGTACTTACGACGACCGATTGGAATAATATTTTGATTGCTTTGGTTATTCGACGTTATCGGTCGATAAAACAGTGATCAACGATCGACTGATGACTATTTTTTTTTTCATTTAAGTCAACTTTACTTACAAAACTACCAGTAATAGCAAAGGTTACGATGAGAATGAACCATTATTTTTTCTTAAGTATATTACAAGTAAAAAATATTCACAGAAGACAATAGTTCTACTAGCAAACAGACCATAAGGTTACTCAAGAGGTTAATTTTATATATTTTTTTGTTTTTATTTGTGACGACCCGCGTGGCGGAGCGGTCACCATGCCGGTCTGACGCGCAGAGGGTCCCAGGTTCGATACCCGGCCAGACAGATTTCTAAATGATGAATTTAGATTTCTGTTTCTGGGTCTGGGTGTTTGTGTATTTGTCTCTGTGTGTGTCCATAGCACCCACGATACAGGGAATCCTAGTGGGGGCTGTGAGTGTAGAAAGCGTTTTTTTATCGTATTTTTAAAATTTTAAGTTTTGTAAGTTTCCTATTGCTCGATTTTAAAGCTGGTTGCTGGCGTTGCTGCTAATAGTTGCTAGTCTCGTAGCTAGGAGCCTGGTTTGACGGGTGGCTACTAGGAGCGCAACTTTCAGGGAAGCGCATTTTGTGCATGCACATAAAAAAATATACTGTAATCTATATTATATTGAGTTGGCATGGCAAATTCATCAGTTGGCAAATGCATCTTACATACACAATTATAATAATAGAATAAAATCTCGTGGGGCGCAAAGTCCAAAATTTGTTAGAAGCACATATGTCAAGTTACGAAACTGCCTATAACTAAATATAGCATAATAAT
Organism: Epargyreus clarus clarus; assembly: GCA_014595695.2. NCBI lineage: Eukaryota > Metazoa > Arthropoda > Insecta > Lepidoptera > Hesperiidae > Epargyreus > Epargyreus clarus. The sequence continues at coordinate 435,126 of JACTTY020000142.1, forward strand.
TAGCATAATAGTGCGAGCCTATTACACACATCTTCAGCGAGTACAGCGCTAGTTCAAAAAGCTTAGTTAACGCGAAACAAAGCAACGCACATCAAAAGCTACTTCAGTTATCGTGAACGTCCAATTACACATGTCTAAGGCGTCGGCTGTAAGCTTTGAACTATCCACTGTTAGTGAGCTACGAGCTATTGTATTTGCCTAATAACTACAGACTTTCGAGTTACCTTTAGTAATGTTTATGATTAGTGTGGCGTTAAATTATTGCTTTCAAGTTATTTACTTCATAGTTAAAATTTTATTTACCTACCCTTGTTTCCTGAACTGCTCAACCGATTTCAATGAAAATTTGCAAGTGAAAGAGGCTACTTTAGGACCCAATTCGAGGTCATTTAATTTTGGTAATCGAGTTAATTACTTTTACTATTACTATTAGTTATTTACTATTAGTTAGTTACTTTGTTTTCTGTATGTGTACACCCTACCTTCTCACGATCTCATATCTCTTTAACTCCATCCCAAAGGTTGTCTGGAAGAAATCGCTTCTAAGCGATAAGGCCGCCTTTTTGTATACTATTTCATTTATTGTCTTATATGTATCTGTAAATGTGGTGTACAAATAAAGAGTATTTGTTGTTGTTGTTGTTGTTGTTAATTAATCGAGTCGTTTGCCTGGGTCCTAACTAACTACCATAACGTGGGCGCACGGAACTAAAATATTAATATCTATTTGCAACATGTATTAAATGTTAAATATTAATCATCATATTTCATAGAAGTTTATATTTTTAAAATATATAACATCCATCTCATATCTACCTCATATAAGGTTGGATATTATTTAACACTTGGGCAATACACGCATATCTAATAAGCTTGAAAGCTCTTGTTTTCATTGAAGCGTCTGGGAGCTTACGGCCTTCAAGGTGATAGCGGGTCACATTCCGGCACGCTGAGTGAGATAGCAGCATCTCCTCTCTCGTTCTTACTTGAATGGCAGTCGGTCTAATGTTGCCATGTGGTATATAATTCTACTAAATAAAATATTTAAGTTACCAAAAGGACGTTTATTATAATGTACATTTTAGTGGTCGTTTATGCTATTAGTGTATAAAAGAAGATTACAATAAGTAATTTAAAAGAAATGTTATAAAAACTGTAAAAATGAAACATAAATATTTACCTAACGTTCTTTATATTATTAACTTCGCACCTAATAATATTAACAACAGTTATTTTTGTTGTTACAAAATAGTTTATTTTATACAGCAAACTTTAAATAATTAGATATAATGATGGAACAATCAAAGGAAAATGTATTATTTGTTCATTTATTTATTTGAACTCTTTGAATAATCATCCTTAAACGAATTAACGACTGCGATATATTTGTAATACACAGTATATTTTTATTATTCTTATAACTATCTATATGATACCATTACATGAAAATAGAGCTTTTCCAAGTTTGTTATTGTAAATTTCATTAATATAAGTATAGCGTTCACCCCGCCACTTATCCGGTATGAGCGATTTAGTAGAAAATCTCTACCAAAAGGCTTACATGGCAGTCGTTTAAATTTTACCTGGTAACATCGAGAACCGCCAGTCAGTCCGGTCGAGGCTGCGCTGCGCTTGCGCATGCTCGCATTCCGGTACAAGTGTCTGTTAAAAGACTCCCCGTATTTGTAATTCTATTAATCATTACCAGGGATTAATAAAGTGTTAAATAAGTGTTTTGTAGTGTTCAAGTGTTAGACCAAGTGGTAACGATGATACATACATTCGTCTCTATATAAAGTGCCTACAAATATTTTTTGTTTGTCCGTCCGAGTGTAACAACCGTGTTCCAAACCAAGAAATGGGTTTATAATTGGCCTAAATCAAAGCCTGAGATGGTAAGCTATACTCTTAAGGAATCTCTAAATATAATGATTTAAGTATGTGTGAGTAACTCTCAATACACATGTACTGTTGAAGTTTTCATGTTACGTTTATGTTATGTTGCTTGCAAATAACCTCGTAGGGTTTATACGTATACATGTAGACAAATTGAAGATTTGATGGCAATATAATCTGAGAATCGTTGGAGTAGAAAGTTGTTTGGAACGTAATAAACAGGGCACCTTGTATTCATTTAAAGATAAATGCTACTAACTATCACCAATCAAAATATGAAAGCAACGTCGTTAAAGAAATTCAGTTAGAACGATTGGATGCGGTAACATTCGAGCGAATACACAGCTTGTTTGATGAGCAAAAGACATCAACGAGCTCGAATGCATGTTTACTAATTTAATATAGGTATAACATTTGCAATTGCGTTTGCGTTTGTACGAAAACAATTTAACGTTTTTACTAATATTAATGTCATCTATTTAGTACGTATAGGATGTTTATTTTTATCGTTTTTGCATTACAAAAATGTGACACGAAAGAAGTAAACTATAAAGTTATTTATAATTATCCACTTGTTTTTTTACAAAAACCACAAAAACTTAACAGAAGGAAAATGCAGACAGACATATGCAAACTACTTGTAGCTTATCCTTAAATGCAAATAAGTTTTATTAGTCGATATCTTTAAAAGCTTTTATAATTTTAATTTTAGATGTAATTCTAAACAGGAAACATTGGCTGTTAAATAAAAAACGATTCGTTTTAACAGCATTCGTGTATCGGCAATTATGTAACTGGTTATCGTTATCGACGTACAAATGAATTGAATACCGAATCGCCTATAAAACGTTTCGGCTAAAATAGATCTTTTGATCAAAAAGTCGTAAATATTCATTGGAATTAGGCAATACGTATTAAATACCGTTGTTTGACGTTTACATGGTCATGAATTACGTTAAGTACCTCTCATCTGTGTAACAGGTAGCAAGAGGGAGGCTTCTTTTTATTGGGATCGCAATAAGCTCGTCAATTCGAAGGTGCGGCTAGCCCGCGGCGGCGTAGCGCGCGCCCGTTTAGCAAAACCTCCATGCGAATCCCTGAATAAGGACAGGTTCTGACATAACGACTATATGAATAAAATACAAATATTGAAACTTAAACTTTGATTACAACTCAAGATATATTTTTGAAGTAGAATACTTGACTGGTTAAATTCGGATGACGAGTAGTATCTTCTTGCCGTCGTCAACCCATTCTTTTAGGTTTGTAGTTTTTTTACGATGTTTTTCTTCACCGTAAAAAAGTATTTAATTTCTAATAAGCACATAATTTTAAAAAAAATATGGTGCATGCCTGGACTCAAACCTCAGACCCTTAGATTAAGGGAGTAAAAGTTTAGCAAGGTTATCACTGCTTAAAATTACCTGTACCTATCTTCCTACCAATTGCGAAAAATCTTCTAAGCATTACGCTATTTAAAACAGTTAAAGAAATAATATTTTTTCCGCTGGTTATGCCCCCGGCTCAGTATTGCAGTAAAAAGTAACGCAATACGAATGTGCATAAAGCATGAATGTGCAGAAGAAAGTTAAACTGCTTCTTAGTAAACTGATTTTAAAAAGTAACATTTAAAATATTTTAACCAGATTTTTAAGCTAAGAAAGTGAACATTAATTATTAGCTTATTATTCTTCCACTGCTAAGCTCTAATTTCTTTTAAGCATCAAAATCTTAATATACGTTAAAACATATCATAATAAATTTTGATTTATATCATAATATATGTTTATAAAAAATAAAAAAAATCAAACGTATAAGTTTCGATACTCGGACATCGAATATGGGAGAGCTTGCCAGTAGTCTTCTCCTCCCTTTTTCCTGTCCACAAAATTTCACCAAAAACAGGCTCACAGGCTCAACTGTTTTTTTTTTTTCATAATATAAGGGTAGCAGACGAGCATGCAGTCCACCTGATGGTAAGTGGCTGCTGCCGCCCATGGACATCTGTAATCAACCCCAGAGAGGATTAGATATTCCTACCTGAGGCCCCTGAGGACTAAGCTGGAACGCCTCGGAAAAGTCTGTCTCCCTTACCACACCCTTCAAACCGGAACACAGCAGCGACTAACACTGCTGTTATTAGGTAGAAATAGGTGTGGCGGTGGTGCCGCCGGAGTCGAACCTCAAAGGGTTCTACCACCTTCAAAATTCCGTTGTTCTCCGGTTGCGTTCCTTTGGAGATCACGAAGTTCTTTACTCAGCACCGGGGGGATGTTAGTGTAAAAAATTAAAAATAGTATGTAAAAATCCCACATAACCTTATGTACGTTTCCCCCTTGTCAACAAAAAAAGGCTCAACTGTTGCTATTTGTGTTAGTACACTACGAAATTCAATATCAATCACAACGTTTACTATGCAAATTTGTATGCCGGGCAATAAAGCAAGCAAAAACATTCTGCCTCCACACGACATTGAGCTTTGAGGAATTTTATAATTGCCGGGCGTACGCAATTGGCCCCGAGCCAGTACAAATGATACGTACACTACTAGTGATGTTCACCTATTTACCATACCAATCAATAGAATTCTCAAAGATAATAAGTAAATCAACTCACTTTATAGTGAGATCAATATTGCAGAAAATTATACTATCACTTTATTAAGTGTTAGAAAATCAGAAAACGAATCTTAAATCTTCGTTTTTTTAATTATAATTATAAATTTAATAGTCAGTTTTAAGATCACTTTTATAACTATGGGATAATGAGAAAACCAAAACTAAGTTCTAATTAAATGATAATTCTTACAAAGTCAATTAATACTGTGTACCACATGGTCACAGTGGTCGCGCCGACACGGATTGAATAAGAAAATAAAGATCCGTATCCGTATCCGCGGATCTTGACACCAAAAATCCGTATTCGGATCCGCGGAAATACATCTTTAACGATCCGGCACATCCTTAGCACATACAAATGGACGATAAATTCTAAGGATGGCTATTGGATACAATTACAATACTTCATTTTATTCTGTTTGCGTAAACTTAAGAACCTACTTAGGGAACGTACCCATACTACGTGATCTGTACCCTCACCATGAGTTTTTACGTTTTGACAAATATGACTGTTTTGGTATTTGTTTACGTATTTGCCCATACAAATTCCAATCAGCGCCCCTAGCGGATTGTGTCAGAACTAGGAAATCGTATGGGCCAATACGTAAACAAATACCAAAACAGTCATATTTGTCAAAACGTAAAAACTCATGGTAAGGGCACTGTTCATGGGTCCTTAAAATACCACACCAATCTTAGGTTTTCGTCACGACAATAATCTCTAGAAAAATATCAAGCTTTTTGTCAGGACATCAGTTTATTAAAAATTCAATATACCGGACACAAAATATTTTTTAAACTTTGCGTGTGTAAAAAAATATTTAAACCATACTTATGAATTACTACGTAAAAACTCGAGAGGGAGAGGGGTCTTACCAAATACTCCGGGTGGTCACGAAGGTGGTGGAGGGAGTTACAAAAATGCAAAAACGGGTCTCGTAGTATGGGTACGTTCCCTTAAGCGTTGTGTCCGCAAAGTGTTTAGTAAGCAATTAATTGGCAAATGCTTGTTCATTGAATTCTACAAATTAATCATGAATATCGTTATCAAACACTTAATACTACTCTTGTATAATATTTATATAATTTGTTTAAATAAGCTTTAACTCTATTCTTTCATTTAAATTCCTTGAAACAGAATTCCTTAGAACTTGGCTTGTTACGAATTTATAAATGCTGCAATATAATTATAATAATATTGGAACTGTATGCATTTTGTATGTATGACTGTAGTGCACTGTGTTCTGTGTATTTGATTAAAGGATACTGAAATATTACATTTTTTGAAGTCGCCCATGATCACTCAGGTTATGTGCCAGGTGATCAATGTGGAATAAACCGACAAGACGACGACCTCAGTAATTTAAGTCACTGACACTAATCACACACACGCACACACACACAAACACACACAAACACACACACACACACACACACACACACACACACACACACACACACACACACACACACACACACAAAAATATCTTACATTGTACAATAGTGCGTAGTAGGTACTAATTTCATCTGATTGAAGCCACGCACGCCAGTTCACGTGCGAGTAATGACGCTACGCAGATCGTGGTTAGAATTTGAATTCTGAGGCCATCTGGCTTCCGTTTAAATGGAAGCCTTAGGCGGCTTCGAATTTTTCATAAGATTATAGGTACGACCTATTACATTACGTGACGAAATTTCGGACACGTCAAATTCAAATTAGATGACAAAATTAGAGCATTGAATAATTTTAAAATAGGCGATGAATTTGTCTTGTGATTTGTGTAAAAATAGTTATATTGATTCATAATTTGCAGTTTGGATATTAAATAAGTTAAAACGATAAACAACTTTCTTATATTTCTGCCGTGTAACAAAGTAACAATATTTTGGCTTTTTGTACCCTAATAAGTACCTATTATGAAAAAGTTATTTATACAACTCTGTGTAGAGTTGATGAATGTGATAGTCATAGAACGTAAATACGTTTTATCCTCCTGCAGTCCATCTTACCAATTTGTAATCCTCTATTCTGTATCAATACAATATAATAACTAATACTGCTACTTTCTCAAGTAACGTGAGCGGACAGTAATCTCTTCTCGCTGATTTGTTTTCTTTTGTATTCCGACTGATTCATACGATCCAAGACTTCCATTCAAGAATCGGTAATACAGCAAAATGAGTTTCAAACTTGCACATTATGTCAGTCATAATATATGGTGATGTAATTTGGTTCGGAGGCCTCTTCCGGGAATGTTTGCGAAAATGTTGCACTGACAGACACACAAAGCGTCGTAACAATTATATTAACTACTTATTCTTAATACCTGAAAGTGCACGTTTCGCACACACTGCGTACACACTATTACTTTTCACACAATAGAATAGCACTCACAAAGTAATTTATTTATTTATAAAGGTTCACCAACGTAGTATACACTTATATAAATTACATTGCAAAAGTTAGATAAATAAGTCGTGTACCCACAATTATAGGTGAACACGGCATTTACAGAATAGACTCTCTAATAGATTTAAATATAATGATAATAAGACTACGTGATAATAAGACATAGTAATGTTAAAATCAAAATCAATTGCGAATTCTTATGCAAATTGAGATAAGTCGTTCTATAACATAACAAGACTTGGAACACGGTGGCAGGGCAGCTCTAATTTGTTACCGTTTTAGGTAACTGCCCCACTCGGCTCAATCTTTCGTGATAAATGTGGAAGGCGGCTTAGAAAGGACGCAAGAAACTTCGTTAGTGCGATGTAGAGCTCATTAGTCGGCAAGATGGCCGCTGGTTATCTCCTCGTTTACTGTAGAATCCTTAGCCGCCTCTAGGCATTATACTTGCTAATAATATTATACAACTTCTCATCTTTGTTTGTAATTATTTTGAGTAAATTGAATTCACAATGGATCGCCGGGATATGCGTTCGCGTTGACCATTTGTTAGTTTAAGGGTATACTTAGGATAAATACGCGGAATATTAAACTGCAGTCAGTTTTATGTTCCTGAATAAATTGAAAAGACTTTTATGAGGTAACTTTATAGATCTTGTAATAATTGTAATCGTAGTATTCTAGGGGGTCGGAACATCTTCCTTAGTTTAATTTCTTAGTTTAGTTTAATGCCATACTTGCCATTCTTGTGTGCTATTAATTATAGTCGAAAATGGTTAATTTTATTACAGGTATACTAAATTACCGGCAGATTATACCTTAAAGTAAACTCCTTTTCGTTCTTACCGATAGCCGTGATAGCCTAGTGGTTAAGAAACTCGGCCTCTCGATCGAGGGGTCCGTGGTTCAAATCCCAGGCACACACCTCTGATTTTTCAAAGTTATGTGTGTATTAGAATTTAATTATCACTTGCTAAACCGTGAAGGAAAACATCGTGAGGAAACCTGCATACCTGAGAGATTTATAAAAAAAAATCTCAAAGGTATGTGAAGTCTACCAATACGCACTTGGCCAGTTGGCGGTGGACTATGGCCTAATCCTTCTCATTACGAGAGGAGACCCGTGCCCAGCAGTGGGACAATAATGGGTTGACGATGATGATGGATTATTAATAACCAATCTGTCCAAAATTTTACTACCAAAGATAGATATTTAAGAATTTCTGTAAACTAGAAATTTCGATCTTTAGTAGACAAAAATTGGACAGATTGATTATTTAATACAGGGCGTTAGTGTCCCACTGATAGAAGTGGAAAACTCACTACATAATGACAAAGATTGAACAGTTCTTAATATATTTTATACGCATACAATTGTGCATGTCAATCTAAGCAATGTTTTACAAAACCAAAACATATTAGGTACGAGTATATCATAAAACAATAAAACTTCACGCTATTGCAAAAACCTTCTCTTTCAACTAATGAAAATCTGTAGTAAATTCTTAAGACACTTAATCTAATTTATTCAAATTGACGAGATTTTCTAAATGTTACACAACCGGAGAGCACGCCAGCCGACGTGTGGCAGAGATTGTTCTGCGAAGCCGGACGTAGGGATGGCGATCTGAGATCGATTAATCAACGAATCGATTTAAAAAAAAATCGATAATTTTAATCAATCGCCAGTAATGGATCGATTCAGTGAATCGATCTTTCATCCTAGAAAATCAAAATTAGATTACTTCGAACTGAATTGAACTTGAACAAATTTGTAATAGACATTTTATGCTAACGAATACATGTACTCCTATTTCAGTGATTGTTTGGCCCTGACTACCTTTTTTTCGCTAGCTTCGCCCTTGAATAGATCGAAAATCGATTTTTGGATCGATTATTTGGGCCTCGATTTTTTTGTGAATCGATTTATCATACCTCTTAGAATCGCCATCCCTAGTCGGACGTGTAATCGAGTTCCTTACGTGGAACCGTTGGAGTCAGGTGCCAATGATTTATAGAGCGAACCCACTTATACCATCTCGGTCTATCACTGTTAGGCAATGATAAGAAAATTAAAGTAAATATCCCTGATAACTTCTGAGAGCATAGTGCTTGATAAAATATCTAATATCTTTCTATTTAACGATGCGAAATTAAGTATGTGGAGTACAGTGGAAGCAATACTTATGTGTATGCAAGTGAAATTTACGTAATATTAGCTGACCCGGCAAACGTTGTGTTGCCATACAAATAAAAAATGTTAAGGGTGAACAACCTTTATCACTTATGAAAAATAGATAGTAGCCCATTCTCAGACCTACTGAATATGCATATAAAATTTGGTGAAAATCGGTAAAGAGATTTTTAATATAAGATGTAATTTCTTCTGTAGCCTAAACGTATTATCAGATTTTGAAAATTTTTGATTTGTTTTAATTTAAATTGTAATACGTTTATTTTATAAGACACAGACTTTCTGTGAAAATACAAATGCAAATTTTTATTCATCAAACATTCCAAACCTCGTAAATTACCGCTTTCTTCTTTTCAGTTTCTTCTGTTCTGTGTGCTTGTGTTCCGTTTTGTAGGGTGTGGTAAGGAAGACATACTTTTCCGAGGCGTTTCAGCTTAGTCTTCAGGGGTAGCGGCGCATCTGTGGCCGACCTCAGGTAGGAATATCTAACCCTATCTGGGGTCGATTACAGATGTCCATAGGCGGCAGTAGGCACTTACCATCAGGTGGACTGCATGCAACGCATTTGTGGCGACCTCCCGCTACTCGTCAAGAGATGGCGCCACGAGTATTCTGAATCACGCTATCGAAGTTTTCTAAATATCTGGCATATATACAAGTTCCGAACTGAGACGGGCATGATCACCTAGACCGGCGGATCTCCCTTCGCCAAACATTTGTGTTTGATTTAAGTAGAACCCTTATTATATTTGTAGTTGATTGTTGTTTATCAGCAGCAGTAACACTTACAATCAGATAAACTGCAAGCTCGTTTCTTTCTTCAATCTTATAAAAGAAATTGTACACGCAACAGACAGCGTGGGAGGCCGAAATCCGTACCAGTGGTTAAAACATTAAACTTATGGATTATTCATTAACTTGGTATTAACAATAAACAACCATCTTTATACCCGATAAACCCACATTTGCAAAAATGTTTACGAGTATGTATTCACTTTTCTGTAACGTTAAATACTATTATAAAAATTTCATCCGTTCCCATTAAGCTTATTTTAATTTGTGCGGTTCCTTTGACTTGCATTATATGGAATTTGTAAATATATTTTGGGGTTTTAATGCGTATGTGATTATAGTTTATGCAGTAATAAAAATACGATAAAACATGAGGAGGGAAAGCCTTGTATCGCTTTTGTGTGACCTATGTGTAATCCTTTAATGTCGCATGCCTTCGGGACTTCTGCCCGAGGTCTGCACGGTTTGGGAAACGGCACAATTTTAAATGGGAAGACTTTTTGCCGATAAATATCGCAGGGGTTTAGAGAGGCAGAAATGTCGCCCTGTAGGTACAAATTTCGGACTATAAGGTCCTAATTATCTTTTTCGATAACTATTTCTTAATACGAGGCGAATTCAACTCTTCCCCAGGAGGCGCGAATCCACGCTATGCCATGTCGGACACATAGATAAGTAAAGATACTTCGCCGCCTTGAAATTGAATGAAGCCACTAACGGCTTATTAGTAAGTTCTTTTTTTGAATTCTTGACAAATAAAAACATTTTTAGAGAAAATTTACGAATAAGTTACTAATACTGCGTTATTTACATAATAAATAAATAATAATTTCAAATATTTTAGGGACATTTTAGGACGGAGACGTGGCAAACCTTTTTTACGCATTTATTTCAATTCTCAAAACTGGGCACATTTTCTTGTTAGGAGTGAGTAATCTTTACTAATCTATGGTCGGACACTAAAAGGTTGTCATAATGATATGAAGACATAGTCTACTTTGATGTCAATATACATTAAATATTCTGAAAAATATTAACGTACATGCAACTAAGGTTTACGAATGTTACTGAAAACGAGGGGTTTCATGCAGCTCTACCACGATTCACTTCTACGCACGTTTCACTTTTCCATAATACTTATAAAGTGTCCTCTTCTGTACAGTTATGCAACAATTAAACATAACCTTTGTTCATATCCCAGACAGAAAACGGGGAGCTTGTTTTTCTTCGCAAATTTCGCAAATTTAAATGATACTAAAGTTATAAAGTGGTAAACGTAAGTTTGAGAACCTACGCATTAGGTTATCGCCGGAAGACCGCCTACTAGCGATCATGGTAACACGACTGATCTAAAACCAACTCTATTTTTTCACTACAGAGTTCGTTTTAGAAGCTAACGTTTCTAACCTTTGCAATAAAACGCAGACTACTTTCCGCAAAATTGCACATTAAAAGCAAGCTTCGTTATAATTATAAATTTAATATCCTTGCGCAGGAAACCGCGAGCTGATGCGATTGTAATGCGATATTTTAAGGATTTTCTCGGTTAATTTGAAAAACTTTTATGTGACTGCGGTGTGCATTAGTTTAAAAATTAGACTAAGTATAAATAAGGTTGGCGTACAAAACGTATGATTCCTATAAATAAATAAAATAATTTATGAACCATTAATTTATTTATAACCAGTAATTATGTGCTGTATGCATAAATCAGTGTGATATGACTATAATACTATAGGTACTAAAGATTACTTAGAGCCATGTTCATTCATTCATTGATATTTAACAAGGACTTAACGTTTAAAATCAGAACTAAGCAGATAAATCGATTTGAAGCGCGAATAAAATAACTGAGATTAAATTTGTGCTGAAAATGTAATGCTAAATTAATGATTCAATCCTTATTTGCAATTCAATCACGTTGCCATCTGGAACGAAACCAAAGAACGAACAAAACAAATTAAAATTTGACCACATCTTTCAATAGAAACATTACAAAATTAACCCTTTAAGTGCTCATGAAGTTCTGAAATGAAAGTACCTCGCAACAAAATACCTAAGTGCATCTAGTCGGTAATGGCAACTATCTTGTAGCTATCGACCACTTGTATACCTGACCCCTCTATGAGGTGTGTTACAGGGTTGTTACCAAACGTATAATAGATAATAGATTAAATTAATAGATTTATTTTTTACAGTGTAAAATTAGGAAGATCAATTCGTAGAATATGAAATTATTCTGTATATGAACAATAATTATGCCATATTTTAGTAACGGTATATTTATATGTGCATAATTTCTTGTGGTTCATATTAAAATAAAAGTATGAGCACGTTTGAGATATCGAATAGTTTTCGTTATTTGTTTCACAGCTACCAGCATTTGTTACATCGATATTGATATTTGAGATATAATTCAGTGACGATTAGAAATAATTTATTAATTTTCAAAGTATTTATATTATAACGTGACTTACATTGAATTTTTAAACAGATTAAGGGTGAAAACATGTGAATTTAATCTTATTTGACGTAGACCTTCATACACGTAATGAAATTGTTTATGACGTCATTTATAAATGCAGTTAGAAAAATCAAGTCAATCTCAAAATCCGACAGAATTTTGCATAAAGTCGCCACTTTCGGTAATTGTTTCAGATGTGTAGCATCCCTAGTTAGGATCGAGCTTTCGCTGTACTATCGGAAACGCTATTAAAATGGTATAGTGAAAATCTATCACTTGCACGTGCTTCAGAAATTGCTACAAATGTATAAGTAGCCTATGTAGAAAGGAAAGTTCTTTGCTAACTGTTACTGTCTATATTTATAAAGCAATGTCATGTTTAAATAAGTTATTTTATAGTAATACCGATAATATTCCCTTTACATGAACATTATTCTTTCCCGGATATAGGGAAACTCCGGGATCGCGAATCTAGAAATAGTTGTAGTGATAATACCTCCTCGAATCATACAGAACTCCTTTCAAAATTGCAACTAACCAGCACGAATGTAGGCTACTGATTAAGACCCATAAATCAATTTAAACCTTTTTTAGGGTTCATTTGTTCATTCGTTAGACCCTGTCACATGACTCTATCTCTGGAATCGTTAGACAGTTAAATTTTTCAGAGAATATGTATAATGATGGCTACTATGATAACAAATACTAAAAATAAAAAAATAAATGTGGTGGTACGGAACCCTCCGTACTCGCACCTCGCACTCCTCCCGCACTTGGCCAATTATTTCCTACCGCGCTCGAGGTTTTTTGTAGAAAAGGCAAAACTTAGTAAATATTGACTAATACCAACGGGCGTAAGCAAATAACTACAGCTACAACTAAAGATACTATGTGTTCTATTCGGATAATATGACAGTCGATAACGGTCAGTAACAATGGATGACACATGATCTTTCTCAGGCGTAATCGGTGCAATGACCCTCGAATTAAGAACACATTGCATTTTTTTGATATTTCGTTTTCGATTCCTCTTGACGTTTTTACTTCCAATATTTACAAATGCCATGTTCTTATTTGTATTTTAAATACATGAGGTATAATATTTTGTGATGTATGACATTTAATTATTATATTTTTCTCTTCTTACAGGATCGAATGAGAAGAATGTAACGGAAGAATGTCACAGCGCGACTTTTCGGAGGTTTGTTCAATTTTTTTTCTTTTTTTTTTGTAATACTCTAATACTAATACTAGCCACATTTAGGCTGACTGTACATTGGCTACTATCGCGTGAGTGCCAGTCAATTAGGCAATCTTGTGACTTAGCTACGGAGTTGTTGCTGTAGCCGCTACCACTGGGACGTCTACATTGTCGTTTAAGAGACCGATGTGAGACACATGTTTGATTTTATTAAAAAAGTCGATTGTCAACACGTTTGTATAGATGTATAGTCCGCGAGGTCTAAGCTGAGCTTTGCATTTGTGTGAGTGCACATGGATAGTGTAGGTGTGTGATGGCTAGTGTAGGTGAACTAAAAATTAAAAAATAAGGAAAATAAACTTTGTAGTAGTTAAATCCACCATTTTTCTGCATTGTACAATTTTCAAATCACAGACTTAGCTCTGACACTATCTTGACTTTCGTGAAAAATTTGCGATTAGCTTTTATTATAAAATTGTACAATGTAACAAAATTGTGGGTTTAAATACTACAAAGTTTATTTAATTAATTTCACTGCATATTGTAAAAACATTTTTACTATATTTTTTTAAACAAGAATAGCTCTTCAACTTATGTAGGTACCTAACTAAAAATGATAAAAAATATTTTTGAAAGTTTTTTATCTGACTCTACTTTTATGTTCACTCACACTAATGCAAAACTCAGCTTAGACCTCGCGGGCTACACAAATCGCTAAATAATTCTATAGTAAGTTTTGACAGTCGCCTTAACCACTGTTTAATCGTTAAAACTACTAGGTGTCAATTCGTGCTAAATCATTCGACTGAATATCGACACTATAGCAAAGCGAAAGCAAGTATTTGCTTCAACAACTTTCTGTTAAATCATAGTTAGTCTTTGCATACAAATTTGGTGCCATGACACTAGTTTCACGATTTAAAATTAAACAATTGTGATCAATTTCTGACGTGACAAAAGTGTCAATTTTAAAATTGGCAACGTCATTTTTCGCTACTTCGTGCCAATCTACGTAGGTACGTATAATTCATTGTACAATGACTTCGTGGGATTACAATACTCAGCGTACCGTGAAAAACTGCTAATTCCAATAGTCACGCTTGTAAGTAGTCGATATTACAAACTACTTAAACTATGCAGGTTAAAGACGATTACAGTGATATTTATTCAAAATAACATTTTAAATATGAGAATAATAAAAATCGGTAAGCTACGTAATCAATGTATTAAATTTATCTTAACATCAAATCAACTTTTATCGTAACTTCTAAACTCAATTATTTTTTTAACTAATATCGTCCATCTTCTTTTTTCCATTTCCTCTAGATAGCTAAAGACTAAACTAAAGCAACTAAAGCCTCTCCACAAAACCGTGGCCTTATTCGAAAAGGAAACATAATAAACAAGCTACATTTATCGGCCAAACTATTTCTATGTATAGATTCTGAAGACAGCGCGGCATAAATCTAAGAAACATATGTTTTAGGAATACAAAATGGGTGCCTTAATCCCATTTGGAATCCGGAAACTTCAGCGCGAGTTAGGCCGTGCTCTACAATACCGTAATCTTATAATTGATTATCCTATTTTCAAAGCCTTTGAATATTGAATTTGAACCGAATTTAGTTATTTTATCGTATTAATATCGTTATTGGTGATGTGTTGATTTAGGATATTTAAATATTTGACGAGGTAATTTGTGTAGAAGTCATCAAGTGTTTCTTTACATATTATTAATCAAAAATTAGTAAATTTAAAGTAAATTCCGGTTTCAATAATAAAAATAGTAGCCAATAAATAATTGAATAAAAAATATTCATAAATTTGCTTAATAGGTAAATAATATATAAATTTCAAGTCTGTTGGAAGACATTTAATTTTTAAATAAGCAATCCTTTGTACTATGTTTCTAATATGTTTCCTATTATTACTTCCCGTATACAAAAACTCAAAAAAAATAATTAAAAAAAAGTAATAAGATCACATTACTTCCATACATTAAAATTACTACCACGTACTTATTATTTTTATTATTTAAAAAAATAAAAAGTTAGTGTTCCGATTATACCGTCGCAATTCGCTGTCCCGGTACGTTGTACCGCTATCCTACAAGCTGACCACCTGAGTGGTTGGGAACAAACCCGCTCGTTGGAAGCATGCCCGTATCTTAACTATGATGAACTTCACTTGAGATTCTCGGACAACTTACTTGTAAGTAAATGCAGAAGTGGGACAAGGGCATATTTAATTCGTAAAAACTTAAAGGACATTTCTTAATACAATTTAATTTCACCACAGCACTAAATAATAAGGTAGTTGAAACGATATGTTAAATCTATAATACTATATCGATTAGAGCTTTTATATTCAAAAAGCTGTGTGAGATATAACGGTAAAGTCTTTTTTACATTCATCCCTACGTAGAAATTAACCTACTTATTACGCACGTACACACTACTTGTCTAATAATAGTTCATATGCAAGTTTAAATTTCATTATTTCTATATTTATGTATTAAAAAATGTTTATTGACTTATTTTTAGTGGAAATGTTACATTATTTTTTTAAAAGTCCAGGATTGGATTGGAGACTCAAAAATATGAAGGAAACATAAGAAATAAATTCATTGTTTTGCCATAAAATGCCTATTATGATTGTTCCGTATTTTCCTTCGATAATAACAAATTATTTCTACAAAATAAAAGCAAATTAACTTGAGTTATTACATATTATATTACAGCAAATTATGTATGTAAATGACTCCACGGTGACACGAAACGCCCCAGCACCGCCTACGCCATTCATACCCTCTCGTCACCACGAACATTGTTGAAAGTTCAAAAGGTTTACTTTGTATCTGAATACGGAAGTCGTATTGTCAAGTATTACTGTATTTAAGAAATATTTCATTTACTTAATAATTTACTCATACAATAGTAATACAAGTACATTTTGCTTAAAGTCACCTTTAGTAATAAAGTTTCATTGCTAGCAGTGTTATTGTGTAGATTATTGCTTGTCAGAAGGTAATAAGAAAGTTAAATTAAAAATTGAATTGAATCTATAAACTTCTATTTACAAAAACTGAAAATGGGAGTGTCTCAATTCGATGCGTTTGATTGTTAGTTTTTATTAAAACGGTACAAAATATTGCACGTCTAATTAAATTAACTTTTTTTGTAAATATTGTATCTTTGAAATTCTGTTCTTACTAAGTTTGGATAACTGAGGCGTTCATATTATAATGTCATCATCAACAACCCATTACTATCCCACTGCTGGGCACGGATCTCCTCTCATAATGAGAAGGATTAGGGCATAGTCCACCGCGCTGGCCAAGTGCGAATTGGTAGAATTCACCGTTTAACAAGTGATAATAAATCCCTAATACGCACATAACTTTGAAAAATCAGAGGTGCGTGCCTGGGATTTGAACCTCGGACCCCTCGATCGAGAGGCCGAGTTTCTTAACCACTAGGCTATCACTGTCTTATTATAATGTAGAGGCCACTTATTGTAATTAACAATAATAATCGGTCCATCCTCTTAGCACAAGAAGGGTTTAAGCCAAAGTTTATCGCAGCTAAACCATGTTGATACACTTCATAGACCTAAGTGAATATTACTTAAGAGTGAAAGGCATTACAAAGTTCCTGACTATATTTGTTACTGCTAGAACGAAGTAATTATTTATTTCAAACGAGCTCATAATTTTAACAAATCAGTTGTTTCTTCCAGCGCTCTTTTTCGCCGAAGTAAAACGGATTGTACCGTTATAATTATTTCTTTTTCGCATTTTGTTTTTGCCCTTTACCATCTGGTGCCAAAAGTGACAACTCCACTCATTCTACTTTAGAGCTGGTTCCACAACCTTCAGCTCGACCCTCAGTTATATAATTGATATTTGGATGTCCCTAGATCCCTTTACCACCCTAGAGCGGTGTATCCATTTCTTCGCTGTATCCATCCCCATCTCGCGGAATCGGCCCTGGTACCTTCAGTTCGAACCTAAACCTCAATGTCAAAAGTTCTACCACTATATTTTACATCATACGTGTCTTATGTCTTTATTATCTCTACATTACACAAGAACACGTGCCTCGTAGCACATCATCACGTGCTCTACGGATGATTGTAGAGTTACGCCTTAAGGAATACGTGCTGGGATTTTATTATGTGTTACCCTTTCATCTAGAGTCGAGATTATAAAAATAATATGGACGACGTAGTCACGAGAGTATGGTAATTATATATTTGTTCATGAACATCGTTCGTATATTTATGTAGAGAAGAAATTCTAGTCATGTATAAAAAGTCAGTAAAGTTTTCATTACATAGAAATATAATAATATTTTGATTTTAATTAGATTTTCTTAAGCAATGTAGTTGTACTTTACATATTATAGGACTCTTATTATTTGTCAAAAATAACTGTGACAGTGGTGCCTCGAAACTGGACCGAAGAATCACCATTTACAGAAGTCAAAGCCCGTATTCAAAATGCCTTGAACCTTAGATTAAAATAGGTGTGACGGCAAGCAACATCCGTTACCAAACAAGGAATACTCCAATATAATAAGTGAGTACTCGAAAGTCCGAACAGAGGCCGTGAAGGCCTAAATAATAGCGATGACAAGGCACTATAGCATGATAGATGTGGTTTAAAACAGTCGGCGGGCGCTGTAACAAATCCGGCTGAGAGGCGCCGCATTCTTGCACCCGCGACGTAATTACAGGTACCTGCGCTAGAAATATACAGTAGTTTAATTTCATACAGACACAGGAGTTTGAGATGCGCCAACAGATGATGTGTCTGTGTGTGTTGCATGTAGTTGTATTTAACGATTATTGAAGACTGCTCCGCTGAAAATATTTTAGAAATAACATCTTTGTTTGTTTTCTTTTGTTGACTCTGTTAATTGTATAAACCTATTCAGGGTTCAAACGTTATTCTGCCCAAAACTGTTATTTTCATCTCGAGAAAAGTACATGTTATTTGACACAAAAAGATTTTATTTTTTAAGCAAGCACTGATGTCCACTAACAAAATGGACTATTGAAACCGATTGAGCAGTTTCAGAGATTAGCGTTTACTAAAACAGTGACACGTTATCATCATCAATCCATCATTGTACGTGTTGATAAACTTCACGCACTTTTAAAGTTTTATTTTAAAAAACGCTCAGATGTGTAGGTTTCCTCACGTTATTATCCTTCGCCGTAAATCAAGTAATAAATAATTTCGTATACGCTCATAACATCGAAAAATGTAAGTTTCATGACTAGGATTTTCGCCTCGTACCCTTAGATTGAAAGACCGAATTTTGATTCTACTGGTCACAGATTTTTTATCATTTTATATTATATTATAATGATAAATCTCGTATACTTAATGAAATATCCAGCAAATGCTTATTTATTTGAAGTAATTATTATTGCGTAGTGTTTGTGTTAAGACACAGTGGGGTACATGAACATTAAATGTTGACTCTAGACACCTTTAATGTTGTAACGGATTTTCTACTAAAATAATGATTATTGCTTGATCAGTTCATTTCCCTCTCCATATTAATTATACTAACATTTCCTTTATTTTGTTTAGTTAGAATATAGTTAGAAATGAAATTAGTTTTAGACGATAAGTAATTCTATAGAAATACCGTAGTTCCTACTGAGCTCTATATGTAAAGTGTTAATATAGAAAGAAATCAAGGAACAGAAGATTCTATAGCATATATCAAAGTGTAAGTAGAATACAAAAGTAATAGATATGCTACATTCCAATAACTACTTCAAATTCACTACATTTAAGTATACCTACTATACTGATATAGGCTGACTTATTTTATGATATCTTAGTCTCTTGACTAATCCATCGTGGTGATGCATCTGTGATCGGCTTCATGTAGAATCCCTGTAATATATCAAGTTGGTTATATAGGTCCATAAGTAGCACTGGCCATCAGGTAAACTGCATACTCGTTGGTTACATCTATAATATAAGTACACTAATAGAATAATGTTAACAGAATGACACGGAGTGTTGCATACATATTAGGAACTTCACTTAATCAAAACGCACAAACGCCCTTTTAATGAATTCTTTAAATGTATTGAAAGCACCTTTTATTGTGACCATAAATTTGTTTGAATTAGGACCTCGTTACGAATTGTAATACGTATGCTAAATAAATAAATGCTCTTTAAGTACTAAGTAAAATTATTGATTAGTTACTATTATCTTTTTCTTATGTTACCCAGAAAATAATATATGAACCTTATATTACTATAGTAGATATTTCAGTCATTGTGATAGTGTGTAGCTACAATTTTACGGCCGTTTTATGTGTATTAAAGTTAAGGGTAAAAAAAAAGATACCGGCTGAATTGATAACCACCTCCTTTTTGAAGTCGGTTAATAAAGGGATAAAAGATAGCAATGTTGATGTTTCCCAAATGAGACGCGTAGGCATTCGACTTCAAATTAACTGAATTGTTAATTTGAAGTCGAATAAAATGGTTACTTAAAACTTCCGAAGGGCTATCATAGTTACAAATTTGTGTCAAATTCACCAATACCACATGTATAGCTGGCATTCAAAAATAATTGTCTATGACGTAATTTCCATTAGTTATGTGAATTTGGTCATGGAATGTACCATTACTTAAATTAAGAGACCCAAGGGCTAAGGAACGAATCTTTTAATGTCACGGCAGCTGAGGAATGTTCCGCCTTAAGCCGGAATGTCCAGGAAGGCGAAGTTGTATCACTTCAGTCGTGAACCAACGCAGCTGTACGGCTCAGTCGCACAGGTAAGGGGACAGCGACGAGATGGCGATTTCTGACCTTTATGATAATTAATAAATCTATTCAATGTTTGCTTATCAAAGGTTTACATTTGACAATTCCTTCAAACAAGGCATCAAATTAAGGTATCGGACTGAGATTGATGCGAATGGTGCGGACATCTCGGCTGTCTTTGTCAATATGCGACTTATTTTTTTTTTTTAGTATAGTAGTAGCAGACGAGCATGCAGTCCACCTGATGGTAAATGGCTACTGCCGCCCATGGACATCTGTAATCAACCCCAGATAGGATTAGATATTACTACCTGAGGTCGGCCACAGATGCGCCGCTACCCCTGAGGACTAAGCTGGAAATAGGTGTGGCGGTGGTGCCGCTGGAGTCGAACCACAAAGGGTTCTACCACCTTCAACCACGACTGCGGTCAACTTATCCACTGCAACTGCTACCCTGCTGCACTACAAAAACTTAGCCACGATTGCGGTCTAAACACCTGTTTTTTCGCATTTCGATCGCGTCGCTGTCGCCTTACCAGTGAGACCGCGGCCTAAGTAATGCGAAGCGAGAAGTTACAAACGAGAACATCATTATATAGAAACGCGACAGACGGACGAACTACGCGCTCTAACTGTCTATAAATCAATATTTACATTTGTTCTGTGTTCATTATACACACTGCTTTCTTGTATACGTATTTAGGAAGCAAGTTGTATATAAACCTATGTGGCATTCAAAATATAATAATAAATGGCCTTAAAAATCTAGATTCCTTTCCCAAGGTACCGTCACTAAACATGGCAAAGAGGCATAAATTATGACAAAATTTATGAATTATTTTAGTTTTAAGTATGTGTTATACCTATTATTGATGTTATGTAAGAAGGGAACAGTGATGCAGTTCATTCACGACTAAGCGACCGTTACAGCTTGTGGATAAAGTTAAAAAATGCAAAAGAGTATTCCTACTTACCTCAAAGAAACGACGGAGAACGGAAATTTCTACCACGTTTAGAATGCTTTTCCCCAATTTTATGCAAGTAGATAACCTGGAAGTGAGTCAAATCAAATTGGTTCGCTTTATTTTCATTCAATGAAATTTATTGCGAATCCCTAAATCAACATTTAGTACTACCACGCAAATATGAGTACAAATCTAAATACACCTTGTGTGAGAAACATTTTTTTTTATATAGGAGTAGCAGACGAGTATGTAGTCCACCCGATGGTAAGTGGCTACTGCCGCCCATGGACATCAACCCCAGATAAGATTAGATATTCCTACCTGAGGTCGGGCACAGCTGCGCCGCTACCCCTGAGGACTAAGCTGGAACGCCTCTAAAAAGTCCGTCTCCCTTACCACACCCTTCAAAACGGAACACAGCAGCGCCTAACATTGCTGTTATTAGGTAGAAATAGGTATGGCGGTTGCCGCCGAACCACAAAGGGTTCTACCACCTTCACCAGTACATTATTCATTTTGAAAAAAAGAATAACGTATATCCTTCCACGTATATAATATCCATATCATTATATCCAGGTCCTGATACCTGCATATGTGTGCATTACGTAATAAACAACATCACGTTACACCTTATAGGATCGCGTGTTTGTTCACTCCTAGCAATTACTAAGCAACCTGTATATGATTATACTGGTTTACTCATCATATCTGAACATTTTTGCTTCTAAGTAACGAGATGGCTTGTTACCGAAAGGGTAACGGAGGAATAGCATCGTTTATATTTTGAACTGTTTATACATAGTTAAGTTTACAAAGCAAGGCGAATATGAGCCTATTGGTCGAATATGAGGATACCATCTATGTACTCACGAGACGCAAGGCATTGATGATCAGCTTGAAACAAAACCCCTCTTTGATATGGAGTTGGTTTCCATTGGTAGACATTCCATCAGATGAACTCTATGATTCTGTTCGCAGATACCTACTCTTTGTGACAATGTGCGAGTAGGTAGTTCTATTTACACACTTATTTTTCTCAAACTAGCTTGATAAAAATATCAAAAACTAATATAGTATAGGTTAGGTTAGGTTAGGTTAGGTAGTACCTATACTTTCCTTACGTATATCAGCGTTTACAATAAATATCCAAGACTGGTACTAACAACAGGAACTAATAACCTCTGCGAATCATTTCTTATATCAAACTGGTATTACCCGTGGATAGTTTATCAACGCTTCATCTCTAATTAATAATTAACATACGTTAAATATTAATTATAATTAATTAGAAATGCCAAAAAACGCACGTATCGTATAACTGTTACCGCATTTTAATATTACCAGTTGGACGATGAAAATGATATATCGAAGACTCCATATGTAATGGCTTTTATATTTATTGTAAGTTATACGTAAAATGTTTATGAGACGAATTTTTAAATCTTGATTGCTGGGCGGGACGAGACAGTGTATCAAGTCTTGAATTGTGTACTTTAGTCCTGACAATTCTTATCGTAAATTTAAGGAGTTGGATTGCAGTGCGTTTTATAATCATCATAACATAAATAGGCTAAGACAAAAGGGTTCAAATATTTTACTCTTTATCAAGTGTTTTGTTTCGTAAAGCTCGTTATTAAATCAATCCTTGAATTTATAATATTCTTCATAATGATCATGGTCTAGTTCAAGCCTGTAGGTAAAAAATATTTAAAATAATAATAATTAAAAGATAACCTCGTTACTTTTCTGTCATTAATGTCGATTTAGTGTAATTATTCATTGCCACCAGCACCAAAAAATCCGGAAAGAAAATTGTAAATTGATCCTTTAAATATTTACCCCACCGGGGATAGACCACGGAGACTTATCTTATGACTTATCTTATATTTATTATTTGGTTTTAAAATGTTATATTTATTATTTCCAAATCTTAATAGTACATATAGCGTATACAAAGTTGCAAATTACGTTACTCCTTTGTGATTTCATTTATCATGATACCAAGCGTAGGCAAAAAAATAAAACTTATTACATATATTGGATATACTAATAGCTGGTTTAAAGTTAATTCCGCTATTCTGTTTAATGTCTTAAAACAGCATCCATAATGATACAGGAATCGAATTCGTTCCTTTGTCGGCACGACCGCAGCACCGCAGAGATATCGGCGACCACAATGACTGATGGTGCTTAATGTCTTTCCTGTATTTTAATGGTTCTCGGTTAAATTTCATGATTTGAGTATATCCAGTGTAGCTTGATTATAGCCACTAAGCTGATCCTATTATCTACTCGGTAAATAGACTTCTCATATATATATATATATATATATATATATATATATATATATATATATATATATATATATATATATATATCGGTATAGGTATGTGTGTTCTCGGTTAAATTTCATGATTTGAGTATATCCAGTGTAGCTTGATTATAGCCACTAAGCTGATCCTATTATCTACTCGGTAAATAGACTTCTCATATATATATCGGTATAGGTATGTGTGGACTCGGTTAAATTTCATGATTTGAGTATATCCAGTGTAGCTTGATTATAGCCACTAAGCTGATCCTATTATCTACTCGGTAAATAGACTTCTCATATATATATCGGTATAGGTATGTGTGGACTCGGTTAAATTTCATGATTTGAGTATATCCAGTGTAGCTTGATTATAGCCACTAAGCTGATCCTATTATCTACTCGGTAAATAGACTTCTCATATATATATCGGTATAGGTATGTGTGGACTCGGTTAAATTTCATGATTTGAGTATATCCAGTGTAGCTTGATTATAGCCACTAAGCTGATCCTATTATCTACTCGGTAAATAGACTTCTCATATATATATCGGTATAGGTATGTGTGGACTCGGTTAAATTTCATGATTTGAGTATATCCAGTGTAGCTTGATTATAGCCACTAAGCTGATCCTATTATCTACTCGGTAAATAGACTTCTCATGTATATATCGGTATAGGTATGTGTGGACTCGGTTAAATTTCATGATTTGAGTATATCCAGTGTAGCTTGATTATAGCCACTAAGCTGATCCTATTATCTACTTGGTAAATAGACTTCTCATATATATCTATTGTTATAGGTATGTGTTCATGATACTTAAAATACAAGATCTCATGATCGGGAACATGTTGCTTAAGAGTAGCAATTTATCTGTGATCGATTGGCTATATGTAGGTGGCAGTGATCACTTACGAAACTTACTTGAAAAATCTCAGGTTGTACTAAAATCACCTAAGATTCGAATACGGACCTGTGGAAGGTCTAAATTTAAATAATCATTCCTTATGAAAGCTTTTTGATGATTTTATAGATAAAGAAAAAGTCTTTATACTCTTACACTTTAATATTAAAAGAACATTGTTCATCAAACGGCAATGATTAATTCTTTCACACTAGAACCTACACTTATGAAGAAACTTTGAGGTTTCTAAATATTCATGATTTACGATTAGGTACGTTGCTGCGTCGTTTTATGGGTATTCGCAGTAACGTTACTCTCAGGTATATATGTAATATGTAACGACAGGTAATTATACAGCATAAAATAGCGTACAGTATAAACCAGTTTACCGTTTAAATTTATTATATGAGAATTTCCCGCGGATGCACTATAAAATTTTATTCAAAACCCAATACAGTGATTTTATAACAAAATATTTCATATATTATTATAACACTAAAGCGCTTTTATGTATAAACTGATTATAGGTCTTCCGTCGAAATGATTAGGTTTTGAGCATAGTCTATTACGCTGGGCTAGTGCAGGTTAATCTGGGGGCATGACAGTGCCCTGCCAAGTCGAGCAATTAATTTCACACTATTTTAAGAACTTTATGAAGTAAGCTTACGGTTTTATCTCTCAGGCTCCTAGGTTACCTGACAATGTCTTCCGTTAGTGTTAGAGCAAGAGATAATTAAATTCTGATATTCACGGAACTAGGAAAAATCCTGCGATATTTTGATCCGGGATTCGAACCATAGACTCACATGTATTAACGTGACAAATGAAAATTCATATCCAATATCAATTATTCCTATACTACAACAGTAGGTAAAATATAATAAAGTGAGTCACAATCACATCACCTATAATATATAACATAAATAATGTCGAATATTTTTGTAATAAAGTTTTATTTAAATTTACTTTAAAGAGTCCCTAGATTGTAAGATTTCTTAGCTCACGTACTTCCAAACGCAGGTATATTATACCAGCGAGCCCAGCCTTGGCTAATTCCAGGATCGCGCGTCGCTACATTCTTGGGCGTCTAATAACTAATTAAGCTCCTGCCCACCCTCTCGTTCCGTGCAGGAGTGCACTTGAATACTTTTGAAAGCACCTACATGATTTACAGGTAATGGCTTGCAATTAACTGTGATATGATACTAAGAAAAATAATAAAAATATGACCGACTTCGATGGCATTGAAAATAAGAATGATTTATTTATAATTGTATGAAGTTAGGTTTACTGCTTATTTCTATTCATCGGTAAACATATTCTTCCAGATAACGAAGTAAATTATTATGTCCTTAATAAGCACTAACTTCTAAACTAAGTAGAAAACAAGCATTTATATGGCAAATTGTTCAAAGAAAGTCTTACTTATTGCTACTAGTAATACATCAGGTAAGCCTTTCAGTTTTCATAATTTAGAAATTCTATGACTTTACTTAAAACTTAACTTACAACACCACATTTTTCAAATAAAAATCTAGCGCTTAATATTGCTATTATACGAAAAAAATAGCCTCTGGACTCGAAACACGAAGGGATCTGTCACTTTTAAATACTCATTTAAATTGAAT
The DNA here is from genome assembly GCA_014595695.2 of Epargyreus clarus clarus. Taxonomy (NCBI): domain Eukaryota; kingdom Metazoa; phylum Arthropoda; class Insecta; order Lepidoptera; family Hesperiidae; genus Epargyreus; species Epargyreus clarus. The sequence goes on from JACTTY020000142.1 coordinate 461,312, forward strand.
CTTTACATCTTTTACTCACAATTACACTGGGGCAAGTTCTTACGAATGGTTGTATTTTATTGCCCAATTAACTACAGACGTACCTTAGATCGACGAGAAAGTACCACAATTTTAACGAATCCTATATTTTACGTTTCTGTAAATCTAAACAAGAATTTATCATATTGACAACATCTTTACACTGACACTAATATCCCGGATACATTATGCACTCAGTCGGCAGTTGTAACTGTCATCTGACAAGTTATTGGACAATGTTTGTGACAAATGCAAAATAATTGTATTGCGAATGCGGCCCTGTTAAGCATCGAGGATAATCTTTGTATCTCGATTGTTATTATAAACTTTATGCTTCAGTCGATTACAGTTGCCTCGTTCGGAATCCGAACGGAATAATGTAATTTTCGAAGCTTTAAATTTCGTTTGCTTTTTTTTTGTACAACGCGCAATCGCTGCTCGACCGGTAAAATGAGAGCCCTCACGGCCCATACGGTTCGCGTATTACTTTCGGACTTCGTAACTGCACTGGCTTCAAAATACTGGTCAGCTATAAAATACACGTTCCCTACCCCGCCCACACTGGCTGGTCTGCCAGCTAACGAAAATAAAAGAGAACTCTTAATCCGCGATAATGTTCGTCGTAATAACAGCCTGAATATAATTAAATGAAAGAAGAAACAAATTTGATGCGATAGCAGTCATTAAGGCTTTAAATTAGTCGGGAGAAGCCACTGATACTATACCGGTGAGCTGCAATGAATGATATTTAAAAGTAATGAACAGTTTTATTGACAAAAGATTACATACCTACGTATATTTCACGGAATGCGAATACCATAAACAATTTTACTACAGTAACCGAATTAAAGACAGTATGCTCAATAAAAACGTTAACGAAAAATAAAAACAGGATAAATCACCAAATATCCCCACCACAAGAAAATCGCTATTAAGCTAAATAAATAAAGCCGTCAAAAACTTTATCTCACGATGCATACATCTTGCGTAAATATTCCGTAATAATTTACGTAAATAAAAAAACGGTAGCATGCGACGCAATGCGCCTCTGGGCTATCATTTTGACAGCAAAAACAAGATGGCGGTGGATGATTGCGCGCGAAACCGATCGTCACGAGCGCATTCCCGCACCGTACGCGTGCCGGAACAAAAACTATGATATGAAAGTAATTTTCCCTGGGACATCACTTTAACCGTACAGCGAGTTAAGCCTACAGCAATTGAAACGTGGTGCGGCGATTCAGCTCGCATTTTTCCAATGCGTAACGTATTTCGCAATATAAGTATTACATTGTGGAATTGTTGTTAAAGTAATGCAAATTATACATTCAGTAATTATAAATGTTACAAAAAATATACTTCATATTTACACATAACTAGGTAGGTATAATTAATTTGTTTCAATATTGATTTCATTATTTTTAATTCGTATAGGTACCTATAACATGTAGGTAAATGACAAAAATATACAAAAATCGTCATTTTGAATTTACAACATTCTTTATTCGAAGTTGTTACAATAACTTGATGATATTTTAATTTAGACTCGCTTTTTAATTTTTTTAATCAAATGTTAACATTAACAAACCGTTAATTAATAAGTAAAAGGAGACATGAATGATTTACCACTTGAATGAAAATAAAGAGACAGACATGCATACCCAAAAATACACCATAATAATATGAACGGCGTTCTTCACCAGTGTAGTCGATTATTGCCTAATGCCTTTTCATTGCAAGAGGCGACCTGTGCTCAATATACAGACAGTAATAGGTTGATGATGATTTAGATAGCAAGCACTTTAGCATTGTGAATAGCCTTATCCACCGAATGCCTGTATAGAAACAAAAACATAACATAGGAATTTACCTCGTATTATTGGTCATAGCAACAATATGGTAATATTTGTTCCCTAAAATAGCAAACAATGGGGAATTACCATGCACATTGATCGCGGCTGATGATCGTTCTCGTTATTATACAGCATTGAATTCTTTATTGAGTAATTTCCCGTATTTAGGATTATGGTCAACTTGAATAGAGCCTAAAGACACGTCCAGAGATATTGTCTCAAGGGAATATTAAAACCAGAAATAGCATTTAGAAACAGTTTAACCGACAATTTATGGTGTACTCGAAGGAAATGTTATTCTAAGACTGATTTTGTCGAGGTATATAATTTAGAATACATTACATTATATTGCATTACATTGCCTTCAACTTAGCGGTCGTAAACAATAGCGGTATTGTAAATATAGTGATGTTTAATAACTACACTAGATGATAAACTTCCACCGTTTTAGTTTAGTTCATTATTTTATAATAGGGTTTCCGATGCATATTAGGTATAGGTTGTAAAGAAACAGTTATTAAAAAGGAAAACGTGAATGGAGTTGCAAGTGGAATCTGGTTGTATAATATATGTATATAAAAAGTATGGAGACGTAGTCCTGCCACAAAAAATAGACTTTGCCTATTTAATTCAAAAATACCCTAATGTTTTTAATTGGAATCAACTATTTTTTTATATAATATAGGAGTAGCAGAAGAGCATGCAGTAGGTGGCTACTGCCGCTCCTGGACATCTGTAATCAACCCCAGGTAGGATTAGATATTCCTACCTGAGGTCGGCCACAGATGCGCCGCTACCCCTGAGGACTAAGCTGGAACGCCTCGAAAAAGTATGTCTCCCTTACCACACCCTTCAAAACGGAACACAGCAACGCCTAACACTGCTGTTATTAGGTAGAAATAGGTGTGACGGTGGTGCCGCCGGAGTCGAACCACAAAGGTTTCACCTTCAAAACTGAGGAAATGTGTTTGAAATTAATTTAATATTTTTAGAATTAACATATTGACACATGATTAAGTAAAATAACAAAATAATTTGTGCGTGGGTCAAAAGTCACGATCACCCCTGAAGACCAGCTCGAGATCCTTACATAGCAGTGGGGCGTTACTCACGAAAAGGTAATTGTCGAAGAATGCCAGGAATCCACCACAATCGTATAAGATTTCGCAACAATAACCCAATGAAACATAAAGCACGTAAATTTAACACGTCCTTATAAGAGTAAACTGTATTCCATACTTGGTCGGCTTACACAAATAAGTATGGAAGTCGTGATGGGACCGCGCCTTCGGGCGAACCGAACAGATGCGCGGAAGTTAAAAACACGATTTTTTAAATATATTATTAAACCGTCGCCGAAAGCGTTTCTTACTGTTAAAATGTTGAAGTGAAAAATTGAATATTTACTTTAAAAATAGGAAGTTAGGTATTCCAAAACTATATGTCATAAAAATAATATATATAAAAACATTACACTGAAAAATCTTGAAAAATCGTCATAAATTTTATAGATATAAAAATTGACCAATTAAAGCAGAGGTCATCAAAACAAGTGTAAATTACTAATCACGGAGATATACCTAAGACAAACTTAAGAACCTGTTGTTTTATAACAAGATTTGCGTCACCTCGATTATAAAATAGGTTCTTCGTTTACATTCACATGTTTTACAAATTGCTTCAACCGTAACTTATTGCATGTTCAAACCGATTCCCATAAAATCCGTGCACGTGTACGGCTTGCCTTTCAACTAAACCATCAAAAATTACAGAAATCCGGGCCCAAAATTATTGTGTGATTTGTCTCGGAACCCACACACGTTAATTGTTTTATACTCGCCACGCAAGAATCGTAATTATCCCAAGGCATACAATAAGAAAATAGGCGGGAAAAAATAGACAAAGGGTGACCGACGACGCCATTTTTTCTTTTATTTTAACCCACAGTCCGTACCTGGCGGCTTTGGGATCCAATATATAACCTTTTATTTTTTATTTGCTCTTTTTTAAGATCTTCTAAAATAACCTCGGATCTCCCTAGATGCGTTTAGAATTTCTAAACTTTAGCCAGTCGCGCTGTGATTCGTGGTTAAATTCTGAGCCGATTCTATGAATGGAAACGACATGAAACTTAAGCTTGTACGTATCCGTCAGCCTCCGTAAAGCACGACTGTAATAATCGTGATGTGAATATTAAATCAAGTTCTTCATACAAGATTATAATTTGAAGTCAGGTTTCCGAATATTCTCATAACTGAAACCCATTATAGATAACAGATAACCTTTCCGCGCGGAACACAAAAACACTCCATAGAATTCCTTAACTTATTATTTAATAAGAGACGCTGGACAGTTCGGGGCTCCGTAAAGCAACTTCAAAATGAATGGAAGATTTTGAGAGAAATAATTACCCAATATGTTGGCAAGTTCGATTATCAGGCGCCTCTTTAAACGAAATTTTAATAAAGCGAATAAGGGCCGATTTCGTCGGTAATTTTTCAAGATCGCTGAAACAATCGACCATCATTACGGGCGAATACGTTCACATCAGTCGCTGTTGCCATGTGACCCGGGGTTTCAAACAGGTTCAGCGGTGAACTTTTAAAATAAAACAACAATCGGAGTTACTCCTCATTAGTGGCATCGGGTGCACTAAGATATGTTTAATTGATTCGGTGGACAAATAGCCAATTGCTCTTAGTCTAAAGCTCTATTCAAACTCCGTAGCGTTATCTCGTATTTCCTCTTCAATCCTTAATTCTAAAACTTCACTTTACATCCTGACTCTAAATAGACGCAAAGAAACAATAAGGGCCATAGGTAAAAGGACGCCGTCACGTTTGAGAAGCATTCAACAACCAATCTAAATCGGTGTAGAGCATTATTCGTGGCAAGCAATACATTACGTGCATTCTATAATTCAATTTTCAACTTAACGCATGTGATGTAAAGGACGCAACAATGTATGCTGCGCTTGAATAAAAGTTCTTCTCCCAAGCGCTTGATAGTAAGCTTGTGTGTTGCGTCCAACCGTTCTGGATTATACGGGACAAAAAATATTAATATTATCCTGCTATATAATATTATTCTATAATACACCAAAGTATTGATCTTCGGAATTTTACAACGATAAAATTTAATTGAGATCAAGTTTCAGGTTTAATTATTGAATTATCTCCTTGCAATTGTTCTTTACGTACTGTACCTTTTCTCGGAGTACTTTGAATTAATTTAGAGCAGCCTTATTTTTTGTTAATGTGCCTGTTTGATCAAATTTTAGTTTAAGCAGAAGTAAATCAAATTATAAACACATTTATTTTTACTACGTGTAGTAGAAACCTATAAGAAGTAGCGCTACATAACCGTAACAGCCGCTTGTCTAATAGTAAACTTTTTTTTAAAGATTGAAGTACCAAACGGCAGTGCCATTTAGTGGTACCTAAGTGGTCCTGGTCACCCGTTGACCTCTGTGACCATCAACCAACTCTATATCAAGTAAGGGATCTACCTAAATCCGATTACAGGGGCGTTGTCACTCCACAGGACTATGGAGGTCGCCTCATATGTAAGTGAAATGGCATCCCCCTCTTCCTTTCAAACACAAAATTGCTTCTAGCAAGAAGTAGGTGTCCTTTATACTGTCCCGAATTGTACCTTCAAAAGGTTGGTCATCTTATCTGGGGAATGCGGTTCGTGAGAAAAAAATACTCTCGCTTCCGATGCGCTTCGCTAGATAGCGCAGGTGGTGAACGCCGCACGCCGCGTTGTCGGCTCAAAAGAATAGTTTCTTTATTTTTAGGGTTCACGAAGGAAAAAACTCATTATGAAAAATTTGTTGCTACGTCTACTAGTATGAAATGTAGTCTTGACTTGAATCAAATGTAAACACACCATAAAAAGTTGTTTTAGTAAAGTGAGAAGTTTTGCGTTGCTCGAGTGTGTGTGATCGTTTACATTAAAAATACCTGGGCTAATGGACAGTAATACAATGCGGAGCTTCGTTTGCGCTGTTAAATATTTTTTGTTTTTAATTTTAAGTTCCTCTATATATTGAAATTAGTCGTTTGACTTGCATTTTCTTTTCCGTTTAAATAATAATATTTTTGTGCATTGACTTAAAACTGTATTACCTACTGAACAAAATATGTATTTGTAAAAATTATATTCAAGTTGTCAATGTCTCCATTATTTTATCTTTCACATCATTAATGTACTATTTGATAAACATTTGTATTCATTAAAATTCGAATCCATTTAATTTCATTAATAACAAAACTTTCTAATGAGACTTTATTTTATTTAATAGTATTAAGTAATTAATACTTAATGAAAACAGTTTCTTATGTACCTAATACTACATCAGGGGCATAGGTTACTGAACTATCCACCAACTAGTAATTCCTCACAACCAATTCATAGTTAGTGACTCAGAATATAAACGAGTATTAAATTAGTCAAATAATAAAACATAATGAACCCTCGTCATTCACGGTAATTCCACCTGACTGTTTTTTCAACCATTGGAATTCGGTAGCACGTTGACATTCTCTTTTTATTACCTACTTATTACTAAGCACGGCGTGATATCCTTCATCCTTTTGTTGTAAGAACACTCATCGTTTTGATTTGTAAATATTTATTAAGAGACCCTTAGAATATAAAATAATAAAGGCTTATACAAATGATTTTGTATGAAATACCGCGTATTAGGACATATGGCACGTGATCAAACTAGAGGCTGATTTATCGCTGTGATATAAGTTTTTTAATTAAATATTTACATGGCTTTGTCACAAAATAATTACTTTTAAATGAGAGTAGAGACACCCTTTATTCCTTTCATAGCCACTGTCACTTGCTTTAAAATCGAAAAGGACGCCGAAATGTCGTCAAAATCATGGGAAGCTTTTCATATCATATGAATTCACAATTCAATCTCACTGCGGCACATAATTCGTTTTCTGAGAAATTATGATGTGGTGTCCCTTATCTTGGAAATTGATTAAAGTATTTCCTTTTATTTTAATGTGAAATGTTAATATTACAATGTGTGAATAATACGGAAAGACGTGTAATTTCAATAATGTTTCCATTTTAAAATTGAATCTTATCAAATAAACTTGAAGGATAACTTTAAAATAGGCGGAGATTACATTTTTCACACACTGTAAAATTATAAGGATGTTCAGAATTTAATTAAGTTTATGACGTTTTTGGAATAATTTTTAATCACCATTTGAATTGAAAAGAGTCTGTCAGACAAAGTCTTTTTTCGTAAATAACTCAAGTGTACGAGATGTAATGATGTAAATGTATGTACGAGAGTCTTTCCGCTGTATTGCAAATCTCCAGAGCTTAATAAATCCTTAACCATGACACCACTCTTTACTTACAAACATCCGGTAAAAATTAGCGAATAACAACAATAAATCAACAAGGTCATTAGACAGATCCAATTAAGATGATTGCATTCATAAAACTCATCCATTTTAGGTTGATTAATTTACTGAACTTGTGATAAGTATATTTGCAGAAAATGAAATTTTATTTGCGCATATAATAAGATATTATTTGAAATTAATTATCATCGCTACTCTATAGGATAATAATACAAAATCAAAATAATGAAAAGTTGTTATAGGCTTAAAGGTGTTATTTAACAATTATTTTTGAGCACAAGAATTCCATATCGTGACATGATATTACGTCCCCTTTCTTAGACGAAACCTTTTTAATGAAACCGAAATAGTAAATAACACGAACCCTCAGATAAGATTGATGTCCTGCCCAAGGTCGGTCATAGATGCGTTTTTATCTCTAAAAACTAAGTTGAAATATCTGCGGCTAACCACATCCTTTCAACCAGAAAATAGCAATACTGTTATTATCAGACAGAGTACAACCATTTCTAATTACAGATTTTCCTTACAGGTAGAGCCAACCGGCTCAGCCTCCCTAGGCGCTGCATCGAGAGCTCTCTTCGTGGAGAAGGTCCGTGCTTCAAACGCGGCGTGCCAAGCAGGCGACTTCTCCACGGCAGTTGCTCTGTACACTGACGCACTCACGTTAGACCCCGCCAACCATATATTGTATAGTAATCGGTAAGTTCAACGATTATTTAGGGCTATAGCCGCCACAGCTGATTATCGATAGCTAATGTGTTTATTTATGTATCACTTTCTTTTATTACGCTTTCACTGTTCATTGATCTCTCCTGCTCAAAACTTAACCGCAGATAATTAAAAACATTATGCCCGCTTATTCTTTACAATTTCTTTGGCCCCAAGTGGCTAAATTTAATAGTTATTATCCCCTGCGTTAACGGTGAAAATAAACAAGATGGGGATATCTTGATATCTACTTGAATAGTAGATATCAAGATTTTCTTCTTGATTTTTTTATAATTGTGTGATCACTTACGATTTAATTATGTACACTGAATTATTTTCCCTTGAACAGCACGTTATAATAAAATCTAAAACTTTTTCTCTGGGAAGAAAACCAATATTATCATGACTATTTTAAAAGCATAAAAAATAAATAAGAATGTAATCAGCACGAAAAACATTCCACCGAGTCTAGAACACAGCAACACCAACGCACCTGCAGTCTTGCTTTGGTCGCAGGTGTCCGTGAATCACACAACTTATCGACAGTCGAACTGCATTCAGTTGCTGACGTAAACGAATGCGTACATATTTGTAATTAATTCAAGCGTACAACATATTAGCGTAACACTAGCTTAGAACTTGTAGATTAAATTTCGTCATAGTCGTAGAACAAAGTCGGATTTAAGAAATATCAAACTATACAGTGCCCTTACCATGAGTTTTCTAAACATCCCACAATTTTACGTTACGTTTACTCAATCCATTATTCTGTTCCGTTTGCTTCAAAAGACTGAGTAAACGTAACAATAAGTAAGTGCTCAAATCTTTTTGTCTCACATGTTCTCAAAAATGTTTAATTTAGAATTATTTTTGCTTTAAATAATTTGCAAATCCATTTGGTTGTGTTTGGTTTGGTCCAGTGGTGTCTATTTCGACTGCTTAATAGCATTTTATATTTTTAAAATGTACAGATGTGCGTGTCAAGGCTATAACTTAGATCTCCGCGTGTGAATATACAGCTGGGTTATCATTACCTACTCCTTTTATAGAAGTAACCACTATAGAGTTAATGAAACTTAAATGATAACCTAATCGATTAACAAAAATCTTAAACGACTACTACAACTTGTGTAGGGTCACATTTATTCTTATATTTTATTGTATTAGGCCAACATAATAAAAAAATAATAATACTTTAAAACTTTTCAATCGAAAAATAATGCTGGCCACATATTATTTGGCCGAAGTCTATATCGTGATAAAAAAGAAACAAAAGAATTATGGCGGGAAACGGGAGAGAGAATGACGGTGTATGTGGAGGTCATGGAACTTATTAAAAATATCTAGCTGATTTTCGTCGGACAATTCCCCGTTCTTATCTATCATAAAAAAAATATATATTTCAATTGTGATTAATTTATTCAATGCAGGTCGGCAGCGCGACTGAAGCAGGGGCAGTTTGCAGCCGCTCTGCAGGACGCGACCAGGGCAAGGGAATTATGCCCTAACTGGCCAAAGGCTTATTACCGACAAGGTAAATCTTTTATGTTCATTTATTATTACTATTTAATTATTTTTATTATTGTTTTTTGTATTATCTCGTTTAAAAATTATGTGGGACTATTCATAGTGGCTAGCTGATATGTTGATGAAAGTAAAAAAAATCGTATTAATGTTATAGTTAGTTATATAATAATTTGTAACAGATTTAAGAAGCAAACTAACATGGAGCCCACCTGCAGGCATAGATTAGTAAAGATTACTCACTCCTAACAAGAAAATGTACCTACCCAGTTTTGAGAATTGAAATAGTTGCGTAAAAAAGTTTTGCCACGTCTCCGTGCTAAAATGTCCCTAAAATGTTTGAAATAATTATTTATTTATTATGCAAATTTCGCAGTATTAGTTATGTATTCGTAAATTTTCTCAAAAAATGTTTTTATTTGTCAAGAATTCAAAAAAAGAACTTACAAATAAGCCGATTGTGGCTTCATTAAATTTCAAGGTGGCGAAGTTTCTTTACTAATCTATGCCTGCAGGTAAGTTTTTACTACCGCCAAGAGACATGTGTAACTAACTCCACAGAACTCCAAAGAAGAGGTGTTCTATGTACCTAATTCAAGCCGATCATAGATGCGTTGACAGTGTTGCCACTCCTAAGGATTAAAATGGTCACCTCATGTAGGTAAATCAGTCGGAATTAAAATGATTAAAATTTTTAATCTCGTTGGTAGACAATTACCAACCTTTGCTTAAAAAAAAAACAAATCAAATTTAATAATATATGTGCATCTTTCATACGTGGTTAATCAAAGATGTGCATATTATAATAACGTAAGAATGATCTGATAACAAATCAAAGTTTCAAATTATAATACAAAGGGAGAACGGGTCGTCCTCAATAACGAATACTAATACACGTTTAACCTTGAACAAGTTTAATCAAAACAACAGTTTGAATTTAAATCGATACAAAAACTTATATATTATTATATGTAAATTTGGGAAAAATACAAGGCAAGATTTATCATTGATTCATGCAGGTCTACTGCAGTACGAAAGCCTCTTAGGGTGATTTTACATGGGACATTAAGCGTGTCAGGCTTGTGCCGTTTTAAGACAATGAATGACACACTTTTATTTATTTATTTATTTACTCTTTATTGACTATGTTAACTTAATGCCAAATAGCATTTACTCCCAGTCAACCTTAGGTATGTGCAGAAAAATTAAAGTCGGTACAACTATACTAAAAATAATAATAATAATAAATAGGAAATAAAATAAAATGATAAAAAAGGGGAGAAAGGAGAACATAAAAGAGAAAGAATGAGAGAAAGAGAGAGAAAAAAAGAAATAAGATATAAATAGATAAGAAGTAAATACATTTAAAATAAATTACTATATGAAAATGAAGAAAAATGGTTCGAAATGTGAAGTGTGTGAAATTTTATGTTTCATTTATAGCTACTATACGGGCATCGACAACAAATGTTAAGTCACGATCGGTGTTTTGATAGCATTTCCATGGTCATGTTACAGAAGATATAAAAACATTAATATACATTGTATAGCATTGTGAAGGTGGTAGAACCCTTTGTGGTTCGACTCCGGCGGCACCACTGCCACACCTACGAGTATTTCTGCCTTATAACAGCAGTGTTAGGCGCTGTTGTGTTCCGGTTTAAAGGGTGTGGTAAGGGAGACAGACTCTTCCGAGGCGTTCCAGCTCAGTCCTCAGGGGTAGCGGCGCATCTGTGACCGACCTCAGGTACGAGTAGAAATATCTAATCCTATCTGGGGTTGATTACAAATGTCCATGGGCGGCAGTAGCCACTTACCGTCAGGTGGACTGTATGCTCGTCTGCTACTTCTATATTATTAAAAAAAAAGCGCAAACTCTTTTGTCTGTTACGGCACGTGTCTGATATGCTTGATGTCTAATGCAACGAACCCTTACGCATAATAGGCGCCATTTCGATGTCTTTTCTGTTGTTTGGATCTATAAAATTCCAAATGTTTTTATAGAAAATCATGAGCTAAGGATAGCCCATGTGGTCATTATTAATTAATACAGTCCATTTTATATACTCTAATTATTTTAATTAACACACTGCTGTTATAAGGTGGCTGTATTTGTGTCCGTGGAGCCTGGTCCTAGTCTAAAGTTCAACTACAAAGGCCCAACCAATACGTAGAGATATAAATTATCATCATTGAAAGGATTGCAATAACCTTCAAATGGCGCTTTTCCGGAATGGCTTTAAACTTCTCTATAAACGCACCTTTCATGACAGTACTAAATTATAAACAAGACTTTCATGACAGTACTAAATTATAAACAAGACTAAATGGATATGCGTGTGGAAGTATAAATCACGCATAGTTAAGTGCTGTCACAAACGCACATTCATAATTGCGTGTGACTGTACCGTATTATTTGCATTCAGTTTTTATACGTTTTCCTATTAAATCCATCGACATTTTCACTTTCACTGTACATTGTCAACTAGTTGAATACATTTACATAACTTTTCCACGCTATGAAACATACATATGATTTGCTTCCAAATGTTCCTATTCAAATTAAGCATACGTTTAAAGTGAGTGTCATGTAATGTAGAAAAGTTGAACTTATTTATTATATTGTTTTAAATAAATTACTTTTTATTATGAACGGGTCTGTATACATATACACAGCTTCGGCTTACGTTTATACACCTATACACGGTTGTTAATTTTTATATATTTAATTTTAATTTTTTACAAGGATCCTAAATATTTTCTAGACAAAACAAACCTTAGTGTAATTACCTTGCTTAAAAGTCTTGTTAATATTGTTTAAGTCATTTCGAAAACAAACATTAAACACCATGTATCAGCTCAGATAGAAAAAAAATAAAAACCGACCAGAGTCCTACCAATTTCAATATCTCTAAAATAATAAGATTTTGTATGTCAAATGGTCATTTTCCCAGGAGTAGCGTTACAATGTCTCGGTCGGCACGGCGAGGCGCTCGCTGCGTTCAGCTCGGGGCTGGGCGTGGAGCCCTCCTCGCGGCAACTGTTGGCGGCGCTGGTAGAAGCTTCTCTCAAGTCTCCGCTGCGGACGACCCTGGAGCCAACCTTCAGGCAACTGGAAGCTATGAAGCTGGATCAGTCACCGTTTGTCCTCATATCAGTAAGTCAAAGCCGGACCTACTTTAGTCTTTTGTATTATATGTCGAATGTAGGAAACGGATAGCTTTATTGATACTTGGTATTTGCCTTAAACATTACATAACTATACTTGACCGCTCGTACATTCAACCCATAACTCAGAAATCTGCTGCTTAAATTGATTGGTTGACGCGAGAAAATTATTTCTGCAATAACAACCATTACAACCACAGAACGGATTTTTTCGGGTTTATCGTCAAGAATTACACCACCTTTATTTAATTGAAAGTATATTCTTCACGGTCAGTATTATTATATAGTTCATACACAGTAAACATAAAGGAAACCTTATCGAAATCAAAGGGTGTATGTACATTTGCACAAGTTAACGCGTGTGTCATCGACGATAACTTTGAAATTCCCGTATTACGACCTCAGATAACGTCAATTAGAGAAAAAATAACCTTTAATGCACCGTTTATCAATATTACAGCCTAAAAATATAAAACCCAGCGGATTATGTTAATTCTGTGTGGTGAAGAAAGCACCACCACTTATTTTGTTATTTTACGTCCAAGCATTTCGATTACAATTCGAGAGCTCGTTTACGTAACGTATTTACGACTACCACATTTAAAACACAACTTTATCCAGAGCGAAATGTCTACACACCTTCGTTACTCAGCTTAAAATGGTGGCATAAGTGTGCACTAAAGTGGTATAAAATAATGTGACTCGCGATTCTCGTGAAGTGGGTGTCGAACCGTCGAATTTTAACTGTCAGTGGGGCCTTGTTTAAACGCCATCTGATACCCGCGCGGGCCCCGAAATAATGCCAGCCATTTACGTGGGCCCCCAAATATACGGATTGTCATTCACATTTTGTTTAAATCGCGCGGACAGCCACAAACTGTGAAATCAATATTATTCGATTGGTAGGGATGGGATATCGATTATTTTAAACATTTTTTTAATAATGTAATTTTATTACTTAGATATGTGTTTGTAGAAAATAAGTTTTTTTTCTAGATCTATCAATCAAAACCCATTGTAATTGTCGTGAAGTATAATTGTTCTATAAAGTTTTCCTGCCCGTACTTCACACAATAATTATATATTGGCCTCATAAATACAACGTCTATCCATTCACATAAATCTACATAATGTACCATATAAGATGTATTGGTAGTCAAATAGCTCATTCGAAATCAGATCAATCAAAGGTAATTTAGAGAAACGCACGGAAAACATAATTACCATTTAATACATATGTACGAGGGTGTATCTAAACATAATAACACGCAACAATCTACGTACACCTTGCACGATTTTCTATTCGATTATAGGTTTGGTAAATAAGTCATTTGTGTGCAATTATGTTCCGTAAAAAAGCTATTATTGCATTATTTAGTCAAGTTTAGTCTCACTTTTGCCAGTTGTGTATATAATTTTAATGTTAAGAATAAACTTCAATATTTTAATCTATGTACAAGTTGTTACAAGAGACATTTTTCTTATAAAAGGCATCGTTAAGTATGCCCACAAATATTCAAATCTCTCTACTCTACCTTTGAAAAGCTTATTTTTAAGCTGTGTCAGCTCTATGACAGTAGAACCTCGATTGTATTTCTTACAACTTGTGTTATAATATTATAATAGATAGCGTTTTAACAAAAAGTGTGCACCTATAGAAAAGTTGCTACTAAACAAAATCAAGTCAACGAAGTCAGTGAAAGCCCTCGATCCGCGATTAACTTCGGAGACTTCGAATGCGCAGCATTTGCATACATTCCACCGCTTGCTGTCGTCGTCTGGGCATTTTTCGGTGCATTTAGCAGTGGACAATGGGACTGAGTGATCAAAGCACCATAAATACGACCGACCCCCGCGCATTTACATACAATCTGGGCGACAGTTGATCGGCAGCCTGAATGCTCCAACCGGTGCTCAAAGTAAGCTTGTCTGTAAATCATCTATCGTCGAAATGCGCGTTACTTTTTTTACTTTTGAACGTAGCGAAATATTATAATATACTGTCGGACCCATTAATAATTCATGAATGTAAAAGTAATATTGAATTTTATGATTTTAAGTGTTGAACATATGATAATATGATAATTATGTAAGTTTTTTATGTAAGACAAAAACAAGAAACAAAAAGAGATATTGGTCGTAAAATAAAAAAAATAAGTATCTAACTTATATCTAGCGTGAAATGACGAATATTTTCTTTATTGTGCATTTCGATGGATGATTGTGGATGTTGGATGACTTTTTTTTATAATATAGGAGTAGCAGACGAGCATGCAGTCCACCTGATGGTAAGTGGCTACTGCCGCCCATGGACATCTGTAATCATCCCCAGATAGGATTAGATATTCCTACCTGAGGTCGGCCACAGATGCGCCACTACCCCTGAGGGCTAAGCTGGAACGCCTCGAAAAAGTATGTCTCCCTTACAACACCCTTCAAAACGGAACACAGCAGCGCCTAACACTGCTGTTATTAGGCAGAAATAGGTGTGACGGTGGTGCCGCCGGAGTCGAACCACAAAGGGTTCTACCACCTTTACATTACATATGAGGCGTCCATCTTAGTCTTAATGAGTGGCGAATAGCGATGCATTTGTCAACGGCTTCAGATAATTCTGTTCTGAACAGTGATAATTCTGTCTGAAGTGCACACAAAGGTACATGGGCGGTATGACCTCTTAGCATCAACTGAACTGCAAGCTTGTTCACTACTACATTGTTATAAAAATACTAGGTGCTAATAAATGCTGCCCATAGGTTGAGTACCACAGGAACAATCCCCCCTAACCACGAAGCTGCCGATCACGTTGCGCCCGGAAATCCATCTGAATTATTAAGGAAATGATATCGATATTATTATATTCATCCAGTTTTTGTTGCCCAGTCGGCTCAATGGACGGGCTCCGTGGGCAATACAAATGCAGGTGTACATTCGTTTTATTAAAACATTCGCCTAGTCTCTCAGCGTAATACTCTGCGGTGTTTGCCATTATAAAGACTACACGGTCTGCATCAATCCGACATAAATATTAATATATTTATATCTTCGTTATACCAGTACTATATTAGACAAATAACATGTGAACTTTACATTTAAAAATAGCCCAATCTATCTGTATTTAAAAGAAATCATATAACGATAAACGACAAATAACTTTTTACCAGTCGGGAGGAGTCATCAGATTTATTCAGAGGGTGTTTTAAAGAAAAAATGTACTGGAAGCATAAGAACTTGGATTTTTTTGTGGACGAGGGGGAAACCTTAGAACCTAACGTTAGGTCTACTAAACATTAATCTAAGATTACACAAGCTATTTCATTTGATATGGTAGACAGATATACTCGTAAGTCGCTCAATAACCGAATACATACAATCAGGTAGACTGTACATCATTCTATGAGGCGAAGCTAAAATAATATAATAATATATTTTTTTTTAAATATAAATTAATAACGACAAGCGGTCGTGAAAGTTTAATCATAGCCGCAAATGAAAGTATGAGCAAATGGCTAGTCGTAATAAAACGTCGTCGACAATCCATTTCTATTCTATTAGTTTTAATTTAGTTTTTGTCCTATAATACCTGGAGGTAAATTTAAAAGACGCACATTATCCACGGTCTGTATTATGTGGCTACACGGCAGCTACTTATTATCGAGACTAAGATTAGTCGTATCTTTTTTTCGGCAATCCTTTGTTATTTATCCGACGAAGGTTTTTGTCGGTCGTCACACAGGTACGTAGAGTTGCTGCGTAAACTGTGTATGGAAAGATTCGCAAATAATAAAACGAGTCATGTTCCTTTATCTCATTCTCTAATAGTAAAGAAAGATAAACATTTTATGTCTGAACTATGAAATAATCTTAACTTACAAAGGCAAATCTCATTCTCTCAAATATTTTTCTTATTTTAATTCGTAATGCATTCAGTACAATATTATAAACTTAAAAAAAATACCGACATTTTTTGCTAAAGACAGGGGATGAGGTAAATTTAGTAATAATCATCGCCGTATATTAATGTCTGAATAACTAAGAAAGCCGTCGATTTTAAACTATCACTGTTAGAATCCGCCACAGCTGAATCAATTAAAAGTTTTTGAGTTGTCGATACTTCAATCAGCGAGTGAAGCCGCGAGCGAAATATAGTGTAAATTAATGTTAATTTTAACGGCATTAAATGGTTATCTAGCTTTAGTAAACTGAATATTATATTTTAATACGCAAGTTACTGCATTGTATTACACAGTTACATAAAAACAGCTACCGATTATACACTAATTTAGTACATAAAAACGCCGTGGGTGTTCGTAAAACATTTTGATTTATGCTCTTCACCGTACAACTACGGCATCGTCAGAACGTTTCCTTGCAATCGGCACCGCGGCGTAATGGGTTTTTAAAAATTCGACGCGCTTTTTGCATTCGGACAATGATACTCAAATTCGCATTTCAGTACATTAGCTCATTATTATGTTGAGATTAGTGATGTGAATGACATCGTATCGAAGGTATCCACCGTCTCATCCCGACATCGAAACAACATTCGCTACATTATACCTTGCGACCATTAAATGCACTTATTTTTAATGGATCGGGTAATAATAAATGAAATAAAGATACCTGAATGGACCATTTTGTAGATAGCAGCTATCCTCGTTGGCCGAAGATAGCAGAACATGTGGAACCTTTTTAACGTAGCGGCTTGTTTGAAAAGTGTATTTGTGTCATACAAATTATTTTTATTATACACAAAGTAAAAGATATGTGTGTTATTCTTATTTTACACACGGAGGCAACAGGTTACACAATTAAAGTGTACACATAATTGCAGGCTCCTGCCTCAAAAACAGATTCTTTATAAATTTACTGCGAATAGTAGTTGCGTTACAATGTATGCTTGCCGTATGCGTATGCGTATAATCGTGCGTAAACGTATGCAATATTATTGATGTTGAACCTCGATCGCAAAAGCTTATAATTTTAGCTCAACAAGCTTTTATTAAATGATCAATATAAGACAAAAAGTTATTTCATAACAAAATTCTCCCCACATGTGAATAAAAGTTGTGTTTAATAAATCAATCAATTATATTTAAACGAATTGCAGTTGATTTATAAAAATCTTTTACTTTGCGTTCAGCCGTAGAGAAACAGCAAAAAGTAGGTTTGCTACTTCTACCTAATCAGCAGTCATTAAGATCTTTACTTACATATGTAGTAGGTAATGGTATGGAAGGTGGTAGAACCCTTTGTAGTTCGATTCCGGCCGCACCAGCGCCACACTGTGTTTTGAAGGGTGTGGTAAGGGAGACACTTTTCCGAGGCGTTCCAGCTTAGTCCTCACTCTCAGGGGTAGCGGCGCATCTGTGGCCGGCCTCACGTAGGAATATCTAAACCTATCTGGGGTTGATTACAGATGTCCATGGGCGGCAGTAGCCATTTACCATCGGGTGGACTGCATGCTTATACAAAAAAAAAACTTCACGTTTTGCCTCTCTCATTTTATTTTTTCTTTTTCTACATTTTGCAGAAGTGCAGTAACTTAATTAGGTCCATGTCTTTATTTTCTACTTAATACCCATAAAACCTGAGCAAAGTGTACGATAATACTTCTCATAAGTTATTTCATAACAATCTTCCGAGTCGGCAGCGTCATGTATTTTCTTTATACGGTTATAATTCTGGTTTATGCAATTTTATCGAGGTCCACTTCATTAGATCCTGCAACTTTCTTAAATTACTTGCTCGGAGGCAGGTAATCTACAAGATATATATCAAAGCCCTTTTGACGTATCTATGATTATATCCAATAGGCGCGAACTTGTTTGTGTTTTATTTTGAAGATAATCGATGTAACATAAATGAGACATTCTAGTCTAGACTACTCTAGACACTTTAACCATGTAATCATATCAAATCGCTGAAATTAATCTTCATCTATTAGTAGACTAATTCATAAAGGAATAATTTTGACGAATAGTTCTTACAATAATTACGTGTAAAATAATCACATTTCTTTTACAATTTGAACTTGTTCTTAAGTGCATATTGTCTCACTTATTGTAAGCACATTACAATTTTTTTTGCGAAACCTATAGGTTTTTACTTTCGCTAGAAATAGATATGATAGATACGTAATAATTCTAGTATCCAATACTAACTCTCAATTTCATATAATGTAATCATAAGCATGAAATAACTATGAGTTCATACTTTCATATTTGTAGAGTTCATACTTGGTTTAAAGATATTTATTTCTCATAGAAGAAAATTACTTACATCTATATAATTAAGACATTCTTATACGATTAACGCAATTCAGAATTAAATCTATAAAATACATATTCTGTTAAGAAAAGCTATTTATTTTGTAGGTGGTTGGTCAAGAGCTGCTAGCTGCGGGTCAGTATCAAGCCGCCGTCACGGTTCTGGAAGCCGCCTTGCGGATAGGATCCTGCTCACTCAAATTAAGGTTCGTATATATTCCTCCACAGCCATAGTTATATAATTCTGTATCACCAAACAGTCTATTATCTACCTATTTATGAACTTTCTAATACCTACCACAAATTTACCAACAAAATGTGTTTTCTCTAATTCAGTCCTGACCCTTAGCGGAAGTCCTCATACTTGCCTAGTTAATACTATTAATTATGTTACTTTAGAGTTCACTATAATCATACGGAGTTCTAAGCGAGTCAAAGATTATGTGTGGTAGTTACAATTTTCCAGTAAATAATATTAACATTAATAATATCGTTAAAACTACGCTTGCTAGGCCCTCATAATATTTTTTTATTACTATGGGAAAAATCCATTATAACATTTATATATTTAATTAAAACCTTAAACTACCTATTCGGGACACAGAGACAGCACTAAATTATAAGTGTTCCGTTTTTAATCACTTGGTAATGGAATCTCAAATCTTTCGCAATTAAACTAAATACAGAAGATGTATTCTGACATGTAACAAACACTTTCGTATCAACCTTTTACAAACTTCTGATATTTTGGATAAAGTAATTTGTCATGTAAGATGAAAGATTGCATAATCGTGTATCAATTATCAGGAATTTTATTCGTGTTCCAAGGGGCCGCACGGTATACGTATGATTTATTCTTTAAGAGCCGGGGCCGTATGATATCCCTTTTAAGATAAAACTCTTAGCAACAATTTCACACCTTTAACACCTCTCGAAGTTTCAAACCTTAATAAGAAGAAGACAAATTGCTGGCCGCGAATCCCCACATTCATTAATGGTGTACCATTATTATTTTTAATCACCGCCCGAATGCATGGAGTTGACAGTGGAATAATTTATATGTACTTAAGAGAACGGTTATCTCTGGCGGAATTTCGACGTTTTGATTTATATATGTTCGCCTCTCAGGAAGTAGGTACATGTTTCAAGGGATACGAGACGAGTTTTAATAGGGCGGCGAAATTGCGCGGTCCCATCTTCACTTCGCTGCGGGTATTATTTATGTTTAACGAATATATTCCACGCAAAAAATAAATTAGCTGAATTTATCGGTCTTATTTTGTTGCGTATTATTTTGTAACATGTATTTTGTATTGTTCAGAAATATTTTAGTACAAAATTTTTTTTGGTACCTACTTGTTGAAATACAAGTAGGTATTAAAAAAAAATGATTACAAATATGCAAGGTACTTGTATTGTAGAGAATGCCAATACATATACAACAAATAATAAATAAACGTATGAGATAGGTAGGTACTGTTTTGTTAGAGGTATTTTATCATATACCTATGTCTCATTGTATCTTTAATGTAATGTTTTGGGAGTCATACCATCACCCTCAATTAATTACGTAGATCGCAACACGTAACAGGCAGCTAATAATAATCATAATTAATTAATTGTAATGTCAAAATGACTATTGCCAATTAATCTTTTATTACACGCACTTAATGATTTCTCACCATTAGCTACCCTTATGTCATATTAGCTTTAATTGGATATAAAAAATGAGATGTCAAGAATGCTCATTACTGAAAATACATACAAGATTTCAGTAATTAAAGAATATTTTAAGGCACTGTTGTGTTCCGTTTTGAAGGGTGTGATAAGGTATACATACTTTTCCGAAGCGTTCTAGCTTAGTCCTCAGGCGTAGCGGCGCATCTGTGGCCGACCTCAGGTAGGAATATCTAATCCTATCTGGGGTTGATTACAGATGTCCACGTGCGACAGTAGCCACTTACCATCAGGTGGGCTGCATGCTCGTCTGCTACTCCTATATTATATAAAAAAAATAGTCACTGAAATCTGTACTGATACTATTTTATAATGTAACTTCAGTAAAGTTTTTCTTGGCATCAATTATCAGAATTACTTCATTTTGCTGCCGAAAGACTCATATTTTTTTACCTATAAGAGAACAAATTGTGAGATCGCAGATCAAATGAAATTTCTCAGATTTTATATCATGGTTTATATTTATAAACATTAGTGACATCCATTTAGAGTATTACGAGTATGTGTAGCGCGCCAAAACGATCGAAGTCGCGGGGAACAGCAAGTATTACATAAATGCTATATAGGGCTCCTTATTGATTATTTAACTTTACAAACACACCCTTTAGATCGTGAAGGAAAGTATGAAAAGAATATCTTGTAGCCAATCAGCTAATACATATAAAAATACCGATGAAAATATACAATACATTATTGAAGAAGAGTACACTCAAGTCGACAAGGAACGAAACCCACACCTTTGAGAGATCTTATCTCACGTTGATGGATCGAATCCGTATCGATACCGACCTATTCTATACGAAACGTGTTAAGGGAACTCTTTTAACTGTATAAATAGGGACATTTATTTTTGATCCTTATCAATATGGTATAATTGGTGACTGATGACAGGCTATAAAGGAAGGAACGGAATGTATCTCGGAGGGAAATCGAGAAGCCAGATTAAGTTTTTGATATGAAACCGATATTTAAGTGTGGGAGGTGATATTTGAAACTTTAAGTGCAAAGTATACTTCAAATAGAAAGGTGTCAGATTTTTTTGTGAAACTCCACACTTTTCGGCGTTACTTAAAAGGCAAAAAACGATAAGGTCTGCATATATAAATATTATTACTGAGATGAAAAGTAAATGAACATTAATATGATGGATACCTCCTTAACATTTTCAAAGAAGTAAAGTTTACCAGTCGTACTTATCCAGATTGGTGGAGTATGACTTAACCCTTCTCATTCTAAGGATAAATTCGTTACTAACAGTAAGTCCGTAAGGCTGTTTACACACGGCTCAACAACGTAAGCTACACCGTAGTGTCGATGAAGGATCCATTGCATTTGTGCCATTGCTTGTTTGCTTTCACACATGCCGTACTATGACGCATCGCGACCAAAATCGCAACTACTGTGTCACCGTATATAAACAGTCTAATAAGTTGTTAATACTCAATAACATGCATGCGGTGCTTCGATGTCTAAAGACTTAAAATTGATTTCGATAACCTATAAATTATACTCAAACACCTCGTTCACGATGCGTGGTCCAGAATACGTCATCGATCGTCGAGGTGTCAGACACCTTGTCAAATTACCGCCCGGTGATTCATTAGGCCGCACGAATTAAAATATTTATCTGAGATTGTTTTAATCGACCGCTGTTTACGTGGGCACTTCGAATGGACTGACAACCGGATGTTGTACTTTAATATGGAGCAGAGAACCCTTTTTTTGTCTATCCATAGATGCATTAATGGTTATAAAGGATCTGTTAGGGGAATCTCCATATGGAGTACATAGAACGTTCCGTCCATGATACTTTTTATTAGATTGTGATTAAACGTATCATCAGAGTAAGTTGAAAGAAAAACTTAGACACAACTCTACTTTGGGCAAACCGATACGATTAACACCTCATAAAGCCTTCTGAAGATTTTACTAATTCGGGAGTATAATACTCATGAATTAGTGCTACTGAAATAACATTATGACAATCGAGGGGTGTGCTTCCTCATAGACATAGACATAGATACAAGTAACATATTAAATGTAACGATAACATAAATATCAATCGATCAAAGACGCTCAATCGATCGATTTGACAATGTGGCATTATTAGATTTCCGTCTACAAATCAATAGTATTGTAGGTATCTACATCAGACCGAATATTTAGTATTTTACTATAGTTTACCAAAATGTAATATTTTACTAAGCAGCTGAGTAATAGTTTATCTTAGGTATATTTATAATTTAATCGAAAGTCGAAACGTTTTGAACTCATAATTTTAAAAATATCATAGTTTTAACTTTTCAACCTCAATCTACCAAGTAAGTGTGTAAGTAGTCCTACTACATAAAACTTCAATTTATTGAAGAAATTATTTACGATAGCGTTCCCGTGAGCTGACACCGGATGTATGTGATCTCGAATGTGGGGCAACAGGCAGTTTTCTTTGAAAATGTATCCATATTTCATGTTATATCTCGCACTATTTATCGTTCTACACAAACATTTTTTTATATTTTATTATTTTAGAAATCGGCTGAAAATTTAATTCATTTCAAACTTACCAGATATTTACTGATGCGTGCCTTGTTTATTATTAAATGTAAAATCGTAGATATCAAGCAATCATCATCAATCATAAACTGATTTCTACGAATAAAATTGATAATTGCTTTATTTTATTTTGTTTGGTAATAGGTGTCTTACTAATGGATATATTATAGCCTCTTTAACTAATTCCCTAATATTGCTATATTAAAAAACAAAACATAAAATTTCATTTTTAAGAATAGTATTTGGATTGATGTTTAAGATTTATGAGACGGAAATATGTACATGTTTACACTACTATTAAATACCACGTAGTATTCAAAGGCATTTCACAACACAGCGCAGCGTCAGAATAATTCTATAAACGTACCCGTAGTTATTTTCCTTTAATATATGCAACATCAGCATTTACATTCCCGGACATAGGCAAAAACCATTAATACCGCAGCCTACTCGCCATTGAGCGGCCGATTCCGGGAGCCAGCTCCCAACACGGCAGAAATAAGATATTAATACACGTCGCATAGCAAATCTGAAGACCACCATAAATGGACAGTTTCACTTATTAATCCACGCCATCAACTGCTTTACGTGCATCCATCAACTACGCATAGAATTGTTACGTCTATTCAAAGCTTAGACGAGGTAATCTAATAGAATCCTAAAAGCCTAGGTTGTATAGGTGTAACTTTCTATAGATAAATATGTAAACCCGTCACATTGAAGGCGTAGCTTTACACTAGCTATTAAAATAAGGTAATACCAGACAATATATTTCTTACATTCCAAGATTGTTACTAAATTAAATAATAACAAATGTTAAATGAGACTCCTTACTTAAGAGGAGTCAAGCTTTTTGTATTTCCAAACGATTTTAATAAAACCTAATATATAATTGAGGTATAAATTGCAAAAGTCACCTTCCTTTTCTGGTGTATGGGTAATAGGTACCTGTAATAACATCGCTTTATACAATTTCATAATGCTCCTATGTATTCTATCTAAAACAGGTTTAACAGCAGTAGGATATTGCACATTCAGAGGTGTCAAAAGGCTGTATCTACTAATTTGCAAGTTTACTACTTTTACTGTCAGTGAATATGATTTAGTTATATCCTCCATAAATCTTATTTATTCATGTGAAATTCTATCGTGTCGTAAACATTTTAAATTGTACGTGAAAATATGTAGAGGTGCAATTTATATGGTACTTTTAGCATTATTTTAGTGTGTTGAGATTAATTAAAATGTTTGAGAGGAAATGTTTTATTATTAATTGACACGTCATACTTTACCATATCCGTTATAATTTGTTTTAATAGGAATGTTATTTTGGTGGATGTTCTTATAATTAGGCGATCGACATTATATGAATACCTACTTACTTTGAGATACATTAATTGATTTAAAATAACGTTTTGTTTTTTTATACATTAAATGCATAGCCGTATATTTTGTTGTATAAATTATATCAAATTTGGATTGGTCAAAGTGGGCAAAAAAATTGCAGAAACTGTATTGAAAGAGTTAGAGGCAACATTTAAATTCATACAGCTAATATGTTGATATCCCAAAACGACAGCTATAATTGACAAGAAAACAGTTTTATTACAATTTTCGGCTATTAAATACTTTTAATTTGCATATTTTGATTAAAAAAGTCATCATCATATTAAAATAAATATGTATGTAATTATTTTCCGGATTTTAATGGAAAACTAATGAACTAATCAAACTAAGACTACAGTGTTTAACTAAATGTCCCTCTAAAATTGTGTAGGAAGGTAAACACTAAACAACAGCTTTATTATTCATAAGGAAGTCGGTAATTCGTGCCAGCAAGGTAGTAAATCTAAAATTAGCAACGCCAGATACGTTTATTGTCGTAAGCTTGATTGAAAGTGTTAACGATGGAGTGTTAGCACTAATCAACATTTATAAGGGGTGCCTGATTGCCTACTTAAAAACCACCTTTGGACTTTAATTGAAGGTGGTCCGAATTAGGCGTCACCACGACCACACCTATTTCTGCCTAATAACGCAGTGTTAAGCGCTGCTGTGTTCCGGTTTAAAGGATGTGGGGTAATTATGCAGTTTGGCTACTTTTCCGAAAATCAATGCAATATTTTTTTTTTATCATGGATGGCTTAAATTAGTCACCATTGATGATATTCCGTCGGGGGAGGCTAACATTTCCTATTGAATTGGTTACGTTAGGTTGGAACATATAAGACAATATAGAACTAAGCGAAGGATGTGGTAAGGGAGACATATTTTTCTGAGGCGTTCCCGCTCAGTCCTCAGGGTTAGCGACGCATCTGTAGCCGACCTCAGGTAGGAATATTTAAACCTATCTGGGTTTGATAACAGGTGTCCATGGACGACAATACCAACTTACTATCAGGTGGACTGCATGTTCGTCTGTTACTCCTTTATTATTAAAAAATAAGTAAAGATAAATCTTTCTTGGTATATTTCTGGTTGTACATTAAAACCTTGTTCTTTCCTAATAGCGGCGCGCTACTGTGTTCAGGTTTGAAGGGTATAGTAAAATAGCGAACTTACACATTGTACCAGCTTTGTTCTAAGGTGTAGCAATATAATATTGTACCTATTTTATGGTTATGGTGTGACAAGTACAGAATAGCCTTTATTCCAGTGTTTGTAAAACCACTAAGGAATTTAAGCATTTAAACCTTTTAGGAGAGGCCTTAGATATACCTACTTACTTATGAGTGTATATTTAACCATTAAGAAAAGCGCTCAACTGTCAGAGGTCGCGTTCCGATCCGGTAGTAGTTTAAGAAAAATATTGTACCTGAAAATTTGTAAGTGCCGTCGTTGGCCTATACAAATAAATATATTTCATTTTAGAAAAATCACTAAAATTTTCAAACTTCATTGATTAGAATAATTCTTTTCATGGACCTAAATTATTCTTGCTAGGGCTGTTCATCACGCTGGATGGAGTTAGAATTTTCACTTTTCTACCTCTTCTCTAAATCTCTCTACCGTTGACAAGTAAAATAGATTGTATTTTACTCCTGTTCTCTAGACAATACATTTCTAAGCTACGATGAGTCAGTTAATGGAACACATACCTACCTAATTATTAAAGGTTTTATACATATTTTCATTTGCAAAAAATATAGTCCATTTTATTTCACAGAGGTTCCGTGTTCAGCGCGCTCTCCTCAGCCCACTGGGCGCTCAGTCAGCTCGACGCAGCGATCAACTACATGCAACAGGACTTGGCGGTGGCTAAGTCACTCGGCGACACCGCTGGAGAGTGCAGAGCACACGGCAACCTCGGTGCTGCGTACTTCAGCCAGGGGTCGTATAAAGATGCCCTCACTGCACACCGGTATCAACTTGTGCTGGCTATGAAATGCAAGGTAAGCTGCAAGCTTTTAATGTCTTACTGTATTACTAACTTTACCTTTACTTACTAAGCATTTACCTACAACTTGCGAAGGCCCGATTCCGAGCATATTCCACGACATTGTTACATCAATTTCTGAAGGAAATAACCAATTTAATGGCCTATTTTGGATATTACAAAACTATCCGTAAAACCTCCTACAAGGTCCACGACATACATGTTTTCGAAAAAACGAAACGCGCATGAAGTTTAGACTAAGTACATTACTGACAATAAAACAATTTCCTAATTAAAAAATAACCAGTGATAAACACATACCTCATTTCATTTTTCATACAATATTAACATGGTAACATTAGGTGCTAACAACTTCTAAATCTCTGTTGAATAGATTAGTTGCAATGTATTTTCGAAAACAATGCATTTAATAACAAGAAACATTAATTAGCATATATAAAACGTATCAATTCATTACAGCGTCACATTGTTTAAAACAAACATAATAATGATTTAATAATATTACTCAAACATAATGCTAACATGGTCCTTTCCATTACAATGAAATATAACAATAAGTTCTCACGACTTAACACACCAATTCATTTTGTGGTTGACGGTTACAGATTTATAGCAATTAGATGCGATAAACTGTACTGTTGTAACACGTGTTTTTACACCCAATTACATTGGGGTACTCTAGTCTAGACTAAAAATAAACAGACCGTATCATTTAACATATTATTACAAGTTTTTATTTAATTGTCTTTGTTAATTGGTATATACATATGTGAAGGTCAAATGTTACAATTCAATTTAAAACTAGTTAATCCGAATTAATTGGTTTGGTTTAGATGACAATGCATGATTAGTGACGTAGTGGCTTAGTGACGTTTATTTACATTAAATATAGCGGACCCCTCATGAGAGCGAACTAGTTATTTTTAAACACCCCCGTGTATAAAACTGCTTTAATTATATTGACATCTAAAAATCAAGACATTGATGTGAACCATTTTTGTACGTTACATAAAAAAATGGTTTACCTGCTATGTGTATTTGTAAAGGAGTAAAATGTTTAAGAGAGTTCAAGTAATATGAGATCTTACTCTATCACTTACCTACCTGCTAAAAGTACCAGAATATAGTTTTGTTAGAAAAAAATAATTTTCAATTTTCGGAACATCTATTAAACGTATACCTGAATCATCATAGTCTCAGTCGTTAACATAATAAAATACTAATAAGTATTTGAAGTATTTTAATTTTTCATATAATAAAAGAGACATAATTCATATTTCTCATACAATGATCCTACATGTAGGTACCTACTTGGTACCGTATACAAGTTATCGCAAGTTATATAAATAAAGTTTCAAATAACCACAATGGAATATTAACATAAAGAAGGGTATTAAACAGTTTGATTTCTCCGGTTGCAAATAAATAACTATTGTAAGTAGAAATAAATACGCAGTTGTAAAAATAAACTTGCGCATACGCAGGGAACAAGACTTATTTAATTTTCACATGGGATTGCCCGCCTCGACCATGACCTGAGCCACGGTTATTTTTAGTACCTTTGTTTGTTAAATTAATAAGACTGTCAAGTACACTGAGAGGTTATTAATGGGTTTTATTTAACGTATACACTGATATGTAGCTTTGAATTCTGGGTATGCAATGACACGAAGTTTAATCGTGACACTACTAAAGAACATCTATCACATAAGATGATCATACGAATGTATGGAAATAAATACGTAAATATTGGTAAATTCTTGATCTTCTTGGCAATTGAAGTATTTAATGTACAGGTTATATGAATGTTTATGTAACTTTAGCATGTAGAGTAAAAATTACATGAAATATAAATAAAATCAGAAACGTTACTTATTGTCCGTTTGTGTATGAAAACCTTCCAAAATAGTTTTCAATTCAAATTATTTTTCAAATTAGTAATTAATTACTAATTAATTAATTAATTTATTCTTAATGTATATTACAAAGGACCGCAGAAACATAAGTGCACTTAATAATGAAATTTATTTAGAGACGACATCAAATTATATACTTACATAAAATGATCTGATAAGCGTAAGATATAAAATATTTAATAACATATTCCTTACATACCTAATACGCGACTTATATATTTTTATCTATATTCTACGATTTCATTGCGGATTGAAAGCGTATTCTGATTAAGGTAACTAATTGCCTAAGCGATTACTGATAAACTCAACTCGTTTAAATGCTTCAGTTCCCTTTGAATGGTTATTATATTAACCAGAGGATTAATGTAAGTGGATTACATGAGCATAAATGGACACAATCATGCTAAAGTGCATACCACATTCAGAACCTTTTAGACGCAATCTTCGATAACTATATAATTAGGAATCTTCAATAAAATGTCAATAAAGGTCTATTTTTATACGAAAGCGTTTGAAATTATACGGCAAAAAGTGCTGCTGTAGTATTCTGGTATAGCATTTGTTACAAAGCTGCAAAGTAAAATGCGTTAACGCACAAGGCGTTCCAGTTTAGTTTTCGAGATAACAACAAATATTGTGAATTCAAAGACTCCTGATTACAAAGCTTGAACCCATTTTTGTTCCACTGCTGGGCATAGATCACCTCTTACAGTGAGATGACTGACCAAATACCAATCGGTAGACTTCGAATACATTTAACAACAGTTTTTACGGAACTCATAGGCATGTAAGGTTTCTCGCAATATTTTCTTTCATGGTTAAAACAAGCGATAATATACAGGGTGAATTTTTCAAACGGGCCTTCAGGGCCAAATCCGATACTATAAGGATTAGTGGAAAATGCTGAAAGGAGTTACGAGACCGATTTTGATAAAAACTAAAACTGTATTGTTCGTTTTTTTAAATATATTTTTCCCTAGCAGGGAATCGAACGAGTTCATTTTGAAAAAAAAATACACCCTCTATATTATTCCACTATCTGATAGTGTCGCTTATAAGGATCAAATTCTGGAAAAAAAACATCCTGTATTTTTAATGCGCACATAATTCAGAAAATTCTGGAATACCTGGGATTTGAACCCTAGACAGTCAGATTTCACATCACTACGTTTAATACCAAAAAATCGTCGTAGAATCTGCCTCCAAACTCTGCCTCTGCCGTAAGAAACTGCTCGAAATCTTATGCACTGAAGAATGCGTATGGAGAACTTCATTGCCGTAGCGAACGTGTTAAGCGGTCATTCGGTACCCGAACAAGCAATAGCGTACCCTCTATGCTCAACGATTTCCTACAACAGTAATTTATTGACTTCCACGCGTTCATAATACGCAATCAATTATACTTGTAAGGTTTCGGCTAAGATGCTCCCATTTTAGTCACGATCTCAAAGCAAGTGGCAAGCAATAATAGCGGTCACGATTTCAATCTAATGAGTTGAAATATTTTAGCCGTAATTAAAAGTTGTTGCGAAATTATAACTAAGGAAATAATTACGAGAGAATTCGATTTTGAAATTGTATTGTTGTCAATTGGTAATAGTACCATTGCTGTAGCCTTACCATGAGTTTTTACGTTTTGACAAATATGACTGTTTTGGTATTTATTTACGTATTGGCCTATACAATTTCCAAGTTCTGACTCAATCCGTTAGGGGTGCTGATTAGAAATTGTATGAGCAAACACGTAAACAAATACCAAAACAGTAATATTTGTCAAAACGTAATACTCATGGTAAGGGTACTGAACACGGGTTTGCACCATAGTACATTGCGCTGTGCAAGTGAATACACATTTATATATCTACACACTTCCAATTTTATTTGAACTCTTAGGTATGTAGGTTCCCTTACAATGTTTCCTTGACCATTAAAACAAGTAAGTAATATTTCAATTAATTTAACCTTATTCAAATTTAACTTTCCAAAAATTTACTTTGTTGTCAATAGTTCGATAGGCTTTAAACAGTGACAGAACATAAACTTCAATTTCATCATCAGATAAACAAAATCCTATAAAATCAATTGCTATAGTATATAATATCAACTATTCCATTGTAATGTTGAACAATTCAGCGAGCAATAATCCCAATCGTTTCAATCATTAGAATGCAATACCCGGTGTAGCTTCCAAGTAGTGTAATTACAGTTCTTCGAACAAAGCCTATAAAGAACCTTCTGTATCACATAGATCATGTAAAGCATTAAATAGCGACAATAATTATCGCTCAGTAAGGGTAAGACACATGGATAATCATTAGGTTTTTATATATTAATTAGAACCAGAAGCGTGTGTGGTAAAATCTTTGAGCAATCTATGATAATGTGTGGGTGTAAAAAAGGAAAACGTGTACCCATTTCCTCTTTTAGACGCTTCCAGTTGGATAACAAGAAGAATTGATGATCGATAAGAGTCATTACTGTGGTGCAATAAAGAGCTCAGTGCATGTTGGAGCATTTACTGCAAATTAGCATTGCTGCGACGGGTGGCGGCGCCTCAAAAGGCTAATAAGAAGCGGACTTTTGCTATTTGTAGATTTCTTTCGCGTAAGGCTACAGGCTGGTACGACGACTCGGTACATCGACGTGATGCAGGGAAAGTCGTTTTTGTACTCTTGCTTGTTGCCTCAAAGATTTCGTTTTCACGATCTTTATTGCGTAATTAAAAAATAATATTATTATAGTGACTAAACCGCGTATAAATACCAAATAGTTATATTTCTCGATATTTTAAGATTTATTATATTGCAATTTTTATTTACGGTCATTTTTTAAAACCTACATTTTACCTATATAGGTAAACATTTATGCTTCAGATTATGATAACCCCATAATATGGTAATGCCGAAGTTGTTCAAGTTTATTCTTAAGCTTTCAGTATGTGCATATACGAGTACCATACCAATTAGTAGTAAATCAGCACATTGAAGTACACACGTACAACAAGTACCACAAAACCACATAAAACAATTTATTCCTCATCTCCTCTACTGTAGTTAAGTAGTACCTAAGTACTATATATCAATATAGAAATAGTTACATGCACGCAAACATAATATTAAATGGTCACTGCAACCTGCACTTAAATGTTACAACCTGAAATAGGACGAGTTATATAAATAAAATCGACGCAGATACTAAGTAATGTTTTACGAGAACTAACTTGGAAAGGCCATACACATTACAAATTACCATGTGACTATGGACGTATGTATATAAGGAGGAGAAGCTCCATACTTCTCTCTCCCCTTGGAATAGATGAAGAAAATGGAAGTAGGAGTTTCGTTGACTTTTATAATCTATTTACTTTTGTGAACCATTTGGTTTTTAGTCAATTTATTTGTATAAAAAACGACAAATTCGTTCCCGCCCCCGGTTCCCGGACAAGATTCCGTTTCTTTTTTAATTTCGATTTATTTAATTAACTAAAAATAAATGACTTATTTGGCCTAAACATATAAGAGATATATTTCATGGTGGTATGGAAAATTGCGTTCGACTTGCACTTGGCCGATTTTATTTATCGTCCACATAGACAATATCCTATAAAATATTTTAATGTGCTTTTTGTAGCAAATACCCGTGAATACTTAAGATTAGTAACAGCGATACGAGTACGGTAGCACAGCTACGCGGCCCACATAACTCTGTCCGCTAGCGTCCGATTAGCTCTGTCATCGTGTAAGTACCGAGATAGCTCTGTATAAACCGAGTATCGGAAACTCCAAATTATGTTACTATATTCGTAGTCTACTAAATTCATTATCACTTGATTAAGCGCTGAAGGAAAATTTCGTGAGAAAACCTTAACGTCACAGTTCCTAATTTCACAATGGTATGTGAATCCTGCCAAATCGCTCTCGGTAGGCGAGGTGGACTATGTCTTAAATCTATCTCAAGCTGAGAAGATACCCATGCTCAGGAATACGACATCAATGGCTCGACAACGATATCTGTACCTAAATATGACTCATTGTATTATTTCACTGCTAGACGTTGTTTTTCGAAAAACGCAACATTAATCTGACCTAAAATTTGCCATCTGAGTGGAAAACATCGTATGCTGCATTTGTCTAAGGGCTCACCGTATCAAGCCATCACTCTAACGATTTTCAGATATCTAGCACATCACATCACTCTCTATAGATAAGATCACTTTAGGTTAATAGAATGTTCCCATCGTCAGTAACTATGTCGCAGCTTTGTAGTATTACCGGTAGGACGCACTATTGAAAGTTCGCGGTTTGCAAACGCAATGCACTTTTGTCCTCATAACCTATTTATATCTAATACAATATATTATCTTTTGCGTCATGTCAATGAGAACGTACTTAAGACTCTCTTTATACTAGGGATGGCGACCGATTAATCGAAGAATCTATCTTTTGAGCCAAAAAATCTATTATTCAGTGAATCGATGTTTCATCCTAGAAAATCGAAAGTCATTCTTTTCGAAGCTGGTTGAATGTATTATAGACATTTTTCGCTGACGGATACGTATTTCAGTGCTAGTTTGGTCCCTAAAAAGATCGAAGTAAAATTTTTGGGGAATAGAGATTTTTATGGTGAATCAATTTATTACACTTCGATTCGAATCGATTCAAGAATCGATCTTTTTCGGAAATAATCGCCATCCCTACTTAATGCCTAATAATGTAGTGCACTTCCCTCTTACAACGTTCCAATTGATTTCAAAACTTTTAGTAACAAGCTCCATGAGAATCGAAATTTAAATTGATGTCGGAAGTGAGGCTCCGTCGAATCAGACGAGTTTATAATTGATATCGATATGTAACGACCTCCTCGAAATTCGTATTGATGGATCGTTGTTTCGGTAATATCGAAAACGCGTAGTTCAGTTATATCATCTATGTTTAATAGAACTCGGTTGTAAAATGATCACTATCTGTTGGAAAGTGGTGACAGGACATGCCTATAACTTTAATAACGGACGGGAATTGAATGTAAAACTAATAAAATTACAAAAGCGTTAATCCCGGGATTGTCTCATATTGGTCAGTCTTACCACTCAATTATAAGCATAATCTACTCTACCTCTTCATCTACACACCATAAGGAAAACCGCCCTTTAATGAATCTCTACTAAACCTGTATAAAGTGCCCGACTTAAGCTTCAGATTTCTTTGCAGTAACGAAACAGCACAGGACCAACGTTTTAAATTTAATAACTGAAATGACTCTACAAATCTCATACACAAATGCGAACAAAGCGTGCAATATAGAAGCATAAACAATGCTGCCAACATTCCGCCAACATGTGTGTTACTTAGCGTATGCAAATATATTAGGTATGTGTAAACGACAGCAAAATAAAAATAGTGGTATTATTGTAACTCAAAGCGTACCGGTCACGCGAATGTACCACAAGCCGTGGAACAAATAGTCATAAAAATATTTACTTTACGTGTTCCGCGCAACGGCGCTTAACAAAAACTCGCGGCGATTCAAAATAACCGCGAAATGGTAGCCGCCTCGGAATTTATCGGAACAGCGACGTACAGACGATTTCCTTTTACGTTACAAACGACCGTATGAATGTATGTGATTCTGATGCGTTTTTGTTTTTATTACCTCGCGGTTGACCTGTCTTACTTGTAGTCTAGGCTTTGTTACATACTCCGGTTGTGTTCCGTAGATTCCGGAGTTGTCCACCAAACGCTGAGGACGGGCACCAGGGGGGTTTTAGGGCGATAAAAATCCAACATAACCCGACGTCGCTCCCACGTCGTCGTGTACCTTTTTAAAGTTTCCCCCGCGTGAACAATAAAGGCCTTGTACTACATTGAATGTGAAATTTACTTTAGAAAGATAATTAAAGAACCACTTTTCCTATATATATTCCTTTAATCCAGACATACGTCCACACGTCCAGCCTATTAAGCCTACAGTACACTTAACGTCCGAATATGGAGCAAAATAATTGTATAACTTAACTATATTGAAAATGTATTATACTATTTTGTAAAAGGTTACTTTTATTAAGTTGCTAACTTTTTGTCCCCGATTCGCTCACTTGTAAAATTTAAAATCCTACTTACTGTTTACAATATAGACATTAAGAGGAAATAGGAAAATGTAGAAAGTAGCTAACTAGCAATAAGGTACTTATATACAACTGAACTATTATTATACATCCAATTTGGAACTCCTTAATGGTTACCTTTAATGTAAATGTACTGATGCACAAGACCCTGTAATCATAAATATAAAACTTTTCGCTACATTAACAGCTGGATGGATTACTATAACAAAAGGAGAAAGTATAAAAGAAGCTATGTCAAAAGCGAAATTTAATAGCAGAATATAACTAATACAAATAGCTGATATAATTCAGCATTATACATCGGAGTGTCTTACCAGATTACCATAATTAAAGATTCCTATATCACCACTACGATCACCGGCATGCAGACACACAGACGGACATTAATATAAGTTTAGCCGTCACGATCGCGCGCCTAGATACCAACCGCGAATAATTTGACAGTAACATGTGAGCCAGTAACTGAGCTTCATTAGTGAATGCCTAGAATAACCGACGCTACGCAGGTGCTATCAGAAGGGTCGCGGTCAAGAGACGGTATTTTCAACTTTTTTAAATTATGTTTAGCGTAACAAAATAATGAAATAATGTTACTAATTGTCATTAGGTTAATAGAAAGGAGGATTTCAATGTGTTACGTATATTTTTTAACTTACGCCTGTTATCACTGAAAGCTCTCTGT
The DNA here is from genome assembly GCA_014595695.2 of Epargyreus clarus clarus. Classification (NCBI taxonomy): domain Eukaryota; kingdom Metazoa; phylum Arthropoda; class Insecta; order Lepidoptera; family Hesperiidae; genus Epargyreus; species Epargyreus clarus. The sequence goes on from JACTTY020000142.1 coordinate 496,660, forward strand.
CACAACGATCTCTACAAAAAGTTCATTGCTTTTTGTACATCCGTTAAACAATTAATATGAATTTAGATGAAACATTTCAACACATGAAACCTAGTATTTATTAAAACGATATTCAAAATATTCAATCGATTTTGATAATTATAATTTTCATTTATGTTGGACCAAAACAGAATGTTCATCTATTTTTACCCTCCATTCTTAAACTCATCAATGATCATAAGAAATTGAAAAATAAGAACGGTCTCACTAAAACGTTCTCCCATCAACATTCGCATTTTATCATCGATTAGATGTGGCGTAAGCCTTAAGCCATGCTTTCGAATGGCCCGTCAAAGATTAAAGGGTTTAAAGACTGAAGCCCGAGTATTTCTGTGTGGCATCGCTCAAATACTTCGCGCATCTCGCTACGTCTGATCTCTTGATATCTCAGACCTATTAATATTATGTAAATCGCATGCAATTTTATTTTGTTGCTACCGTGAGAATAGTATTAAGATGAGTACCGACATAAATTTAATACGATACATATTTTTATTTAAATAAACATTATTTTAATAGTGCGTCTTCTATAAGCGTCTCAGTAGATTTTTCATGCAAACATGTAAGCTAATGCTTATCACAGTTAATGATATATATGTCAATTCCACCGCAGAAGATACAAATATCTTTGTATTATAAATTTAGAAAATTTAACCTTTCGTATAATTAATTATGCATTTTTAGTATTCGACTGACTAACATATACAATACACATATTATGTATAATAAAGCGACCCTCTTAGTCCTCAGGAGTGTCAACGGATCTGTGATCGGCTTCAAGTTGAATCCCTGTTCTATATGGAATTGATTACAGATTAAATATTTGAATTAATACTAGTTGGGTACTGTATTAAAAAATGCATAGCCCGTCATGAACATTTATGAAATGCCTACTTTACCCGTATATCGTGAATATTTTTGCAGTCTTGTTTTATGATATAGCGAATCTTAATTATTAGTCCAATGAAGGCAGAAGACAAGTAATTAAAATAATCGTTGGCTCGAAATGAATATTCATGAACCGAAAATTCCACGGCAATCCAAAGTCATCATGGATTCTGTATGTTTTACACACATACCTCGAAATATTTACTTGAAGCTTAATACCGACAAGTTGATAGCTTGCTAAATAGTTAATTTATGCGTACCCATGTTTAAGTAAAAACAAGTGACATAAATACTTCAATTAATACATACGGGGAAATTGAGATGTCTGTCTTTAAATAATCAACTTTGAGCTTTTGGAGTTTGAAAAAAAACATGCCCTGAGTCGTCGGTACCATGGAAACAAACATAGACGAAAACACGTTCGTGTTATTCACCTAAACCTAGAATAGTAGAAATGTAAACTCATCATTTACATATCGGTCTGGCCGGGGATCGAATCCGGAATCGGAATCCGGTGCATCAGACCGGTATGGTGACCGCCACACGAGTCGTTCATTAAATTCGTATGATGATCAGAAGTCACTGCAGCCAATGAACAACTAGAATCAACTTAAAATAGTATTATAGATACGTTTCTATCCCTGAAGACTACGTTCCAGAGTCTCGGGTTGTCTCACCCTTATCACACCCTTGAATCAGAACACAAAAGCCCTTGAGACTACTATCATAGGACAGTAGATAATTGTAAAGTGGTGTGGACCATCGACATTGAACCTATAACAATTTATCACTTTTCAAGACATATTACACTAACAAATATCTAATACATAATCATATCTTATAAGCTAAATTATATGAGGTATGTACCTACTAACATGCCCACGTAAGTTCAGCAATAAAGGAAAATGATTTCGTTTTTTACAAAAGGGAAATCCCGCGCACAAAATTGTTAGCACAACTAATTTAAATGAAAAATCGTGGCTGCAAAGTAATCATACAATAATTAAGTTGTTTTATAACTGGTTAGCTTTAGGCAACTAAATAGAGCATCCTGTTGAACTTTTGGAGCCCCACAAAAACATCGCCTTACATTCCAACCTCGTGGAATATATAAATCAAAACAAAATACATTTTTTTCGTGATTTAAGCGTAACATAAAGGATATCATTACTAAAACAGAATTCTGTGTCCGGCTATTCATTATGTGGTATCGCAAAAACAACTGATCTCGTTTTAATGAGACATACAGAAATATTAGAAGCCGCTTCAACTCACTTTAGAGAATCAGAATAATAATCAAGAAATTTCGAATGAGCTACTTTTTATTTGTATTATCCGCGTGTTGGGATTTTATTGTTTTGTCGGTTCGGGAAGAAGTCAATGTAAGTTAAATGAGACATTCCACCTTAGTCCTGAATCAAATTTTATTTCATTTGCAATTAAGTGTAAAAATAAAAGCTTGTAAAATAAACGAGGTACAGTGACCATTAAACATCAAAGTCATCTGAAGTTACCAAATGTGTAATGTAAAATAAGAGATGACTATAGGTATTCACTTACCAAGACCACAAATGAAGCGTGAGACCACAATGGTATTGCTTTGTAGAATTCCAAGTAGATCCACGGGATTCTTTAGTTCTATACAACGGGACTGACGTCCGACAAAAAGAAACAAAGGGCCCAAGAACGCGGTGTACTTGATACTAGTTTCTGCATAATAGTCGACACTGTATCGCATTGTACTAGCAATCCAACAAACGAGCCTACAAAAGAAAATATAATGGAGGTTGATAAACGCCTCTCATTCAAGGTATTATTTATTAAAGTCGTTTCGGTTTAAGACACAGATCTCTCTGTCTCTGTGTACGTTAAATGCTGTGTAGTGACAGATATCCGAGCATCGCCGTGCCTTCTATTAAACTGGAAAACGTTCAGAGGAGATCGAGTCAATATGTAAATCACCACGTTATCGTATCATGTTGCACATACTTAATTAGCTAGATTGTTGGGCCGGCCGACTTAACGTTAGTGTGGTCCCAAGCTGTCACGGGAAAGTCGATGTCGGGGTTATCGATTTTATTTATAATCCATCGACAGTAATTGCAACTGAATTTAAATTAAAAGATCGCGTCTTGTTTGTTCTCGCAACAATGTTCGTGCGAAATTTACATACTTGACGCACTAGGATTAATTTGACATTGATTCGAAGGAATGAGACAGTCAAAGAAAAGAACCTTTTTGGCTTCTATAAATATCCTGCAGTCATTAAACTTATGTCCGTATTTAATACGATTTTATGCATTGGTTTCAATATGCATCGTAAAATCAGTGACTGTATGTAATTAGCGTGCAAGGAACTGTTGTTTTATTGTTTGACCATGATATTATTTATTTAACTATTTTAAGTAACAAATGCGAATACCAGTAATAACACATTATTATTAGATGGAATTCTGAGTTACCCAATAAAAAAAAACAAAACATACCATTAATTTAACTATTAGGGATTGAAAAAATATATATGTTTCTGTACTTACATATATGAACCCTTAGTTTTCAGTCAGATATTGCTTATTTGCTACTTCTATAAAAAATATTTACACATGATCATATAATTGCATCTCAAATAGCACCACTGAACTACTTACAATAAGCATAAGATAATAATAACTTCCTGAGACCGTAGTATCAGTTAAATTTATCGAGCCCGTTGATAATGGCGCCCCACCCTATTCCATTTCGTCCGAGACAAAGAACCTATTGGCGGTCTGTCGTCGTTTATTTTTAGGGTTCCGTACCCAAAGAGTAAAAACCATAATAGAAATACATTTGAATTTTTTACAGAGTAAGTACATATAATGGTGGCCGCTATAACAACAAATACTCGTATTAAAAACACAAAAGTTGAAAATAAAAGTCTCCTTACAAGAAATGGCTATTTTTCAACGTTTTCCGCTTTATCTATTGAACCATAATATGTAGACAGTTCATATTTTCCCAATACATATACTTCAATAGCTGCCATAATAACAGATACTAAAAATAAAAAAATGTTGTTGGTACGAAATCCTCCGGGTGCGAGTTCGACTCGCACTTGGCCATTTTTATTTCCTTCGCCCTCCACTTCCTCGGTGAAAAGGATGCGTTGCATTCTAATGTTTTTTTTTCTTTTTTGTGTGCTTTTATAATCCTTTTATCTCCCAAAGTCAACAGACACACAATAACGTTTGGGGGAAAGTAAAACCTATTACCATTGGAATAAAGTTACAGAAGTTTATTAAGGTTTTGGAAAAACGGGTAAAGTAAACTTAAAAGAAAGTAGTTGGTCCATATTTTAGAAACACAGATAAGAGAATTTACTTACAAATACTATTGATTTGTACTGCTTACGAGATAAAATTTTATGTTCATTAGTTTCATGGGAATATACGACGCGGCGTATTAAATACGAGTATTTTGATAATGTCGATTTAACAGCTTAAAACAGATACTAAATGAAGATAAAACGAAAGAAACACATATGTAGAATAACTTTCTGTCTACCCTGCCTATCCTGTTTAGCGACCCCTTCGGCACACGTTTCACTACACTTCACATTGCCATACCATTCAGGAATTCTGGGATTTGATTTCCTTTTTTACCAACCTCGGAGAGTAATGTTTTTAACGTTTGTATGTCTATTTCATTCTTTGGCACACTTTACAGCCCGACCAGCTTAACAGTATAACTTGCAAACAAAACAAAAATATAAAAAAACGTATGACAAACAAAGGACATAAATGGTCTTAAATGTTTTTTTCTTAATTCCTAACCTAACCTACTTATATAATGATAATGATGAATTTGTATCTTCCCCAGGACACGCAAGCTGCCGCTGCGGCGCTCACATCACTAGGCCACGTGTACACCGCCATCGGGGACTACCCTAACGCGCTCGCGAGCCACAAGCAATGTGTGCAGCTTGTCAAACAAATGGGGGATCGGCTACAGGAAGCGAGGGAGATCGGGAACGTCGGCGCCGTATACCTGGCGATGGGAGAGTTCGACTCCGCTGTGGATTGTCATACGCAGCATTTGAGGCTAGCTAGACGGTTGGGGGACCAGGTATGTTGGGTAAACAAGCGATAATCTCTCCTACAGGAAGAGCTTATCTCTTCATATTCTTAGATATTAGAGATGATATGATAAGGAAATATGAGGTATACAACATGCGCATTTGAATTAGATAAATTAAGGGATATGTTTTTGAATACACAAGCAATAATTAGACTTATATTTAACTGGAATATTATTCGGTTACTTTGTCATCCAAATATTTTTGTAGAGTTTATAAACTTTCATCTTACCTAGCTTTTAAATGTAGGGAGGTACATACTATACAAATAGAACATGTATGCTAGTAGATACATGTTCTATACCGAAATACTTCTACAGAAAGCTAAAATAAGACTAGCAAGAAAATATCGCAATTATCTCACAAGAAAGTATCGTAATTGCTAGTTTTATTTTAGTTCATACAACACCACATTCAACTACACATACATGTGACTAATAGGTACATCTCGACATAAGATCTACGAGTGCTTCTAATTCCAATCGACATTACATACCACGTACATACATACCTATAGTTCGTTACGGCGAATGAAAAAGTGAAAAAGCAAGTACACTGTAATTATCAACACAGGAGGCGCAGGAACTAGTCTGCAAGTGCGTTAAACTTTCAGCAAAAAAGTGTTTATGATAAAACGCACTACTCGATCATGAATAAGCAATGCGTGATTAGACTTGCATATCTCTTTATAGTTAAATAAAAAATATTAATAACTTATTCCTGATAGGAAATTTTATCTGGATAAGGGTTTAACTTTAAACCGAGTTGCAATTAAAAGAGTAATGTTTTTCGTAAATCATTACCGTATCAGAAGTAAAAAATAGTCAAGCAGTATGTGTTGACTGGCTTGCCGTGACGTATTGAGCCAATATACTTTTACTTAAAGGAGCCTTTACCAGCTTATGATAGTATATTTGATAACTTCTAACAAATATGTCACAATAATATTTCAATAAAAGTTTTGTATATTATACTTACATATCAATATACTCTTAGATAAATCACATTTTCTTACAAACAAATAAATTAGCCTAGATCTCCGCGTTATTGTTGCATTCTGGGAACATATTCTAAGCATAGCAATTTGGATGCATCATGCTATGTTCATATTTAAATAAAAATATTTTTAGAAAATTTTCAATAGTATTTACTTATTTGTTAAATGTAACTGACCAATAAAATATTGTTTACTCAAAAATATGATGAATAAATTTACATTTCAAGAAATAAATGTCGAAACTTAAGAAAAAAATATTTTCAGGTGGAGGAAGCGAGAGCGTACTCAAACCTAGGCTCGTCTTATCACTACAGGCGGAACTTTTCCCAAGCTATCGCATACCACGAGAACGTTCTCAGAATCGCTCAAAACTTGGGCGATAGAGCCATTGAAGCGCGAGCCTACGCCGGGTTAGGGCATGCGGCACGGTGAGTACCGTTAACATGCTTAATACAGCAAAAAATGTTTCAATGTCCAAAGCCATATGTTTCTGATTTATAGAAGTGTTTGTTACAGTCTAAAATATGTGAGTATGAAGCGTTCCAATTGGATTTCAGTATTGGTCGTAACTTGAAACCACATATAGTGCGATATTTCTATTTCGATTTGGTTACCCCATCAGAACTCCGGGTAAGATAAGAGTCCTACCTGACGTATATTACAGATCCATTGGTATCCCTGAGGGCTAAGTTGGAATAACTATGTCTTCCCTACCACACCCTACAAACCGGGACAAGGCAGTGGGTCGGTGTTAACTCACAAAGGGTTCTATTCTATGAACTTCAAACTGTAATTCTTACGATGATCGATTGTAACGATACCGCTCTACGTATTTCTGATATCTATCTACCTGCTTACATAAAAATGCCATTTTTTTATGTAAAACATCATTAACAGGTGTGCCGGTGACTACGCTCAAGCTAAGAAATGGCACGAAAGACAACTAGATGTCGCTTTGGCAGCAAGGGATAAGGTAATATACTTGTAAATATATGTATATACTTGCATATTCAATTTAAAGTATACATATTTTTAGTCTGTGTACGGTATACTTACAATTACCTACAAATATTTTAATATTGAACGCAATTTGTCAGATATTAAAATCATGGGCATTTATAATACTCGTACTTACTCATCTCATCCTCATACGTACCCTATTTTTAAAAGACCAGAATAATTATTAACGTTAATACAATTGAATACCAGCAGTATAATGATACATGTAAGTTGAAGTAATAAATCTCGCTCTTCAGGTGGGCGAGGGGCGGGCGTGCTCGAATTTGGGCATCGTGTACCAACTGCTCGGGGAACACGACGCCGCGCTCAAGCTGCATCAGGCACATCTCTCCATTGCCAGGCAATTACAGGCATGTATAATCTTACGTTAAGTGCCTTTTGGAAAAAACAAAGTATGATCTAAAGTTAGAGATGAATTGACTGTCGTTCTTTTGGTAAGTGTTACGAGTAGAAGCTGTTTCGAACACGGATTTTAGCCTAGAAATAAATTGCATCAATTGGACGCCTTATGGAGTATTTTCACGTAAAAGTATTTTTACTATTGCTCTATAAGATAAGGTTTTATTCACATAGCCCAACAGTAGGATTCTCTGTATTATAATGTCATGGGTTTGTTCGAATTTGGGCATCGTGTACCAACTGCTCGGGGAACACGACGCCGCGCTCAAACTGCATCAGGCACATCTCTCCATTGCCAGGCAATTACAGGTACGTTAAATGATACCTATTTGTGGAAGAGTTGGAGATGAATTGATCGTCTCGTACTTTTTAGTGTAAGACGATTCACACTTGTTTTTAGCTTAGGAGTATGAAAACGATTGCAAACTGGATATCATCATATCTTCCTGTTTTTTACCACCTTTCATTAAGTGTTATTTAGTGAAAGGATATAAACAGCAAAATATATCCAGTCAGACATTAGGAGTTGTTCGTTTCGACCTTTTGATAAGTATTATAAGGTTTGTTCATATTCGATATACAATATTTGTCACATTTAATATATTTGTCAATATAATTACAGTGTTTCGATGGGACCAATATAATATAAGTGCCATTATACCATCACTAATTTTCTTTAATTGCCATAAGTTGTATGTCGGTATTTAATATTTTCTTTGTTATTAAAATAAGAAAAGAAATAAACATTTAACATCGCAAATTTATAGGTCGTTCGTAAAGGTAGTTATTATTAACGACTATTTATGCAGCTTTTCTGGGTTTTAACCTGTTCTTTGGTCAGAACCTTTACATACTGAGTTTATAATTCGATTTAGATATCCTTATACGCGATTTAAGGCGAATACCTTTAATTTATCGAACATTTGCACTCATTGTATGTAATTGACGAATCAAAAATCCATTAAGGTCGTTTAAGGCGTAAGTGAGACGAGTTTACTGACTTAAAGGTAATCAATCAACAAGAAATGAAAGAATATCCTGTTGGTACATGCGTTTTTAAATTACCAAAATGAACAGGGGGGCTAGCCATGTTACAAACTTTGCCTTCTATTCGTTTTCTATTCTATTCGTTAGCAAATGTCATTGTACATATACGAAAAGTCTATGGTTAGCGATCAATTTATATCAATTAGCCGTCAAATACAATATCGTCTAGTTTCTACACTACCAAAAATACCTAGATGGTACTGATTAATTATTTAATAGTAATATTACAATAAAACATTATAAAATACATAAAAAATATACCATATTTTATAGTACATTTATTTTACTAATTACAATTATTTGCAATAACTAAACTTAATAATGTGTCTATGAACGGTAACTATGGTGATTGGTGATTGTTTACAAAGAGTATACAAATTGTTTATAGAGATATTACTAATGACAGTAACAGCGATTGCATGTATTTTATATAAAATTATTACTTCAACTGAGGATACTTATTCGTACCTCGTACTAAAAGAAAATATCTGGACGTAAGATTTACTGGCTCATGGCACGAAAGTCTTTCAGCAACATCAAGCAACAAAGCCATACTAAAACCAATATGGTCATATGGATCTAAACGTTGCGGAACCGCATCCAACTCAAACTTGGACATCATACAACGCTTCCAATCGAAGATGCTTCACATGGTAGCTGATGCCACAGAGACAACAGTGAAAGAGGAAGTGACAAATAAACTAAAATCATATACTCGTCCTTAGGGGTAACCTATCATTGTATTCGTCATATAAAGACACTCCAATGAAGTTACTACTGAGCTTATGAAATCCACCCGCACTTTTAAACTCATCAAAAGTAGAGCTACTCAGGATCTTCTTCCATCGTAGGAGCGGCTTCCAAGGAGGCAATAATTATAAATGGTTACGCCACTGGGTGTATACTATACATGCCATGTCAACAAATGAAACCTCATAACCACCAGCTTTTTGCCTAGACAGGGAAATTGCAGGGAAACTGGAGATAATAATGAAAAAAAAGGATACGGATATTAATATTATTTTTTTCTATTAAGGTTTTAATAAATTGTTTTGTTACAAGTACAGATAATATGAGAAGCATTAATATAATGATGCAATAAAACAGTTAAACTGAGACAATACTTTTATTTAAATACTGGAATAACTCTAAGTTCTATTTTATCTATCTTTATATATATATATTTCTTATGTGCGTGTGTATGTCACTGAACTCTTCCTAAACGACTGGACTTTGATGGAATTTGATGAAGGATTTTGTTGTGTGTGTGTTCAAGGGGACGTGAGAATGGTTTAGATTCACAATTTAGTCCGTGGGAAACGGTTTTTTTAATTAATTTTTAATTCGTAAGTAGTTGTTGATTTTGGAATGTTTCACATTGGATTCCACAGACTTCGCTACCATCGCAGTTTCAAATATTAAATAATAATCTATTTTAATGATAGTTTTTACCAACAGTTGGCGCTGCAATCGAATTGAAAAATATTTTGTTTTCATTGAGTTACATTCGAACACGTGTTGAATCAATATAAATATATAAAAAATAAAGTCGTGTTAGTTACACTATAACTCAAGAATGGCTGAACCGAGTTGGCTGAAATTTGGTGGAGAGGTAGCTTAGAACCAGGAAAAGGACATAGGATACTTTTTTATCCCGTTCGACCGCGTTTCCGTGAAGTATTTTATAACTCGAGCACGGCTGAACCGATTTGGCTGAAAATTGGTGGAGAGGTAGCTTAGAACCAGGAGACGAACATAGGATACTTTTTATCCTGTTCGACCGCGTTTCCATGAATAAATAAGGGGAGAAAGGTTGTATTAAAGTCGCCCAGTTTATATGCAAAACTATATGAATATTGTTATTTGGGATTTCGATAGAAAGTAATTAAATATCTATTTTACGATATTTGGAAAATCAACCCTTAAGTTGGTTAAATAGGGGTTGGAATTTTATTTTAAAATCCGTTAATTTGGAAGCAAAGGCTGTAAAAAATTGCATTTGGCTTTAAAAGGCACTTCGTTTAGAAGTCGGCAGATTTTGAAGCAAAGTCTATGAAAATTAGAATTTAGCTTTTATATTGAAAATAATAGAACACATATTATTTCACCGTTTCTGGAAAATCAACTCTTACGGTCGTTTAATCGGGTATGGAACTTTAATTTAAAATCCGTTAATTTGGGGCACTAAGAAAATGATCATAAGACATAATGAAGCATCTGAGTCACTGTTTGTTTGTTTAGATCAACCCTTAAGACTGTTACACGAGTGAAACTACGGGGTACAGATAGTCACTCATAATTAGGTGGTACGAAGTTCACCGGGTCATCTAGTTATATTATATGCTCATATTAATTTAAAATAGAAAAACGGCTTTGCAATTAATTTCTATAATATTTTAGGATACACTAGTTATAGAGAGCTATATTCAAATTTCAACACATTTAAAGTATACATTTTCAAATGATCAAAAGTAATTAAAGTCTATAATGCAGTAATAGCGCGTAGTGAAGTGACAAACAGCTGATACAGAATCCACCATTTTATTAGCGTTTACGTTTTCTACAGGGTCGGCGCGATCGCTCACTATGATATTTATCTTAGAATACGCTTCGCTAATAAATTTGACAAAAAAGTCAAAAGGTTATCAAAAGGTTGTCAAAGGTTGTCATTTGTATGGAAAAAAGAAATGACATGGGCATTGTAGAATCGCTAGCGTTCTATTCTATCGTGTAACTTGGCTACGACTTTTCTACTTCGCTATTTTGATCACGTGATCATTGATATTTTCATACATTTTAGCGTTTCTATAGCGTTTCTACAGCGCAAGCGACTGTAGAATGTCAACTTGGCTAGCCCCCCAGATCTTGTTAGTCGAAAATTCCATTAACGTCAAAAAAGTATAAGGGCTCAGCCAGGAAAATGATTCCATCAAAGTATTTTGCAAGGTTTGGAATTAATTTTTGGAAGTTTAGTGGTCGTATCCGCTATTACTGATCTGAAGGGTGTTAACAGATAGTTCTTAAAGGTACCAACGAACGTGTTTGATACTAAAACTATTAATATCTCTCTCTAGTCTGAGACAATCAGAGTAAGGGCGCTTCCTATTCATGACAAATTTATGTCCAAAGAACTCTGGTCAAAGAAATTCTCCAAATTAATCAAAACTTATTTAATACACAGGATAAAGCTGGTATGGGGCGTGCGTATGGGAATATCGGAAATGCATATTCAGCGGCTGGTTTCTATGAACAAGCCATCAAGTACCATAAACAAGAGCTCACGATATCCAAGGAAGTTCATGATAGGAGCTCAGAGGCATCGACACATGGGAACCTCGCTGTAGCTTACCAAGCGTTAGGGGCCCATGATATGGCTCTGTTTCATTATAGAGCGCATTTAGGTGAGTGAATTATTTTGTTTCTTCTTTATGACTTAAGATTAAATGGAATCGCCTGTTGTACTTTTCATTATAATGCACATGTATATTATTTTTTGTCATTTATTAGTTATTGTACTGTACCGATCACTACGTAGTAGGAACTAAGATAACAGTTTTGGGGGGAAAGGTAGCGTAATAAAACCAATCCCGATGAGTGTCGGTTTTACACTAATTTATTTAAGTAGAATATGTAAAAATGATGACTGTGAAATTATGGGAGTGTGCATGAAATGTCTATATGTGTGCACTTACATACGAAAAATTGCCAATACGCATTATTGGCGTCACGTGTACGTGCAGTAGCTCGTACATGTACAATAAATCATTTTTGTATTATATTGTATTGCATATGTAATAAGCCCATATTCCCTCTCTCCATCTCCCCTTTTTGAACTACAAAGCACTATTATGAAAATATACCCCACGTAAACTACTGTACTAGTGGGGTATATTTGGGGTATTATGGGGTAATCTACTGATTGACATTATACGAATATATAAAAATATGTAAATGAATTCATCTGTCATTACCAGGTATAGCACGTGAACTAAAAGATGCAGCCGGCGAAGCATGTGCGCTCCTAAACTTGGGCAATTGTTTGTCCTCGCGCGGGGAGTTCGCACAAGCGGTACCCTACTACGAGCAGCACTTGATGCTGTCGCAGGAGCTCGGCGACGTCACCGCTGAGGCTAAGGCGTGCCACTTTCTCGGCTACGCTCATTATTGTTTGGGCAATTATCGAGAGGCTGTCAGGTTAGTTTGGTTCTTAGTTATTTTTCTTCTATGGAAGCTTTTTGTTACCGACGCATTGTCAGACTCATTCATGATTACCTATATAGAGAAGATAACATTGTTAACCACGCTAAAAAGTTATCACAGTATTGTATAAAAATGGAACGTTATTTCACTTTTTAAGTAAATTCCTTTGGACTAGTTGGCATAGACTACTTTTATAGTAAAAGGAATCTTCCAGACACAAACATACAATAACATTTTTTCATAAATTTACGTGAACATATTGAAACTCTAACTTTACTGTACTTGCAGATATTACGATCAAGACCTCTCTCTCGCAAAGGATCTTCAAGACAAAATGAACATGGGCAGAGCATACTGCAACTTGGGCCTAGCTCACTTAGCGCTCGGGAACCTGGAAACAGCGCTGGAATGCCAGAAGTACTTTCTGGCCATCGCTCATATGACGCAGCACTTACAAGGGAAGTTTAGAGCGCTTGGAAACATTGGAGACGTGCTGATCAAGATGGGTGATGTGGAAGAGGCGGTTAAGATGTACCAACGGCAACTTGGATTTGCAAGACAGGTACAGTTTATTTTGTAGCACTCCTTGAAATACGTTGAGAGTAAAAAATGGCTTGAATAAGATACTTTTAAGGCATTATTACATATCTTTATTCCATTCATTTGCCTGGTTTCAGGCTCGAGATCGCTCATTAGAAGCAGCTGCTTGCGGTGCTTTAGGCTTGGCCAGAAGATTGCAACGACGACTGGACGCTGCATTAGGACATCATACTCAGGTATTATAAGCATTTTAGACCGTGGTGTCAACTGTAAAATTTTATTATATAGTTGAACCTACAAAATTGGTAATGATTTTTTTGTTTCAAGCAGCAATGCCTATGGAAAAATAATTAATGAGGAAAGGAAGAATGTAGAAAAGATTTTGTTTAAACAAAACTTTTCTTTTTTCGTGAACATACCTAAATCCTTGTTATCCTTCAGGAGCTGACTCTCCGCCAAGAAGCAGGTGACGCGGCGGGCGAGGCGAGAGCCCACTCGCACCTCGGCGCCGTCCACATGGCGCTTGGGCATTACTCACACGCCGCTCGGTGTTATCGGGTATGGAGTTTTTTTTAACATTCATATCACTACAAACTCAAGAATAAGCAAATAAAAACAAAACACCATTCACAGTGATGTGCATTGAGAAATGAAAATGTAACATTACTTAACTTAGCTTCTACATAACAAATGTGGATGGTATTTCAACCAGTGTCATATTTTTTTCTTTTCTTTCTTTCAATTTAAATTATATAATGCAAGTGTGATTTGCATTAAGGTAATTGTAGGAAACTCTAGGTACATTCAGTTAATTTATTAAAATGTTAATTAATTACCAGGAACAACTCGAAAGAGCCCAGGAATTGCAAGATTGCGCTCTGGAGGCGCAGGCATACGGCAATCTGGGTATTGCTAAGCTTAATATGGGGCATTATGAAGATGCTATTGGATACTTAGAACAAGTAAGTCTACGTACCTTGTTAACTAAATTAAAAAATGTGAAACAACCCTAAATGTACTTAAAATTACAGCATAATCTAGGGCTCTCCCAGCGGACGCTAGGGTATACCTGAGAATTCTTAAAAAAAAGTTTTCAAAGGTATGTGATGTTACCAATTCACACTTTGGTGGTTGATTATGGCCTAATCCCGTGCCCAGCAGTGATACAGTAATGGGATGACGATGTCACAGTAGTCATAAAACCACACTTACCTTCCAGCAACTAGCAATCCTCGAGCGCGTGAACACACCGACCTGTCAGCTGGACAAGGCCAGGGCGCTGGGCTCGCTGGGCGACTGCTACGACGCGCTCGGCGACCCCGACGAGGCCGCCAAGTGCCACGAGCAGCACCTCGCCGCCGCGCTCAAGCTGGACAACGCGAGGGAGCAGGAGCGAGCGTATCGCGGACTTGGACTCAGTCACAAGTAAGACCTGGTCCATAGAAGGCTTAGTAGTGTATTTGAAGGCAGTGCTAAGCTCTAACGGCTTAGGAGGAGGGGTCAGAAGTGGCGGTACGCACCGGGCTCCCGCAGCAAACACAGTTGCTAAAAGCTGTTGAAGTTGCAAAAAAGTCGTCAGAACCAAACAATGTATGAAATGTGTATCAGTCAGCGAAAAAAGGTCAACCGAATCACAGTCGAACTTTTTACACTGGGGGCCTCCATTCAACTTTCCGCTCCGAGCCTCCCACGGCCACTGGGCTACAGGGTTTAGAGTTTAAACTCCAGCAAATCAGATATCTAAAAACTTAATTAATTCAGTTTTCTCCAGATCTCGTGGTAATGTACTTAAACTACCAAAGGAAATGATAAACTTTTCCTGATTAATTAAAACAATAAATTACTTGCTTTGTTTTCAGATCCGTTGGCAATTTGCAACAAGCGCTAGTGTGTCTAGAGAAACGGCTTGTAGTTTCCCATGAACTAGGCATTCCAGAAGCGAAAGCGCAGGCGTATGGCGAACTCGGCGCATTGCATATAGCACTCAATAATTTAGAGCAGGCCGTGTCCTGTCTGGAACATCAGAAGAACATTGCTAAGTGAGTAAATACATATTATAATATATTAATACTTGTTGTGTAATAGAAATTCAGAAATAGTTTAATTATCGTTATGGTCTACCTGAACCAAAAACCAACCAAAAATAAGTATTATCATCCATTCGCCACTTTTGGTCACGTGTCTCGTCAAAACGAAATAATTTTGGCTAATTCTATTTGCGAAAATTTCATATGCCTTAGAAAAAAATGTACCCTTTTAGGCAAACATGGATGAAACTTACTTAGGAAACATCCTCGCGTTTTTTGTCTGTAAGAACTGATATCATTTCAATGCACACATGACTTTTGATTAATCGATTAATGAAGGTCACCGATATTTATAATTGCGGTTCCTCGGTGTATGATTTATTGGTAACGTTTTCCCCAGGGAGCTAAACAACCAGATAATGGAAGCGGAGGCGTGCCACGCGCTGGGCGCGGCGCAGCACGCGCTGGGCGACCACGCCGCCGCCGCGCGCTGCCACCGCGCAGAGCTCGAGCTGGCGCACCGCCTCGGACTCACGCACCTGCAGGTACATGCCGCACCCATCAACTTCATTGTAGACATGATGCGCTCGGACTCACGCACCTGCAGGTACATGCCGCACCCATCAACTTCATTGTAGACATGATGCGCTCGGACTCACGCACCTGCAGGTACATGCCGCACCCATCAACACCACCGTAGACATGATGCGCTCGGACTCACGCACCTGCAGGTACATGCCGCACCCATCAACACCACCGTAGACATGATGCGCTCGGACTCACGCACCTGCAGGTACATGCCGCACCCATCAACTTCATTGTAGACATGATGCGCTCGGACTCACGCACCTGCAGGAACATGCTACACCCATCAACTTAACGCATCTGCAGGTACACGTTGCACACGTCAAGTCCACCGTAGCCACGATGCGCACTGCATACAGTGATTCCACTTTATGTAGCTCATCCGCTGTAGTCACCACATCGACCGACTCAAGTAAACCACAACACCCATTGCACCGTACCTATCACCAGTTATTCCCAAGGAATCATCCTACACACGTCGCCCAAAACATCCACTTGATCTACTACATCCATCGTGCAATCGAGCCCACCACACCTACTATGCTCTCCCTGTACCATCAAACCCACCGTGTCCTTTGACTTGACTGGAGATCGTCAGTGAACTATCATTAAAATGTCATATTGTAACTAAATATAGTAACAAGTGTTTTTTTTTCATCTTCTCCTAAACCGTTACCAGGCTAGAGCTTGTGGAGGATTGGGATCCGCCCATGCAGCTATGGGTGCCCACGCTGAGGCAGCCCGTTGGCATGAATCTCGACTGCGACATGCCACAGCTTCAGGTAAAGGAATAATTAAAACTCAGTTCATAGATTCATAAAGCGTAAGCGATAATCTTAAAAAGGCTCATGGAGGCATAAAATGGATTGAATCACATTTGTTCAATAAACTATAGTAAGGTTATAACATTCTAAAAATAAGTGAACATGTTTGGCATCGTAAGTATATAATTATTTATTTTGATTTACAAGAGTCGATTTTAAAATTCAGGTGATACCCGAGGTCGAGCTCACGCTCTTGCAGACTTAGGACGAGCTCACTTAGCAATGGGCGCATGTGGAAGCGCTGTTTCTTATTTAAGACAAGCATTAGCTGCAACCGAAGGATTGGCAGACGCTGACGAAGAGGTATAAAAACTTTTAAATAAATGTTACATTACCTTTTTCCTGTATCGCTGTTACTATAGCATGGATGTTTTACCGAGTCAATTATGTAACATATGTTGGCTCACGTCGCACTACATAATTGTTTTTACCCATTTCAGATTTGTATTATTTATACATAATATGCTTTTACTATCTTTAGGCTAGAGTACGTCATAGACTTGGCTTCGCGCTCTGGGCTTCTGGAGAATTAGAAGAAGCTAAAGAACAACTACAGGCAGCTCTGACTGTGTTGGAGTCAGGAAACGATAAGCACAGAGACAGGAAAATAGCATCCTTGTACAACTCCACTCAGCACGCGTTACAAAGAGTTCTTGTTGGTGAGTTACTTTATTTACAACACCCTATTCTTCAATATCAGGATCATTTATAATGTCTATTTGCTTCCTAATTCATTTTCCATAGTCTTTAGATAATCTGATAATAAAATTCACTAATCGAAGATTTATTTCAATAGTCCGCTGCCATATTGATTGTCCGAAGAATTCCGTGAAATTCTAACACTATTTTTAAATTATATTTTTTAACTACATAGAACTCGGGCGACACCCAGAAGCTCTAGTGGTGGCTGAGCGTGGCCGGTGTCGCGCATTGGATGGATATGTGGATAAACAAACTGGACCACTGAGTCAAGCTAACTTGGAGCTTCATACAGCACAGAGGTAAATATTTTACTTTCATTATATAGGCCAGTAAATGAGAAATTAAAGCTAGGTTAATTATATGACGGTTGAGCATCAAAAGCTTATCACTGATGAGGTCATGTAAATAATGTGGCCAGATACAAGAGAATAACAAACAGAGAAAAGGAAAATAAGTAAATATTCCACTCTCCCAGGAGCTCAGCTCAGTTTTGGAAGTAGAAATGTTTAAGAAAATAGAAAATATGAAAACTTCATACATAATGCATAATTGTTACAGAAATTTGGCTGAAGATAATGGAAAGGAGCGCCCTGAACAATGGACTCCGTCGACAGTTGATCAGATATTCGAAGTGGTCAACAAACAGAAAGCCCCAGTATTATATTACAGTCTGGCCGCCGGGAGACTGTATGCTTGGTTACTTCAGCCTCACAAAGGTATGTTTTAAATGTTGATATAAGTCACACCAAATACAACAAACATTATAACAGCAACAACGAATAGCGACAACGAAACAACGAATCTAAATCGTGGTTTAGGACTATTTGACGAGCCTTCCAATCATACGCAACGTTTTTAACTTTCTCCTTTGTTTTAGGCATATTGAGATTCCACCAAGTGTCACTGGTCGACCAGGCTGAAGATAGCGATAATAGTTTGCCAGATATCAGCCCTGAAGATCTTCAACCCAATAACAGTAAGTTTCTATTTTATATTTAATTCTTCATAGTCAT
Source organism: Epargyreus clarus clarus (assembly GCA_014595695.2). Taxonomy (NCBI): domain Eukaryota; kingdom Metazoa; phylum Arthropoda; class Insecta; order Lepidoptera; family Hesperiidae; genus Epargyreus; species Epargyreus clarus. The sequence goes on from JACTTY020000142.1 coordinate 515,055, forward strand.
CAAATTTTGTCTGTTTTTGGATTATGATCACCAAAAAACCTTTCTAAAATAATTTTACTTTTTAGGTCCAGGAAAATTGGAAAGATGTATCAGCGAATGGTCAGCTTGGATAAAGACTGCTCAAGGACGGAATGAGAATGAAGACCAATGGGAACCCGATGAAAGACCTAGCACAGGTCTCGCTAGAATGGTAAACAGATTTCATAAGATGTACGTCATCTTCATCATTAAATGTGCGAATTGGCCTTTATTGCCTAAGAACGAGTTGTCTAGGGCAATCGAAGGCAGGGCAATTTTTGCCATCAATTCTAGTTCTATAAGTTTGTTGGCATTCTTTAAGATTTCTTTCTTTCTTTCAGGTTACACGTAATCATCTCCTCAATTCATCTAACTATTCTTTGAGTTCGTTATTCAGCGTTGGATCAGTCGGTGGATCAGTGGCAGGATCAGTTGCAAGTTTACAAGGTTCTACAAGGTAAGTTAAACTTATTAATCTAATTCATATTTCCGAGTACTTATTAGTTTTATTCGTTGCATTAATGGAAAAAAAACGTCGACGCCTCTTTACAAAGTAGTGTATAAGTTCCTTTAGTCGCTTTATGAATTAACTCCATATCTTTAATGCAGATCGAGTGCCCACGGTCCGCGAAAGAAGCAACCATCATGGCAAGGCCCACCGTGCCTCAATGCCTTGTACCAAATGCTCCTTGCACCCTTCGAAGATCTATTGCCAGCTTCGTGTAACAACACTCATGGTTTGTTTTTTTAAGTTATGATTAGTATACTAAACTGCTTTAAATAATAATACTGTATACGTACTATATACATAGTCCTGTTAAATAAGAAAGTATAAATAGAGTTGTCAATGCTACGATAAGCAAATAAAATGTTAAAATTTAGTTCTTTGTTGTAATGCCCAAAGTAGGGCAGAGCGGAGATTGGGTAGGACCGACACTAGTGGTCATGTGCCGGAAAATACGAACGAACTGTTTAATCTTAAAGATGTCGAAAAATACTCAAGGAACTTCAACGCAAAAATCGTATAATGAAGTATTGTATCGTATTGTGACGTGTCACGTTGTCACGTGTCGGAAAGGATTTCATACAGTAGTATAGTCCGCGCCAAATTGTTAGTCCACTCTGAAGTTGTTGCGAGCAGGGCGACGCGATTCATTTCTATATTCAGAGTGGACTAGCAGTTTTACGCAGATTATATCACACCTATTTCTGCCTAAAAATAGCAGTGTTAAGCGCTGCTGTGTTCCGTTTTGAAGGGTGTGGTAAGGGAGACATACTTTTCCGAGGTTCCAGCTTCGTCCTCAGGGGTAGCGGTGCATCTGTGGTCGACCTCAGGTAGGAATATCTAATCCTATCTCGGGTTGATTACAGACGTCCATGGGTGGCAGTAGCCACTTACCATCAGATGGACTGCATGCTCGTCTGCTACTCCTATATTATAAAAAATAATAATCTTATGACGTCATAATATAATATCGTATGGTGTATCTCCCAGCGTCGCACTGTCGCTATCTTATGACGTCATAACATCGTATTGTGTATCCTCCAGCGTCGCACGGTCGCTATCTTATGACGTCATAACATCGTATTGTGCATTCCCCAGCGTCGCACGGTCGTCGCGGTTGCGGCGGTCGTCGCGAGGTGGTGGTGGTGGTGGAGGGCGCGCTGTTCGCGTGTCCGTGGGGCGCGCTGCGCGGCGCGGCGGACGCGGAGCCGCTGTGCGAGCGGTACGCGCTGCTCGCCGCGCCCGCCGTGCGCCCGCTGCGACACCAGCGGCATCCGCGCGCGAGGCCGCACCACGAACACGGTATGTACTACGTACAACATAATTGTTTGCGTGAACTACAGAATGACACACATAATAATATCATTATACCAATAATAAAACATTTGTAACGTATTACAAAATGTAAATTTGCAATATCAATAACATGTCCGTGCATTTTGAGTTAAGTAAGAAGATATAGATGCAATCCAATCAATTTGATTGGATCTTTATGTATTTCATTCACTACACGATATATCGCAAAATTATGTTCATGTTTTTAAATTTTGCCTCAGAATTCTGTATTTCTAGGGAGAAATAGCCTTTGCCATTCCTAGTAAAATATATATCTATCTCTATATTTTTTTAGGAAAAAAAATAGAAAATAATATCTTTTTGACCGAACAATGGAAAAAATAATCTCACGTTAACTAATAGAAGTAATGAAGTACTACTTATTTTAACATAAAATCACAATAAAAAAACAGTTGTATACTTTTGATCTGAATCTTCCATTTTAATTTATGATTGTACTGTATGTGTACACTATTGCAACACTTAATTAATAATCAATTTATTTATATGCTGACTTATTTCCCACTCCCCCAGGTGCAGGTGGCGCGGCGGGCGGCGCGGAGCCGGGCATGCGGTGCGTGGTGGTGGGCGGGCCGCGCGTGGGCGGCGCGCGCTGGGCGGCCGCGCACGCGCAGCTCAAGGAGGCCGAGCTCGTCGCAGACATGCTGCGCGTCACGCCGCTCACCGACTACCAGGTAACTGACTACAGTCCGCGCCGACTCCGCCGACTCCGCGCTGAATATAGAAATGAATAGCCTCGCCACAGCTATTTGTATGACTACACCTGCGAGCAACAACTTCAGAGCGGACTAATTGTTTGGCGTGGAACTTATCACTTTGTTACTACTTCTTGGGTCAAGTCTTTAAGTATACCTATAACAGGAATCATTCTACCGGGTGATTATTTCTACGAAGAATTAATCACTTTTGTTACTACTTTTTAGATCAAGTCCTTAAGTATATTACAGGAAAAATGATATATTACTTCGAGAAATGAATGGTGCGGCCGTGTCACTTTTTTTTCGGTTCGACTTGGCGGAGGTACTGCCGTGCCTCCAGATGCTCCGTAATTATGTTAAAGCACAACATCTAATAGTGTGTGTGTGTGTAATGAGAGCCATGTTATATTTTATTAAATTTTGCGTAACGGGCAGCACATATTGAGGGACGGCGAATACTACATACGTTCCAGGCAGTACGACATATTTTAGGAGACGGCAAATTTCAAAAATATATGAATACAAAATATTATTTTTGGTGACTTATTTAGAAGATAATGGATTTAAAAAAATATATATATATAAAAAATTTCACTGCATAAAGATGAAGCTACGCTACTGTTCACTATTTCTTAACCATTACGTTTAATTAACAGGCTTCTAAAGAGGCAGTGCTGGCTCAGCTCCCGCAAGCGGAATGCATTCACTTTGCTACTCACATCTGTTGGAAAACTCCAGGCATCGTTCTCAGTCCTGGCGAAGTGGTAAGTAGAGTTTTAAAAAAAATGTAATTAAGGTAAAGTCACCTATTTCCGCGGTATTTTCACTAAAACTAGAAAGAACGTCAGATATTAAGCATTTGCTACGGCTTAATAAGGAATTAGATAATTTTAGCAGAAGCTTTATTATCTGTACTCTTGAAATAAACTCGACATTTTACGATTAAATATTGATTTAAATGTGTATTTTAAATAAATATGAACCAAGGCAGAAAACCCTAATTCCGATGTAAAAATCCTTATTCCGATGCATTTGGTTCCTAATTCCGAGTATACAAAATAAGGGAGAGAAAGAGATAGAACGACTGCTACATGGTGTATAAAAATAAATGTTATTTATTGAATTTAGTTTCAATTTCGATTCAATTTTTTTAATTACTTAAAGAGTAGCTTTATCAAAATTGTTCTTAGCTATGATTAAAGGGAAGCTGCCGAAATAAACATTTTTTATAGTATAGTTTCTTGATAGGTTAATTTTACTAATGTATATCATGTATTTTTTTAAAACTGCAGTCAATTCGTGTATCTGCAATACAATTTTGGACATTCTTCTTCGTGTACTTTACTAAGGTTTATTATCGTACACCATAAATAATAATAATATGGAATACCGTCATGAGGTTTATAGAATTATTTCATTTTAAATAATTTAATCAAATGAAAACGTCGTAAAATGTTCTAGTTCTTATTTAATTATCCGTTATAATCGTATAACAATGTTAATTCTTCATTAATTAGGATTAAGCGAATTACGGATACAAACTATAGAAATGTTCTTAAAAACCGATGAAAACTTTAAACACCCTTTATAGTATTTTTCGGTTATGCCGCGGAATTATGTGCCCATATAACCTAATTCCGACTTATATACATCGGAATAGCGTTGCATAACTAAAAATCACGTTTCCAAATTCCGATTATTAAATAATAAAAGACTTTTACACAATTTAGAGACAGAAACATGCTTTATTCAAATATGTACATAATAATATACAATACTTGTTCAATATAACATCCATATCTGGATGAACTTCATTCTGTCTCCTTAGTTGTCCCATAGAAGAAATTAGGAAAGTACATAAATAGGTCATCTTTGATATTATATAATTAGGTAATGCAGTACAATGCAGTACCACGGAAAATGATTTCGATATTAATTGAGTATGAAATTTGTCAAATCCGAAGCAAGACGTGCTTATTCATAAAAACAACTACATAAATTGAAATTAAAAACAACTCTATGAAATTGCTATTCCGTGGTATACCTCAGTTTTAGGGACAGCCCAAAATATTTGGCACCTAACGCCGCTGTATTTTTAAACTTATTTTTACTCTTATCTGTTAACAAATAAGCACAAAATTTAAATGTTATCGTTTTGATATATATTCAATATAATGTTTTCATCGAAACACTATCACACACATGCAAATTTACTGAAAAAATCACTATTTGCGAAATCGTGACATTCACGTGCAAAAGGCCCAAAATGTATGAAGCATGCGTTTGATGGAGGCACTAATGCAAAACTATGCGATTATTCAAAAAACCATACACATAATACTATTACGATAGCCATATGACAATAGAGTGATAAATTATCTATTAAATAACATACATTTTATTAAAAATGAGTTGGTAAATAGTTTATAAAAGCCGTTTTTTTAAATACCACGGAATATGGTGCCAATTTCAGAACCCCTCGGCATTAGGTGACTTTACCTTAATGTGCCTATTATTTTACAATTAACGTAAAATCGATAATATACTGCCTCTGCTCTTTGCAATTAAAAGTTAATTCAGCTAAGCTGATGACATTGATAAAATCTTAAAATTCATAAATACATTGATTTATTGATAAAGCCATCTTAAATACCCAAAATATTTTTTGTTTAGGTTGATTCTCAGGCCAAACGCCTTCTTAACACAAGCGTTGGCAGCGGTGCCGCGGACACGTCGACTGAAAATGAGGAAGAAAGTAAGTATTACCCTATACAAAACCTACATCACAATAATATTGAGGTGAATTGTATTATTAACATGTTTTCTGTTTATTTAGATGCAGAACTACCTCATAGCAACGAAGAACTACCACCTACGTCCGAGTTCATGCTTACAGCAGCAGAAATCATGAACTTGAAAATTACGGCGAGACTGGTTAGTTTAATTCTCTTATTTTAATCATCTCTTACTTTTTTTGCTGTTCCCCATGTTTACAAGTTGTCATTATATTTTTATTATTATTTTTTTACCTCTCTTTTACTCGTACCTCTCTTTTACCACTTTTTATCTCTCATTTTCTTTCTCCTTGTCTAGCTTTCCTCTCTTGAGAAAATTTGTATTTGAAAATAATTTTATTACAATATCTGTTTAATCATCCAGGTGGTAATATCATGCGCTCCATCAAGCGCGGCGCTCCAAGATTCTGAAGATGCTGAAGCGGTGACAGTAGCTGGTGACGGAGTGTCTCGCCTTTGCCGAGCTTTACTCGCTGCGGGAGCTCAATCTATACTGGTTACCCTGTGGCCGGCGCCACAGGACACCGCTACGAAGATACTGTACCGAGCTTTGTATTCTGCGTTGCTGCAAGGAAGCAGGGTTGCAAAGTAAGTTTTCCACGTTCCACAAGTCAATAAAACTAAGAGCAGACATAAAGACTGATAGCTCCCATAATTCTAAATAACGCTATCAAAGTTTACATTTTGTATTTATGTTATGCGAGCTTCGAACTGTGATTGTGTACAGCTGAGTACGGCACTCTGTAGGATTGATCACAAAGACGTCCTTTCACAAAAGAAGTTCACGAATCTAGGGAACACCATATCTAGCAATGAACTTCCTTTCTTTGTTATCGAGGCGGAAACCTTCGAAGGATACCCGACGCTGTAATAAGCGACGCCGGGTTACGTGGTATTAACCACACTAAAACATCCCCGATGGCCGTTCTCAGCGCTTGGCGGAGCATTTCCGGGGTCTCCAACGGAATACAACCGGAGTCCCCGAAACACGATGCCCCCATCGGGCTCGGCCCTGGGGGGAGCAATTTACGCTCCTCCCGCACATCTGGTGTTTACGTCGGTATGCGACCACGCATATCGCCGTCATTCCCGCGGCGCTTGCTGGAAGATTCGAGGTCCCATTCTTGCCTGTCTGAGTCTGAGTAGACTTCAAAAACTTCAGAGCCGGCTAGAAGTTTGGCGCGGACTTTACCAATGTACATTTTTTTATATCTAAACTTTATTCCAGGGCGCTGGGCGACGCGATGCAGACGGTGCGTCACACGAAGCACTTCTCGCACCCCGCGCACTGGGCGGGGCTGGCGCTGCTCGGCGCCAACGTGCGGCTCAGCAACAAGGTGGCGCTCATGGGGCAGGCGCTGTGCGAGCTGCTCGCCGCGCCCGACAAGTGCCGGTAGGGAACTTTTGTCAAACAAAATGTTTGTTTTGTATTTCCATTTGTAGGCGTCAGATTTCGCCCGACAAATACCGTTACATTCCATGGGCTAGTGGAAAATTGTGTAGCCGTCAGGCAAATTATTTTGGTCAATTTGTAGGCGTTAAAATTTCGTTGCGCCCTACATTTACTGTTAAGTTACTTTCAACGGGCTGGATTTTAGTGTATAATTATGATCGTCGTTCAAATCAGGACGTCAAGATCCTATATAAACCTTCAAAAAGTTATAACTATGTTAGTACATTTATATGATTTCAAGACGCGTAGCGCGATTCGGCTTTACTTTCAGCGTGCGGCAAAATTCACAAATAAGTTTTTTAAATGACAAAAATATAATTTTTACTTTATTTGTATTGCATAATTTATTTATCCTACAGTAATTTTCTTCTTAAGAATGAGATTAAATTATTATTAATCATACATGGTGAAAAGCACAATATTATAAACATTTTAATTTTCAGTGATGCTCTACGAGTTTGCCTGCACTTGGTAGAGAAGTCTCTACAGAGAATAGTGCGAGGGCAGAAGAATGCGATGTACACGACGCAGAAGAGCATCGAGAACAAGGCTGGCACCGCGACCGGCTGGCGGGAACTGCTCATGAGTGTCGGATTTAGGTAAATTAATGAAAAAATATATACATTGTACGAGTTTCAGACTTACAAAGATTTAGACAGATAAGGTCAGCGTTTATCTGCATGTAAGATTGCTCATCAAACCATTACTGGCTTATTATTGAGCAAGAATCTCTTCAAAAAGTAAGAAAGCCAAAAACACTTCAATAGACGCGAAAAAATGGCTTATTAAATGGCAATAATATGTTTTGTTTTATTTCTCTTATACTGTTACATATTTTAATTCATATTTTTATTTCAGGTTTGAACCAGCAGCAAACGGAATACCATCTAGCGTGTTCTTCCCACAAAGTGATCCTGAGGAAAGATTGACACAGTGCTCAGCAAGTTTACAAGCATTGCTCGGTATGATTCTAGTTTATTTACTGCTTTATTTAAGTACTCTACAATAATTAAATAATTCAAATGTATGTCCCTATGCCTCGAATTCACTTACATAATCACAAGATCTCACTTATCGTATTTTTCTACATATCGATAACTCATACTTTAGTAAGTTACGTATACATATTCATTGTACTATAAAATAACTCATGAGCGTCAAAGTACCTGGCATGATTCCTAATGACACCAAAAAAAATTGAAGATTTTGAATCTACTTTAAACTCAATTCGAACTTCGGTGGAAAATTAAAATGTTTTGGAACACTATCCATACGCTCCACATATATTGTACGATTATCATGAGAACCAGTACATATTTATTCGCTAATGTTATCCCTTATTGATTGATCAGGTCTAACGCCAACGACGTTGCAAGCGCTGTCGAAGCTGATCTCGAACGGCGACGTGGCGGACGACATCATCGGCGTCGTGCGCTCCGTCATCTCGCAGTTCTCCGTCAAGAACTCCGAGAGCGACACCATCGAAGTCGCTGTTAATGTTCGGTAAGTATTTGATACCAAGGGTACCTTAATCTTTAGAGAGTTTTGAGATTATGATCATTTCTATAATATTCTTTGTATACTGCCAAATCTATATGTAAAATAAAAAAAACGGTTTGTAAGTCACTGTGACCCTTGTATTATATGTACACTATTAAGATCCCAATATGCGGATTTAAAAAAAATTGTCTGTCTGTTTGTACGTTCGAATTAACCTAAGTACGAGACCGCTAAACTGACTGTGATGAAAGTTCCATCAGTATGTTTAGAGGACTTTCCAGAATATGATTTAGTATATTTAACAGATTTCAGTGGCCAGGATACAAGTGCCTCTTAAGTAAATTAAAAAATAATTGTCTCTAATATATATCTAAAATCGAAATTGTAGAAAAGTTGTGGCTCTTACCAACAAATAAAAACAATAAAGTATTTATATCTACATCGAAACATCCAATAAAACAACAGAACATCGAAGTACCTAACAAAGCAAGTGATATAACCCAGGTTATGGCGTGTGAACGGCTGCCACGAGCTGTTGGCGTCGCTGGGCTTCGACCTGGCGGAGGTCGGGCAGGACGAGGTGACGCTGCGCACCGGCAAGGCCGCCAACCGCAGGCACATACAGTTCGTGCTGCAGGCTCTGCTCGCGCTGTTCGGTAAGAACATCACCACAATACATGATCAATGCTCACGAGCTGTGGCGTCGCTGGGCTCCGACCTGGCGGAGGTCGGGCAGGACGAGGTGTTTGGTAAGAACATCACCACAATCAATAACAGTACCATCAATGTTCATTATTCAATCCAATAGTAGTAGATGGAAAAGTCGTAACTGACAACTTGTTAGCTCAGTAGACCTACGCAAAAATCATTTTATTTAATTTAAGATGAAAATAAGGACTATGGGAGGTTCGCCAACTTCTTGCTCGATTAGAATAAATTTAACAATAACTAGAGGATCGACTTTATACTAAACCTTCAGGATCCTTCAGGACTATAATATCAGATATCAATGTGTCAATCAACATGATCTTTATCCCCACCCACATAAATAGACCATCAGCTAAGGACTAATACTAATATCCAGGTTTAATCTACTTTATTTTTTTTATTTTTTTGATAATCCGATTACTATAACTCTAATCATGAGAATGATGATGCCGGTGACGTTTATCTTAAATTCAAATTTACTATCCCAACAGATACCCAAGAAGCACCACGCAGTCTCAGCTTGGAATCCAGTTCCAGCGTGGAATCGCTCGCGTCTATTGACGATGGAGACTTGGAACCTCATTCAGATGGCGAACCTCCTCCAAGGCAGCATCGACGTAAGTGCCAATTACGATAATTCAAAATGGTTTCAGATAGCTCTTATGATTTTATCAACAGTCTCCTAATAATCCAATGTGACTGTGATCTATCATCAAGACGCTCATGTCCGCAGTTGCCATGTCTTTTATTTTCAAAAATAATTTCCTACTAATGTTACTTTTATTTTCAGAAGAAAGCGTCTCGTCAGTACCGCCTCCTCCATTGCCGTTGGGATCTTGCGGAGGAGCATTCACGATGTACGTCCGCGGATCCACTTCCAACACCGAAGTAGGTCGAGGGGAGCCTGACGGCAGGACCGCCCCTCCTCCAGCCCCACCACCACCCCGATACCGAGGAGAGAGCGACGCAGCCTTCACACCCTCACCACCCGCTGCCCCACCACCGTCATCCACGGCACCACCAAGAGACGTCTCCTTAGCCCTCGCACATCAAACCAAGATCAGAACACTGTATACAAGGCGACCACCGTCCACCGATGACTCCGATTGGGAAAGCTCCGGACATGACACAGTATTAAGGAGACGGCCAGAACACTCGCATACGAGATACTTGGATGCGTTCTACGACCTCGCCGCAGCGCAACCGAGACGAACCGAGGAAGAGAAGTCAGATCAACCGATAAACCAACCGTCCACTTCGAAGCGCGTTCCAAGACCCAAGATGGGCACCAGCAGCAGAGACTCCATGGCTCAAGTGCGCCATATGAGTGGCGAATTAACTCCAACCATATCCGAGGTTTATCACGAAAGAAACATTGGACTAGGCCTTGCGCCTCCCTTAGCTGAACTACTTCTTGCAGAGGAATCAAAAACAGAAATGAGAGCAGCAAGTTCTAGCGAGAATTTGCTTTTACAGAACCTAGAAAAATTGGGTTTGTTAGGCGACTCCAGCGAGTCAGACGAACGTTGGTGCAGCAACAACGCATCGAGGCCCTGGCTGTCTGCAGTGCCTCTAGAAACTGATGTTCAAGGATCAGATTTGACGACAGCCGAAATTATTGAACGGCAAACGAAATTCAAGAAGGACACGGAACCGAAAAGAAAAGAAGAGAACGTGTATGAATTGAAGCCTAAAGAAGAGACTCCCGGACCGAGCGGCATCGAGAAGCGTTCGGTGTCTCCTTTCTCTGAACTCTCTCGTAGGGATGAAGGGGATGGAAGAAGCATAGCTGATTCCCATTCATCTTACAAAGCGCTAGTACTGAATCCGAGAACTCCGTATCTTCCTGAAGAGGGAGAGCCGACTATGAGCGCTAAAACTGAAGGAGGGAAGACCCACCCGAGGCCTCGAAGACCTCCGGTACCCAGAACTAGACCTACTTATACTACACTTGACTTTCCACCGAGCAAACAATTATAATATATCGTTATTTATATATTGTAAAGCAGAAAAATAATTTTAATATAAGTCACACGTTATATATAAAAGTTGTAATAAAAAGTAAGTATTCATAAAGTAAACGGCTATGAAATATTTAATATTATTTGCAAATAGAACATAAAACTTATGTTTCCTATGTAGCCGGCCATTGTTTATTTTCTTATGTTCTTGTTATGTATTTAACGTTTTTACTATGACGTAATTGTAATTATTGACTCATTAGGCCTTATTTATTTTATCTTTTAGTTTAATTGTATTTAAGGTAAGTTTATTTTGTAGGCTAACTTTACTACTCTACTCTACTATAATCTCTTGCCAATTTGTATAAAAATAATTTGTCATGTAATAAAAAGCATAAGTGAAATACAAAAGTTAAAAACAGTTTGGTATGTACTTATTTCAAGTCCGGTAAGTTGTAGTGCCAACTTTCAAGCATTACGTAATATTGAATACCTTTGCACACAGTGACCTTGTCAATTATATTTACTTGTAAAAAACAAGCAGGTTATGTTCAAACTATTTTCACTTGTTTTATAAACGCGGGTACAATTCGCTGGCATGTCGACAGTTGGCTTCAATCCATATTATCTCATTGAAATTCGAGGCAAGTTTCTACTACTACTTACTAGGAAGTAGAAAATAAGAAAGATCCAACCGCAGAAAAACAAATTTTGTATTATATTTTTTTGTTTTTTATTTAGGGTTTTACATTGAAGACATTGCAAGATATACCTACCTACACACTTTAATTTGCAGATATGTACTTTATTTAATTCTTAACTATCGATTAAACTTCCAGTCGCCACTGATTTCATACGCCAACGTTCATAATTACACAAAATATACCAGATTTAGACATGTAGAATTCTTCGAACAAACGTGCCATTTTCTTAATCATCTAAGAGTGATTAAAATACTTATTAGCGACTAAACCGATTATCTTCCTAAATCAAATGATCACTGTTGCAAAATTTGTTGATAAGTATCAACATAGAATAAACTCTTCAAGCTAATCGCTAAAGAGAATCTATGTACAATTTTCTTACATATACCGTCCGAGAAACTCTTATGGTAAAATGAGGTCTTATAAATACTGAGTTCAATTACTACATTACCGCAAGCGTACTGCACTTTATTACATATCAAACACAATCAATTAGTGACAAATAATAACGTGTTATCTATTCTTACACATCTCGTGGAGAAAAAAACGCCAGGTACAAGTCAATCAAGCCTTGAATACATAGCAATGTATATAAACGTACGTTATGTCCAACAAAAAGGTTTTTAGGTATGCGGAAATCGTAACGGAACAAAAAATGTAGCACTGCACTCATTGAACAAATAAAAGATACTTAAGCCGTTGAACTTTACGCGAATGTACGGATTTAATAAACCGCGATAGCGAACAAGGACGAGCTAAATCTGACTCGTCAATACTTCTTGTATTAAGTACCTACCTTACCATGAGTTTTTACGTTTTGACAAATATGACTGTTTTGGTATTTGTTTACGTATGTGCCCATACCAGTTCCAATCAGCGCCCCTAGCGGATTGTATCAGAACTATAGTATCAGTAACGTAACATTAAATGTCTAAATTGACAAAATGGCGCTTTATGTTTTGTCTCTTTTTTTGAACATAAGGCAGACAATAAGACTTGAGCACTTACTTATTGTTACGTATTCTCAGTCTACTAAAGCAAACGGAACAGAATAATGGATTGAGTATACGTAACATAAAATTGTGGGATGTTTTGGAAACTCATGGTAAGGGTAAAGAGTACCTAAAGATTCCAAACTTCGACATTAAATCAGGCTTTAGCATTTCCTATAAGGTATTTAAAGTTGCACGTAAATTATTGACACGACTTAAAAAAAAGTCTACTTATTAGTACTTGCTTCAATTAACAATAAATAGGTAAGTATAAACAGGTATTTAGTTCATTAGCTAGTAAGTAGTAGGTACTGTTAGCCCACAAAAGACTTGTATTAAGTTAGAATTTTGTAGATCTGTATTGTGTATTATAAAGATTACTAGCTGACCCAGCAAACGTTATGTTGCCATATTAATAAAAAAAATGTTAAGGGTGAACAGCCCTTATCACTTAGGGGTATGAAAAATAGATAGTAGCCGATTCTCAGACCTACTGAATATGCATATAAAATTTGGTGAAAATCGGTAAAGCCGTTTCGAAGGAGTTCCGTAACTAACATTGTGACACGAGAATTTTATATATAAGATTTATATTCAGATTAGAAGGGCTAAGCCAAAATAAGTACTTGTACCTACGCACCATATACGTAGTACCTACACCCGGACACTGTGTCGTTTTTTAAGTATGCGGTGTTGTAACACAATGACTATCACATTTCTTGTAAACTGTAGAATGTGACTTTACATTAAAATTGGCCAAGCACAAGTCGAATCCACACAAATTCCTTTCCCACACCAATTTCTATCACCAAGTTCTAATAAAAATAAAAACATTTTTTATATTTTTTTTTGTTGCTACAGCGGCCATAACAATACGCACTCAATAATATTGCAAGTATCTGTATTTTACGATTCAAGAGATAGAATTATGACAAACAGACAGAGCAAAAGATGTATAGACGGACGGACAACGAAGACCGCGTTACTAGGGTCCCGTTTCTACGCTCGAGCACGTAACCCTAAAAATATAGCAAAATAATACCATCTATTAGATACACTTTAATTCATTAGCTTCGCATTACACCGTTTAATAGATAAAATAGTTCTTAGCATTACCTACTTTACGCGTTACAATTAACCCCGTAACGTGCCCCCCTCACCCTACCCTCACTTCTGTCAACAATATACTTAAAATGACCATGGTTGAAAAATCACTGATTTTATTTATTTTATATACAAAAGGGCATTTCTTACATAAGATCAGTTAATACATGTAGCAGATACCTATTTCTTACTTGATTTATATTATCTTACGTGTTATATTTAGTAAATATAGTTTTATAAGAAAGACAATATAAACAACTGTTTATCTGTACCATTATTTAGTAATTTCACTTTTAATTTTTGTATCTAATCCCAGTAATCTTAAATTAAATTAATTTCGTCACAACCGAGTTCAAATTAATAACACAAACAGTTATATTTACCGCTTATCATCTCGGTGTAGTCCATTAAAAAGTATATATATAAATTGGTTTATGATAGCAATCACATAACTCTATAATTGAAACTTACATAAGAGAACAGCCAAAATATTAGGTACTAATAATAAATCTATTGGACAACGGTACACGTAATTTAATAGCGGTTTGTTTTTTCACTACACTAAATATGTAATAGATATGTATACCTAATATAATTAAAACAATAGCCTAGTGGTTTGAAACTTTTCCTCTCACACACAGTCTGAGATTGCTGAGCTTGCAACAGCTAATTTATCGAGGTTATGTACAATGTATATGTACATGAGGTTATGTACATATTTGAAAAACTAAACATAAAAAGTAAACTTCAATATTAAAATCTTAGCAAAATTGTACTTATTTTATTCCTTAAAGTCAGAAATCCACGCTGAGCTGATGAGGAGTTTAGCTTAAACCCTTCTTACTCTGCGAGGAGACATATTCCAGAGAGTAGGACAGAAATGATTCGATGATGATGATGCTGAAGATATGTATTATAAATAACACATAAACAAGCAATTCACGCAATGTAAACAAATCAATAGCGAAATGAATTAATAAATGAATAGGTATAAATATAAGAAAGTTTACCTAAAACACCTCAAACCGAAGTATTGTATTCAAATAGTAGCTATTAAAGGAATACCTAAGATAAGTCCCACGTGCATTACTATATCCGAAAATTGCGGTTCATTTATGTTAGTCTTGCCTCATCAAATTCTTCAAACAGGAACAAAACAGATAGGTACTATATAAAAGAAGTACTTACCGCGAATTGTTCAATAAATAACTTTCAAACGTTACAACTTTTTGCGTTTGATATTTAGCTCTACTAGTCTGTATTATATAATAAAGGGGAAACCAACTCATGCGTTCGCCCTCGATAAAACATATTTTCACATTTTTATAACACTGTAAAAGCAACAAAACTTACATCACAATGCAAAGATTTAAATAAAATTTGTTACTTGACTGAGTATACTAAGTGGGTAATTGAAATAGTTTCGCGTCAGTTAAGAAAGAAGTGAAACAACCGGAACCGAAAAAAATCGTTAAGATTATAACAATATATAATAACCGGGTTCCGTTAAAGAAAGAGCGGTTTTTTTTCACCTGAGCGCAAAACACTTTTAGTATGAACGAATATCGTAAATATACTTTCACTACCTTTTAGATACATTATTTACCAATATTGCTAATAAATCTAATAATAAAGCTTTTTCAATGTAAAATGGTTACTCACTTATTGCCTACCACGTCGAAATATCAGCCTTCTACCAAATCTGTACAGAACCCTAAACTTCAATTATTCTGTAATGAAATAGTTGAAGCACATACCACACGATTACCGCGAAATTGCAGTGAAAATAGTGTTATTGACCTTGACCCAGCGCTTTGTGAAACACTATCAGATACGCTTCAAGCCATAATCAAGATAAGGTTTTGTATATGCCTAGATAAGTGGCCATTACCAAAATGCGTGATATTGATTGTATCAAAAGTTGATGTGATCTGTATATAAACATTTAATGCAGGCCCTGGAGATTATTTAAAATAAAATCGGTTCAGCCTGCCGTTTTTCGATATCGTTTAAAACACCTACTTATATTTTCAAAAATATTTAAAAGATTCCATGTATGACGCAGCAACTTTATCAACATGAAAATTGTAAGAAATAAGTATACCTACATCGATCAATGGCTTACCATTTAATTGACTGTTTATATATATGTAGTTATGTAGATTCAATTTGTATAAATAATAAATACTTAAAGATTGCGATAATATTATGATATGCAATAATAATCTATAAATTGTACATAATTTGCCGGAATTTGCTACTGCTATATTTGTTCCGATTGTAGTGTAGGTAAATAAATATTTTTAATAAAAATCTACAACTGGCATTTTCATCACAAAAAGTTTAGTAAAACAGAATTCGTGCGTAATTCTCATTTCTTTAGTAACTACTAAACATTATTCCCATGACTAATGTCTAAACAATTGTCACGGTCCGAGCAACACGGTCAGTATAAACATGATAGGCAACATTTAAGAAATATGATATGTACTAAGTTATACGTATATACGTTAAGTAAATACGATGCGTTACGATGTGAACGGCGTAGTTAATCTACTATGTGAATAACCTCTAACATGTGGACTACATATTAGTATTTGATAAAATCAGTTGGAATACTTTCGTTGCTATAACATGATAGTCCAACAAAGGAGGATCCAGGATATGCCATCCAGGGAGGACCTTGACCCAACTGAGATGGGCTTTACCAAAGAATGTGTCGCACTTCATTGAAGAAGGTCAGCGAAAAATAGTCGTTCCTATAAATGCAAATTATATATAATAAAAAAAGGAAACGAAGAAAAGAATTAGAACGAAGGAAACTCGTCTCAATGTAAATATATATTTTTAACTCGTACCCATAACTAGAAAGATGGATTACAGAAATTTGAATTTTAACAGTTAAATTAACGAAGATGTTACTTATCAATACTTTAATAATAAGAACGTTAAAGAAATAGATTTCGTGTTATCTAAGCAGGCAGTTAAATTGGTCGGATTATATCAAAAATATAATGTCGATATAATATAACTAACAATTTACTTTTAACCTGTAAACGTGACTGACATGATTAATTAACCAGAACAATGCGGTGCAAACAAATGAATGTATTTTTTTACATTTCAAGGTAAGTAATTAAATTATTTCTATAATATTTGACTGGCAAAGTACCACCGCCACATAATAATATAAACCACGCTATTTCTGCCTTACAACAATTTTCTCAAAGATTGTAGAGTAAAAGTAGCAAGGAAGATATACTTATAAAAGGAGTTCTTACTTAACCCTCAGAGGCACACCATAGGTAAGTCGACGCATCTGTGGCCTACCTCAGGAAGAACTCCAATACTACCTGGGGTTGATTACAGATATCCATGGGTAGCAGTGTCCATTACCATCAAATCGGTTACATGTTCTTTAAAACATTAAAATAAATGACACATAGGTACAGCGAAAAATCCCCGACAGCTAAAATGGACTTTATTATGTCATAATTGGTATTTTTATTCATAAACAAATCAATAATTTTGATTGATAACGAGACATTATCACTTATCTACCGTAAATAATTCTTTCATCTAATAATGATCTACGATCGCGGCGCGTGACCTAGCTAGACGTTTATAACAGCTCTAAAAAGGATTAGCTGAGTTTACGGCAGTAAATCTTGCTAATTATCATATTATTGTGTTTGTTGAATGGAACAAAGTCGTAATATTGTGGGGCCTATATACGTATATAGAACGAATAGTTTTTATTTAGGGATGCAGATTACCTTTTTGCTAAAAGTAAATACAAGAGCAGATAAACGGAATTTACTGTATAATACCTTCAGTATACTCGCTTAGATAATTTTTTCATATAATAGAAGCTTCAAGACAGTAATTTTATATTAGGTTGATGACAATCACGATACACCTCCGAAGGGATAAGCAATCTATCTAATGTTTTTTTCCTTCTAAAGATCAAAATTTAACAATATTTCTTAGAAGTTGTCGAATTTCCATCTAAAAGATATTTAGATTCAATCTTTATCGAAGACGATGATCGAATATGCCTCCCTAATTGGGTGGTTCAAAAACACCAGTGCTTATTAATTTCAGACAAAATATCTTTATACAGTAAGACATTTTAAAATTAGATAAAGAAGTGTGTGTTATGTTCATATTGCAAATTATTACTTTTAGATTTAATCATCAATGTTACTTCTAAGTCATGTGGTACTATTTGTTAACTTATAATTACCAAACCGACTGTCTGTCTCAAGGTTATGTGCAATTTTAAGATTATTTTATACTAAAAGCAGCATTAACTAATTACATTATTAGATGCATAAGTATTGCTTTAACATCGATCAGATAAAACTAACCTAACCTAACTGAGTCATTACAAAAGTACATGACTTGAACTTTTCCTTCCAATTTAATTCAAAAGATCAATCTAATTTTTGTAAGAAACAGTATAAATTAAGTAACACACCCGCGACCCAGTTTCCAGTCAGTGTGTAACACCTTTTACACGCGTCCAAATATTTCTAGCCACGTTGTGTTACTTTGGCACGATATTACTGTCTTTATGACTATTGTATTCAAATTGTCTCATGTATTTCCTTGTTTGGCAGCACAGAGGTTACAATTTTTATATTGCGATCGAGTTTGACAATGACATCAAGCATGCAATATAAATTGGCGAAGGTTATGTAAGTCTGTCGTTTTGTTTTATTTGTAACAACATGATACACAAAAGTCAAGTTAACCTGAACTAAATTACTGTTCTAATTATAGTTCAAACAATTATATGCGTTATGATATACCTACGTAAGAAATTGAAACTTGAATCAAAGTAATGCCTTGGTCAATGAGGTATAAAAAATTGAAATACAGAATTTTAGTACATACATGTATTTGCATTCAAATGTTTTGTTCCAAAATATTACAACCAACTTAGCTATAGTACAGCTATAAAAGCTTGGTGCATGTTTTGACTGTATTAATACTACAAAGTACCGTTCGTATCATCAATAGATATGTACTTATACACATAAGTATATAAGCTACGTTAGTAGTAAATAGTTTCAATTTAACACTAAAGCCGAGTGAAACTGGCAAGCTATGTAATAGACACTAACTTTCACATTTAGCGACTACAATCTATGGAGACTAATGATATGTATATGAATATGTTAAATTGTATTTGCTGCACCTGAAAACATGAACTCATTACAACAATGAAATAAATATATTGGCACAGTATGCACATTGCACCACGAGGAACTCAATTGCATATAATAATAAAGTTGTACTTATTTAAATTAAATTGGTTCATTCAAACCTAATGATTCCTTTGTGCATAATAGTAACCGTTACTGAGAAGTGTAATAAGTATTTTAAGGTATTAAAGTCAAATGCCACAAACGTGCAATGTAGAGCGAGCTTCCCTCTGGGGTATCCCCAACGACACGCAATTGTACGGATTGTACGGAATCGCCGTTATAGTACAAGGTCGGCTACGAATTCACTACCGTTATTGCAAATGTCTATAGATGATAGTGATCGCATACCGTCCGATTTCCACCTCGCCAACATGAAAAAAATAATTGGTCCCATAAAATACAATACTAGTGATGTAGGTACATTAAATGACATATTTGTTAAATTATTTGTTTACACTAGAAGGTGGTAGAACCCATTGTGGTTCGACTCCGGCGGCACCACCGCCACACCTATTTCTGCCTAATAACAACAGTGTTAGGCGCTGCTGTGTTCCGTTTTGAAGGGTGTGGTAAGGGAGACAGACTTTTCCGTTCCAGCTTAGTCCTCAGGGGTAGCGGCGTATCTGTGACCGACCTCAGGTAGGAATATCTAATCCTTCTGGGGTTGATTACAGATGTCTATGGGCGGCAGTAGCCACTTACCATCAGGTGGGCTGCATGCGCGTCTGCTACTCTTATACTATAAAAAAAACTAATATTATAAAGAGGAAAACTTTGTTTGTTTGTTTGATTGTAATGAATAGGCTAAAAAACTACTGGACCGATTTTAAAAATTCTTTCACCATTCGAAAACTACATTATCCACGAGTAACATAGGCTATATTTTATATGAAATATATTTGATAAATTGATTTTGAGGCGGTACAAAGTTTGCCTGGTCAGCTAGTTTAAAATAAAGTACTTACATGTGTACTGCCATTGTTAACTTTGTCGAGTTTAACTCTATGGATATCAACATACAAATAATGTCGATTAGATTCAATTCAAACCATAGCTTCAGATGAGTCGTTACCTTGTGTTACACGATATTAAATGATAGGAAAAAATGGGAAAACACTTAAAATACCATCATATGTCCTTAAATGGCGCAAATATAAGTTGACATCACGTAAGAAGTTCACATTCGCAACATTCACAGTAACTTCCATTCCACTCAAAGTCACTTATGTAAGTACCTATTAGTTGTAAGTACTTCAATGTAATGGTTCACAAGTTTTTTTGTTTGACTGAGTTTTTGATGGAAGCGAATGTTCATGGACTGCGATAAGCGATGACAATTGACCACTGTACGCAAAGTATGTAGAATTTACCCTCTGAAACTAAAAATACTATATACGTATTTATTCGTTGCATATATGTATGAATAAATATTGCATTGAATACAGTGTCGCAATACAAAAGCATGAGTACCTCTACCTAGAGATATATAGCCATAAATTCATACGATATTCGCAATATACGATCTTTAAAAATAATAAAGTGAAATGCGGCATGCTTTTTATTAAAATTCATGCTTTTTAAACGTATTTTATGGTTTTTAACGTATATTTGGATGCTCTTATTGTATATAGCCCATTGCGCGTACTTGACATTTAAATAAAGGCATATAACCTTTAAAATAAATAAGATATGTGTTTTAAAATGCTGCACAAAATATCACATATGAGTTCTTCAATGGCGTATCTGAGCCTACAATACATCCATGCATGAAGGCATAAAGTAACAACCAAAGTAATGGCCTTGTTAAATTAAGGTTGTCATTTTTGATACAATCTGAAATGTTTAAGAGGCTATATAATATTTTCTCTAAGAAGCCATTGTATAAGCACAGACATGAGAGGAATGTTAAAAGTATTAATAGATCCTTATCTCGGTAGATTATATCTATATAAAATGTATTTCATATTTCATTAACTTCGACTCACGACAGCTTCCAAAAAATTATTAAATATACACATTTTAGCCTATTTTATGATATAATAGCCACAAACACTTATCTAACGTGACTTAAAGAACACTATCAATTTAAATAAATAACAAAATATGGCGAAAAACCTCCATCAATATAGGTGATTGAAAATAGAATAGATAATCCGATAATTCTCAAACAACAATTTGTTAATTCTATCAACTCTTTAAAAAGGTAATCGTAAGGGTGAAAGTAACAAAAAATTGTGATAACTAAGTTTAACAGATAAATAAATATGTCGTTTTATATATTGAAAGATGACAACAATATCATTCATTACGAAATCATCACGAGGCTAATTTAAACGTGACACTGATACCGCCTACACCAAGAGCAAGACAGCCTTTAACGAGGAAGCCCTTCAGAAAAAATGGCCAAGCGCGAATTAGAAGACTTTTCGTAGCAGTCCGTAATAAAATAAATAAAAAATATGGAAAATAGATTTCAGTTATCTCTCTATCATATATGCTTTAATTGCATATGACGATTGCATTTGATTGTATAATACCTTAATAACTAGTAAATTCTGACCCCTAGTCTGAATTTCCTATATTTTTAAGCTATTGCATAGCTTTTATCGCGGGCTTTGAGCGCGGCGACCGAATCGAGAAATTCCGTAACGAAAATAAGTAACACCTTTCAACAACTCGGTTGCCTGGAGACTTGATATCCAACTATCAAGTCTCCAGGCAACCGAGTTGTTGACTGTCAATAGAAAAATATGGATATAATTGAATAAAGTATTATTTTACATTCATTATTATTTTATTTGATATTGGCGACGAGATGTCGAATGAACTAAAAAACAATAAGGAAATACGAGCCACATTACGTGGGTTAATGAAACGAACTGAAAATTACATTTCGGGAATAGAAAAAATTGACATTGAAGAAATAAATATACGACTGAATTCTTTACAAGAAAATTTGAACAAATTCTACGCGATTCAAGAAAAAATTGAATGGCTTACAGACGAAGAAAATTTAGAAGAGGAAATAAAATACAGGTACGAATTTGAAGAAATATATACAAAGCTAAAATTTAAATTTTTGAATGTACAAAAAGAAAATAATCGGCTAATACCTGAATGTTCTTTTATATCAGCAAGAGCGGAAGTTTATTTGATAAACTGTTAACTGTCAAGGCACGCTTGAGACGTACACCTAATACAAAAGAGTTATCACCTTATCAGTTAATGTTCGGCAGAGAGGTAAGAACCTATATGCATGCCTTATTTAAGAAATCCGCCCCACTATCCAGATTACATTACAATGCACCGCCAACGCAGGAGTTCGGACAAGGTGATAAGGTACAAGTCCGCAGTTACGCCAACCCAAGAGTTAAATGGGAGTTCGGAGTCGTCATCCGAAGATTAGGTAGACTCCATTATGAAGTCAGAACTGAAAATGGCATACTGGTGCGCCGTCACCTTGACCAAATGCTGCCGGCGCCCCTGGTGGTGTAAGTGAAAATAGCGGTGGAGGACTGTTGAATATCAAGTCTCCAGGCAACCGAGTTGTTGACTGTCAATAGAAAAATATGGATATAATTGAATAAAGTATTATTTTACATTCATTATTATTTTATTTGATAACCTTAATTTGTCAACTTGAACACAGATGGCAGTAATACACATTTTTTTATAATCCGTGCAGAAATCTTAAAATTGCGTGAAGTATATTTTATATTCCCATTATAAAATTCAAAATTATATTACCATATTATCCAAATAATATGTTTTATCAACATAAGCTATGTTGAATTCTGGATTGATAAAATAACGTAAAAGAGTGTTTGTTAATTTTAAACGTACAATTACAACTGACGGACTTGACAGCACAAAATCAAAACGCCATTATGATTTATGGTACAAATAATTTGTGTACAAAGTGTTTTAAATATGAATAAACAAAGTGCATTTATTAATGAAAAATGCGATGTACCTGTAACATTCGGCCAAATGTCACAGGCACATCGCATTGATCCATTTATATTGCTGGTTGTTAATACTATATGTCACTTATTAAATACTTTTCTATTTTATATTTTAGAATGTTTAGTCTTGCTTGGAGTTATGAAATGTCAGCTGATATTTGCAATGTCTTATATAATGGAGATATGATAAAATAGTGGATAAAGATGTATTAATGTAAATGTTGATGATTATGGAAGAATATATTGTATTTCTGGAATTCCTTCTGAGCGTTTTCATAGCATAAAAAATGCTATGCAATAGCTTTACCGCGGCAGTCTCCGAGTGCCACACGTATTTTTTCGTCTTGACAGTTATATGTTGCAATTACTTTTTGTAATAAACTTACTTATGTTTATAATCCAATCTGGGTCCATAAAATAATTTATAAATTATTAAAAGTAAATATAAAATAATGAGCAGATATTTTAAAAGCTACAACCTTCACTATTAATTATCCCACATAATTGCACGTTAAAGCCAGCAAATTCGGAAACGTCCTTTTAAATTGCTGCATAATTGTATGTTTGCGTGAATTAATGGCGCGGAACCCTATAAATTGTGCTGCACAATGTCAGCAAGTGCACTTAACTATGTGTATGTAGGTTATCTTATACGATCTTCCAGTAATCGATATCGTCACAGCATATTTCACTACCAACGGCAACTTGTATGCAATTATTTGTAATTTTAAACAATTTTTCAACACTTTTTATCGATTTTTATCACTCATTATGTCATGAATACGAATTTAACATTTTCATCAGCTATTTTAACCAGTATATTATTTTATCTTAAACATTTGTTAAAAATATATAAATCGTAAAAGTATATATAATTTTAATATATTTTAACAATTGCTTATAATAAGCTCTATAATAAAAACCACCATTTTACACGAATAAATAGATAGTTATGTAGCAAATTTTACGGGTGTATTTATTAAAATAAAAACCTACATATTACCTATATATTTACATACATAAATAGCGTGCAACTTCTAGCAGACAGTGACGGGGCCAGTACACATTAAGTATGCAATTATTATAATTACTCAAAACTACTCGTAAAGTAAATAAATGGTGAATCTACATATCAATTATACTGCATATAACATTTGACGCAACACGTTATGGTTGCTCGTTTAAAAGACATCAACGCGTGACGAGCGATCTATTTGATATTGCATTAAGTCCTTTTAAAGAATTTTTATTACGACCTACAAATGGTGTTATCTGTGATAGTCACATAATTATTCTAAGGTATATATTTCAGAAGACATCTGGCATTCTTTAAGGACAGATTTATTAGAACAACACTCAAATTATAATCCTTATACGCTACGATAGGTGCAAACAACTAATTGTTATTGTTATGTTTCCCTTTAAAGGATGTTTTATTTTAAGTATTATGCCCATTAGGATATCAGACATACCTTCCATACCTTCAAATCAATTGCTGAACCAATAATTTCTATCTTATATATAAAATTCATTAAATGGCAACGAAAACTGTGACTATAAAATTCATAGTCACAGTTTTCGTTGCCATACTCCTCCGAAACGGCTTGACCAATTTTGATGAAATTTTTTGTGCTTATCCGGTATCTATGAGAATCGGCCAACATCTATTTTTCATCCCCCTAAGTGATAAGGGTTGTTCACCCTTAACATTTTTTTATTTATATGGCAACACAACGTTTTCCGGGTCAGCTAGTCTCCATATATAATTTATATATAAGCAATAACAATCTTATTATAAATCAATTCTTATAATGTAATACATTATTAACGCTACAAGAAGGAAAACTAAAACGATATGTAAGTATATTAAGTGTACAATTGTATTTGTTCATTTTTTTAGAAATTGAGAGACTTTATATGCTAGTTATATACCTATTAATAAACATAGCACACTTCAAACTATATAACACAAGGGAGTTGTCTTGGCTGACGAGTTAAAAGCATTTACTTATCATGTTAGGTGTAAACAATAATTAAACAAATCGGTGTTAAGTAATTAAGGAAAGATCAATATGTATAACACCGCAGCATAGAACAGCAGACAGTGACATATTCAACTTTTATCAGAAAGACATATTATGTGTAATTGTAAACGTGTTAAGCATATACTTATAAAGTGAAATCAGAATATATTTATGTAGCTTGTACTGCCCGTAGCTATACAACCGTAGTGACATATAAAATAAATCTGAACACGAATAGTGCGGATTACATTAATGTACAAAATAGATTATCCACAGAAGTATTGATTAATAATGGGTATTTTGTTAAGTAATTAAGGACGTATATCTTTACGAACTCATCCTTGACATGGGCAAGCAAAATTTATGACTACAAATGTCTAATACAGCTCTAGTATGTACCTACTCTGTAAAGTCACAGAGTAGATACATATTAGACAGTATGGAAATTGTTTACTTACTTAAAGTTTATAAAGTATATATTTTTAGAACGCTTAAAAATATAGACATATTTTCTCGTAACATGCTCGTTAAGAAAGCGATTATTCTCATAACTATTCGCTTTAAAGTTCTTTATTAAAAAGTAGAGTAAGATATAATGAAGCTCTTCTATAATCGGGAGAGCTTGATGGTAAATGTTAAAGAAAAAAATATATAAGAAACATTTTTAAAATTACAAAACGCCAATAAAATATATGTGCACTATATTATAATTTGCAGACATAATCACAATGTATAGTCTAATTTTCTGTTAGGTAAGACGAGTTTTTTGCCCCAATTATATTTACCTTATGATAAACAGTCTATTATTAAATTGATGTATGATATGGACACAGCCATGATTTATTTGCAGAACGGCTGCGGCTGCCTTCAAGGTTAATTATTTCTTAAGCACTACTGAATATCTATTAACTTTTATTTGGACACATTGCTTTAAAAGGAACAAGTTTATAAGGTTAATAATGTAATTAAACTAGAATTGTAAGCAATAGTAAGTGTGCAAGTTTATTTATCTCTCACATACGTTGACGTGATGAATTACGTAACGAAAGTGTTATTAAAATGTGTCAAGTAATACATATATTTTATAATTATTTAATAATTTAATACATTATGCAGCAGTTATCATTTATTGATTATTAAAAGACACATATGTTGAGACGAATGTAGTTAGTAAAGTACTGTTTGATGAAATGACATTACGATCTAATATATAAAAAAATAAACATAATTTAAAATAACAACTGTTCCTCATCGAACAAAATGAACTAGACAAAACGTTAAAAAATGAAAATGTGTCATTATATCACTTTGGAAAGTCTTTAATTAGCCCTGAATCAACGGTTCTGTGATTAGGAAGGCTTCTGTTTTATAGTCTAATAAATTATGATTTAAAAAAATTACCAAAACCCCGTCCAAATTAGATGAGTGCTTTTTGAGAAAATCGCGGACAAATAAATGTACATTTACATAACTACATATATTACTACATTGACATCTACAATACATAGCGGTGGAATACAAAACCTCATTTTTTGAAGTCGGTTAAAAAATAACAATTTCAAACTATTCTAAATAAATTTAGCCCTGGTTCACTCAAATCTATATTATTATCTATTGACAGCTGTATTTTCTAGTGAGTAATGAATGTCTGCCATTTGCTTCAAAACAGAACTTCATGCATACTAAACTAACAATTTACATTTATAAAGTTAGTGTATTATTTCGAAATGGACACAATGTTATATTTACTTGCACCAGATCACGTACCAACTGGATATTTGCCTGCGGATCTTCTAATCTGAGTTCTTTTCATGAAATAGGAGAACCAAATGAGCATACAGTCCACCTTATAGTAAGTAGCCACTGCTAGTATTCAACTTTACATGAAAGTATTAGTATCCTACCCAATGCGGACCTCTTAAAATCTCTTTTCCATAACCTTTGTACCTAAACATAAATGCACTTAACACTACTGTTATTAAAGGCATAGATAAAAAAAAATTGTTAAACTGTATAACGTAAATAACATGTATAATTTATCGAAATCGATATCCTATTACAAAACCTAATACGTGGTATATTGTAACAAATATATTTTCATCAACTAGCTAATAATAACCTAGATAACAACAAAGTATTGAATAAATTCATTCACCTACATATGTCATAGGTCATATTAGGTTTTAAATAATGTTTAGCCAAACTAGGTTGAAAGTATCTGATATACAAACCGCAAGACCATACTCCGACACTTGATAATCGCTCTACATTAAAGGTTACGTGACAATGTGTCTAAACAAAATACTTCTGATACAATTACGAATAAATTGCTAGATTAAGAATAGAGACATATTCAGTTCGTAATTTGTCAGAAAGATACACTCTTTATGATAAAACACACTATGATTCACCAGTCTATTTTAATTAAGTCTAACCCAACATACACATCAAAGACATAAACCATTACATACCAAAGAATAAAATAGTTAGTTTTGTATATTCTTTCCTCGGGAATCTGTAGGGTTTTCTACATAAAAAAGCTGACAAATGCAACTGAAAAACCTACGCTTCCGCAATAAATCCTTGCATACTGGGTTCTGTTCTGATACTTAATAACGTATTACAATAATCCCAAATAAGACTGGTAGAAAATGCTTATGTATCATTGTTGTGTAGTTCAAAAGCACAAATAAATAGATATGTGTACCATAATTGATTATGGGCCGAAGATCAAAGTCAGTGGAAAATACTTGTTTTATGGATCACAGAATGACTTCGATTTAAGATAGACAGAAACATCTAAGTATATGCAAACATGGTAAAAGCTGGATTTATGATTGATTCAAGTCCTTCGCTGGAATCGCTGGTAGTGCCCGCGCCGTGCCTAGTGACACGTTGCCTTTCACACTTGACTCTTTTTAGAAGGCGTTCGACATTCCACAAGTCTGCGACCAAGTTCATGTAGCAGCCGCTCTCACACCGGCGCGTAATACATATATTTTAGACAGTAAATGTGATATGATCGCCTTATGTCTGTATATAAAAAAATGTGTATGATCATTTTAGTAAGCTAGTGAGTTACTTAGTAGTAAGAGTAAGTAAGTTGACGACCGTTAGATACGACGACAAGAAGATAAATGGGTACTCCTGCTAGCCTTCAGCTACAATTTATAACATAAAAATGAAAATCCAATCTTATCTGATTTCCTAATTCTTAGTTATTTAGTATCATAAATACGAAAGTTTATGAGGATGGATGAATGTTTGTTACGTTTTCTTACAAAAACAACTGAACGGATTTGAACCAAATTTAATATACAATTTAATATATACATATATACATGCTCTAGTATTTCAGTACATATCAGTTGCCTGAAACTAAGCGAATGTCAAACCAGACAGCCACGCGCACAGGTTTAATTATTGTATCAGCTGACTGATAAGTAAAAGTTAATAAACACACCAATGTAATACATTTCGAAAGGACTGCACATAATTTATTCACGGTTCGCCATTTGCATATTATTCACGACCGATTTCCGTCCTGACGAACGTTATCTGGAATCCAAACTTGATCTCGATTAACGACAAAAGACCTTTTACTTTGGTTGATTAAATATTTTCCCCGTAATAATTAAAATTTGATAAACATTTAACAACATTTTGGTTACTACATTTAAATGCATTTTATTCACTTTTGTCATTACGAGTATGTGACGTCTTATAAGTTTGGCAATACAGAAATATTAAATATTTCTAGCATATTTAGCGCTCTTGAATCAAAAATCACGAAGAACCTCCACTATACATAATATACCAATACATTATGTAGTTTGTATTATTTTCTAAGTCTTCTATATAGATAGAAGGTTGTATTTGTAATGTGGTGCAAAAACATCACTCGTACGAATGCAATGCCTTGTTTGTAGTGATCTATTTGTAAATAAAGTAGGTAATTTTATTCAGTCAGCTAAGATACTGGAATATTCCGTTTATGTAGAGAATATGGTTTTGATGTGATGTACTTGACATTGTCTTCTAGAGCCCATAAAATGGTTACAAGTTCTAAAGATTTTTATAGGAAGAAATACGAAGCTATATATAGTAACTTCGTAATGTCGAGTAAAAGTATACTTTTTTATATAATAATGTGCATACGTTTTATTCTAATTATATTAAATATTCTAATATTCCGTTGTAGTAGATGCTATGATAACAGAGTGACATCATTTATATTTTATTATTAGCAATAGTAACTTAAGAAAAATAACAACTGCAAACCCCGCTTTTTAGATCTTACTTAAACAGTGGACCTCTATAAATTCCTGGGTGTACATAGAATTATATTGGACATAATGTAATTATTTTTATATTATAGAAGTTATTCCAATCCGTTATTTATGTAATTAGTCGAAATATGTCACTTGAACAAGCCATACTGATACGTAATCTGATATTAACTATCTACCAACATCAGATTATATAAATGATAAAGCTGTTTTATTATCTCGACAAGAAACTTAACATCGTTAATTCTTAACGAAGTAATTAATGCGACAACAACAACTAATAAATTAACACATATATACTCTCTAAACATAACAGTTGAATAGACAATAATAATGAGAAAATGTAGAAAAAAATATTAAATTACAACGTTTTTTTGTGACAAACGTAACTCACCAAAATAATATAGAAATAAATAGAAATAGAAGAAATCTAAATGAAACGCTTTCTACACTCACAGCCCCACACTAGGATTCCCTGCGTCGAGGGTACCATGGGCACACACATAGACAAATACACAAACACCCAGACTCAGAAACAGAAATCTAAATTCATCATTTAAATATCTGTCTGGCCGGGGATCGAACCCGGGACCCTTTGCGCATCAGACCAGTATGGTGAACGCTCCGCCACGCGGGGCGTCAAATGTATCCTTGACCGTCATGTAATTTTGAGCTTTTTATATTGATATATTTTTTTTATGTGAAAACATTCGAAATCTTTAAGCAAAGTTCGAATTCTTTCCATGAACACTTAACTTAAACGATAATATTTTACCAATGGTTGTCAATTCCAAAAAGAATAAAACTAAAACTGTTTAACGTAGCCAAGGTTAAACACATTTTTAACTACGACCGTAATTGTGTAACTGCATTATCCTTACATAAAAAATCAGTCCTTTACAACCGGAGTAAAATATACTCATACAAAAAATGCGAACCGGCCTTGACCAAAACAGGAACATGACAATGTAGGTGACGAAGTTGGACTTGTAGCTTATTTTCCCCTGCCTCCCAGTAACAGTTAGTGGACAGGGTGCCCTTGTGGCTGGTCACGGTAGAGCTTGACAGGGCATCTATACATATAAGTAAAATTTAATTGTCTGTGATTTATGTAACTTCCTTCACAGCAATCAATTAGGTTTTCGCTTTATTCGGGCTAATATTGAAAAGGTTGAAGTGATTTTAAAGGGATTTTTATAGAACAGTAATGCACTTTGTGGTAGGATATATTAAATACATTTTATATCTAAATTATCGAAAATACTAGAGTCTTAGGCTGACCAGCCATTGGCTACTGTCGTTTGCGCGATAGTTGCCGGCTATGATAATTATTTTGACGATTATTTTTATGTAATTTGATGTCTTGTTTTCATGCTGCCGTTGCCTATAATTATTCTAGCACTAACTTTGGAATTTTTTTGTAATGTTTAATTGAAAATGTAAAGGTGTAAAGAATGTTGGCAATCTTTTAATAAATAAATAAAGCTACCGCTGCCACTGGTACGTATACCTAATTTGTAATTTAAGCGACTAACGATACATCTTTGATTTTATTCGAAAAGTCTGTCGACAGTCGATTATTTACGCATTTGTATTAATGCATAAGGTACTAAATAAACGCCAATTAATTTGTCAACAGTTTTGACAGTTGCTCAAGCAATAGTAGCCAATCGGCGGTCACTCGATCAGCCTTAGTGCCAAAATTTAAAACTATTAAAGAAAACTTGCAAGTAAACCATGTATTAATAATACGAGGACTATCTGCATAATAACTATACATACAAATATTTAAAAAATGTGACCACCCACTTAAAGTGTAGAAGGAAAGCGCGGGCGGAGTCGCGAGCATACACTCGTATACAATAATGTGTGCGAAAGACATAATAACGTATGAACACACTTTTTATTATATACAGTGCTAGTTATTACTCGCGAATCCACTAGTTTTGAACCGGAACCATAAGATTAAACGAGTTATTGATTATTTAGAGCCGGAACCTAAAAGTAAAAGTCGATTAAAATAAAAAGTGAAAAACATTTAATGACCGGTGCAATTGAGAACAATTTTATATAATCGATTCAATTGTTACTAGCTAACATGTCGCTTATGAGCTTTACTGAAATCAAATTTTAATTGCAACGATTGACCTATTTTTTATCTACTAGTTAATCCCTTGGTTTTGCTCGCGTTAACTATTTAAAATAAATATTAAACTATTTAAAAATAAAAAAAAACTATTAAAAAAAATTTAAAATAAATAGTTTATTGTAGGAAATAGTTTTATTGTACAATAAATTTCGATTGCTATTTACTATCATGTCTGCTGCCACTACTGTGTAACGAGCCCTACACTGTGATTTTTCCTCTTATTTCCTCGTATAAAAAGCGTTACTTAGAAGTAGGTAGTGGCTGAATTACTTACCTAATCAAACGTAGCTGTATTAAAATCTAGTCTGATGAAATATTTTCATACGAAAATTCTCACGTAAATTAGACAAGCCGTTTTCAAGTCATAGCGCGCAAATGGACAAATAAACAGACATTGTGTCCAAAAATAATGCAATAATTTATGTAATAAAAACATTATTATATTGAAATATATTATTATATTATATTATATATATTGAAAGTTAAATAACCACTGAAGAACATTTTTCTCTATAATCAGTCTCTGATCAAGAGACAAGTGCTCCAGTGAGTCAATGATTGACATTATATACCTATCACAAAGGTTGTAACACAAGTTACTCGTATATGTTACGATTGACAATTTGAAATACCTAAGTTTTGACAAAATAATATTATATAAATTTATTGTAATCCTGACATTATTATTATTGACATCTTTGATTATTATTGTATTCATTATTATTATTATGTACAATTATTGTGTTATTATTATTATCATGTAACTATGCTAACGAATTAGGCTGTACACCTGTAATGTTAGATGTAAGAATTATAAAAAATAAATAAATAAAATAAATAAATATTTAATATTTCTCGGGATTATTGAACAAAGGACGTTTCCACCAAGGATGTAAAGCCTGATTGTCTGACCGCACCCTGTCTGAACTTGTTTAAGATCGTTCAGCCTTTCACTCAGCTATGATGTAACCGTTACGTAGTTTACAGGCACTGTAAAGTTTCAAGTTGTCACAATTGACGTGACACATTCCTATACTACTCTGTCTCTTTCTTTTTTTATTTGATTAAACTTCGAAGCAAACAAGCAGTTTAGCTGTAATATGCTAAAACTATTAAATGTAGTATGTAATTATATTGTGAGTAACTTAATTTTTAAACACTAAGTAACATATACTTAGTGTTTAAAAATTAAGTTCCGAATAAAATAAAATTAAAATAAATAAAATATTACGGACACTGTTGATAAATGCAATATATTATCGATATAATAATCGTAATTAATACGATATAGATAATTTGATCGGAATTATAATTATAATATGTATTATACAATCAAGTGCCAATAATTAAAAAAAAAATGCTCATAATTTTTTGTAAAGTTGCAAAGCCTGCAAAGTTTACTCGTATTGTACTAAGTATAATAAATACAATATAGATACAACCAACGACTTACATTTTATCCGCTTTGACAACCTATAAAGTATAAACAGACTTTTAACAGAAAGATCATCTTACTGTCATCCTTCTTCATTCTTCCGACCTGTTGACCTGTACCGTTGCGCATTTCTTAAAACAAATATTAAATGAACAGAGAGGAGTCTGACCTCCTTCCCTGCAACTTTTTCGTTGGTAATTGATATCATTGTGATTATTTGCACAGATCCTTCACACGCTACAATCTTAAAACACAGTCATTTAGCAATAACGAAACAGATGCATCTATTACAATTATAACTGAATTTTCTGATTCGTTGTTACCCGACTTAGACTAGATTTACTTAGAATTTGAACCAGAGATCCAATTTGATAAGTGAGTAAAACCTAACATTTGTACTGACCATTTCTACATTAGAGCTAGGATTGTCGAGCATGTTTATTAAGCTTCGGTGTTGAACACGTTTGTTTGACAAGATGCAATTCGAGATGTAGTTTCCCTGCAAAGATAAATATAAGGCTTGGTTAAGTATTCTCAAGCTAGGGCCCGCAAACTTAGAAACTATTTCATTTTCATATTAATAATTAAAAAATATTTTCACAAAGCTCCCCTATTTCTACGTGAAGATTTTCTATGTAGATTCAGTGTAAATCTAGATTGTAGAAGATAATTTCTAATTTAAACGTTAATCTAAGTTTATGGAACGCTTATACAATTTTATTGTCGTCTCTTCAGACGCAGTGAAATATAAAGAAATATTGTTTTAATATGACGTACACTTACAGAATAATAGTTTTTAAACACAAAAATTGCATTCCAGTAAAATGTACGACGACCTACGATAAAGCGTACTGAAGCGGCCCATGAGTAAAATATTGGTAACCTCTAATCGAGGTATTACGAGTAAGAACTACAAATGGAAACCGAGCTGACGCAATCGAGCAAACTTCTCCGTCAGAGAATATAAATAAAATATTAAAAAATTCTAACCGGTATTTTTAATGAAATTAAAAATATTATTTCTTTTTGTAATGGTTACCGTTGATATTGTTTATAATAAATCCAAACATTAAAAGGCTCCTTGACATCAAATTTGTATTGAGTCAGCACAAAATGACATGTACCTAATATAACAGCATTTGATTTAGGTACAATGATTGAACACTGTATTTGGACATACATATCTTCATACGATAGGAAAAAGTTCGGACCATAAAATGTAGGCAATACTTTTCAGATTAACTTATTGTGAACTAACAGTGGTTATTACAAAAATCGATGCCTTTTCGTATTATAAGAATTTTTCGTAAGCTTTGGACATAGAACAAAAGCTCGCATATTTTAAGTAACAATTTGTTGCTATTTGTGTGAGCAGCCTTAAGGCCGCAATTACCTTTCGCGCATACTTTTAAAATGTGGCTTACGGTTGACGAAATACGAGTAAGTCAGCAAGTGGGCATTATGAGACGCCTTGTTCGAGTCATTTAGATTGAAAGGCAAAGTTGAAGCTCGAATCCGACCTCGCGTACATTTCTCGCATGCGTGACATTGCTTCCGTTTTAAGGCGATTGTTGATTTGGACAAGTAACTAATACACGCCCGTGTTTTTTTGTAAATGCAACCCACGGGCATAAATTAGCATTAAATAATATCATCAAAATATGTTATCGACCTAATCAGACTAAAAGACTACCTACAAGATTTAATTTTGATGAAGGCGAACGTAAATTTTCATTTTGATCTCTTTTAAATAACAATTAAACCATTTACTTAATGGCTTATATTCTTTTATAGACAGATTAAAATGCCATCTTAATTTCAATTCGATTAAGTTTAATTAAATTTACATTTTCACTGATAATTTGCAATTTTCAGATTCCTATAAACAGGTCTTACAAAGTGAATGACTCTATGTTTTTAATTATTTCCTTTTTTTGCTTAACCTATATAGAGTACCTGTTTTAACTAGTTTACCTTTTAGCTACGAAATATCTGATGAAAGTACCTGCTTCAACAAGAGCAAGTATATTTTGTAACAAAAAATCTATGAAAACAAATTATACCTTAATGCCTTAGAGCGTCATAAGTAGAGTAGGTATGTATCGACGTCAGATTCTTCTGACGTTTTTATTAGTTTGTGAGTAGTTCTCATGGCATTAAGTTTTGACTGCTATTTCAAACAAGTGAACTTCTTAGATTAAATCACCGCTTTTCAAGTAACATTTTTTTTTTTTATAATATAGGAGTAGCAGACGAGCATACAGTCCACCTGATGGTAAGTGGCCACTGCCGCCCATGGACATCTGTAATCAACCCCAGATAGGATTAGATATAACCTATAGGATAGGACCTGCGGTCGGCCACAGATGCGCCGTTACCCCTGAGGACTAAGCTGGAACGCCTCGGAAAAGTCTGTCTCCCTTACCACACCCTTCAAACCGGAACACAGCAGCGTCTAACACTGCTGTTATTAGTAGAAATAGGTGTGGCGGTGGTGCTGCCGGAGTCGAACCACAAAGGGTTCTACCACCTGTTATATAACATCAAACATAACCAATAGCCATAATATGACAGATATGTTATTCTTTCTACCCAGAAGGATAAGTAACAAGATTACCTATGTAGCTTGTTTATGGTAACGGCTATCATCTATAAATTATTATTAAACTACTTAATTGACAATTGACCAACTGAATCCGGAACCAACTTGGATGCAAGGCAAGAAGGAAGGAACAAGACCTACATTCCGTCGCCTTTTCTAATTCCGCGAAGAATATGTAAGAATGTGTAGAACGAGAAATGAAATGAAATGAAATATATTTATTTTTGTATAGGCCAACCATAGATTAGTAAAGATAACTCACTCCATACAAGTAAATGAAGCCAGTTTTGACAGTTGGAATTGTGTGCGTAATAATAAAGTGTTGCCACGTCTCCGTTCTAGTCTCCCTAAAATGATTGAAATACGTATTTATTTATTATGTAAATTACGTAGTATTCGTTATTTATACGCAAACTTTCTCTCAAAAGGTTCTATTTGTCAAGAATTCAAACAATAAAATGACCAATCCCGTCGTCTGTATCTACACCATTACGAATTGTTTTCTAGTAGTATAATTTAGTAGGCGCTTAGAGTAGCAAGGGAAAAGGGATTAAATTAAATGTGTATTACGAAAGTAATATTTATTTATGAAGTATACTCAACGCATACCATAATTAATAAGCAATAAAAAGTAAAATATATTAAAAATTAACAAAAAATATACAGAAGAAAATATATGACAGTGACAACAACAAACATAAAATATACAATTGCTATAACAACGATTAACTAAATCCGTAAATGTACAAATTAAACAAAAAAATAATAAATAAACAAGTTTCATGGAATCACAAATCACGTAGTTACTGACAAGAAAGAGACAATGTATTCCTTCCAAAAGTAAAGTGACGCAAAAGTTACGTCGATATTTACGTATGAATATTTTGAAGGTGATTATTATTATTATTTACCCCTTATGATTCGACTCTGGCGGCACCACCGCCACAAATATTTCTGCCTCATAACAGCAGTGTTGAGCGCTCTTCAATTTAATTTCAATTTCAATTTAATGTTACTCGTACGTAGCTATTATTTCTGTTAAATTAAAAAAAAAATACATAATCAACATCTAATTTTACTTGCAAGTTATTTCCCACATATAAAGTAATTCACAATAAGGTACTGGCAACACTTAGTACTGTC
The DNA here is from genome assembly GCA_014595695.2 of Epargyreus clarus clarus. Lineage (NCBI taxonomy): Eukaryota > Metazoa > Arthropoda > Insecta > Lepidoptera > Hesperiidae > Epargyreus > Epargyreus clarus. The sequence goes on from JACTTY020000142.1 coordinate 551,669, forward strand.
AATGTTATCTATTTTCGTGTTTGTGAAATATTAAAAATATGTAGTTTTTAGACCACTTACGAATGAAATGATACTTCTCCGCGCTTTTTCTTAGATTCCGCGCTGTGTTTGCACCATTTAACTGCACATGTCGGCATTTTTCCGCGTAAATTACACCACGACGGTCAGAAACGTTATGGGAAAAACCGTAAACTGTTTTACGTGAGTGTGTGCGTAATTTCGTGTACATGCATGAAACCCGTAAGCTGTTTGATTTTGTTTTTGACTTCATCAATTACAAGGCGGTGAGATATCTTTACTTATCTATGAGGCCAACGGACGGCACTTACAAATTGTCAGGTACAATATTTTTCTTAAACTACTACCGGATCGGAACGCGACCTCTACTGAGAAGATCCAGTAAGAAACTCAGGGGTTTGTCTTTTTTTTTAATTATTCTCTTTTTTTACATATAATTAATAAAGTATTAGCTCCAGTATCTTGCTTTACATTTATCTAAAAAAGAACTGTGTTCAGCAAGATAAGAATTTAGTAAAGGTCAGGGATATATATCAACAATGCATGTCCATACATCAAAACCGCAGTACGCGTCCCATATACAAGTTGACGTAAGTTATGTTAAAGGAGACATAAATAAACGCAAACGACTTGTTCTTGTTGTTAGCTGTATATCAGACTTATCTGCGGATCCATAAATACCAATTTTAACATACTTTACCGGTTAAATTCTTCCAAAAAGACACGGCAAGGACGACGGTGAGCCAACGGCGATGTCCAGCGTCCTTTTAGATTAAACATGGATTTAAAATGACAAATATGCCTTGCAATGCAATGCATTTTGTCGTTTTTACGTTGATTAGTTTATTCAAATCAAAAATTATACGAGAAAGTGTAAAAAAGTATGTAAACTTGTTCTCTAATATTACACTCATGAAAATAACAGAGTAGATACTTTATTCCGGTCTGCAGTAATTTTCGTACATCCATTATGTATCTTAAATATATTTACTAGTAGATAGACCACTATTCTAAATTATTTATCTACTCGATTTACTATCAATATTCTGCATTAAATCAGTGTGTACGCCTAACTATTTGAAGCACATGTTAAACTAAAATATCATTGATTTCGGTTCGAAAACGTATCTATTTATTTAAATCCGTGAGATAAACGGCTTCATTGCATTAGTATTATGTCAGAGCACTTTACAATCTGCTAAACGAAATAAGATAAAATATCGATCAGCAAAAGGCATATTGACTAGTATTATATTGAGTACTAGCTGTGCCCCGCGGTTTCAACCGCGTTAAAAAGAAACGGAGGCACAGCTAGTTCTAAAATATAAGTAGGTTGCCAATAAAAGTCCCATCAAAATCGGTCCAGCCATTTCAGACATTAGCCAGAACAAACAGACAGACAGACAAAAGTTGCAAAAAAAATATTTCGGGGTATGTATCGTACGTATATTGATATGCATGTAGTAAAAAGCGGTTATTTATACATTAAAAACAGACACTCCAATTTTATTTATATGTATAGATGTATATATTATAGCAGCTTCGTATTCAGAGCCGTGCCCATCAGTGGGACAGTGAAGGTTCGATGATGAAAAGTGTATTAATAGAGCAGCATAGGTCAGTAATTGCGGTGTAATGTATTCAACAAGAGCACCTTGTTGTACCTAATAAATATTACGCTAAGGAATGTGAACTTATTGTGGACATAAATTAGGGATGGCGATTTGAGATCGATTGAGCGAAAAAACAGTTTTCGATGATGATGCTAAATACTATAATTGATGTAGTAAATAAATCTAAGACACGAGAGAATCAGCATTCAGTTTTTGCTATTATACTTATATAAAACTAACTACTTTATTCGTTTTGGTCAGAACTTTCTGGGCGACACGAAAGACTTTTTTGTCAATATATTCCAAGAGCAGCAATTAAATAACTCAAAGATCGATTTTAAGGTATCGATCGTTGTCCTTGATGTTTTTATGGATCGATTCTTCAGATTTCGATTCGTGCCCAATTCAAAAACGTAAATTTTCATGAAGTTTTGCCATCCCTAGCATGAAATTGACGTACTTATCGTAACAAATTGTTTGTGTTAACTCTACGTTGTTTGTAGGTTCTCGGATATTTTTTATTTTGTAGGTGCAGTTACGAATTAGGTAAGCGTGTTATTTCGAAATAAATGTTGGCATTGCTTTCAAAGAATTTTAAACGTACAAATCGTGATCATTCCATTTATTTTGAAAATTTTAAGCCCAATAATTGAATTCCGGAACTTGACAACGTTTTAATATTAGATCAGTATTCGTGTTCTGGACGTAGAATACAGAAACTTACAGCACATACATATAAATAAATCGTAACATAAAATTTACCCTTCAAACTGGTGTAAATAAATATAAAATAAACATCGGTTTTTTATGTAATTTAAGCAGCAAATAAGAGTGGTTCCTGTTACTTATATTGAAGAAGAACTCAAGAAAAATCAGTCAAAATGAGTTATGACGAACGAATATAAACTTCAAGCAAAAAATTGCATGGAGATGATGCTGACGCAGTCGAGTTACATTGGGTCTTACCACATTCAGAATTATTGCCTTCTTTATCAGCGAGGATTGTAGTTAAGATCAAAAATTTAGTTTGTAGCTTTTTTGGGAATAGGCGCAGGGCCTTCCGAGACACCAGTCCCGTAATCTTATCTTATCTTATCTTATCTTATAATTTTGCATCTTATTGTGTCTAATCCGGCACTGATTTTTCATTCAATACTTTTTCTTACTTTTATATATTCTAAGTTTCGTAGTTCCATTTTATACAAGTTGGTTGATTAATAACTTTACGTATTTAGCTATCAGTAATTCAAAACCTACTTTGAAAACTGGACTCGAATAGTATAGTTCAAAGAAGTGGTAGCGAAATGCACTTACTCTACCAATCTGGCTAGCTTTATGAATAGCTCTAATTACAATAAGTCGTTACTCGTTATTATTAATTGTAGGCAATGGAAAATGTAACAGTGTAGCCTTATTATTGCTAACATTTCGGAGGTATAATGCGTACTGGAAGTACAATGTCTGTTTTATGTTTATTGCCGTATTTAAGTGTCACTTTATATAAATTATATGTATGAAAATTTATTATACGTTACCAAATTATATCTGTAAATCAAATGCATATATGTATTAATAACGTATCATTGATTTATTTGCGACAGTAATTTTAAAAACAATGAATACTGCGATCTTGAACATGTTTACAGGTAGGTGAGGAAATAATATCCATGGACTTTCTCTTTACGCTTTTATTACAATATATTAGTAGTAACCTAGCCATTATTCATATCAGTAACATTTTTCAATGATAATATACTTGTTTTCTCTAATCCTTATCTATAACTAGGTGCTACTAAGTCTACAAAACAGAACTTAATCGTCGGATATTTCTTTAAAATGTGACTTTTATGTCCTTATTATTCTTAGTACTGCAATTATCGCTTAAGATAACATTCTAATAAGCCTACAGCATTGGTTGACTTACTATGTTATTATGCATGTTGTTAAAACAAGTCGAAACCTCATTTAAATAAGGCGTCCGTACTATAGAGTCAAGTTAAGCCTTTCATAAAAATGTCCCGTCGTCTTTATGAGACAGGAGATTACCGGTCATCCTTCATAACTGTAATGTAGGGTCGATAAAATTTGCGATCCGTTCCGGTGCATGTTTTGATAGGTAATTGTAAGAATTGGCTTGTATTTGGGATTGGAGTATGCGGTCACGATAAGTGTAGATGCAGGCGCCGCGTTGCGTAAGTGTCCCGACGCCCCTCCCACACACCCGAATTGTGCAGATAATTCTGCGTTTCTTGAACGACGGATTGTGGCGGTAACTTAATAGTGTCATAAAATAATGAATTTCTTATATATACTAAGTAAGGTATCAAGGACATAAAATTATCGTTTATGACTTAAGGATATGTTTTATCAATTCGAGATAAGATAAGTCTTGAATGTCTATTTCAATTACACTGAAATAATTCGGGGCAGTCTCATTCAGCAAATGACTTAGAAGCATTATACATATTCGGACTCAAGATTGCTGAAATTAGAGACGTGTTAGTAGGTGTCTACCTAAACTTCCAATTGCCGCCCTAACCAATCACCTTTGGAGAGGTCATTATAAATTGTAAGAATTTTAAAAAGGCTATGACAATTATATTTTAATAATAAAACAATGTATTTACTTATCTTTGAACGTTAACAATTCATCATTTCGAATCCATTTCGAGAAATGTTTCCGCGATAAAGCTCAGCAGGACGCTAATAAAATAATGAAGTGATTTATTATTGAACTCTTTCGTTGATTTTACTTTTAATAAACTAAGGAATTATACAACTCGCAATTATGAAACAACATAAATTAATGAAAAACAAAGGCAACATTCACCACAACCACTTTTAGTTGACTATTTAGTTCATATATTACCTGAGAAAGGTTGTACCATCTAATAAAAGCCAATAATACTTAAATAATGAAGTACCTACCCACTTTCTATTAAACAAGCTGCATCTTAATAGCCTTTAAAATTTCTATTTCATAAATAAATTACATACTGGTGACTGTTTTTGCTCCAAAAACGAAGCGGAGCTACGTTCCCTTTAATCATTTATTTATTTACGATACGAGGCTATATGTAACTACCGCCACATTATTTACAATAAAATCTTTACTTTTAATTTATAGTACGAGCAAGATATATATGGAAAATATAATAAATCACACACGTACGTGAATTGTAGTACATTAATTTAAATAACAGTTTTTAAGCATTGAAAGACGTGCCAAGTGTCATGGTCCCTGTAATGTTCGGTGGAGGTTGGTAATGAAAGATCGTATGGCTACTCAATTAATTAACATTAAAGTAAGCACTATGTACTTAACCTCTGCCATAAATCGCCTGGATGCAATATCCCGTATAGTTTGCGCAGCTCCATTCAACGATGTTGGGTCATTCTTACCGAAATACGTACTTGTACCAATAAGAAAAATTGCGTCGCCTTTTAAGAACTGGTTTCCTTAAATGAATGCCGTGACGAAATTAATTAAAGGACATCGCTAATAATTTAAGTGTCATGTTTTTTTACAACTTAATCTAGGGAACAGACTGACGAGGACGGGCGTTGAATTGCTGCTGTCATGAACCCATCGGAGGTTTTGAAGTACCTATTTCTGTCCTTTTTAGTCGTCATGTAAATTTGACTCTTACCGTTTACTTCAATAGTTTGACAAACTAGATATAGAAGAAGGTATACGTTGCAGGTTTTTCTGATCAGCAGATTACGGATCGGTGCGAGGTACTTTAATCGTAACTTATTAAAATTTATTTTAATTGTTCGTCCCTTTCGTGTCGAAATAAGCTTCCACGGGATCGCTTTCGTAGCGGCGGACGGAAGCTCGTCATAAATATCCGTGGATATTTAAACATAAATCATGGCGAGTTGAATCAGTGTTTAATAAAGGAAATAAATATCAAGCAGCGAAATCGTGTCCAGTGTCACAGCCGCAGCGGGAGCGACGTGATAATGAGGAATCTTATTGACCGGGTAATTGATTTATGTACTTAACTCATTTCCTACCTCGCAAGCCTTAATAAGAGTACACTTTTAATAAGAGCACAGTTTTGACATTAAAGAAGTGGTATAAAATGAAATTAAAAAATCATGGTGACCTCAACATTGCAACTTCCTATCATGGGCGAAGCTTTATCTCTGTTTAGGAGAGGGTCGAAAACAGTAGCGTAGCGTGAGTTCAAAATTTGTCTTTTTCTCAAAATCTTTTTATGTCTGACTCTTGCATATGCCTATGCTTGCTATACCTACTTTAAAAGTATCATAGTAATTATTATTTTAAATTCTACCTAACATTGATATAGCATCGCTATTCTGATTTGGTATAACATAGTGTAGTCTTATAGCATGTAGTAAAACACAATTCAAATTCAAATTTATTTTCGTAGCGAACAACCAACGAATCAGTAAATCGCGTTATGTACAATTCAAGTAGGTATCTACTCTTATAGGCTAAGATTAAGACTTCTAGTCTATCTATCTATACTACCTATTGTAATTACCACGCCTAGGTGGAGTTCATGGTCATTTACTTTTTTGACGAATTCTATATCTACCCACACAATGAGAATGTTAATTAAACACTTACATGTTAAAAAAAATATAGAACAAAGTCACCCCATGTACTATTGAATAATATATTTATTTATTTATTTTATAACTTTTTGTACACGGAAAAAACAATTATTAACAACAAACATTATGAAAATAGAGTACAAAGGACTGCTTATTTCAAAATGAAATCTCTTCCAGCAGCCCTGAGATCGGAATGCTCGGAATATGAAAGCAAATTTAGCGTGCATAAAAACAAAACTATAAACTATTAAACTAATAATTAAGTATAAGTACGATATAAAAATATAAATAATATATATATATATTATACATACATATTATATTATGAAAGTGATAAATAATGCTCTTTGACTCTTTTTTTAAACAAAGCGATATTCTTAGTGAGACGAATATTAGGTGGTAACGAATTCCATAGTCTAACCGCATGAACAGAAAAGGAGTGAGAATAGAGAGAGGTTTTGTGGGAAGGGAATATATTATGTAGTATTCTGTAATACTTAAAGGAACAAAACTATTACATTTTGTAACATAACCGGGAAATATTCGTAATATTAATACACGCTGTCAATGCGTTGGTGTGCCAAAAACATAATAAATATCTATTTTAAGCATCATTAATCGCGACGTCGACAATATTGGCACATGGTTATCGATTATCCGCTATTGAACGTGCGATAAATTTGTCGATATAGATATCGATTTAAATAGTTTACCTGCGTAATGAACTTAGCAGGTGAGTTTGATATCTTAAAGCTTCTATTCACATATACCACAGCTACACGATAGCGACACCATGACTTTATATTATTATATATGATAAGCAATGATTATATATGTATAAAGGCAGTGATAGCCCGGTGGTTAAGAAACTTGGCCTCTCGATCGAGTGGTCCGAGGTTCAAATCCCATGCACCTCTGATTTTCCGAAATTATGTGCGTATTAGAAAAGTGATAATTACACTTGCTAAAACGGTGAAGGAAAACATCGTGAGGAAACCTGCATACCTGGGAGATTTATATTTAAAAAAAGGTATGCGAAGTCTACCAATACGCAGGCCAGCGCGGTGGACTATGGCTTAATCCTTCTCATTTTGAGAAATACCCGTGCCCAGCAGTGGGACAATAATGGGTTGATGATGAATGATTATGTGACGAAGAGCATCGCTACAGCTGCAATGTGGTGAATACAAAATCGTATCTCTGATAGGACAGCCTCCCTTGCCTGGTGTCACCTGTAGTTGCCTTGTGGTTGCTATGTGGCCGGTATAGTTTACATTTTCGAATTAGATGGCACATTGTGGTCCTCGTAAATAAAATTGTTAATTAATGTATAAGGGAGACATACTTTTCCGAGGCATTCCAGCTTAGTCCACAGGGGTAGCGGCGCATCTGTGGCCGACCTCAGGTAGGAAACTAATCTTATCTGATTTTAATTACGGATGTCCATGGGCGTCGGTAGCCAATTACCATCAGGTGGACTGCATGCTCATCTGCTACCCCAATATTCCAAAAAATACATTTGTGTGCTTCCACGTATTTGATGTGGTATGTGTGAATAGGCACTAATGAAATTTTCAACTTGTACGCTTTGGGTGAGGTCTGGGTTGGTCCGGGAACCGGTGATCGATCGATACGCGTGGGACAAGCACACACCTTTAATAGTTTACTAGACTTATGATGGTCGTAGTACCAAATGCGAACAATTATTCTTTGGTGATACTTATCCATATCTCGTACAATCTACAATACTCTTAACTGAAAGTACTGAAATGACTAGATAGCAAAGAGAGTGTACAACAAATTGTAAAACTTACAATCATTTACAAACTTAGCTCTTTTGTGAGCTCGTTCAAAAATGGATCCCACTATTGGTCTTACATGGATTTTTAATTTTTTAAGTTATAAAGTTGTATGTAGTACCACCAGAAAGCGCTTTTACGTCTACACTTTTTTCTGTATCTATTTTAAACAGGTGCTTCGAAACGTAAGCTTTTTTGCCCTAGACTAAGTATTTTGTAAAACAGATGTACTTACAAAGTACGTTCCAACTTAGTACTCGATCACAGCAATGTATCTGTAATTAACAGAAAGTAGAACCATTTTTTTTTCTCGAGGGGGAAACCTTCAAAAGGTACCCGGTGCCATGGGAGCGACACGGAGTTATGTGGGACAACCAAAACTAGAACCTATGCTCTATTTAAGATCCCTTTCAGACAAGATAAAATTAATTGAGGGCTCTTGAATCTTCAATAGTTTCAGCATTACTAAGACCTTAAATAGTTCGTCTGAATCAGCCCTTAGATTCTGTCGACACCCTGTCAATCACGTAGCCTCACTCGTAATGTTACAGACGTAGTGGCGTCAATGTCACTCGTATTCCGCACTAACGTGTGTTGCCCAAAATATTACGCATACAAATTGCCATTAAGTTTACCCTTTGTAACCCTTAGTTTAAGGTGTACAAAAATAAATAAATAAATAAACTGGCAGCACTATAATTCCTGAAAGCTCTATTTTTCGTGAAGTTTATCACTATATCTTGCAATTATTTTAATGACAGTCAAAGGATACGTTTTATTAATTACGTATATCATATTAACACAACTTATTTGTTAAGTATTACCTCGTTTCATTTGGATGGTAAGGAAATTTACGTAACAAGTAGACATTAACTGAAACAGTGACAGCTAACCTGTAATCCATACCATTGTATGAATTACAGGTTCTAAAGCTACGGAAGGTATTCCCAACCACTTATAATATAAAAAATAAGAAGTACCTACTACTTGCATCGACGGTGATGAAAGCATAGTTAATGAAACCACGTGATTCAAATGACTAAGGCTAACTTAAGGCTAAGACTAACTTATCAATGACGTATGAGTTCTACCAATCGGTACTTGACTAGTGTTAAACTATGTTTTTTTATTTTGTAATAAAAACACAGTTTAATTTGTGTTTTGTAATCTTGAAGCAAAAGAGCATGCCGTTCACCTGATGCTTAATGGTCACTGCCGCCCATGAATAATCAGTTTCAGATTAGATCAGAGTCCTACCTAGATTCAGCGACAGAGACGTTACGACCCGGGACTAAAATGGAAACACAGCAGTGATGAAAACTACTGTTATTAGACAGGAATAGGTAGAGCACTGCTTCCGGAGTGGAACCACAAAGGATTCTAACACAAAACCTTCCCCCGTGATGAGAAAATCAACTTATTCTACAACCAACACCCACACCGATATAAACGAAACAAAAATATTCACGCAATCAAATTCAATACCTTTAAAAGTATAATTAACTTAACATGTTTAACAAGATCTACACGGTACCTACTGAAATCTAATTTACAACTTCGATTAAAATACTATGACACAGAAAAACTACACAAGTGCACTAATCAATTAACAATCTCGTATGTGTACATGAGTTGAATAATTAATTTATTGCTTAGTATATATTACCCGCTGTAAAAGAAAAAAGTGTGTTAAGTATACATATTTTTACAAACTTATCGAATTTACAATCGTCATGGTTTCGTTAAAATTCAAAATAAGTTTGAAAAATCACTTTTTGGCTATGAAAGTAAAGTATATACATTTAAACACGATAAAAACATTTCAAAATCCACTAAATGCAACTCTTTGACCAGAAGTGATGAACTCAAAAATCAAACTAGATCATATTGTAAGTCTTAATAGCATACCACTTTATAATACTTAGTACTATTTCCCGTAGCGACTATTGTTATGAAGACTGATTATTGAGGTTATCTGAAAGGTAATCCGAATTATCAGATATCGTGTATAATAGACACACACTAGGAGTCCCTTAGCCCGTCTGCAACACTCGTGCTTTAACGCCTTGGGTTTGAATGACACTATCAGATTTAAGCAATTCATAAACACGTTCATTCACTTGTACCAATTGATTAAATGTATTATTATCTGCAGATAAGTTTATTGTACCTACTGCTGTTTTATTCGACGTTAATGTCGCTACCACATACCAAATTCACGGACGAAATGAAAGGATCAATGTTACTGTGTTACGGCATTGCCAGTGGACCCAATGCCAGTTAAGTAAGATATGCCTACAGCGAAACCATAATTAAAATAATTAACTGAAAAGGATAAACGAAGAAGTATGATAATGAAATTAATAGTTTTATATATTAAAAATATGAGGTACAGCTTGCTATGGAGAACATAATATCGGTAGGATTTCTTATAATTATATTGTTAAAGTCCGTTGAGTCATTTGAGATATAGCTCAAAACTTGCCAAGAAATAAGATATACCTACACTACCCCATGCCGCTTGTAAAATATTACCCGTCTGTGGCAGTCGAGTAAAAATATAAAATAAATGGAAAAAGAACATACAAATACTAAAAAGCCTAATTGTTTCACAGTAAACAAATAATTTTATTTGATATGCCACATAATGTTTTCTCAACCAAAAATTATTGTAATACCTATAAAAATACGGATATAGAAACTTTTGAAATAATTGATCATAAACATAAAGAAGATAGCTACAAGAGGCATGCTTATTTATATTTTACCTTATATTTAAATATAAATTATCTTCCAAAAATAGGAATAAATCCCCAAAGACCTCAAACATTGTAAACGAAGCTAATACTAATGATGGAATCTAAATAAATAATTTACTTAGCTTAGCAACTCTTTTGCTACATAGCGTAGTGGATTTTTAAACTAAAAATTAGGTAGGTATCTTTATACATCAATGCTTAATCTTTTAGATACCATCTGTGTAATTAATTAACAAGAATGTATCAAAACACGTAATACACATGTTTCACATAAGAGTTATTGCCAAGATCACTAAATTAAAGGCAATACACAACCATTTTCCTTACTTTCACAACCTTTTTTGTACTTTCATCATTTTAATGCAACAGTTTTAGCTAAACACAAACACATTGCAAAACTCTAAATTGAATTTATATCGCTTAACGCGCCGAAAATAAAATGGAAACATACTTATCATTTGAAATACAAATAACATTTGACATCGCAATTTATCGACTACTTAGAGCCTTACGACCTTACAACTTAGGTCGCTAGATAACTATGATGTATACAAACGTGCACAAATACTATCACTAAGATTATACAATAAATCGAGCCCAAAATCAGTGCCATTGAAATATCTACCTATGATATTCGCCTATTATCAATGGCATGTCCCAATACTTTCACGTGCGAGAACTACGGCCTGCGCGCACCCCCTCTGCGCACGCGCCGAAGTATATAAACGCGCTCCCGCCCTCATTTCAAACAGACGCAAGTTGCACTTCGACATAGCGAGTCCTGGAAGATACTAGTCTTCCAGTAGCGCTATAAATCGTTAAATTTCATATTATTTTTTTATAAATTCTTCTTTCTCTTCCCTTCTGTGCTTTATCACTAATCACAAAATGAAATTCTTGGTGAGTAATCTTCTATCAAACGCTTTTCTTACTTCTATAAGTTAGTAGTGAATTTGGTGAATACGGTAGACTAAAGGAGTTATTGTTTGTTCTGACAACCAAACAATGTAATTAAGTGTCGTAGATCGGCTAGTAAAACGAAACAGTTTCGATTTATGAACGGTGCGCCAGCATTGGTTTCAGGTTACGATAAGTTAATGTATAGTTGTTGATCTGATATACAAAACCAGTTGTGCTGCACTTTGTTTTCAAACAGGGCCTTGCCCAACGCGGGCACGCCGCAGGATACCTGACCTCCAGCTTGTTACGTTTGTAACAAGTATCTAGCCTAATTTCTGACAAATGCACTAACTGATTCTTTCACAATCATGTAGTATGAGTTACATGACATATGAAATAGGCGATAAATTAATATAATTTCTTAAATCCCCTTATGCCTTTTTAGTATCAATATTTTCTTTTGTTCTCATTTCATATTTTCCGCGTCTTTTAATGATTCGTAATCAGTAAACTCGTCGTCAAAAATTAGACTGTTTGAAAATTTTCTTTGTGCAATTTACATTGCAGTCATTTTGTGGATTACAAATTTATAAACGGTTTATGCCAATTAATATAATTGTTGTTAAATGGTACGGCACGAAGGCGGTGCTGTTAAAAAATAAGTTGCGGTAGAAGCACGCGACTGTGGGTCATTGTCATTGCGATCGGTCTACGCGCTCTACTAAACTTATTTCCTCATGTGCAAAATTCACGAAATTACCATTATGATACTTGCATCACTCATATTTGCTTAGTTTTAATTATTATACTGACAATGTGGAGCACTTTTAACGCATAATTATTTGTACCGTCTTGTCATGTTTCACACGTTACCGTGTTGTAATATTCAATATCAGTCACGATTTTTAGTTACTTTGCTTTAATAGTTAATATGCTTAAAATAATAAATTTACCGTCCTAAAATTGATTCATATATTTTTTTATAAATCGAAACATATCAATGGAAAGACTTACTTTGTGTTTTAATTTTCGTATCAATCATTTCATCATCATCATATTCGTAAATGACAAGAAAATACAGTAAACACTACTAAATTCTCATTGTCATCATAATTCAATTCACTGGCTCGTTACATTTTGCGAGAAGGCTTAAATCACAAAATGAATCAGAGCAAAAATAGAACCGCTTCGATTTCATACACGTGTCAATGTCACTGAAAGTTGACCAACTACGAGATAAAAATTGCAATAACAAGGCTTCATTTGCACCATTAAATTTGTTATGTATATTTGTTGCTAAATATATAATAATGGTTGCTATAATTCACTAGAATAGAATAGAATAACGTAGAAGAAGTTTTTGAAGAAGTTTCCATAGAAGCGTAGAGAAATATACAAACTTTCATTTCTTCAACGGTAACTTAAACAAGAATAACCAAAAATCCGCTAAAATTAATATCGTTCTCTTTCTGCTCCATAAATCTGTTTTATGGTATCGCCTAATATTATAATTTAACTAAAAAGTAATTGAGAGACAAAAAAACATTAATAGAACGTGATATTTCGCCCCCACAAACCGTCCGATTAATCAGACTAACATCTTGTTTACGGCACTTTGATGTCATAATATGTTTAATCTTTATATCACATCTTGTCATGCTTCACAGTTAAATTGTGTAAGAACATTATCAACGTTCCATCAAGCCTTTTATCTACACTAACACCCTTTTATTAGACCCTACAAATGCCGGTGAAATGTAATAAAATAACTAGAACGCATTTTTGTTTCCTAATTTGGCTATAAGTTATAAAATTTGTTATGTAATTTTATCCAAAAACTCACTTTTACAATAATTTCGTAAAAATAATAAAAATATGGAAAACTTATACACTAAAATGGCAATTTGATATGAGAAATAAGAACGTTGACAATTCTATGCATAAATAGAATCTTCAGCTACGTTCTACGTGGTACGTAGTACGTAGCGTCTCTACGAAACTTGGTAAAATAATGATTTGCTTCCACCAAGAACATTTTCTATTTTGGAATGTCTTGTGCATATTTTCTTTGTCATAGAATTAACGTGTAAATGCAATATGTGTGCCCACAATAGCATTTTTTATACATATGAAAAGTAATAGCCACTTATCGTAATAAATTCCTATTACTATGCATTCGTACAAAAAGCCACCGTATAGGCACTTATAAATAATGGAAATCCGTTTATTACCTTTTTTACCTAATTGGCTTGTATCTCACATTACGCTTTATTTGTCATTTTTCTAGAGCACGACTAACTAGTATAAACGCTTCTCTCCATATACGTCAAAGTATCGGAAAAGCATACCTTATGCCGTAAAAGTAAAGTATCTACTATCTATCATGCATGGTATCTACAAGCTATGCATACAATATATAGGTACCACAAATATATAAACTTTCCATCTAAGTTTTGCACAAATTTCATTTCATAGGTATTTTTATAATTTGCTTACGTACCGCTTTTTAATTTAAATTATAGTAAATTTTCACTAAGCAACGCAGTCTTCCAACCACTTTCTCTCTTTATATAAACAATGGTTGCTTTATACTCTTGTTATATTAATAATAATTATTAACTGTATGTCATGACATGTCATCAACGCATTATTGTCCCACTGCTGGGTACGGGTCTCCTCTCAGAATGAGAAGGAAAATAAATTAAAATTAATTAAAATATATTAATTATATATTGGTCATTTTTATGTAAAAAGAACTAAATCACTCTTATCTCTATGCATTTCCCGAGATTTTCGGACTAATTTAACTGCAGAAGGTCTCTCTCAGTCTCACATCTATTATTGACTAAAAACGCTGCTTCAATTTTTTAATGTCATCTATATTCGATATCAGTATATCAAATTATATAAGTCACTTTTAAAGTATACTGTATCGTTAAAGATCGAGATTAAAGATATATAAAATTTCCGATAAAGAAATGTCATTGTCACTGCACTTAAACTTAATAAAATTGACGGTGCAAGCACGACACCTACGTAATAACTCCGAATATAGTAAGGTAATGTAAACAGCTATCGCCCATTAAATCCTCCCGAGTGATCATGCTCCATTTATGCCTACAATGTCAACTGGACCGGTGGTCTACCTCTTCACAATCACCTAGAAATTATTATTCACTTCATTTGTATCGTAAAAGGTAAAAGAAATAAGGTTATCAGTTGTAACTTATTATCTTTCTTCTCGCGGTATTTTCAAATTAACTTCCTTATAACGTGAATTCCTTAGTTATGATTTAGACTGCCGATCATAGTCCTTTTTCGAAGTCGTTAAAATCATAGCTAATGTCTGTCTTAAATAATCTCGCTATCTTGTTAATAAAACGCCTGATTTGTAACTCATTTTCTTAACTGATTGTGACGTAATCAAAGATTGCCTCTTTATAATATAGCACAAACAATGTAATGACGTGATTGCACGCGAAGCATGTAAAATCGGTCAACAATTTGCCAGTGATGTTCTCGTGTCTATCGATTTGCATTGTCCTAATAGATGGGTCAAAATGCTCGTTAGTACTGTAAATCAATGCTTATATTCAAAATGCAAAATGGTTTTATCTTTCGACATAAAGTCCATTAGTTCTTATTTGTTTTTAAAAAAACTTTTCTGCGTTTATCTTCATAACTGAAATAATATGCATTTGTAATAAGTAAATATGAAGGCATAACAAAATAAGGTAAAAAGCTAGACAGAAAGAATATTGCTTGACTTTATCCCCCGTTACAGTATCCAACTTAATAAACCTTAAGCTAAAGCTTTTCCAAGGAGCAAAATTTTGTGGGTACGAATAATAGTGAAACTCTTACTATAAAAATGATGTTCGTAATACTAGTTTCAAATTGTACGATAGATGCTCGCCTTTTTGTTCTATACTGTGCCCTGATGGACAGCATCACGTAATCATCATTGTAAAGTCGTAGAGGACCCTTAAGGTCCACCTCAGGCACACCTACCGGATCACGTCTAGGTGTCGCTTGCCTCGCCACTCACTGCTTTTTGTCTACATTCCACCGCAGTCCGCTTTAGAAGGGCAAACCCACGCACCGCCCCGCACTCGATATCCCAATTACCTGTACCTAATTATACCGCCCACCACTATTGACGAATTACTCCGAACAATGAAACGTAACAAAATCTATTTTCACGGTTTTACAGATTAATGTTCCGATTAAAATTTACGGTTAAATAAAAGAGAATGGTCGTGTCGTCAATTGAAAGAAAGAAAGAAAGAAAGAAAGAATGAAAGAAACATTTTTTCGGATAATTGCAACACAAATGAGATACTATAATAGAGAGAGACAAAAAAATAACAAATTGTAATTACTTGCATTGTTTATTAGCTTATTATCCTTATAAGCTTTTATTTTACTGTAGAATATATAATACATGCGATTGGAGTACTTAATACCCGTAATACAGAATAAATCTACGTTTTATACATAAAACCGTAGCTATAAAAAACAATATAACCTGATCAACCTAAAATATTGTTACATATATTAAAAGGAAATTAAAAGCAATGTGCAAATGTCAAATTGACATGCGAGGGTAACCAGTCGCTGAATGTGACTGTGGGCAGGTCCGGAAGGCTGGCTTCCTGCTCCGTGACCTTCAACCAGCCTTAAGACCTTGATACCATTCACTTATACGCTTACTTACTTTTATTTGGAGTACTGGTAACTACGTGTGGTATTATATGAGTTTATGTGCGATGTTGTCACCTTATGATGTTTTCGAATTAGACCGTCTTTTGTTATCAAAGAGATTCAATAACAATTGCGGTTGAAATGTCTTTGATAAATAAAAAGTTTACAACCATATAACTACACGTAGACACCACATGTCTCTTAAATCACATTCGAATTACCTAGCGGAGGTTACTGAAAAATATAACTATAATATTTATATAGTACATTTTATCCTGATATCACGTAAATTCAGCATGTTTCTAACAAAATATAGGTATCTACAACAGAAACGTGCTTTCCCTAAGTAAATGAAATGTGACAATCCACGGAGAGACATGCACATGCATTATCCATGCGTGACTCATACCGAATCAGAGCGGCCTACATATGCATAGACAAAGAAAAAAAAACTAGATAGACTACATGAAAATGAAAATAAAAACTTTCAAAATAATGTTTAAATTCGATAGATATTATAACGACTGAGAATAATTACTAGGTATAACATACGATATGACATTAATAAAAATTACATAAAATATTATGAAAATTTAATTACTTGAGCTTATTTATAACAGTGTATTTTTTCCTACTTAACTTTATATTCATGCTCTCTCTGCGTTTTTCTGTATTCTAGAAGCTTAAAGCTGTGTAACGATCTTATCACAAATAATGTAACGACACGTACTCCGTACATAGCCATTATTCAATGATAAAACCTTTTGCAATTTCACAACATTTTACTCCATATCTTTATGAAGTATATGACTGGTAAAATACACCAAATACCAAAACACAAATTACAATACGTAAGAGAATAAAAATATACTTTTAACTGCGTAAAGTTCAGTAGTAAGTAAATTCTAAAGTGCGGTACTACAATCTACAGGTAATTGTATAGGTAATTGTATATCTAATAATAAAAATTGTTGCACGTTTATACCCATTCGAAGAATGCGCGTACTCAACGCACGCATTAGAAGTAATTATAGTTCAATGTCGACAAATTGTTTGTCTAAACTTTGTACTCTAAGGTAATTTGGCCACGTTATTAGAGATTATAATTTCGATAAAATATAAAGGTGATGAACTTTTCAGTACATACGAGTATATCTAAATCAATTAGAAACAAAAGAAAGAATTTTAAGAATTTCATAAGTATCTAAAAAGCTACTCAAACTATATTTAAACTCTAAACAAAACGAGTATACTAATAAACGTAAGCAAGTAAAACAGCATCATAAATAAACTCATCGCAAATGTGTTATTTTTTGTCTGAAATCGTAAATCAATCGCTAGTTTCAGTGTCACGAACAGCAAGCAATACGAAACGTAAACAAAGGCCGCTATCAAGTTGCATTCAAGTCGTTTGGTATTAGAATTAGGGCTCAGCCAACCGCAAGCCATGACATCATTACGTGATTCTGAACTCGGGCTCGCCGCAAATTCCATACTTATGCACTCATCTCATTAAATTTTCATCAATTTTATTACGCTCTGAATACTATGGATGCAGCGGGTAAACCTTCGATCTCGTTCGAAAGTCAATACCTATTGGTTAGCATTTGATTGATATCTATAAGTGTATCAAGGGCCTTTTTGCGGTCACTTGCTTCGAGGTAATTAGTCTTGTTGGAATGCGGTGTAAAACGGCTCGTGTACTTATTTCAATTTGCACATTTTTTGCGTACTTACAGATAGAAAGATTTTTCTTTCACTAGACAATATTATTGGCGTATCGTTCCTAACTTCCTTCCCTCTTATATTACTTAAACAAAAGTAGGTACACTTCATTTTGGTATTAAACACATCAATATTATTTATGTGGTCTACCACCATATTTATCTGTTACTTTGTTAGCCAATGATAGTAAAACATAGATGTATATCATCATCGTATCACGCCCTGCTTGAATTATCAAACTACTGAGTAGTTTCAATAAAGTAAGTTTATTAGAATTACTGACGGGAAATGAACTCATAGAGTGGATTAAAACAATTTTAGTATAGCTTTATAGTAATTACTGTTTTAATAACGTTTACTCTTAATTGATATCTTACAAATTACCGTCAGTTTATAACAAAATTTACTAGCAATTTAGTTCAATTTTTAGAACACACAGGTAGAGTCAGACTATAAAACTTTTACAAGTTCCAAAAAGCTTCGATGGAAAATTTGTCATTTGCATTTGTCCGTTGAATTTATGGAATAGTGAAGGTGATAGAGCTTTGAAAAAAAGTATTTATGAAAATATTCCCCAAAAGTAATGTCAACTCAGAGGGTTATTATGACAACGACGAAGGATTTATAATGGAGATAAATGACAAGAAACAATCATAAATCCAAATTTATTCAAAAGGCGATCTATGTTTGTGTCCAATTGTCGTGATTTAATACGACAGATACTGCCTATAGCGCAAAAGACACCTGATCCTAGGGCAACTTATCTAAGAGAATTACAATTACGTAAATATAACGATAAGCCCCAGATATAATAAGAGTGCCCTTAACTAGTACGCAACCAGCAATTAGAGCCTTTACGGCAGTAATACCTTTGAATAATATATCCTTAATGAAGGATATAACAAGTTCCAAGTACTAGAACTCGAGGTCGACTACAATACAATAGTCGACGGGACCATGTCTTAAAACTTATAAATAAATAGTGTATTAGAAACGTAACAGTATTTTAACACTTATTCGATTTCGCAGGTGGTCGTCTTAGCTGTCGTGTGTGGAGCCCATGCCTCCGGCTGGGTTGGTCCCCCGGCCAACATTGCGCTGTCCCAGGATGGCCGCAACATCCTCGACACCCCTGAGGTAGCGCAAGCTCGTGCCGCCCACCTCTCCGCCCTCCAGCAGGCTAACCAGAACAACCCCAACCCCCATGACGATGGCTCTTACGACCCCCGTTGGGACAACGAGGAGTACTGGCAACACGCTGACCAGGGCAGATGGAACGGCGCCCCCGCCCAGCAATGGAACGCCCCTGCTCACAACCAGTGGAACTCTGCCCCCGCTCACAACCAGTGGAACAGTGCCCCCGCCGCCCCCGCATGGAACGCCGGTGGCCCCGCGCCCGTCGCCGAGACCCCCGAAGTAGCTCAGGCCCGCGCTGCCCACCTCGCCGCCCTCTCCGCCGCCAAGCCCGCCCAACAGTGGAACGCTCCCGCTAACAACCAATGGAACGCCCCCTCCCACAACCAGTGGAACGGTGCTCCCTCATGGCAAGGCAACCCCTCCCACCAGCCCGCTGAGATCAGGCTGGCCCATGACGGCAGCGGTATCCTGGACACCCCCGAGGTCGCCGCCGCGCGCGCCGCTCACTTAGCCGCCCACGCGCAAGCTGGCCACGGTGCCCCCGCCCACCCCCAGAACCACTGGTGAAACTCTTCTCCCTTCCTTCCTCGGGCACACTAGACTCTCCTCCGTTCAACACTCGGGTCCCGGTGATCGCGAGTCCGTGTTATCCTAGATCGCGTCGGGTTGCCCACTTCTTCCTTCGATCTCCTCTTCCTTAGAAAATTTAAAGTGCAAGTGCGTCAGCCTATCCTTTCCTTGTGGCTTTTTGTTACTTTTATATAGAAATTTCTATTATACGGACATTTTGTACATAATAAATAATTATATGTATGCGTAATAAACGAAATATATGAAACGGAAAACGATTTAATTACTTGTTATTATTTAGTACATAAATACTATGTGCTTACAAAAGTTTCCCCAGGTCCATTCATTAAAAAACTAATTAATATGCAGTACTTAGGTACTTAAACCACTCTACAAATTGTACTTAAATCAACAATAGTTTGTGTTTAGATTCTACAGTTAATGAACATTATTGATGAGCTGTAAGGACTGCGGCAATGTTAGTTAAGCACCTAGTGAGTCAATTTGAAAACAAACCAACATTCATAATAAAAATAACATTGGATATAGATTCAAATTCTATTGTCATATAAGGATTCAGCATTGAATTCAAAATCGCTAGAAAACTCTTTTTTAACATCAACCTTCGAAGGTGGAAGGACACTATCACTTTGTCCCTATGCAGAAAGAGCTTTACAAAAAGCTCTGATAATAGGTAAACATTGATGCGGAATATTACTATGAGTCATGTTCCAACTATTACTTTACATTTTTATCAAAACCTTAATGTTAAGTAATCTTAAAACATAGGTGTCAATATCTAAAAGCGTAATGTAAGACACAAATATACACCTATTGATACATAATTAATACTGGCGTCTAAGTTACATTTGAATATAATAATAGTTATGATAAAACATTTCGTGCCGGTCTATTTAATGGAATAAAACTGTATGACACACGTCACACTGAAATACCACGATCCAATTATTCCGATGGTTATGATAACTCAATCGATATGCAAAATTAACGCTTTTTAATGGCACCAAATTGGTCATAATTTCATACAGTTATGCACGGAACGTTGCCTAGTAAAAATACTTTATTACTTGCGTAAACGTCAGCCGTCGATCAATACCTACCGAATTTAGTTATTATTTTTAGTCGTCGTTAAATCTTAAAATATATAATTATAAATCGCCTCGAATACTTTGTCCCCTTTCAAGTTTTTTATCAGAATGTGTGTCTCTATTTTAAAATGTCAGTGGTAAAAATATACCTATAGATGTAAAGTTTTATGTAGAGGATTAGGTATGTATTAATGTTTTCTCTGAATCAGCACACAAATATATTTTGATACAGTATCATTTCTAACGTCTTACGTGATTTTACAAGAAAAATCTCAAACCCTCATAAGATTGTTCTAAAAACTTTTAATTAGAAAGTGTACCGTGAAGAATGTTTTTAAGAAATAAAATCTTAAAGGAATTCTTTAAGTATTTTAAAATGAGACCAGCAGTCTAAAGATAATCTTACAAGCTTTTATTAATTATTAAGGTAGAATATTTATCAAGAGGCTATTTTCAGTTCATAAAACCATGACTGACCACTGACATATTATGAGGCAAATCTTAGTCTTTATCAACCTAAAATATTAACTTAATAATACAGGATAATAATTATTACAGGAGAAGAAACGCATCTGTGATCGACTTTAGATAAACCTTATTGTATATGAAGTTGGTCACGGATGGGCGGCAGTGACCACTTATCATCAGGTGGACTGCATGCTTTTCTGCTACTCCTATATTATATTAAAAATATAACCATGACTGAGGACTGACTTACATATTATGAGGCAAATCTTAATCCTCGGGAGAGGCAAAGAATCTGTGATCGGCTTTAGATAAAACCTTTTGTATACGACGTTGGTCACGGATGGGTGGCATTGACCACTTACCATCAGGTGGACTACATTCCCATTTACTACTTAAATCTTGAAATTCCAAATCAAAACCTATTGATAATAGAGGTCTCAAAGTAATTTACAACTAACTAGGCTAATAATTACTTGGATAAGATCGGACGACGAATGGTTGGAAATGTGTAATTTTGCCTTCGAAAGCCAGCGTTAGAGGCGGCGCAAGGACGATCTATCACTCCACCGCAATCAACCGATCATGCTGTAAACATTGACAATGTGAAATTACGTTACAGCCAACTAATTTATTGCTTACCTACGGGCAACCATTTTAAAGTTCTTTCGACTTCAAGCGCACTCAAACGTCTAGGTAAGCTTTGAAACTATGAATCATGGAATCAAAGGACCGTATTCGGGCGCAACTTCATATAAAAAGGTAAGTTTATTGCTATGTACCTACTGATATAATGATAATAAGAAATGATAAAAGATAAACTGTATGTTCTTTGTTTTTTTTTAAATCCTATACAAGGAAAATTACTGGTTAACACATGAGAACGCAAATCCTACACGATGGTACAACTGGAATGTCAACAAACCAAAGAGTAGAAGCAAAAGTGAAGTAAGTTTTTCATGTCATAAATTCCTTTATCCATAACGCAGCAAACTTAGCAAGATTGAACATTCAAAGGTAGTCGCAAAATGTTAATGAATTACAGGTATTAAAAGCTGTTCGTTGTTCCCATAATCAAATATAGTTTAGGTAATCAAACATAATTTAAACTACACCGCTAATTTAGTTGTAATTTACTAAAATATTTACTCGATGAATAATAGGTAGGGACTTAAGAAATAAGCCTATGCAAGCAAGCCTTAAACACGTAGCAATAAAGGAAGTAAATAAATACTTACCTAATTAATATAAATATCTGCCTTCCTACTTAAACTATAGGTATACCTAATGCACCTGCGTTTAAAAATCAATAATAGTCTCATAATGTCATATTTACACAGCCATAATTTCACATTAATGTTTTTTTAATAATTATACGGTAGTCATGAACACAACGACTACATTAGGTACGTAGAGTTGCTACTTCCCAATTTAGTACTTAGCACGATACTTATTTCCTGGTATGAGCGTGAGGTCATATATTAAATTAAATATCAATAACATATATAATATCTACTTAATATCTTACTTAATACGTGAATTGTATGCAGGAAAGACCATCACGCTCCTTCCCAGGATACGAAACTTTTAACAACGATTTACGGGAGTATTTAAGCACTTCCACTTTGCACGGTCTTCGATATGTTGGGGAAAAGAAGTTGACCTGGTTTGAAAGGTAAGTTAATAGTATTAAAAAAACTTCTAGAAAATATATTGGAAGTATTTGGAGTGCAGTCACATGTCAAGTTAAAGCTGTGGACTGTGGACTGTTGAACCACAACCGATATACTTCAGACTTGTCCATATTACGAGATGAGACCCGTGCCGACCGCATACATTTTACATACCTATTCATTTACACCAGGTCGTGAGGTAAATTTGCTTCCCCGAAAGCGCGTATCAACCTAGTCGTTTTAATAATAGTAATAATCACGATCAAGGCTACTCACACCTCGTTATATCGCAAGGCTTCATTAAAAAGCATTCTGAACCTTTTTATGAGTAGTCCGGAGAGGAAATTGATCAAGAAATTTCGTTATGTCCGAGTAGCAAGCATATGCAAGTCCAAGTTGATTACCGAAGTCGTTCGCAATAGATGGCAATGAACTTAAATCTTAACTAATGCTGAGAATCAACAGACCTGCAGCAGACGAAGTAGTTTACCGAATGGGCTACACTTTCTGATGTAGATACGAGTATTATTTGAAAAATCTTAACTTAGGAATAACATGCTTATCCTCTGCCCTTATTTGTCAAATATTTGCAGATTTTTCTGGCTGGTTGCATTCGGCAGTTCATTATTTTGTGCGGCTTTTTTCATCCTGAACGTATACGCAAAATGGCGCATGACGCCGATGATAGTGAGCATCAATCCTGAGAATATGCCGCTCAAGGACTTGCCTTTTCCAGCGTTAACCATCTGTAACATAAACCAGGCCAAGAAATCAGTAGCAGAACGTTACAGACATTACGGGTACGTAGAGAAAATAGCTGGGTTTACAAGATACCTATGTTTAATATAAATTCCACTCAGATAACATTTAGACTCCGTATCGCTGAATAACCGCTATTACCGTATCGTACGTACCGCTGAATAACCGCTAACCCTGAAGACTAAAATAAAAATGCATGATATAGGTCTTGCTGCCTGAGAGTTTTTATGGCACTTGAAGCATAATGGAAATTTTAAATTATTTTATAGGTATACAGTGTTTTTGAAATCGTCGAGGATCTTCTCATTCATATCATGGAAATTGAGATGGGAATAATAGATATTTGACATACTAATAGAATCTCACGTAACATCGTGGTGGACGGTTTACCCACTGTTAGGACAAATAGCAATATTGTATTTATTATGTTTGTAGATCATCAGTTGATAAGAAGCTGCTAGAGAGTTTATGTTCGAGTCAAGCTGATGTTGACCTTTTTGAAGATGAACTAGCCGAAAGTGCTGACTGGGACCACACACGTTCATTTCTCATCAATGTTAGTATGTAATTGCCAACCCACACCACAGATCTCATAGAACCTAGCTAAATGTTCATGGATATTATAATATTTATCTTAATTTATCCTCCTACTCAATAACTAATAAAAATTTGGTGTTAGGTAGGTAAATCATTAAGAGATGCGTAGGTATTCCAATAGACTAATAATAAAACAAATGTTATTATTTGTACCAATATATATTTTTACCAATACCTAGAACAATGACGTAGGAGTGATGTTAATACTATCAAATGTTTATAGATAACCCAACCATGTAACGAGATGTTAGCTAGGTGCTTCTGGGATTCTGTAGAAATGAGTTGCCAGGATCTATTCAACGCCCAGCTCACGGACGAAGGTCTCTGCTGCACTTTCAATGTAGTTCACCGCGAAATGATGTTCCACAACCCGTAAGCACTGTTGATAATAGTAATTTACTGCCACTTTGTTGAGTCGAGCTTCCGTTCTTCTCGAAACCTCTATGTAATCTCTATTTTTGCATAATAAGGCAAGTATGACCTGTAGGTTAGTCCTCTCGGGCTCTACACTTCATACATGTGTAACTGGGGCTACCTAAAAAAATCTAGGCACTAATTCATAGTAGTCCTTCACAAATTCTGAACCTATTTTCAATATTATTCCTGACAGAGCAATGTATATTTTTAGAAAAGATTTAAACGATCTTAATCTGACGTTCCCGTCTCCTGCGGTAGACTGGACCGCTGAACACGGTTACCCAGATGATGCTCCGTCTGATGGATTTCCATGGAAACCGAAAGGTAACCCTATGCAAGTACTCATTACCAATCATTATAATGTCTATAAAATTGGATGCATTCGGATTAATCAATTGGAATAAATTGGATTAATAAAAATAATTGAAAAAATCTTTATTTCATGCAATCAAGGTGTAGGCACTGATCATGGCTTGACGCTTGTGTTGGATGCTAATATTGCTGAATACTACTGTGCTTCAACCAAAAGTACAGGCTTCAAGGTAGGTTTCTATATTTAGAAAGCATTTTAATTTGCAAATCAATATTCTTGTTTTTCAATTCTATTAAAATGTATTATTTAGAAAATGTTCTCCGATTTACTGATAATTTTAAAGATTTTCTTGAAATACACGATTAAGCATAGTACTCTTAAATAGGTAGATAGGTAACTGGAAAATTCGTTGGACCTATTTAAATTACCAATACCAACGTTGCATTAAATGTTTCATGCCAAACATTTCAGATACTTTTGCACAATCCCACTGAAACCCCAAAGATAGCGAAACTTGGAGAGATCTACGGTCCCGGCATCGAAGCGCGCGCCGCCATCCAGCCGAGGATTCTGGACGCCCAGCCCGCGCTCCGATACATCGACATCGACAAACGACTCTGTCTTTTCTCTAGCGAAATAGATTTAGTATTCTATAGGTAAAGTTTGATAACTAACTTGATAGGAATATTTAAATATTAAAAAAAGCATTAAGTTGCTAATAAACACAAGTAAGTACCTACGTAAAGCTAGTTCGTGGATTGGTAGGTATTTTTTAGAAAATGCATGTAGTAACGGTAGTGCCTACCTAGTACTTACTAAAACTAACTAGAAACAATACAATATAAGTAAACGAATTATGCTAATTTCTTCTACAGAACGTACACATTAAAAAACTGTGAAATGGAGTGCGAAGCACGAATTATGCTGGATTTGTGCAAATGCGTTCTGTATTATATGCCAAGTAAGCACTTTATAAACCCTTACATACATATCATGAATCCTACTTCAAACTTGCAAATAGTAAGAAATTTTGTCTTTCAGAAAACAAAACGACACGTGTTTGTGGAAAAGCGGACGCCAAATGTTACAATAACTTGAGAAAATATATGCCGGAAGGTCAGTAAGCACGAAATGGCAACACAATCCTAAAGCAAACAAATCCTAAGTCAGTTCAGTTTCCTACCACTAAGATACCTACATACATAAGCTATAAATCTACATGCCACGTTTGTGTAACTAGCAGTAGGTGTACTACAGATACTAGGTTCGATTCCCGACCAGGCAAAATCCCAATGGTTATTTAATGACTTTATGATGATGAGTAAATCTAGATTGTAAAAAGCAAGTAACGATAGATATTTAAACGATTACCCATAAAAATATATCAAATACGCAGGTCGTGCGCGCGCGTGCGAGGAATGTCTGCCCGCGTGCACAGAGATTTCATACGTAGAGCGATTAAGCTCGGCTCCACTCAACAAGGCGCTTTTCGGACAATACGCGCAATACCTTACCAACAAGACACCGGAGTATTTTGTGTAAGGAAATTATTGCCTAATAACTTCGATGATGATGATAATTTGGTGTTGCCGTTGTCCGTATGCGTAATGTTTTTAGAATAAAGTAGCTAGTTTTCCCGTAGAGAAAGTCGTAATTTACTTGAAATTTAATATTTTTTTTAATAATTTCAACATTGAAGGGAAAATATATATTTTGTACCTACCTACCTGTAGGGAATTTTTAAATTTAGGAGCACCATAAATGTCCTTTCTAATTTTTTATAACATTGAAGCACCCAAGAAACATGCCGTGCGCCTGATTATAAGTAGTCTTAAGATATTAAAACTTAATCCATACTTTCAAATTTTGCAGAAACAATATGTTAGTTATACATTTTTACTTCGAAGACAATGCATTTATGAGATTAACAAAAGGTGAAATATTTGGCCTCACCGAATTTCTTTGTAAGTACCCACTTAGAACTCTTGCGCATTTCATTTTTCAATTTAATATTTCTAGTCTATAAGTTATTAATAGTATTTTTATGTATACTTTTTAAAAGTCTCGACTCAGATGTAGGCGAATCGGTAGTAATGGCGCTCACGGGCTTACACCAAGTGAACGTCATATTATATACGAGTATCTATTGTTTTATGTAATATATATGTATGTATGTGTGTACACATATATATATATATATATATATATGTGTATGTCTGTAAATATTATATCAAAGTTTATATTTATGTATACTTATATTATATTATGCTACTTAATTATTATCTTTATTATGTGTATCTAACTGTAGAAATTTCCTAACTAACCGACATGTATTTAGGATTGCAGCTTTTTGTAATGTTATATAAGTAAACTTTGGTAAATCTAATATTTTTAGTACTTGGGAGAGCTGTTTTGGTATTACACCTGTCGATGAAATTACTATGGGAACTTTAATAGTATTATTATTATAATGTTAATAATAGTAGTATAGATAGTAGGTGTTCATTACAAAACTCGTCGTAAATATGTCTACAGCAAATACTGGTGGTTTACTTGGCCTTTGCATGGGATTCAGTGTGATGAGTGCAGTAGAGCTGTTCTACTATCTCACCCTACGAGCCTTATGCTCTTTGAGAAGGCGACGTTCTACACGCCCATTCCTTAAGTAATCGTAAGTAGAAACACATATTTACAAACAATAATTGTCTTCATACATAAAAATCATGGAGTAGTAGTAGAAAAACGAAATTTATAGACCCCGCTTGAGTTAAAGTAACCAGACATTTGTGAATTTAAATAATAATTATAGTCAAAGTATGATAGCCAATTTTAATATACTTTAAAATATCACAATATTACTACTAATCATATTTTTTACAGAATAAAGAAGCAGTCATAAAACTATTTCAATTACACTGACAATGGGCATGATGACAGTATTGAAAAATCGAAGAATAAATGATTTACTTAAAAACAATATGTTGAAAGCATTCTCAAAAATAGCCCAGTTTTAACAAAAACTTTAGGATTCATTACATTTTCAATAAAATAAAAGTATAAAATAATGGAGTCGGCCATCTTGTCTAAAACGCTAATCGGGGCGAAATGACGTAATTTTTTTGGCGTGTCACCGTGACGTCACTCGCGGACGCCATGACACCCGTGAGCGTTTTCGCGCTTAATTCAAAATTTGTTTTAAAAATGGTAATACATATTTCCGTTAATACTGAATTTATAGCCGAAATAATACGATTTTTGGAATCAGTAGACATGTGCCTACATTATAAAAGGGGACTTCAAATTTGTCATCATGCCCATTGGTATTCTGATGAGGGATTCAATACATTGAATATCATATAGATTTTCACGTTATTATACATAATTTCAACCTTTTAGAAAACAAGGGATTTTTATAAATAACCTATTGTCAGTACTCTTTTGATTATATCTAAATTAACGCAACTTTTTAATACGAAAAAAATAATGAGTCAGTCCATTAGTTTTTCAGATTACCTCTTTTAACAAACTCTACTATTATGATATTTATAAAAAGAATAATACTTCACATAAAGGTATTATTTATTCTATAACCTCTGACAATGTGCCAATTAACATTGGGTTGGCCTGTTAATTTTAAACAGGCTACTCACACACCTGCCGCAGGGGCAATTTAGCATATTGCAGTAGGAATGATCCTTAAAGTTTACACGGCAAAGTTTTACTGTTTGCCGAATGCAGAATCTTCCTGTTCACATAAAGCAATAAGTATGGATTCTGTTTATATAAGCTCACAGTCTTACAGTATGCAAACTGTCAGAATTTGCTTTTCATATAATGATACTAAATCGGTCCAACCTAATGTGAACTGGCACAATAATCAAAGTCCTATATTGTTAAAGAAATGTTTGCCTAACAGTATTATTCATTAGCTTACAGTAAATAGTACAACATAACTAATGCTGATAGATTAAAAGTCTATTCTTATATCCTTTAAGAAGTGTTTCATTTACATTATTATTTCTAATTTACTATAATCATTACAACATAACCAGTTGCGGACTATGGTCGTTGGAGGCCTGGGGTGGAAAGTTGAATGGAGGCCACCAAAAATGTAAAAAGTTTACTTGAATTCGCTTGTGATTTGGTTACCTTTTTTTCTGAGTGATACACATTTCATATATTGTTTGGTTTTGACGACCTTTTTTTAACAACTGTGCTTGGAGGCCCCCAGGATCGGAGGCCCGGGGCGGAGCGCCCCTTCCACTCCCTTTAAACCGCTAGAGAACTAACACTAAGGAATTTTTAAATATTATTTCACGACTGTTGCCGGGGTGCCTGTGTGGGGGGTGCTGGGGGTGCGGGGGGCGCGGGCGCGTCCGGCGGCTGCAGCGTGCGCGTGCGCCGCCGCGTGTAGTGCTGCCACAGCAAGATCGCCTGGTCGTCCATGAACTTGCACACCTGGAAACATTTAAGTAGAGTTGGAATAAATTGCTCTTGCATTTTAAAGTTGGAAGTTGGTGTTATTACAATTATGAGAATTTTCTTGTATGTTAAATAAGTAAACATTAAATTAAAGTTGTAATATTATGTGAAATTTTTAGAGTTGGAAGTTATTTTTATCACAATTAGGAGTAAATTGTTCTATGTTAAGTAAGTAAATATCTAATTAGAGTTGTAATAAATTACTCTTGAAATTTAGATTTGGATGTTGTTTTTATTACAATTATGAGTAAATTGTTCTATGTTAAATAAGTAAACATTTAAGTAAAGTTGTCATAAATTTCTCCTACAATTTAGAGTTGGAAGTTGTGTTTATTACAATCATGAGTAATTTGTACTATATTAAATAAGTAAACATTTAAGTAAGTCATAATAAATTGTGAAATTTTTAGAGTTGGAAGTTGTTTTTAGTACAATTTGAGTAAATTGTTTATAGCTATTGCAAACTAAAAACCTCTTTAATATTTGTCATTAACATATGAAATTCCTCATTATTCCTTTAAACTTCGGGTGATTTACATTACTGGTCATTGTCAATATGACATAAGTAGTAGTAGTAGATATAGATAGTATAGACCTAATAGTAAGTCTATTTACCGTCCAAAATCTGATAAGTTGAATGAGAAAAATAATGTCACGGATTTTTCACAGACCTTTAGTTATATTTCCTTGAGTTATTATACAGTTTTATTTGCAGCTTCACTCATGACAACTATGACCATCAAATGTATCTTCCATTCTTCCATTCATAGTCCAATATGTTAATAGAATACTTCTACTTATAAAGAACTACCATATACTACTTATAAAACAATACTTACTTGTGCTGAAACACACTCTCTTCTAAAAGCCTCATGTTGCAGTAGTTCTAGGAAATGCAGACACATTGGATATTTAAGGTACCGTGCATACTTAGGCTCCCTCCAGTACTGTAGGTATTTTAAATAATTTACAAATGTCTGCTCTTTAAGGTAGCCTCGTTGTGCTAAAACTGGAATAAATATTAATATATTAGTATATGGATATCAAATTCTACTCAAAATTTAAAATGATATAAACCCATTGGTCGCTCACTATTATTACACTTTAGGTCTCAATATAAATCTATTAGTAAATCTATCTATCTATCCAAATGCCATATTAACAAGCCACCTCGTTCAGATCACCAACTGATGAAGGGATAAAAAATGTTAATGCATCAAGCCAAATCCAATCTACCATGCTTAGTTATTTTATAGATCAGTAGATTTCGAACTTATTTTTTGTTTTTTTATAATATAAGAGTAGCAGACGAGCATGCAGTCCACCTAATGGTAAGTGGCTACTGCCGCCCATGGACATCTGTAATCAACCCCAGATAGGATTAGATGTTCCTACCCGAGGTCGGCCACAGATGCGCCGCTACTCCTGAGGGCTAAGCTGGAACGCCTCGGAAAAGTCTGTCTCCCTTACCACACCCTTCAAACCGGAACACAGCAGTGCCTAACACTGCTGTTATTAGGTAGAAATAGGTGTGGCGGTGGTGCCGCCGGAGTCGAGCCACAAAGGGTTCTACCACCTTCGATACACCGTTTACACCATTTGATAGTTAATATGTGAAATTAATTTTCCAAATTTTACCTTACTACACACAACAGCGTTTTATTTCTGTCTTTTCGTGCATTTCATTCATGTTACTAAAAGTAAGAAATCAACTTACAATGAATATAATTAGGGTTAGCCAAGCACTGGACAAATTCCAGTTCCACTTGGAACCTTATCCTGCTCTGTTCATCAGTTTCCGTCATAACTGAAAATAAAAGAAAAAACTAGTTTTTTCGTCTGAGAATTATGTGAACACTACATTAAGTTTCTAAATACCTTTTCCTGCCATCATCTTGAATAAGAACTGTATTTATAATCGAACTATACTAAAGATTTTGGTTTATTTTCAAAGCCTAAGCTTAATGTGCAGGTACCGATTTTATTATAATAAATGAAATAATGCGAACTCAGATATAAAAGAACACTCCAACTCCATTGACAACATAAATCAACAACAAACTTTAACTTCATAAAATGTCAATGTCAATGTGGCCGCAGATTATATATATTAAAAAAAAACTAATTAATTTAATAGTGATTTTCATTTAATAATGGATGTGAACTATGCAGGATTCGTATATAGTATATGAGATAAATGATTATTATTTTCTAATTATATTTATTTTCCTAGGTCCGATGTACGGACGAGTTGCAATATACTTTTATTTTCCATCTCAGTCATTTCGCTGTTGTCATTGTCAAATAAAAGGGAAATCCACCCAACAATCACCAATCGTCAGCGCCACCCAGTTTCCTCATTTCCTGTGCAATTAAATAAGACTACGAGAACAAAGTGGAAATTCCTTATCTAATTAGTTATTGGTGTCAGTATCTCCAAGGTTGACTTACAAATACTTTATTCAGTGGTTTTAAAATGTCGGGACACACATATTTAACGAACTCCAGTGCTTTGTTTAGTGATGACGATGTCGACGACGATACCTTTGTTAACAGCTTCAGGTCAAGGATCCCTCCGCCTCAACCAAAACCTGCTGCTCCAAGCTATGGGGGACACATTGGAGAACTCGAAAGACAAAGGCAAGTTATGTTGCAAAAACAAAGAGAAATAGAACAACGTACCTTAGACTCGTCAGCGAGAAGCATAGGTCTGTTGCGCGAGTCTGAGCAGATTGGTATCGCCACGGCCGAAGAATTGGTTCGGCAACGTGAACAACTGGAAAGCACTAACAGGAGGCTCGACGAAATTAACACGAATCTGAACTACAGTCAAAAACATCTGAATGGCATCAAATCTGTATTTTACGGCATAAAAAACTACATATCTGGTAAATCTGATCCGACGCCGCCTCGAAGCCAAGCATCTCCAGACAGTCGTATGAAAGCTGGTACAAGCAGTAGATTGGAGGACACTATAAGTAATTCACCATCATTTAGTGCTGAGGAGCGCTACAATTATCACCCGTCGACACGTTTGCGCGGCCTGGATGAAGCCGCCACTGTTGAGCCAATTTCAGATAGCCAGCGGATGAATGATATGTTAGATGCCAACCTGGGAGAAATGGTGCACCACATATCGCGGTTGAAAGGTCTAGGCACAGCTCTCGGTGAAGAAATTGATGCACAGAACCATCTCATAGACAACTTGCAGGATAAAGTTGAGGTGGCAGACATCAAAATTGGTAAACAGAATAAACAGATGAACAAAATACTTGGGAAATAGTTAAATTTTATAGTTTTTTTGTTAAATAGATTTAATTGTTGGGTGTAGAGCATTTCAATGATATTGTATATAATAACACTCAGTGTTACTTAGTGTAGAATATTATTTAAAAATTTCCAAAATGTCACATTATGATTTTGTACATTATATTGTCACTGGAAAGGCTAAAAGTCTGAAATACAAAGTGCCCCCTTTGCATTTTAGACTTTTAGCTTTTCTATCAGAAAATAATCAACACCATTTTCTGCAAAACTATTTTTAATTTTCTTTATAAATACTGTAAAGGTCCACTGTTCTATGCACATTCGTTATAATTATGAGCAGTGTCTTGCACTGTATTTGGAAATTTTATGTAACCATTATACATGCTGCAAAATATTTTTTGTGTAAATAAGTCCCAAATGGTACATTTATACTGTTTTATAATATATCCCAATTACGTATAAATAGAGTTATGTTTTAATTATTTTTTAAAGTTTTAGTGAGTAAACAAATTTTTATGATAATATCCTAATGTTTATCCAGTTAGTAATTAAAAACTATGTGAAATGGTTCAAGGATAAATTTTATCTGTATATAATACTATATAAGTAGTAATTAGTTATTCAAACACATGCTTATCAATATAACATACTGTAATGTGTAAAAATGCTTTGTATTATTTTGTATTTATATGTATGTTAATAAATAAAGAAATTCACAGGTCTCTTATTATTGAAAATTATCCTGATTACCTCCAGTTTCATTTAAGTATGAATTATGAATTAACTTAACAAGAAATTATAAAATTAAAGAACTGATAAGGATTAACATTTCTAACTTATTCACTCAATGCAAATTGCTATAATATAATCCTTTTAATTGAAATAACTGTTACATTATATTTCATCATAGTATTCACTCCTGAGAATTAGTTTAATATTTTATTAGACCAGTTAACTTATATAGGAATAACTGTAAACAAATTCCACTTGCATAATATATAATTTAATTTCATGATTTTGGTTGTTATTGCAATATATTTGTTTCATTTCATACTCATTGTGGACGTAAAGTAATACACCGTTTAAACCAACCAAAAGTTTATTATCACAAATTAATGACAAATTGTCAAACATACTTCAATAAAAAAATTACATTGTCTTCTACTGTTTCAAGATGGTCTTATCATCCACTTCATGAACTTTCATGTGTTTCTGTAATATCCTCTTGTTTGCTAATTTCTTGTTGCAAATGTTACAAGGGATATCCTTTGTAATGTGAGATTCTCTATGATTTTTCAAACCAGGTGTCGTAGCAAAGCCTTTTGAACAAATATCACATTTATAAGGTCTCTCCAGAGTATGAGAATGTGCAATATGAATGGATAAGGAATGTTTGGTTGAAAAACTTCTATCACAGTCTTGATAGTTGCATACAAAAGGTTTTGGTCTCTCTTGGCCCAGATGAACTAAGCTATGAACTCTTAAATAGGAAGCCCTGGTATAAGATTTAGGACAATGAGCGCATGCAAACTCTTTCTGTCCGCTGTGAGTCTTCATATGCATCATCAGTGTAGATTTGGCTGTAAAACTTTTTCCACATGTTACACACACAAACAGCATTCTATTACTTGAATGTGCAACACGGAAGTGTTCCTTCAGAGACTGCCTAGATTTATATGTTTTGTTACAGAAACCACACTTGAACTGAGCAACATCTTTATGTGAAATCAAATGTTGTCTCAAACCATTGGAATTATGAAAACTCTTTCCACATTTGTAACATAAGAACTTGCGAAAATTACTATGCTTCGCCATGTGACAGCGAAGGCCATATATCCTAGTGAATGACTTGGAACACAAGGTACAGGAATATCTCTTCTCTCCTTCTTTCCGCGGTGGGCGTTCAGTTGAAGTAATTTCTGTTACTGGGGGTAAAGGGGTTAGCTCTTTATTGGTTGATAAGCTAGAATCGAAATCTAAAGCAGGCTGATTACTGAAGAAAGGAACATCGTACTCATGGTCCTGATATACAACATTTATATCAATCGAATCTATATCTGATCTTTGCAAGTTGGAAGGCGATGACTGTACAGTTAATATTTGAGAGAGGGTGCAGTTAGCTTTCAGGCAATTCAGCTTGAAGTTATACGCTACTAGCGCTGTCGATACACACGACGCACATATTCCTTGAGGCCAGTTCTCTTCATCGTTATTCTGGAATTAGTAAGATTTAACTATGAATAATCATCAAAATGTTGTTTATGTATAAAACAGGTGTCACACAACAAAATCTTACCTCAAAACAATTCAGAAAGATCAATATGTCTATAAGTTTAACCTTAATCATCTCATGTTCAATTAGGTCCTGTATATTCATAAACATTGACAAATCCGACTCGACGAGGCAAGTGCGACATATATTTTTCGTCAACGGTAAAATTAGATTATCAAACTCCATTATGATCTCTATCCAAACACTCCGCTGCAATGTCTGCAATTAATTCCATTTCCTCTCTGGCACACCATACCCCCTACTTAAGGTATCTCAGATTCCTTAGCCATAAAGAATCGTCATACATTTCGTATTATTTCATTTGCTTCTCTTTCGCCATTTCACAGTTCACACATAAATTCCCTTTTTTATGTGTGTTTGATGGTAACACAGCCTTGGATTCTGTCCTTTCGGCCTAAGCCAAACGCTATTTTTCCCGTCAGAACAATAGTGATGTGGTACAGCCGGAGCCGCGGTCCTACATCCGGTCTATGTCGGACCTGATAAGTTAATTAATTAATTCGACTCAAACGCTTCTTCGATAGCTTTGCTTTTATTTTGAACAATGGAGTCAGTAACTCAGAACCGTATACTATACTATAATCTTTGGATCGTACCATCAGGTCCAGTTCCGATACGTATCCGTGAATCGAATGTGTGCCATTCGGAATTCCGGCATACCATAAACTATCATCTCTACTCTAGTTTTGACTTGCGGGCTGCGGCCTTTCTTAATTTCTTTGACGTGTGGAGTGCTTCGTGGGCGAGTAGCCTTTCTCTGAATTTAATGAAATTCATATTAGTTTCATGAAGCAACTGTTATTAATCGTTATTAATAAAAGTACAGTTCGAATTAGAGTAATAAGGTATCAAAGTAATTACAGTCGAAGAATGTTACAGTTCTAACCTAAACGTTGCTTACGATAACACATTTTGCTATTTTCCGTGAATATAACAAGTATTTATCGTGTATAAGTGTTAGCATATTGAGTGTTTTAGTGTTATGAGCATTGTTTGCAGGTGACTTGGTGAGTCGTTGGCAAAATGAGTCGGTTCTTTGCAACGGGCACGGACTCCGAGTCCGAGAGCTCGAGTGAGGAGGAACAGGTAGTCCGTGCACCAGCGCCCGTCTACACGGTGAGAAAACACATATATCTACCTTTAAACTTTTAATTATAATCTATAATCAACTTTCTATAACCTTTTATTACTCCCAAGTACTGAAGTACGCAAGCAAAGTTGGCACTCTAATATTAAAAAGTTTGTAGTCCTATAAGGTGTTTATTAGTATTCCTATTTAAAATTATCGTTAGATTAATGTGAGAAAATTTTAGTGTAAAAAATATAGTCAAGTCTTGAAATTGATTATGTGTACAATAATTATAAAAAATGCACAATACATCAAGGATAACTTTTACATACTACTATGTAAAAGTTATCCTTCACAATAATAGTGATCTCTGACGACAATTGATAAAAGATTTTGCAATATTAGAGTGACAAACAAGCATGTAGTATTCCTGATGTTAAATGGTCACTTCCGCTCATGAATATCAGCAACCATCACTTAAAAAAATATTTAAATACTAACTGTAATAGGTCACTTAACTCACTATCCAACGGAGACATAATTTAACTGAAGACCTTTTGAAATACATATCAAATTGAGTGTTTAGGTCACCATATATTTATTTGATTTTGATCTTATAAAGAACATCTACATGCTACAAAATAAGAATTTTGAAAATGTTTACATTTCAATAGCACTTATAAATAAAACATCATAACTTGTTACAACTGTTAATTTCTTGATCAATCTTTAATAATACTTTTGCATAATGTAATTGTTCTTTTATCTCTTTACAGTTCAGTGATGATGAGGAAGAAACAAGGCGTGTGGTGCGCTCTATGAAAGAGAAGAGATATGAGGAATTAGAGGGAATCATCCACTCGTTACGTAACCACCGTAAGATTAAAGACTTCTCGTCAGCGCTCGCATCTTTTGAAGAGCTACAGAAGGCGTACACTAGAGCTGCTCCTGTTGTATTAAAGGAAGAGAATGGGGTAGCTCCGAGGTTCTTCATAAAGGCCTTGACGGAGTTGGATGATTGGGTTGTGGGGGCTTGGAATGACCGTGATGCCAGAAAGACTCTGTCTAAGGGCAACAGCAAAGCCCTTACATCCTTGAGACAGAAACTCAGGAAGTACACTAAAGAGTTTGAATCGGATATTTCATCGTTTAGGGAGAACCCTGATCAGCCTGTAGATGATGATGAGAGAAAAGGTAGGTGTTACCATGGCACACTTGACATTACTTAGACTTGTTTTTTTTAAATACACACTGGATAAGAATCACAATATCCATTATTTATTTTATATGAAATCATGCTACGAGGGTACGTTTTTAAGTTCGCGGAATGAGGGACAAGGAGCGAAAATAAAATGTCAAAATTATTTTTCTTTTTCTACATATTCTCTTGCAAGACGAATGCATTTTTCAGATCTTTGTATTAACTTATTTAAACCCTCATAAAAAAATGTTTTGTCCTTGTCGGAAAAATACGAGGAAATTGCGTCCTTTACTTCTTCGTCTGTAGAAAATTTCTTTCCACGAAGCTCTTTTTTCATTTTTGGAAAGAGATAATAATCGCTGGGAGCCAGGTCTGGACTATAGGGTGGGTGATTTAAAATATCAAAGCCCACCTTATGCAGGGCAGCCAGTGCAATACGGCTCTTGTGTACGGGCGCATTGTCGTGCAACAGCAGGACACCTCTGGATAATTTTCCTCGTCTTTTTTCTTTGATGGCTTCTTTTAACCGCTCCAAGATTGTTGCGTAATATTCTCCGGTTATAGAGACACCTTTATCTTTGTAATCTATTAACAAAATTCCTTCTGCATCCCAAAAGACTGTCGCCATGAGTTTGCCGGCCGATTGTGACACCTTAAACTTTTTAGGAGGTGCTGTACCCTTTTTATGCCACTGCATGGAGTCTTGTTTAGACTCAGGTTCATAATGGTGAACCCAAGTTTCATCTCCAGTAACAATTCGATTCAGTACAATATCCTTATCTTCCCCACAGAGGTTCAAAAACGCACGGGAACATTCAACACGCTGTTGTTTCTGAGGCGGCGTGAGCATTCTCGGCACCCACCGCGCGCTGACCTTAGTCATAACAAGATGGTCATGCAGAATTTTAAAAATGGTTGTATCCGATACTCCAACCATTTCTGCAAGCTGTTTCTTCTTTAGCCGAGCATCTTCCAGTACTAATTTTTCGACTTCCGCTATCGTTTCCGGAATGGTCACCTCAACAGACCGTCCTGGTCGTGGGTCGTCTTCAAGTGAATCCCTGCCTTGCTTAAAAAGGTTGTTCCACTTGTAAACCATCGTTTTTCCAGGGCAAGAGTCCCCGTAAACCGATGACATCTCTTCCATTATGATTTGCACAGACTTTCCTTGCTTGGTAAGGAACTTTATAACGGCGCGATGCTCGATTTTCTCCATACTTCCAATTTTCTTCCGGATTGAGTTGTTTAATTGTCGATAGTTTTAAAACTAATGATGCAATTGTGATAAAACTTTATATTTATACTATTTATGAGTCACTTAACACGTACCGCCCTTAACGAGCCCGCTATCCCCCCTCCAACCCTGCCATTCCGCGGACTTAAAAACGCACCCTCGTATATTTGACCTGCTTTAGCACAATTTCATCTACAATTTTTGTAAAACATGGTTCCAACAATTAAAAATGTGAAAGTAAATTGAATTTGCAATGTATTTATTTTAATTTACCTAATTTTTTAAACTTACAATATTACATTTTGTATATTTTTTGTGAAATTCAAACATATTTTTTTTCGTTATGTTTATAATTCCATGTATAGACACGTCATCGTCAGATGAATCCGAGGATAGAGTTAAGGAGAAACCGAAAGCGCGTCGTTCACCCGAGCCGCCACGTCGCCCGCCGCCTCAAGACGACGAGTCTTCGGACTCTATGGATTGGGGCTCAAGCTCTTCTGACTCCAGCTCAAGCTCCGACGACGAAGCTCGCGGCGCCGCGACCATCCGTGAGAGGTTCTTGAAGCGAACCACTGAGAGAGATGACGATGAGGAACGGGACAGACGTAGGGCTAGACGGGAGCGCCGGGAGAGAGCCGGAAAAATCAGCAAGAGAGACCAAGCTGATGATGGCGGCGAATGGGAGACAGTACGGAAAGGCGCTGCTACGTCCGACAAGCCGAAAATGTTTGCTAAGGTATTTTTTCTTATGACGTTGTTGTGTACTAAAAATATCTTATTTTCCTTTTTATAGAACGAATATTATCATTTAATTCTATACAATTTTGCAGGTGTTGTCAGCTACAAATAGAACTCTTTGACCTATTCAAGTCAATCGAAGTAAAGATAGGATCTAATATAATATGTACATAAGAGTTAAGTGTAACTAATTTAGAACATTATGTATAAGTAATTCTGCATTTCCACATCATTCGAATTAGAACGGCAGAATTAATAATGATACAAATTCATAAAAGCAGTATTACTAATATTCAAATACCAAATGTTCCACTTATTTGTTATTATCATTTATAACGAATTGTTACAGGACAGTGATATTGATGCAGCTCTTGTTGTGAAAAAACTCGGTGAAATCAGCGCTGCACGTGGCCGCAAGCGTACGGATCGTCGCGCGCAATTAGAACTCCTACACGAATTACGTACAGTCGCTCAGCAACACAATCTTGGTGACGCCTTACAACTTAAATTGCGCGCCGCAACTGTTGCCGCCCTGTTCGATTACAACCCGAAGGTTTCCGATGCCATGAAACCAGAGTACTGGTCACGTCTAGTAGAGAACGTGGATCAGATGGTAACCATCCTACTAGCCCATGAAGACATGGTCCTGAGTGAAACAATCACAGAGGAAAATGAACAACTCGTTACACCGCCTTACAAAGTTCGCGGTTGTGTACTGACATCCCTGGAAAGACTTGATGATGAATTTACTAAATTGCTAAAGGAATGCGATCCTCACTCTAATGAGTATGTGGAAAGACTAAAGGATGAGGTGAGGGTCTCCGCTCTCATAGACCGCGTGTGCCAAGTTGTCGAACGTGACGGTACACCGCAAGAAATATGCCGTGCTTATCTTCGGAAGATCGATCATCTTTACTATAAGTTCGATCCGCGTGCAGTGAAGAAAGATCTTCCGCCAGGAGAAGAAACAACTATTAAAAAGATGGAGCGCTTCTGCAAATTCATTTATGCTAACGACGACACAGATCGTCTCAGAACGCGCGCTATACTTTCGCATATT
The DNA here is from genome assembly GCA_014595695.2 of Epargyreus clarus clarus. NCBI lineage: Eukaryota > Metazoa > Arthropoda > Insecta > Lepidoptera > Hesperiidae > Epargyreus > Epargyreus clarus. Next base: position 592,161 of record JACTTY020000142.1, read on the forward strand.
TACCATCACGCTTTACACGACAATTGGTTCCAAGCACGCGACCTGCTTCTCATGTCTCACCTGCAAGAAAACGTTCAACACTCCGACCCGAGCACGCAAATTTTGTACAATCGTACTATGGCTAACTTGGGACTGTGCGCGTTCCGCCGTGGCAACGTCAAGGAAGCCCACGGCTGCTTGGCCGAGCTCATGATGACTGGCAAACCCAAGGAGTTGCTGGCTCAAGGTCTCCTGCCGCAGCGGCAACACGAACGGTCAAAGGAGCAAGAAAAGATTGAGAAGCAGCGTCAGATGCCATTCCATATGCACATTAACTTGGAGCTGCTCGAATGTGTTTACCTGGTGTCCGCGATGTTGATCGAGATACCGTACATGGCAGCTCACGAGTTCGACGCGCGTCGTCGCATGATTAGCAAGACGTTCTACCAGAATCTGCGTGCGAGCGAGCGGCAGGCGCTGGTCGGGCCGCCGGAGTCCATGCGAGAGCATGCCGTGGCGGCTGCGAGAGCCATGCGCCGCGGCGACTGGCGCGCCTGCCTTAACTTTATTGTCAATGAGAAGATGAATGCTAAGGTAACATAAGTCATTTTACTATTCTATCTTCTTTCTTTCTAGATCACAAAGGATAGGTGCCAAATGTGGGATTTAAATAATTTCAGATTTCTATTTTTACAATTTTCTTGTGTTGCTTCGTAGTTTTTGTGATATTTTTAGTCCTAGTCTGATAAAAAAATAAGCAAATGATCATTTTATCAGATTTAACTTAAGCAATTGCTGTACTTTCTTTTATTTTAATTTTCCATTCTTACAATGGAAAATTAAAATATTTATTTTATTTTAATTTTCCATTCTTACAATGGAAAATTAAAATAAAATAAAGATTATTATAGATTATTATTATTATTTATTTATCGATTCATTCCATTCAGGTATGGGATCTTATGGTCGGGGCCGAAAATGTGCGCGCAATGCTAGGTCGGTTGATTCGCGAGGAATCCCTCCGTACCTACCTGTTTACGTACGCTCACGTTTACGCCTCTCTGTCCCTTCGCTCGTTGGCCGACATGTTCGAGCTGCCCCGTCAGCGTGTGCACTCGCTCGTCTCCAAGATGATCATAAACGAGGAGCTACTGGCGTCGCTGGACGATCCCAGCGAGTGCGCCATCCTCCACCGCTCCGAACCCACCCGCATGCAAGCGCTGGCGCTCCAACTCGCGGATAAGGTGAGGATACACATTCTACGCACACATACGACACCTTCTGATTTTTGTTCCCTGCTGAATTAAACCACTTGAAACTCAAAATTATAATCTTATTTTTTTATTTTCGATGGGTAAAATAACATGTACAAATATATTTTATTTCTTCTGTTCATATGTTGTATGCATAGTATGTATTTTTACTGAGATTGATGAATTCCTTCTAAAACCAAAATCTTCACACATCTTTTGAATTTTACCCTTTTAGTTGCCAACATTATTACAAGTCAAATTTAAAATTTAACAGGTGGGCAACCTAGTGGACTCGAACGAGCGCATCTTCGAGAAGCAGGGCTCGTTCTTCCAGCGGGGCGGAGCTCCTCGCGGCGAAGGCCGGCAGCGCGAGCGCCCGCGCGAGGGCTGGGGCCGCCGCCAGCGGAACCGCCGCCGCGACGACGAACGCGGCCACGACGACTAAGGCTTACACTACACCCAACAGACGATGTGCGGACAAACATACAGCAGATATTTCTATGCGTGTGCCTTCAGAGCGGCTCGCGGCCTGCGTTGTGCGTTGGATAGGATTTGTGTATTTTGAAGAGTCTGTCAACTACACTATATCATACCATATTAGAAACAAAAATAGATTTATATTGAAAAGTAATAAAAAAGTCCTTCGTAGCAATGGCCACGTTTAAACTTTGGACATCCGTTCTATACTGTGTTATTATTGTAATAAAATAGTTATTTTGTATTGTTATTTTTAAAACTTAAAGTACGACAAGCCCCAATCAGTGTTCGACGCAGGCCGCAATATTCATTATCGATTCCAAATTGCTATAAAAATATTCCTAAAAAACAATGTGTCCAGCATGTCTGTTAGGTCTACAGTAAATAGGTCAAAATGCCGATACTACTATTCATATTATCATGCCATGGCCCTAAAACTTCAATTTTTTGTATTGTTTCTGCTACATTTTAAATAATATATAGTATATTGTGAACTAATGTAGCTACATAATAAATACCAAATGTACAGAAACTTTATACATACTGTAACAAATATCATTTTACATAATTATTGTAATTTTAATGGAGCCTATTATGAAAAAATACATGATACATATATATCCAACTTTTTTTATATTTTTTTGGATAGGGTTTTATTTTAACAGCAATAGGTATTTCTTTCTAAAACAATTAATTTTGTATATTTCGCTATTTTTCAATATATAGGAAGCAATATTGTAAACAAACTATAATTAGGAAATTTTCACATATTTATATAAAGTTTATATAGACTCATGGGTTTCCAAGTAATTAAAAGAAAACCGGTTTCGATTTGTAGTTTTATCAATTTCAGTCATATTAAATGACAAACTTTTTCAATAAATAAATTGTCACAAAAGTTTTCATTTATTTCTTACATAATATATTTTTAAAAATGTTATATCTATGAGTTAAGGTACACTTTCGAGAAAACAATATTACATTACAAAGTGCAAGTAATTTTAACCTTATGACTAACATGTATATAATAATACTCTATGCTTATGACAGTAATCTCCATTCTCTGAGACTAAACTTGATTCTTCACATTAATTTTATCACTTGTTGTTTCTAAAACTGCACTCTGGAAAATTTTGAAACAAACGGTAAGATAGCTATTGTGTGGACTTGGAAATACTAAAAATTGCTTTACGAAAATTATGAATTCCCACGCGAATAAATTGGCGATCTAATCATGTTTAGATATTTATACGCTTTTAGACCATGTATCAACTGCGTTTACGTCGCAACTATATTTCATAGACAAGGAGGAACATTTCGTGCTCAGTACATTTCATATGTCCCTGATGTTCCGTAGTGCGACACCCCTATTTGTATTGTAATGGCGGTCACCGATTTTGCAGGTGGACCGACGTATCGTTGACGTTTTACTGAGTCATATTCCTTGTGCTAAGATTCCTTCGAATTATGATATTATTGTGGGCATCCATATAAGTGGTATATCAAAGAATTTCACACTCCGAAACACGTAGGGTATTATATTTCACCAGAATTTCATAACAATGGCTGCGACGAGAAGACTTCAGAAAGTAAGGAAATCAGCGATATTTATAAAGGATTTGGTCATAACTATATCAAATCAAAAGCGAGACAGTTGATTATGAAGATAATACATTTTATTGCACTGCAATGCGTTATGTTATGCTTTTCAACATAACATTTATATACTTTCGTAATCTTTGCAATTGATCAACGCTGATTTAATTTTAATTGACCACTTTTTTCAGGAACTACATGACATTCGGCAATCTGGACTTAAATCTTTCAGAGATATCCAAGTGGATGAATCCAATATCTTAACATGGCAAGGATTGATTGTTCCTGTAAGTGCATATACCTTATACATTTCACAAATAATCAATAATTCAGTAGTGACATATTTTTTTTAGTTATTTAAATTCTCCCAACTTGGAATAATATCCAATTGAATACGTAGGTCATAATCTACTTTAAATTCAGAACATTTGGAGTGAATTACACATACATTGACATTTTTTTTAATATTATGTTACCTCCATATTAGAAATAAGTTGGGAATAGCTTGACAAAAAGTAATATATTGTGATTCTAATAAAGTATGTTGCAAACTCAGTATTAAGAACTAATCTTGAAAATAAGATTTTACTGTAGAGAAGTAGTTAGAACTGTGATTGTGATTATGAGAGCACTATAATGGCAACTCATAATAAGAATATAATATATACTCGCTTTCCAGGATAATCCTCCCTACAATAAGGGTGCATTTCGCATTGAGATCAATTTCCCAGCTGAATACCCATTCAAACCGCCTAAGATAAGCTTCAAGACTAAAATCTATCACCCCAATATTGATGAGAAGGGTCAGGTGTGCCTGCCCATCATCAGTGCTGAAAACTGGAAACCTGCCACTAAGACTGATCAAGGTATGAAATAATTAAACACTTATTCCCAATAAGGAATCTGCTATTGCTATGAGCCAATTCAAATAATCAGATCATGAGTATAAACAAAGAAAAATCAATTGAATTAAAAACCTAATTATTAAGCTGTCTCTCTGTATATATGTATTGCTATTGTTTCCCCAATCCATATTTATTGAGTTACAAAATTGTCAACATTTTCATACCAAATAAAATAACATGCAGCAGGGAACTGCTGAAGACGAGACAACGGTGATGTGAAGACTGAAGTCGTAACTAAATTTAACATATAATTATTTGACGAGACTTGTCTGATAAAAAAATTTGCTTTTCTCAAAGCTCAAAAGTTTAAATCATAAATGCTGTCTTTTTTCCATGGATTCCTTATACATTTTTTAAGATTTCCATTGCCCTTTTCAGTTATTCAAGCTCTAGTTGCTCTCGTCAATGATCCTGAACCAGAACATCCATTACGTGCTGAACTAGCTGAGGAGTTTCTCAAGGATAGAAAAAAGTTCACAAAGAATGCAGAAGACTTTACTAAAAAGCACAGTGAAAAACGGCCTACAGACTAAGCTAGGCAATGCAACCATTGAATTTACAGCAGAGATGTCTAACACGAATGTGACTAGACTGCTTGTATTGATGCACGGCCTCCAACCTCATCTATTTTTTTGCATTTAAATACTATTTTAAGCTGGTACAATACTAGAGTACATAAGTATTTGCAAGACATTTAATATGAGTGCACTAGTCATATGAGTCTGGACTCAAATTTTTGATATTGCTGTAGATTCAAAATAAATCCAAAACTAAATAAATTATTACATTATTATTTCATAAGCCACTTTGCTTGCAAATCTAAATGCACTGTTGACAAACATGGGTTATAGTTAATTAGGAATTGGCAAATGCAAACTGCTTAAATTTTATGCTTATTTTCTATTAGAATCTATGTTGGGTTTCAAATAAAGATTCGCACTTTATATACCACTAAGATGTTAAAGTAATTTATGTTTTTGGAATCTAATTAATTTAGCTGATCAAGTACCTATTTAAAAATGTAGATGAATCAAATGATGTAAAAAATTAAGCTGCATTAGTATTGTAATGGAAAACAGTAAAATATTATTGATGGTGTAATGTAAATGAGTGTCAACTGAACATAATGGAATGTTGATGAATCACATTATTGCAAATGGATTGTCACATTTCGTTATTTCTATTCATTTGTATCGTTTAACCAGACCATATGTTCAGTGTTCATAATTATTATGTTACTGACCAGGTACTGTTAAACTGTAGTAACTAGTTTGAATTATGTCATCCCCTATTTAAATTGTCACTATGCAGATTTGGTAATTGGAGTGCCACTACTTTAATTTTCCCAACTACATTATTTAATTTCCCTCTATAAGTTAAATGTGTTACTTGGTAACTTACTGTGTGTTAATTCAGTGAGAGAATATATATTTTTTTTCAATTTAATGGTTTATTTTTTATTGTAAATTTTAAGTGTTGACTACATGCTTGCAAGAATAATCACAAAACCATTTAAGTATTAAACAAAAGATTTATAACATAATTTGAATTTATGATCAAAGAACAAAACAAAAGACATGAAAAATAGATTTAATACATTTTTAATTAGATTATATTTTAGTCCACAAACTCATATACATCTTTTATATCTTCTAATTTAGGAGTTGCAATACATTTGGAGTATGAACCCTTAAACATCCTCTTCCCAAGCAGACCACAATTTCCTGCAATTCCATCTTTTTCTGACCCTTTCAATTCCTCATTGTATTTAGTGTCATTTGTTTTGACTTTAGTAGTATTATTTTCAGAACAGAAATATTTCTTATCTTCTGTTTTCTGTATCTTTATTAATGGTTCATTGTGAAATCCATCCTCAATACAGTTTAGATTAGCTGTAAAAAATGCATCTTATAAATTTATTATTGAGAATATAATCACTGTAAAACAAACACATTGTTACTCAGAAAATATAGTCTTACATCTTTGTAAACACTCTACTTGAAGTGATTCATAAAAAATCGCAATTACACATACAATTATACATACAATATACATATAAAAATAATAAGTTCCTTTGGTATTACTCACATTCTATAATTGTTATGTATTTATCAAGGTATTCTTTCGAGTTCGTATCTTTGGCGAGTGTAGGTTCAACAATGAGTGAGTAATCTGGTCCATAACTTGGCCACTGGTCATGTTCAGGTATATTTTCGTCTAATTCCTCTTCTGTCACTAGCGCCAGAAGTGTAGTCCATAGGCGTGCAGCATTTATGTGCTTATAACCTCCTGTTTTTAACATTTTTGCTACTTGTTATACAACTATTATATGACTGCGTATAGTTTTGAATGTTATTAATGGCCAGAGGACAATCTTTGATATGATAAAATTAAAACTGCTCTGAAATAGGTGTAGTACCTATTTCAGAGCTAAAGTAACTTAAAATGTATTTGTGATTAAAATTGCAATTTAAATAAAGATTCAATTTGATTATACTGTAATAAAAATGTCCTTATCTGAGCCTATTACATTTTTTTTATATTCAATCTCTGTTTAAATTACTCTTGAAAACTGATGTGATGCTTTTGACAGGTCTACTACGAAATAGTAAAAATATGGTTTTATAAGAAAGACTAGATTTTTTCTACAGAAGTTATTTCTTTAAACTTACCACCACCCAACAATATTGTTGGTTTTCTTTTATCAAGTACATGTTTCAAACACTTGCAATAACCTTGTGTGGTCAAACTAGCGCCACCATGAGGATCGTGCGCCAGTGCATCGGCGCCACATTGCACTACGAAAGCATCAGGCAAAAATTTTGAATAAATCAATGGAAAGATCCTGAAAACATGTGATACTATTAAGAAAACATATTTTTACACAACACAATATTAGTTCAATTTGGTAAAATAGTGATGTATTTAAATTACGAGTATTAATCTTATCAATTAATCATTCATCAATGATAAAGATATATGAGTAAACATGCAACTTTGAAAAATATATTAGACATTATTTTAATAAATACATTATAACTTACTTTTCAAAAACATACTGTAGTGTTGTATCTGTGTACCCACTCTTAAGAGGGAAGTTACAGCTGTATGCTTTACCAGATAAACTGCCAGTGTCTTCAATTGACCCAGTTCCAGGATAAAAACCTGGTTCATGCTTGTGGAATGACAGAGTAAACACAGATTTACTCAAATTATATGCATCTTGAACACCATTTCCTGCACATAAACATGAAAAATTAAATTAGTATACTCTAGTATTAAACTGCAGACGTAATATTCAACAATATGTTGTTTCAATGCATATTGTTGAATAAAAAAGAAGGGAATATCATCCTTGTCTCGTTTATCACTGAATTTTCATTCCTATGAAATTTATGTGACCAAAAATCCAAATGATTATTTGGAAGAACAAAATTTAGAGAATGTTTTATACAAGACTATTTATTTAATGATATATTAAAGCTATCTAAATATATATAACTCAAAGGTGACTGACTGACATAGTGATCTATCAACGCACAGCCCAAACCACTGGACGGATCGGGCTGAAATTTGGCATGCAGGTAGATGTTATGACGTAGGCATCAGCTAAGAAAAGATTTTGATAAATTCTACCCACAAGGGGATAAAGTAGGGGATGAAAATATTACTTCGTAACGCGAGTGAAGCCGCGGGCATAAACTCGGACACTATAAGATTACATGAAAATCATCATATCTATTAGGTAAATAAAAATAAAATAAGAACTTCCTACCATGGTGAACATCTAGGTCTATATAAAGCACCTTAGGGAACTTTTGTCTTAACTTTTCAATTGCTAATACTATATCGTTCACATAACAAAACCCTTCTGCACCAAATCTAAAAACAAATACACTCATGAGAAAATAATAACAATTTATATCACGGCGTGCGTAAATTGACGTTTTACGCACGCTTCGCGTGCGCAAAACCCCCATTTCCGACCCCGTAATATAAAATTTTATACAACACGCGGACGAAAAATGTTTTTCTGACTCGTGTGATTGCAGTCCTCGCCTGCGGCTCGGCCTGCAAACTCACACTTGTCAGAAAAAAATTTTTCTTCGTCGTATCGTAATGTACTATTCTTTGACATTATCATATTTGGTTGTTGTAAACTGTAAGTAGACTTAACAGTAAATAAAAAAACCAATATAAAAGTTCCTCAAATAAAATTAGGCTTAAAACATAAACATCTTTTTTAACAAGCACTACAAACATGACTCTTATATTTGTGTACTTTTGTATTATGAATTTTTTTTTTTTTTTTTTTTTTTTTTTTTTTTTTTTTTATATTTGAACCTGACGATAAAGCAGACGTGCTACCTGATGGAAAGTAGTCAACGTCGCCTATGGACATTTGCAACACCAGAGGAGTCGCCAATGCATCGCCGGCTTTGAAGGAGAGCTCTTTTTGCACCTTTTTTGAAGAGCCCCATGTCATAGCGCTCCGGGAATACCTCAGAAGGAAGTTCATTCCACATTTTGCACGTCCGTGGCAAGAACGTCCGCGCAAATCGAACCGTGGAGGACCGCCACGAGTCCAGTTGGTGTGGATGGAACTTCATCCTTCGGCGAGTGGTGCGATGGAGGAACGGTGATGTAGGCACCAGGTCAAATAGTTCCTGGGAACACTCACCATTGTAAAGCCGGTAGAACACGCAGAGGGAACCTATGTCCCTCCGTAATCTTAAAGGTTCTAGCCGATCGGAAATCCTCGGATCGTTGACGATTCGTACTGCGCGTTTCTGTACGGAGTCAAGTGGGTTAAGTTGGTATTGGGGTGCTCCTGCCCAGAGATGCGAGCAGTACTCCATGTGGGGTCTCACTTGCGCCTTATAAAGCAGAAGGAGTTGCCCCGCAGTGAAGTACCGCTTCGCTCTGTTCAGAACGCCCAGCTTCCTTGATGCCAACTTCGCCTTAACGTCCAAATGACCCCGGTATTGCACATCACACGATATGTCAACTCCTAGGATCCCTATACTTTTATCAATGGTGAGTGGAATTCCCTGGAACCGTGGCGCTATGACGAATGGGGTTTTTTTAGCGGTGAACGCGCAGACTTGCGTCTTCGTGGGGTTGAACTCAACAAGGTTAAGTCGACCCCATGTCGAGACCTGCTCCAGAGAGTTCTCGATTTCAGACACAAGTCGGATTCTGCTTTCCTCCACGAGAGTCCGAGAGGTGTTTGCACGGCCTGTGTACACAGCATCTCCCGTACTATCATCTGCATAGCAATGAATGCTGCTAGATTTTTGCAACATGTCATTGATATGCAGAATGAATAGCGTGGGAGAGAGGACAGAGCCCTGGGGCACGCCAGCATTAACAGGCTTCGTGTCTGAGCAGCACCCGTCAACTACGACTTTGATTTGCCGCTCAGACAGAAAACTGGCTGTCCATGTGCACAACCTCTCGGGAAGACCGTAAGATGGAAGCTTCGCGAGAAGGGCCCTATGCCAGACCCGGTCAAAGGCCTTTGCGATATCCAGGCTAACCGCCAACGCCTCACCATTACTCTCAACGGCTTGCGCCCATCGGTGTGTGAGGTACACCAGAAGATCACCAGCTGAACGGCCCTTGCGGAAACCATATTGGTGATCGCTGATCAGCTGGCGATCCTCGAGGTACCTCAGAAGCTGGGTATTAACCACACGCTCCATTACCTTTGAGAGCAAGGAGGTTATCGCAATAGGCCTGTAATTAGCCGGGTCACTGCGGTCACCCTTTTTAGGAATCGGGTGAACGAGGGCTACCTTACAATTGTGATCTGGATAATAATAATACATTTCTAAAATTAAGTTTCTTCTGAACACTACTTGTTCAAGATATAGAAGAAAACAACTTAAAATATTATACTTATAAGAGTTTACAGAAATGTTTATTATAAAATAATATGATATATCAGAAGAGAGTATTATAAATCTATACATGTTATACCTTTGTGCATGATGCCAGCCCCCACACCAATTGATAGCTACATCTGCAATACCGAGTAGCAGGCACTTAGCTGCTGTGATAGAACCACCTGCGATTGTTGTGACTAACTGGTACATATCCGAAACTGGCGGACAGTCATAAACTGCAATCATAAAAAGATCCCTACAAATTTTTTAGTGTTGTACTTTCTGTAGCCAACCTCAGGTAGGAATCTAATCTTATCTGGGACTGATTATAGATATCCATTGGTGGCTTTAGCTACTTAACATCAGGTGGAATACAAGCTCATCTACTCCATCTATATAATAAAAAAATTAAAAACTAAACTTTAACAATAAGTCTATTATATTTGTACATGAGAATTTTAATAATGAAAGTTGCCAACCACCACATTATAACTCATAAAATCACTAACCAATACCATATTCCTCATCCTGAGAGTCCGGAATGTAGTCATCGTCAACATCAGTAAGTTTCTTCAAGTGATCCAAATATAATTCAGAGTGAAAACTTTTCAAGTCATTGTAAGTAGCTGGTGATGATCGAACCACTTGAACGTTCTTTAGAAGACCATAAACGGTTATCAGATTGTGCACCATTGAGGCCTGTTAATAAAAAGATAGACCTGAATATGAAATTTATTTAACGATTTTATTTATTTAACTCTTATCTACTTACGCGACCTACAACTGCAGGTAAACGATCGCAATGCTGAATAAGGTTTTCGTCCCAAATATAGCATACTTTTAATTTATTCATGTAGGCTTTATGTATAGTAACTTTTTTGTGTTTAAACAATATTTATATCGAACTTATAGCTATATAGTTTTTAGTTTTAACTTTCATTTGTTTTGTTTTGATTTTTTAAGCTAACACTCATTGTCTCGACAGTTGACGGCTGTTGAACTTGTTGAAGTTCACAACTTCACAAATAAAATTGAAATTTGACATAGCGGAACTAATTTATGGCGGGACGCTGAGTAGTAAGTTCAGGAAATAGGAAGTGGCAAAATAAATGGTACTAGCCTCAATTATTAACTTGCCACTAAAATACACAATCTAAGTCTAGTTTAATACGTTTCTTATGTTTTATTGCTGGACAGCGGTTCCTGTAAAAAGTACTCCTTAAAGATAAATCTGTGAGGGATATTTTCAAATCACCTATTAAACCGACATCCGGAACCAAAGTGGTAATTTATCCTCAGTATCACAATAACCTGATTTTATATTTTTATGTATTGCACAAAACAATATTTTTAACAACAAGATTTTTGACATATTTTTGCCATATTTATTATGATGATAAAAATGCTATGTTAAGAGGTAATATCCATGATATTGCAACACTTTATAGTGGTAACCATAGACAAGGGCACTAGGTTCTCTATTTCTTTTACGACTGAATTTGATGGAAAGCAAAGATAATAAAATAATCTTACTGCCATTCATAGTTAAGTTATTTATCATAATATTATATTATAATTTAATTATAATATTATTGGTGAAAATTCAGAAATAAATATAATGACGTAAGGTTAATAAAGAGATAAAGTTATATAGATATATTTTATTTCTTATATTAAATGATCAACTATTGAGATTTAAAAAGTCATCATAAATTGATAAAATAATGTGAAACATAATGCTAATTAATGTAGTTTATGTTTTTTCATAGTAATTAACAGGGCGATTTAAGTTTTGTTGTCAGTTTACTCTGCGTAAAACGAAATTTCTCATACAAGTACTAAAAAATAACAAAACCATAAAGTGCTCAAATGCCTAAAATTGAATTGAATGAATAGCGTCCATTTTCTACGCAAGAAGTATCACATTTGACATTTTAGAAAGCATTCTTGTAGCCGATTTAAAAAGTTAATATTGAACTAGTGATATAAAGTTTATAATACATGTGGTTTCTACAATTACATATGATTTAAATCGTGACAGTGTTATATTAAATCACATGATATCTTGCATTCTTAGCTTGTTTTCTGAAGTTCTAATATGACAAGGTCTATTACAAAACATTCGTAATCGTGTGTAGGTAATAGATACTATAGTTTGTGTCAGTTTCGGTAAATTGTGTGTTCGATGGTGTTAAATAGATATTTATTGGTGATTATCAAGTTCAAGTTGAAATGGTGCGAGGTTAGTATGGGCATAGTCTATTTACATAAATAAACAGTCGTAGACATGGTAAAATCATGAGTTCTTTGTTCGCCGGACATACCCTCAATAATATGTATATTTCTCTATAATATCTAGATTTCTGACTGTAGTGTTGATTTCAGAGTATTTTGCCGTAGTGTTATTAGCTTTATTCTCGTATTTTTAATCGGTCTTTCCCAAGATGAAATTGCATTGAGACGGGAGTTGTTTTCTGATACTATATAATTAAAATATTAAATTTTAATAATCTGTAATACATTTAATTCTTATTACTATTGGTACCTAGAGTAAGTAACACTAATTTTTGAAAAATATATATTTCTCACCTATATTATATTAAATAAAAATATACATACTATATTTTTTTTTTTACTGAATATGTGAGGTTATAATATATTATAGTGATTATGCTCTAAGAAGGCTTATAATTACAAGTATTGTAATTTTCGATAATTACATGTCATGATCATTAATAAAATAATTCCTGTTTGTAAGAACCATTCTCAGTATTAGTAATTACAGATATGATAATTATAAGTTGTAACAGCCATTAACATCATGTGCATCTAGCACATGGTATTGGAATATTACCTGCCAAGTTGCCATTTTATATCATACTAAGCTTCCTATAACATTTAAGATCTATTTTTTGTGCTTATAAGCCACAGGAACTGTAATAGCTAATTACATTTGACATATTAGTATACCATAAGCTGGTTTTTCATAATTACAATAGTATGAATTATACTTCTCACAAAAGGCAATCATATTTCATAAACATCAATTTAAGAGTAATAACTATGTGAATTAAAATGCAATACATGTAATTTTCTGTACAACATTGTAAGTACATAGTATTTTAATTGAATGTAATTTATCTTTGCAGTGAATAACTTAATGTCAGCCCAGGAGGGTGTGAAAACTCCACATCGGATTGAGCTGTGTGAAGAGAAGACTACCAGACCTACTCGCAATTATAGGAAACGCAGGTTATTCATATACATATATAACCTTTGATAAATAACCTCGAAATATGTAAATAATTATAATATGTCATGCAAAATGGATGATGGTTGGTGTGAAATAATCCAACATGTGAAAATATTAAAGTCGTCAATATTGTTCAATGTAAGGGTTTGTCTCATATGAATTAATCACATAAATGCCATGGTGAAACAAAATGATCTTTTTAAATGACTATGTTTTTGATAGCATCTGTGGAAGCAATTTATAATTAAAATTTTTATATATGAAAACCTTGTTAAAACAATGTAATATGATAATACCTTGAAACTTATTGTAAAGAAAAATATTATTTTGTTTGCCATGGATTGCATTTGAATGTTACGAATATCTGGAATAAGAAACAAACTTTTATCTATTTTGTAATAGTGACAGAATAATAAAAACAAGGAACATCTGTGATATCTATGGTATTTCTTTAGTTTGATTGATAATGCACATAAAGAAAAAAATCAGCTTAAAATTTATAACTTTAATAAATACATTATGCTTAAAATTGTATTTAAAATAAGCAGTGACAGCAACATAAAAATCTTGCATCATCACCGTGGTAAGAAGTTTTGCAAACTTTGGAGCAAAACTATCATTAAATCTTTTCCTAATGACTAATCAATTAATGATTCTATGAAGTTTTCATGTGTAATATCATTTAAATATCAATTACATTACATTACATTACACAAGTCTGAGTAATACACTAATAACTAACAAACATATTAATTTGCTGTGATTTTTTAAGGATTATAGCTGCATCACCAGTGAAGACAGAAAATGAAGATTTGACAGTGGAGCCAGCCTTAAAAAAGATTGAACTGAAGTCTAAGCCATTGAAAACAAGTAATGGTAGCATAACAAATATGACAAACGGGAACAGCATAAGGTCTAGGGCCGCAAGAGCCGCCGCCCGCGCTGCTGAGAGCCACAAACTAACTGAATATTTCAAGGAAGAACTGAAGAGCCCTAAGGCAGAACTCCCGCCATCCCCACCACCGATTGAAAAGACTGCCAATGTACAATCTAAGGCTGTTAATGGCAACACAAATCATAAACTCACAGAGTACTTCCCTGTCAGGCGGAGTGTAAGGAAAACTTCAAAATGTGTTATGGCGGAAAAGATGAGGGATTTGGAGAGAGCTGTGAGAGAACAACGGGAAGATGGATTACAGGTAACTAAATAACTTTAATTTTAACATTAATATCTAAAAAAACTTAAGTCAGTTTACACATTCGAGTACTGAGTTATTTGAGACAAGCTAATCCATATGGCTCAATTTGATTAAAGCCAATCTTATGGACATACTTCTTGCATTGATAAGGAGATTTTAATTTGATTTTTTTACGTAAATACTTTAAAATTGCAGACAGAATATCCATTTTTTGTATTGATTAGCAAAAATATAATACAGTAACTTTGGTAATTTCTTCTGTTGTTGACAATTTTTTTGATAATTTCCATCAAAATAACTTATATATTCACTTAAAATGAGCGAATTTGCACAGTACGCTTGGTACCAGTGTGTCAAATTGCTATAAATACCTTAACCTATTGAGGACATCATAGTAAGATAACACTGATTGATTGGTACAATTATGCAATAGAGATAACACCGCTTCCTTCCTATCTACTTTATGAGCACAAGTGCAATAGATAACTCGCATACCAAGGTTCCACGACAACACGACATTGTAGGTAAAACATTTTGTACCATTAATATAAGATTACGAACTTTACGAAGTAAATGTAATCCTTAGGTATTGTGGTGTGTTTATATAATAAAATTTTAAAATAACTTGTATGTTTTATCTATTTCGTATAATATATACGTAGTTTTTGAATCCCCTGTAGATCATCTCTAGTAGCACCACTGTCACACCTATTTCTGGCTATTAACAGCAGAGTTAAGCGCTGTTGTGTTCTGGCTTGAAGGGTGTAGTTAGAGAGACATACTACTTTTCTGAGGCATTCCAATTCAGTACTTAGGGGTAGCGTCGCATTTGTGGCTGACTTTAGGTGGAAATCCGGTATTGCCTGGGTTTGTTTGCAGATGTCCATGGCCGACAATAGCTATTTAACATCAGATGGACTGCATGCTCACCTGCTACTTCTATGTTATATAAAAGAAGTCATGTGGCAAGTTGTCAAATGAATTGTATAGTCCGCGTAAAACTGTCAGTCCGCTCTTATATAGAAATGAATCGCGTCGCCACAGCAAATTGTATGACTACACCTTCTCGCAACAACTTCAGGACTAGTAGTTTGGCGCGAGTTTATTTGGTATAGCCAAATCTTCATTACCTCGTTATTACCAGGTGGCATACTTCGACGGCAAGGGTCGCGGTGTGATCGCGACGCGCCACTTCGGGCGCGGTCAGTTCGTGGTGGAGTACGCGGGCGAGCTGGTGGGCGTGGCGGAGGCGCGCGAGCGGGAGCACAACTACGCGCAGGACCCCACCGCCGGCTGCTACATGTACTACTTCAGGCTCCAGGACCAGCAGTACTGGTGAGTTGGTGGTGTTACACCGTATTATATGTAAAGATTAGCTGTTTGCCGTCGTATGAGCAGTCTATGTTACAAATATATTGTTTATTCCGTTAAAGGAAGGATATTAAAAAATCCTTTCTATGTGGGTGATTACATAATAAAATGAATCTTTGTCCAAATTTAATAGATCTAGGTTTAGTAAGTAGGTTTGGGATGGTTAGTTAAAAGAGATGTGTAAGATATTCACGCAATAGTTAAGTTTATTATCATTACAATCCATATGGCACATAATCAGCATACTGGTAGGTAATAATTGTACCTGTCCCTGTAGTTCTGGGACAAGAATAGGGCTACGGTATCCCCTTCATGTCATAAGAGGCGACTAAGATAAGGTTTCTGGGGTCGCGGGTGGCTAGAGTGGGAGCTCAAACTACCTGGCCTTGGAATCTTTGTAAATTTAAGATAACTAGAACATAGTGATTCCTACCCCACGTAGGATACTAGCCCACATATGTGAGTAGACGATAACACTTCTCACTCACATTTTACCTCAAATGAGGTTTACATACATAATTTGTGATTCATTATTATTATGGTTATGTTATTTATATTTGACTTATTACTAGCCCATTCTAACACAAATTGGGGGCAATATGGACAAATTGGTTCTATAACCAATATCACTACCACTCAAAGGAAACCTAATTCCTATGACTATCCTCCTAATACCACTTACGTCCTATGGACTCATAGTCGGTAGTGACATCACACAGTTAGTTCATGATTTTAACCTTTCATTGTTAACCTGTTTGCTGTCATTTCAACTTAAACTATTTTTAGTTGGATGTTAAGATTTTTTAATATAGGATTAGCAGACGTTTATGCAGTCCACTATGGTTCCTGCCCTGGACAACTGTAACCAACCCCAGATAAGATCAGATTCCTACCCGATGACTGCCATAGATGCATGATGAATGCTTCGGACAAGTATTTCTCTCTTACCCTCACCTTTCAAACCAGAAAACAGCAGCGCTTATTATTGCTGTTATTCGTCAGAAGTAAGCGAGGTGGTGGTGCCGCCGGAGCGTAACCACAATGGGATCTACCACTCTCAAACTAAGCTGTTTATTTCAATATTATCTTAGAGTACTTTTTATTAGGATATTAGAATTACTACATAGATCAGATGAGTAACTAATAACAAACCTACGTCAACAGCATCGATGCAACGGCAGAGTCGGGCCGCCTCGGTCGCCTGGTGAACCACTCGCGCAACGGCAACCTATCGACGAAGGCGGTGTGGGTGGACGGGCCGCGGCTGGTGTTGCTCGCCGCGCACGACATCGCGCCCGGCGAGGAGCTCACCTACGACTACGGGGACCGCTCCAAGGAGTCGCTGCGTCACCATCCCTGGCTTGCGCTTTGACCTGGGTAAGACTTGCATACACTACCATCCTTGGGTTGCGTCTGGTGAACCACTCGCATCGGCAATCTGTCGACGAAGGCGGTGTGGGTGGACGGGCCGCGGCTGGTGTTGCTCGCCGCGCACGACATCGCGCCCGGCGAGGAGCTCACCTACGACTATGGGGATCGCTCCAAGGAGTCGCTGCGTCACCACCCCTGGCTTGCGCTCTGACCTGGGTAAGGGACTTGCATACACTATTATTCTTATTAACCCCCTGCGGTGAATGAATTTTTTGTGGGTATATATGTCTCATTCTTTGCCACGCTCTATAAGCAGAACCGCTTAAAAATTTAAACATGATTTGTAGTCGGATGCATTTAATAGTAAAAGTGGTTTAAGCCTTCTGAAGCCTAATTTGAGTATCTTTCACATAAAATTAATGTCACATTCCTATATCTAATCAAGTCAAGAACAAATGTGGTGCTACCGTTGAGGCTTAAGTTGTAACATAAAATTAAGACTAGTAAAAAAAGTAAGGTGGTGTCAAAATTTTCCAATTTTATTTGTTATTTTGATTATTTTTTTATTATACGTAACTAATATATCTATATATTTTAGTGTATAAGTAACTACGACATTTAATTGATTTCATTTGTTTCAGGTGTACTCCCAGGAATCTCAGTTTGACTACGAATAATTATTTGTAAGTTAAGTTACTATGAAGTTTGTTGTTTATTGAAATTTTGTTCGAGATTGGACTCTGTTGTTGAGTAGTGGGAGAAGTGGCCTAACGCGAGTTGATGCGTGTCAGTGTCGGTGGACGTTCTGTACTGACCTGTACTGCCTTGCGCCATCACGACAAAGATAGTTACGGTACTGCCTTACGTCGATCAAGATAAGGTGTGTTTGGTTTGTAGTTAGGTTAATAAAGACATGTTTGTTATAATGTTCTAAGCAATGTTGAGATCTTGGTAGTAAGGGTAAATTTAGACCAAATAATATCATCTCTGCTCCAACAACTTTGGCGTGAACAGTTATAGAGCGAGATCCAAAATTTGTTTATGAAAATATCAAGAAATTCACTTGTTATTGTAAAAATTTGGTCTTTATTCACCAATACTTTGGTAGTAAATACTTTTTAAGCTGATTGGAAGGTATACGATGATGTATGTGAAAGAGATAACACTCAGAAATATCGATGATGAAAGTATTTCTTATAACATAACAGTATTTAAGTATATTTTAGTTTAACACCAACACAAACAACACAAAATGTACGATATTTACGAAAATATTAATAATTCTGATGAGTTGAATAGCACAATGTTATGTTGCTCGTTTAAATAAAGATAATGTTATCTTTAAAGTATTCACATCACTTTAAAACAACGTAAAGGAAGCTGAAGTAATGTACAAATATATATTCAAAATGGTGACATATTTCAGAAATCATTAACAATAATCTGATTATATCAGAAGTTGAAATAACTCATCAGAAAAACAAGTGATCTGTTGAGAGCATTTAATTAAGTTCCAATGCACATTAAAACTGACTGTACACAGGGAGGACAGAATAATGATAACAATTATTTTCTTAAATAAAAGGAGATGTTATCAATCCTAAATATGAGGCCATGTGGAGTTAAAAACTTCAAGATTTTCTACTGGACAAATAAAAATAACAGAATGGTCTTTAAGGCCCTCGTGTATGATGGGCGCATGGCAGTTTATTACATTGCAAAACGTCGCAAGGGTTCTTGCAATGCTGCATTAGTATCGTGCCTTTCGTCCAAGATTTACGCTTTACTAAGGTGTATTTTGCCCATCTTAATTTTTCCCACTCACGTTATTCATTTAATTGAACTACATATCTCAATAGTTCTAATGTTAACATTACAAATACAACAGGTTTTAAACTTGTGTTCATAACATCGTATATAAAGGCTTGTTATTGCTATTGTCCCAACATCTTGAAACGCCACCTATCCTTTGATAATTTAATATATTTGTATCGGGCACGCACAGATTTTTTTATAATTCAAGCGTAAAGCCGTGAAGATGCGAATAGTCAAAGTTTAGGTAACTCTGTCGTAGAATTGTGTTACATTTAATTTAATGTATTTTTTTTGTGGGAGATTCAAGCTATTTATCTATCTATTCTGAGGCGATATATA
Source organism: Epargyreus clarus clarus (assembly GCA_014595695.2). Taxonomy (NCBI): domain Eukaryota; kingdom Metazoa; phylum Arthropoda; class Insecta; order Lepidoptera; family Hesperiidae; genus Epargyreus; species Epargyreus clarus. The sequence goes on from JACTTY020000142.1 coordinate 611,607, forward strand.
ATGATGACCAAAATTGTTATGTTAGAACAATTTTACATACGTATAGAGGAATACTTGAAATTAACTTAAATAATTATGTCCTAGTATAATATTTTGTTTATTTTTCTTAAGAAATTTATGTTCAAGACACAAACTCGAATAGTTTACGTATTTATCATTAGTTTAATTTCTTTAATTATTTTAAGTAATATATTTTATGAAAGACGCCAGGTTGTAAGAGTTGCTCATTGTGTGTCGATTATATCATTTTGCATAATTTATGAATGTCAATTTAAGTAGAAAGTTGATTGAAAATATAACTATCGTTGTGTCATAAGATCGAAATATCGTATTTAATGTATTGAACGATTTGCCCACCGAAATAAGATCAATTTCGGACACGATTTAACGACGAAATTGTTGATAATGAGAAGCATTATTTATTTACGTTTATTTATTTTTCATGTCAATCAGTATGCCTTGAAAAAGGTAATGTCATTAAAACAGTTTTTAAGTCGACAGTTTGTAGCAAAACCACAAAAGTAAGTTCGATAATTCGACAAAAACATTGCGTGACTTAACAAAAACGTTCATTGGTTTTGGTTTGTGGTTATTACACATATTGCATGTTAATGCTACAACTGATGATAAAATCATAATGTTGTACATATGCCTTTAAATATGTAAAGAATCGACACATATAAAGGCCTTTGTATATAGGGCCCGAAGATATTAATCATGCAAGTCACTTGACAAAATAATTAAGATCTGCCATTAAAATATCGATGGTACCCTTAATATAGAACACCTTGCATTTCCCATTATTATATAGGAATAATGGAATCCACTCACAACACAACTTGTATCTTGTATTAGTGATTTTATAAGCGCATGTGTGATAGAGGCTGCATCCCAATAATCCAATAAATAAATTATTATAATGGAAATTGTTAAGAAAATGTGAGGGAAACGATCTCAGACAGTCGGGAACAGTGATATATAATTATTGTTTGGTAAAATAGAATTAAAATACCTGCGATAAATCGCGCCTATGTCAGGGTTTAGGAGATGTATTCTCGAATTATTAAAGATGTAAACGTTTATGCAGATTTTGTTGTAACAAGTAGAACTCGCCATGCTCAACTGCATTATGTTTAAATTGTGGCTGCTTAACATCGATCCACGAAAATTGGCGCCGTTTTGATGCACCAGCAGTCACTCAATCATCTTATATCGCATATTATTATACTAAAGCGTTGTGAGAAGACATTTACAACAAAAAAAAATCGTAAAGCTCAATAATTTGAAGGCAAAACTATAAATCAGTAAAATATAAATGTAATAATTTATCTAGCCTCTTATGATTTGTAGATATATTTATTACGTAATTATGTTAATTTACTTTGAATCCTGCTTCCTATATAGTGTTTCGTTTACTAAATTTACTAACTTAGTCATTACATGCGATGGTCTGGATTATAATTTCTGAATGCATTACAGAAATCTCAGTCCTATTGAATGTTAATTTCAGAAACTCACAACGCTTTACTGGAATGATAAACATTTATTTGTTTATTGTCTTCCAAATTTATGAGACTTTAGGACCTACGTGCATCCTATTTGCAACCAATTGGAAAGTTTTTTATAAGTACCTAATATTTTTTTGACATAGTATTCAAAAGCAACAATACGCTTCAAGATTCTAAAATTAGTCCTTACGGTCTGAGATTGTACAAATATATTACGACTTTACGAGTGCTAGGTAATTTTAGTACTTATTACATTTTTATACGTATCGTTAGTGTTAGTATAAAATAAATTTGGTAAGAAAACAATATTAGTGGGGTAGCCATGATCACGGAATGAAATAATTATAAATAAATATTATTATTGATAAAATTAACCATAAGTTTGTATTACACATTATTAAAATAAGGTGATTGTGAAGCTTTGCCAGTTGTTAAACATCTTTTATGACTACTACTTAACTTTTCTAATATTATATTAGTATTGCCAAAATATTTTAAACATTTAAGGAACTAACCTTTCTTCTTATTAATTCTTTAACAGCTGGCTTAGCTTTGATTATAAATAGAAATGTTGAGCCGACTGTGCACTTTTTAACTCTTTGCTAAGCAGAAAATGTTGCTGGATTGTTGTTTGTATAAACTGTTATATTATCTCTTTGTATTCAAGTTTACAGTATCTAACATAAAGTAATTTTATTTGAAGATTTCGTTATTATACAGGATCGATGTGCATTTTCAATTAAATACTCAAATTAGTTGATTAGTTACTACTTACGTGCAATTTTTGTTTGTTGGCTTAAAAATAAGGGGTCTGAAAAATCGGGACGAATTGTTGTTAATTTCCAATTATTTTTTACCTTTAAAGTATTATATATTAGTACGTGGAGTAGTGTGACATCCTTATGCACTTAAGCTTCTCTTGTTTAATTATTTCTATAATATATCGTCGCACGTTACATATGGACTGTACAATGTAAATGTTAACTGTGTAGTTAAATATTAGCATAATGTCCAGCAACATTTGTTAGCTTTAAAGTATTGCTTTAGTAGTTCCTATTCCCGTGTAATTATTAACGTACTAACGCCTTGTGTAAATTCCTAACTCCATATTAATGTTACTGCCCTATAGGCTTATATTTTACTACTAATCGTGTGTTCAAGGAGAGCCCTAGCTAATATGTTAACATCTCAACTCGAGCGTTAGATTAGATTAAATCAATCATAGATTAATATAATGTGTTTTTTAATATGAATATGTTTGTGGTACTGTTGTATAAAATCATTAATAGTTCCAATATTTCCCATGTTTGTGTTATCGCCGCTTATATGTAAGCGCACTTGATAAAAATAATTTATTGATGTTAAAATATGTAATTAATTGAACAGCAATACATTGATAAAATGGTGTGGTCGCTATGACTGGATGAGCCAAAGACAAAGAAATAGTTAATGATTTTTAATGTTATATGAAATTGAGCAATATACGATCGATAAATAGCACCGAGTTTCGTATAGCGTACGGCTGTGCTTAATGTCTTCTACGATTCGACTGAAGTGCAGTAAGAACAAAATGTCTGTTTATGATCAGACATTTTTTTCGTACTGCCATGAAACGCTGACACTTCCCTAGTTTCTTCCAAATATACAATTACCATCGATTTTTTTTTAGAAAATAAAGCCTATGTGCCGCTGCTAATATTTACAAATTGCAAGGAGTGTCAATTTTTGTTTGTATTTCTTTTAATGAATTGTATTTATATATTGTGTACTATTTTTGGACACCAAAAATACGCTATTTTTATACAAAAAATTAATAATTCAGTTATCCCCAACAAAAAGTTTGTTATTATATTGTATAAGAAAATAACATTCAAACAATGTTCTGTAACAGTGACAATGGCTATATTTTTAGTAGCGTTTTTATGAGACTTAATAATTTATTATGAGCATATGTGCCGCCATGCACTGCCCTAATCTAGTAGTAATAATAATCTGTAGTAATTGAGAAATGAGTGAAATAAAAATATTGGATTTAATTTGTTCTTTTTTTTATTTCCCCACGTCTTGTAAAGAATTGATACCCCCGTGATCGTTGATTCAAGAATGGATAAAAACAATGAACTGAAAGTATCTAGCTGCCTATATTTTTAAGCAATAAAACAAAATTAAGATGTTATACCAATATAATTAATTACGATGTTATAAATTACAAAATGGAAAGCACAGATCTTTGCTATGGTTAAATTTCTTTCTGTATTAAGTCTTTACTCTTTACTGATTAAGATTACAATGTAACTTGACTGTTTAATAATTCAATCGTTTAAGCCACGGCAACTTTGTGGTGATATTTGAGGTAGTATATCTGCGCCTGTGACTCCAGCTCCTGAAGTGAGCGCACCACTGGCGCCATTTGAGTGACGTGGTCCTGTAAGGAGAAAAAATAATAGAAATCTTTGCATTTCAAGGCTACAAATTGTTCTAATAAAGAAAACAAGGAACATCTATATGTATAAAACCGTATTTAAAGCAATACGCCCATTTGAGGACTACGTCACAGTCCATCAATAACACAGATTCAAAATCTGTTTCAGGTGTTGAAAATTAGTGTATGTTTATGTATTTGAAAACTTCTGTCCGAGTCCACCAGTTAGTTCTATATAAGTGACGTTCAAACAATAAGACGCGATTATGAACTCTAAATTTCTAATTAAGTTGCTTAAATAAAGTTTAAACGATATTTAACTTTAATTAAACACTCAATAATGCCAGTTGTTCTCGTAATATAAATAACATCCTCAGCTTAACACCACCACAGACATAATTACATACAAATTGAATAGTTTAAAATGCGATAAAGTTACCTCATATCCACTGCCGACTTGCTTCCTCTTCTGCCCATAAACGACTTTACCATCGAATTCGTTGCTTGGGACTTTCATATTAGTTTCAATCTGCTGGATCGTGATGTTCAAATGGTCTTCAATGTCGGCCAAATACTGTAAATAAAATAAAAAGTTACAATAAAGTAAGCTCCGAATGCCCGAAATTCTACTTACGCGAACCTTCATTCAGTACAAATCAAAATATTTTTATTTAAAGCAGTTTCTTCACAGATTTTTTGAGATATCATAATGGCAAGAGTTTTGTCTATAAGCCTGTCAAATATTATAATTTTACTAGCTGACCTGGAAAACGTTGTGTTGTCATATAAATAAAAAAAATGTTAAGAGTGAACAACCCTTATCACTTAGGGGTATGAAAAATATATAGTAGCCGATTCTTAGACCTACTGTATATGCATATAATATTTGGTGAAAATCGGTAAAGCCGTTTCGGAGGAGTACGGTAACTAACATTGTGACACGAGAATTTTATACGTAAGATTGAAAGAAATCTCTTTTGTAAGAAAAAATCGCGCACGGCTATTCAACTATGCTTCGCTTACTTGTGGTTCGTTGTACCACATGCAGCAGCCCTTGGGCCGGTCGTCGATCAGGTTGGTGTTCCAGCAGTTGCGGCCGCGAGACGAACACCACTCACCGTGGTACCACACCTTGGAGAAAGAAATAAGTATTCAATTAGAGTTATAATTCAGAAGAGTATGGTTAAACCAAAAAGCTGTAAATATGAAGTTGTTTCGAAACTGTTGACGATAACACATTATTATTTCAAATATATAAGAATCAATCTGATTATAATAATAAGTTCGTTTTTTTTTCATTAGTAGATTTACGATTTAAACAAACAATCCAAAACAAAAAAAGTCCTAGCTCCTATTGGAATACTTTTTGTGCCCTAAGTTAAAAAGGAGGTTCAGAATAATAAGACATTTTAATAAGCCAAAAAAGCGTCACATTTTTGAAGAATTTACGTTTTTTCGCGTATGAGGGATCCTCTTACCTTCTCAGGCACCGTAGCCACGAGACTGATGGCGAGCCCCATGCGCTCGGCGCGCCCCACGCGCCCGATGCGGTGCACGTAGTTAGACTTCTCGTCGGGCAGCGTCACGTTGATCACTGCACACGGAATAACATTTCTTAATAGACCTCTTTAAAGGTGGTAGAACCCGTTTTGGTTCAACTCCACGGGAACCCCTGCCACACCTATTTCTGCCTCATAACAGCAGTGTTAATCCTGCTGTGTTATGGGATTTGGTAAGGGACACATACTTTTCCGATGCGTTTCAGCTTAGTCCTCAGGGGTAGCGGCGCATATGTGGCCAACCTCAGGAAGGAATATCTAACCCTATCTGAGGTTGATTACAGATGTCTATGAGCAGCGGTAGCCACTTACCATCAGGTGGACTGCATGCTCGTCTGCTACTCCTATATTATATAAAAAAAATCATTTATTAATAATTACTAAACATAACTTACTGAAAGGTAGTCCAGATATATCGATACCCCTGGCGGCCACGTCGGTACATATGAGGAACCTCACTTGGTTCTGCTTAAATTTCTCGAGGTTGCCCTTCCGCTCCGCCGGCTTGCGGTCGCCGTGCAGGCACACGCACGAGAACTCGTTCCCAAAGGACTTGAGATAACGCTCCAAGTTGTCGCAGTCGAGCTTCGTGCGGCAGAAAAGTAAGGCTCTAAAAAACAAAGCAAAAACGTGTACGGTATAGGCTCCAAACAACATACAATACAATAAAAAAATGCTTTATTGTACACCAACTAATACATGTACATACAAAATATACATAAACATAATGAAAAGTACAACAGGCGGTCTTATCACTTAAAAACCATCACTTCCAGACAACCATAGAGTTGTTGAAAGAAAACAATACAGATGCAAGAAATACAGGGTAGGGGTAATAGGAATAATCCTCTGTGAATATACTATGTAAATTTTAGACCAACAATTTAAAATGATGCATGATAATATTGATGATGATTATAGTTCAAGACAAAGAACAAGACAAAAGAAAATATGTTACTCTCTCACCTGTCCATCTTATGCTCCCTAATAGCACGAACACAGTACTCCCCTTTGAGCAATTTTACGGCCTCTGACAATGTTTGAGGAGTCGTGGTCCCACTGTTAATGTTGTCCTTCGCGTGTACACCGTCGGTCTGTATGTGCCTTTTAAACACATTTACATTTGTTTAACAAATATAAATTTAAAAGTTGGGTAACATTCTTGGATTAGAAGACAATAATCAACAAATCGACAATTTTATACCAGCTATTATAAGTTGTCTTACAGTCTTATGATCTAATATTATCATACTTGCGCAAGTTCTCCCAGCTGCGGTCCTTCTGGGGGTCCACGTTGACCACGACGTGATGTACGGTTTCCGGGACAGCGTCTTCTCCTTTCAGGTCCACCCACGTCGGGAAGTGCATTAGCTTCTCCTGTTTATAATACATGTCATTGATAAAATACGAGTTACCAGTATGGGGGACGCAATGTATTTGCAAATTACACTAGTTTGCAAGATTTCGTTTAAGCTTTCTAAAGAGTATATAAAATTTCCTATCTACATAATTGCATTGAACTTTACAATCTTCTTAAATAGTTGTTGTATGAACTAACGATCTTACTCACTACTTCAATAAGTAAAAAAATACAAAAAATCATTATAATCCATACCGCCATTTTCTTAACTTCAAACGCGTGCAATGTGGCTGAACACACGACCATCTGCAGCCGGCGGCCGTCGCTGGTGATTTTCGGTATCTGTCTGTGAAGCCGCTCGATGAGCTCACCATATCCAGCCTTTAGCAAGCCGTCTGCTTCATCCAGGACGAAGAAACGGCAATGCGTGAGGGCAAGGTAACCTGCAAAAAGAATATTTTTTGGAATATGCTTAATATTTGCGTAGTATTTTTATATAGGAGGAAGGAAAAGAGTTATGCAAATGCAAAGGCTATCGTCATCATCAACTCATTTTCTTCTTACCTCCTTGAATAAGATCCTCCAATCGACCTGGTGTTCCCACCACAATGTCTATCCCAGCATTAAGTTGATTAATTTGATCCTTGACATTAATGCCACCAACCACAAGCAGTTCTCGAACCTTTGGATTGTCTAGATGCTTCTTAAATTTGGTGATTTGATTGCATGTTTGCTCTGCAAGCTCCCGAGATGGCTATAAACACAAAAAACAACTAAGTAAACAGAAATGTAAGAATCTTACAAAATTAAACTAGCTAAAATGTACATTATCTATTTGCATTGCACCATAATAATAGGACTTAGAAATAGAAGACATTTCATTGGTCAACATTTTTGCAAGGAACATGTATATTTTTCTAGATAATTATTCCACCCTATTCAATTTCATCTTAAGAAAGCGTACCTAAGTAAAATACCTAGTAATGGAATGAAATGGAAACCTATGTGGTGATGCGGTTATCATACTGATCTGACACACAGAAGGTAAACAGGATTGATTCATGGCCAGGCTGATACAGTCCGCGCAAAACTGCTAGTCCACTCTGAAGTTGTTGCGAGCAGGTGTAGTCATACAATTTTCTATGGCGACTCTTTTCTATATTCAGAGCGACTAGCAGTTTTTTGCGGACTATACTAAACGATAAATTTAGATGTCAGCTGGGTTTGATCATTTGTGTATTTGAGTTAGTGTATTCATGGCATTTACAACAAAGAATAAATCCCAGTGTGGGCTAGGACTGTAGAAAGTTTCATAGTTACCTCAATAATGATAGCTTGTGGAGCATTATTGACTGGCTTGTTGTCAACAGCAGCACTTCCTGACACTGCATTGTTTTTCACATTCTCCTTGGGGGCTTGGCAAATTGGTAAGTAGTCGCTTGGAGGTGGTGCATGCTAAAAAAAATGTATTGCTTAATACACTATTTCTTACAAAAATACTGCAATACAATAGGTGAACATTTTTTTTTTTATTTATCATTTTCTCATCACAAAAAGAAGTACATTATTACACTTACTTAGGAAAGTTTACAAACAGAAATTAATTCATTTGTTTAAAGATCTAGTGAAGTGAAGACTGTTAGAATATCAATAAACCATTTCTACTTCGAGAAGAGGATTTTTTTTTTTCAATTTTTAATTAAAGTCATTTATTTAGGCACTTTTATAAATATGTGATGTTCATACCTTGAATGGTGTGGCACCAAAGTTGAAGCTCATTTCCGCATTCTTCAACACAGCAGCAGGGAAGTTGCAGTCGGACTTGCGAGACTGGTCCAGTTTAAAGGCCACACCTATATATTATTTAGACACTTTTATAAATAAGTGTTGTTCATACCTTGAATGGTGTGGCGCCAAAGTTGAAGCTCATTTCCGCATTCTTCAACACCACCGCAGGGAAGTAGCAGTCGGACTTGCGAGACTGGTCCAGTTTAAAGGCCACACCTAGTGATTCTCCATTCTTCGTATACCTTATCTCCCCAGTATTTAAGTTTAATAGACAACCTGAATAAAGAAATATGTTACATAGTTTTCATAAATGTACAACAGATTGCTTGTCATTGTTAATGGTTTAATACTTTTGCTGCCTTTTATAAGATCCAATTATGTTATAATAATTATAAATAAACTGAAGGATCATTCAGGTCTATAAGGTAAGTTAATAAATTAAGTTGCAAAAAGATTAGTAATATTAGAAAGTAAAGATTATGCCAAGTCTATAAAAATCTGTACACTCAAATACATATTTTTATATAATAAATACATATTAAATAGTAATAAAAACAAAGCAATTTCTCAAAATCATTTAATCAAAGTAATCATACTAAAGAAAATGATTCATGATATTCTTAAATACATAACATTACATAATTAAGGGAATCATTTTACTTACCAATAACATCATTTTTCCCATAGGATGTGCCATAGTCATCAAACTGTTTGGCATTTGATTTCTTGCCAGTGCCACCATACCCGTAACCAAGTCTATCAGTGCCCAGATCTAAACGAGCCTGTTATCAACACCATAATTTAGTTAATTTTCATTTTACTACAGGGTGAACAGCTAGTTAGTATATAATGTCTGACATAACTTATCTGATCACAAATCATGGCATAAAGGATTTTAAACAAAAATAAAGACATTTATTATTGACTAAAATACTATTTTCTTTAATGTCTGAGCATCTGAGTAGTTTATATATCTGTATTAATAATTAAAAGACTTTCTAATTAAATCACAGACTTACCGATTGCGTCGACCAGCCCACTCTGCATAATCCCTCATCTGTTACAGTGGCCTCATAATAATATGTGCCCTTAGTGTGAACACCCTTGGTGGCCCTGCAGCCGTGCCAACCGTTCTGATCGCGCGACTGGCACCGCAAACCATCTGGCGTCACCGCTAATGCATCTGTTCGGTCGAAGAACGACATCGTCCATTCTGAAGATGTCTGCGCTATCACTTTGCTAGTCCTCCCTTCCTGTATATCCTTTAACGTCTCCCACACTATCTGTAGAATCGGCAGACAGAAAGCCCCAGTCTTTCCACTGCCAGTCTCGGCAGCCATGAGCACGTCTCCACCGCCCAATATAAGTGGAATCGCTTCGGCTTGAACATCTGTTGGTAATGTCCAGTCCATCTCATCTATAGCCTTCCCTAGTTCGGGGAGGACACCAAATTCCTCAAATGCAGTCATTTTGATGCCAAATATTAAATATCAGATGTAAAATAAAGCCGACACGGAAAAAAAATCACTAACACCAGATAACCCGCACTGACTTTTGACAATGACAGATAAATAAATGTCTACTTTGTTTTTACCTTTTTGTGGCTTTGGCGTATGGACACTGAGCCAATGACACATAAAACTGGGAAACGAGGGTATTAGAAACATAAAAAACCGGAATAGGAAAAGGAAGGATCAGTACAGTAGTTTGAATATAAATTTACATACAGATATAGATATAAATATTAAATTTTAATATCATTTTTCATAATAAATAATGCCAAGATTGTTTATATATCAGGATTAAGGGAAGACAATAGGGTATACATACATAGATAAGTATATACATATGATACATTCTTAATTAAGACAAGATAGGTTTTGGTAAAGGGCGGAGGGATCGTGCAAAGGACAGTAAAAAATATATGATTTAAATTGTGAGTTCCACTTTTACAAACACTTTCGCAAGTATCAACTATGCCCAATTTCAAAAGATGTTCTCTAGTACAGATGTGCCAAGCTTTAGTTTATAAAACCAAGGCTTGACAGGGGTTGTTGGTATAGAAGTACTTTATATCTCACTCCTATGAGAAATTAATTTACACATATATCTTAAACCAGTGTATGGTTGTTGAGGAATTTATATTAATATGTCTTTCGAAATTTAATCCTATTTTGTCACAGTTGTTTTTCTCAGTCGGCTATTAGGAAGAAATCTAACGTAGGCTTGCCACAACAAGTGCGTCTACACACCAGTCTTTCGCCTGATCAGTCAGCAATACAAAAACAGTAGGTACTATAAATACATTATTATGACGGGATGTTTTTCAGGCACATTTTCACATTTCTCTATCGTCGGTTCGATCGTCGGTTTCATAGTGTTAAGCAGGGTTGTTGCTGATGCAGGTTTTTACTAGATCAGCGGATGCTGATGCTGATTTTTTCAGATTAATATCAGCTGATGCTGATATTTAAAAATACTAAATAATAAATATATTTTATACTGAGGTATTTGTAAGTCCCTTACGAGAAGAGTCTTTTTTAACCAACTTCATAAAATGGGGCGGTTTCTCAATTCTGCCGTATATATGTCTTTTTTATGTTTGTTCGCGGATAACTTCGTCGTTTATGAACCGAACTGAGTGATTTTTATTTTGTTAGAAAAAAGAATTTTCCAAAGTAGTTCCATTATAAGAAAATAAGGGTCTGATGACCAGAGAAATCGAGGCGAACTTTCAAAAATCGTAAGGGCGACTAGTGCATTTGTAAGATTTTTAGTATGTCATCACTAAAAAAGGTGAAAAAAAATTTAATTAAATAATACAATCGACTTCCACTACAAAGCAAAAATCAACTGAAACAAATCTTGGCTCAGCACATATCTCCGAAGCCGGCGCTCATATTGAACACGCTGTTTACGGCGTTATCCAACGAAATATATTTAGCACCGACTTCAGGACCATGTACCAAACCAACATCCACTTCAGCTACCCTCCACTCTGCAGTGACACAGAAGTCGGCATTTATTTGTATTTTTTTTTACAAAAACTACACTGTGTCGTATCTTTGTTCAATAACGAAATATTTGGTCATATTGCACTTTTCACTGGATGTGGCATTATGAATTGAATACATAATTCTGTTATTGATTGATTGAACTATGATCGAAAGTTATTGATGTCTGACCAAATTACGTTGTCAATACAAGCGAATGATTGTTTGATGACAACTTGTGTTTATAAACTTCTGTGATTGGTTAAAACTCCACGTGATTTAAGCTCGGTCCCGCCTTCAACGAACACGTTACAATTTCAATATCAGCATTGAGTATCAGCATCTTTTGTTGCGGATGCGGATGCTGATGCTGATATTTAAAAGAAAGCTGATAATCAGCGGATGCTGATACTGATGCTGATATTCGCAACAACCCTAGTGTTAAGGTATACCTGGCCTGTAGGTTACGGCCTATGAAATGTCACTTCTTCCTTTGGGTTCGGCGAGCGCAACATCAGCGCGACGAATTAAGTCACGCATTGAATTATAACGCAATAAAACTACTATCGCTGCTACCATTATCTTAAACATTTAAAAAAAACACAATGTCCCTATTTAATTTATGAAATTACGTGGTACGGTTTTAATACAGAACCAAAGGTTACTTACTATAATACTCTTCGCCCACTGTACAACTAGGGGTACGGTCGGTGGTACGGTAGGTCCGTTATGGTTTTGAAGATTCCCACCCTGTGTCACATGGAATTAGGAATATAGGTTAGGTGATAGGTCCGAATTAACGTGAACCGGACCTACCCGCTCACAGGTCGCTGCCGCGCCCTGCTCCCTTACTTTTCTATTTTCTTTTATGTTCCAATCTAACCTAACCAATCCTGTATGAATACTGTTAATAATTTAAGCAGGTATTAATTTAGAATAGTGGGTCTTGGAAGACAAACAAATCTCACAGGACCCACCGGTGGGTCTGCTTGGTGGGTCCTGGAAGACTAAGCGCAAATTTTCGACTTTTTTATTTTACCATTGCGGTAATAGAAAGAGTCCGTGTCTAATTAATTTCGGTAAACTTATAAACCCTGAACCGTCTTAGTTTCTTGCATACGGACTACGTAACAGAAGGGGAATAGCAACCAGAAATGAAATAAAACATACATTCTATAAAATCCGTTTATTACCAAGCGAATTCACTTAATTACAAAAAAATCCACACATAAAACAAAACATTTAACTTATAATTAAATCACAGCCTTTATAATACTGCGTCAAATTAACATTGGCCGTGCAACGATATTACTAAATAGACTTGATTAAACATTATTTGCGTATTTTAATGCTAGAGTTGTTTAGTGGCAAATATACACATTTGCCGCAAGTAGGCTGTTGCACACACAAATTTAAGTGACCATACAACTAAAATCTAGACGTTACCTTTGTACTCGACGTAAACTATTTGCTATTGTGTAGACATTATATTATGTACCTTTTTTACACATAATTTATTTAGCAGAGATACAGCAAATAATTCGGCAAATACTGCCACACCAATATGCCCATATAATACAACAAAAAAACAAATTGTGAGACAATGAGTAAAAAATATTTTGTTACTCATTGTCTCACAATTAACACTTCAATTTATATAACTATAACATAAAAATAAAATTTAAACTCAAATATTAAATATATGTTACAGTCAAAGTGATCAAATAGCTATTATATAATGACTGGTTATTATAAATAATACCTAATTTGTCCAGATAATGTAATAAATTAATTAATCTGGCTTTTAATCAGAAATTAATATGGTTGTGTAACTTAAGTTTTTGGGTTTTAAACTTCTTGCCAAAATTTGGGGAAAAATAGTGTCAAGATAAGTTTTTATCTATACAATGTATCATAGGTACTATTAAAATATCAATAATATTTCAAGATCTGAAAATCATTTCATAAAAATATGACTTAAATTAAAAAAAATATATTAGTACTCTGTACTGCTACACGCCCAACAGCCAAAAAATGGCTTAACAAATTTTATTATAGGAGGTTTCATTAGATTGGTTTAAATTCTGGGAAGAACATAAATTATATTTATAAATAGTTACATTACATTATCTTCTTTAAACAATAAAATTTTAGCACATAAGTAGCACTTATCATCATCATCAGCAACCAATTACTGTCCCACTGCTTATATCAGTAGCACTTATATCATAGTTAAATGGCACAGATCGAAACTAGTGGGCAACCGTTGCAGTTGTTTCATTATTACCATGCTCAGTCAGTATTATAATGGTTGCGTATGGTTCGATTTGTTCCATACAAATTAAAAATACAGACTAATATATAAACATTGTTCATGCCTATAATTGGCACTCATACAATTATTATTATTAATTAATTACCTTATTATTATTAATACTACTATAGTGTACTTCTAAGTACTATATAATGTATTGTGTGTGTTGCTGTTGGCATGTAAATAAATAAATAAATAGTTGGGCCTTATGTTCTTATCATATTTTATTATTGTACTAATAAACTAAAGAAATTATTTGAGCAAAGCCGTCTGGAAATAATGCTTAAATTTGATAAAAATAATCTAAATTTCATATCCCATTTTTGAGGCAGGTTTTAAGTTATAATTTATTAAAAAATCTGAAATTACCAACCAGAAAGCGTCAATGAAATGGTAGTATGAGTATATAAAAGCAGTAATAACGACCATAGAGCTTGACCTTTCTGTAGTAAGCACTGTTATATACATGGGAGATCAATGATAAAGGATAAAGAATTTCTTACTGTATGGTGACGATCCACGGTAACCTCTACCAGTCTGACACTCATATGGTTTTAGGTTCAATCCCCGGCCAGACAGATATCTGTGTGATGAATTTGAATTTATGTTCTGGGGGTGTTTGTGTATTCGCTTTTGTGTGTGTCCGTTACACCCATGACACAGGGATTCATAGTGTGGGGCTATAAGTGTAGAAAGTGTCTTGTGTTTTAATTTTTCTTTATTACTTAATTACATTATTACCATGAGCACTGAGGACTAATTCAGAACGTCTCAACAAATGAAGCATTCCTCCTCATACTTGATATCTGTATTACACAAACAATACTTAATCATACATAAAACATCAGTTGACGGTAATAATCTTTACCGTGTCCATTTCTGGGTATGGCAGTGCTGAGAATGTTCTCAGTAGATTGTGTGTGAAGTTCAGAATGGCTATCTTCTTCGGCATTGCAACAATAACTGTGTGACCATTGTTACCTTCTAGCACATCTATGTTAAAAATTGGACACATTGAAACTTCTGGACAATCTGATCTTTCCATGAAGTTATACTGTTTGATGGGTTCAGCGTTGAATATGTCGAACTCTCCTAATGTGTATGGTTTGTAGTATATTCGTAAGATACCAAATTTGGAGCCAACGAAGACGACGTCTCCATATATCCGGGTGGTAACAACGTCTTGTAACGAACTTTGTGGAATACTTTTGTTCAGCACGAACATCCAATGGAAGTATATCCTCCAATCGAGAACCTCTAAGAAGTTGTACTGATGCAGGAGGTGCAGTAGATTTGGGGTAGTTCCGAGAGACGTTGCAAATGACAACTTAGAGTCAACTACAGTGTAAATCGTCCGTTCAAATGTTAGTAACTGGAGTCTTTCGTTACTGTAGCTAACGGCAACGATACTATGATTTGAATGAACGACGAATTTGTTACTTAAGATCTTGTCCAGTCTACATGAATATAAGTTGTCGTTTAAGTTAACATAATATAATGCGTGATCTAGAAGGAAAAATTTTTTAATGTTCTCATATGTGGTGCTTTCGTTAGTATCCTTCCGTTGTACAAATAATTGTAAGTGGAAGTTCAGGATAGCAATGAAGTCATCGTTTTCAGAGTATTTTAAATAGTTACCAGTGATTGGAGGTCGTTTTACAGGCTTTAAAGTTTCGACATCGTAGTAGACGATGGCGCCACGCTTGTGAACGCCGATCACACCGTTCCGGAGGATAATACAGTTACGTATCTCGTCTTGGACGTCTGCCGCTGAGCAGAACTCGTGGCGGTTCTCAATAGCGTCTCCCAACCTCGCCCAGAGACTCAGCGACCGGTAAATACTACACCAGTCCATACCAACACGGCACTGTTTACGTGCGACCTTAGACACGTTACCGAAATCAAATTCGCAGTGCCTTTTCCAGAAAATATCACTACGAGTCAACTCGTCGACTATTTCCCGCCATCTAGAACTTACTAAACGACATTTCACAAGATGTTTCACGGGTAAATACGCGAAGATCTGCAGGAAAATTTCGGTTGGAAAAGCACTTATCCAAAGTTGGTCTTGCATGTTGAATTGATTTTGGGTGGCACTTCAGTGATCAGTTAAACAAGTTTACGACGAGACATATTGAATTTTGCGTTTTTAAATGAAATAATTTTATCACAACATGACAGCCGAAATATATGTCACGTCATTTAATGATTTATTATTTCATATGTCAAATGCACAGAACACCTATACTCCTAACGGAGAAGAACGACGACTTCATACAAAAAACGCGATACCATAGTTAGCAACGCCATCTAGAGTTCGCCCCCAGTAAACCGAGCGTAATATTTAACCGGGAAATTTGAATAATTTTGAGTGGGGAATTTGAAAAATTATGAGCGGGAAATTTGAATAATTATGAGCGGGAAATTTGAAAATACATTTCAAATTACTTTTTGAATTATTACGTAATGTAGGCACTTTTACTCGTGAAATATAAGCATAACAAAACTGTTTTACAATGCTTATATTTTACAGATAAAAGTGCCTACATTACGTTTAAAATATGGGAAGAAAGTAAAATAAAACATTTTTAAAATATGCTCCAAAATTATATTGAAATTAAAGTACTGTTTTAAGAAATACAGTTCACGTGTTTGCCTGTCTTTACAGTAAATGTAGACTTACGGGTGTAAAATTTATAACTCAAAACTTAAATTGGGATTTATTGCTAAAACCTTTGAATAATGCAAATCATTTTAATTGCATTTGACATGATCTTATCATACAAATATAAAGGCTCTAGTATGTTAAGCGTATGAAATATGCACTCGCGTTTGATGAAGGGTTTACCTTGTTTTTATTATTCTTCATCAAATAGATATACTAATGAAACTTGTCTCTATCCTATAAGGGATCTATCTAGTAAGGGATTAATGAGAATGACAAGCCTTATCGATTTATTTCTCTCTGCACATATTTAAGATAACTTTTTTAAAATTTAAATAATATCTAGCTATCTAGTCCAGTTAGTAGGGGAAAAAACTTTTGCCATACAAAAGACGGTGGAGTAACAACTCTTTTAAGGTGATAGAACTGCTTGTGGTTCGATTACGACACCTAGCGCCACACCTTTTTTTGTCTAGTAACAGCAGTGTTGAGCTCTGTTGTATTCTGATTTGAAGAGTGTGGTGAAGGAGCGCTGTTGTGTTCTGGTTTGAAGAGTGTGGTAAGGTATGCATACTTTTCCAAGGCCTTCCAACTTAGTCCTGGGCAGCAGTGCATCTGTGGCCAACCTCTGCTAGGAATCTAATCTTATACAGGGTTGATAACTGACATCCATGAGCGACAGTAGCCACTTACTATTAGGTATATTATAAACAAAATTATATAATATGTTGTTTAGGTATGTATTTTGATGTAAAATTCAAATTCGTGGACTTGAGGAGTGACCGTTCCGACCGCCACATCTGTATTATACCCCAATGGTTGATGCTACGACTAAATCATTCAATTAATACTTGAAAAAAAATTTTACATTTCTTATTGTTTGGACATTATTTTTGCAAGTCTCACGTGTATCGAATGATAGCAGTGTAAACATGAAAATTTGATCACAGATTACAATTTATTGGAACAAATATCACTATATTATTTTTAACGCTCTTTTACACCAAAATAAGATTACATGGCAGAATATTCCAAATTACTTACTAGGTGGTGGTAATTTAGAATACATTTCGCCATATAATCCTATTTTGATGTAACAAAGTGGTATATAATGTTATTTATTCCAACAAAAATTGTAATTTGTGAACAAATTTTAATCTTTATGCTGCTATAACTTAATACATGTGAGACGTCCAAAAAATTGTTGAAACAATAAATGTGTATTTGTTTTTTCACTTACAGTTTGTTTTGAACCTCTTTGTCGTATGATCAACTGTTGAAGTATTATATTGAAAAATACAGAATTTAGCACCTTTCATCCAAGGCGGCGGTCCGAGCGGGCACTACTCAGGTCACAAAATTGGATTTTTCATCAAAGTACAAACCTTAACAACATATGTAAAAATTGTCACTAAACCACCTTTTGTATGGCAAAAATCCCCACTGATTGGAGTAATCTATAAACTCAATATCATTTGTTTTGAGAATATTTGCAATAATGGAAATCGTAAGAAACGAGAAGTATATTTTTAGGCGCAATTTCCTACGTTCACCCCAAAGTGACACCTACAAAAAATATATAAGTTATTATTAGCTATTTATTTCATATCAGAATTACCAAATGGTCAAATTAGTGGAACATACCTTAAATAAATTGACACCAATTATGTGTATGTGTATGGGAATAATTTTTTTTACAAAAAATAATAAGGTACAAGACAACCTTTAATTTTCCAAATCTGTAATCATAAACATATGCATAACAACGTTTCATAACTTAGTGACAAAATATTGCAATTGTATGCATTGACTATATAATTTGACGGTATTCGACTCCACGAATTCGGAACACGTGATTTAAATTCGATACCTTGTTTTCTTATTATGAGCTTCAATGAGCATGTACTGTACTCTTAAAGATACGCTGTAATTCATCAAAAAGTAGACAGATGGAGTACATCCAGCTCCATCGCAAATCGAAAAGGGCCAGCGCCCTTTTCGATTTGCAGAAAAGGGCAAACGCCGTCAGCACGACAAAGGGCGTATGCCCTCATTGAACCCCTTTTCGGTAAACTTTTCAATAAATTACAGCCATTCCTCGAGGATATAGACATCACATTATACTATAAGATAACTAAGTACAGAGTCTAAATCACGTGTTCCAAATTAGTGCAGTCGAATGCCGTCAAATCACATAGCCAACATGCGTATCCGATGAGTTATGAAACGAAAAATAATTAATATGCACTTAATATCCATGATTGGTTTTAATTATTTAAGGTGTGTTCCACCAATTAAACCATTTTATAATTCTGATTTGTAAAAATAGCATACTAATGTATAAAAAAATAAATATTTTTGGTAGGTGTCACTGCATGGATTAGTGTGAAAAATCACCCCCAAAAATATACTTATTGTATCTTACGATTTTCCATATCACATATAATCTGAAAAAAATAATATGGAGCTTATGGATAGACATACATGTACTGTTACATAATTTACAAATATAAACAGTTTAAATTTCATAAAGATATGTTAAATAAGTACTGAAAAACAATCGTTAAGGGTTGTCGCCCTGATAACTCCCTTACTATAAGGGCAAGGGACAAGATTAATTGGTATATCTATTTTAGATAAAGAACAATAAAAACAAGGCAAGAACCCTTTATCTGGTGCGAGTGCACTTTTCACAAGCATGATCTAGTAGATCCATTTCTTTTATTTGATCTTTAAAATATTAATTTAACAGAAACAGTTGTGTGGGTTATTGTAGCAGATGTTGAGGGATAGTTAGTGAGATCTCTGAAGGCAACTCTTAGTACAGGATTAACCACTTCAGCTGCGGCAATAGTTGGTTCACAGTCAGTTGTAGGACTAGCCTGAAAACAAAAAATAAAAAATATGTATTCCTTGGTATAGCTTAAGTATATACACAATTACAAGTGAAGAGCTTCCAAAGAACCTTTTTGTACAACTTTAAGTTTTAAATATTATAATTTATTTTTAAAAATTACCTGAATTTTTGAGATCATCCAACCTGACTAGTTTCCAGTATAAAATATAAAAAGGTAAAGTATAAAACTACATAAAGATACTCACAATACCATTTAGGACAAAAGACATGGATATGGAGGTAATTGGTTTTATATATTTATATCAAATTAGAGCAACAACTTACATGATACATTGAAATAGCATCTCTATTCTATTGCTGGACTCTTCTACAAAATCTGCATCTTGAAAATGCTTCTGACATAGCATTCTGTGCTCAGAATGAAGTTTATGTAGCAATGTAAGCGTAGGTGCCCTTTCCAGGAAAATAAACTTTGCCCAATGTTCACAGCTGTGAATGAAACATAAGTTACCAAATTATTATTTGTATACAACTGTTCAGAAAAGCAAATTAAGAGGACAATGTTTTTAGGGTTAAAGTATATAAATATTAAAGTATGTAAGCAAGTTTCCTTAGCTCATCACAAGTGACAGATGCAAAATCAACCCTCGATATATAAAAGGATTAAGTTACATGCATGTTCGGAAAGACTAAAATAGGCTCTCCAATAATCTGTATGAATAATGGTGTCTTTCAAACATATATTTATATGTGTAATGCCAATAAACCAGGACTATTTTATTTGGTGCTCCAAGGTTCACATAACTCTATTTATAGCATAGGATGTAAATGAGAGTCGTATTAGCGTCTTACTAGCAAATTTGACGATTGCTAATATTCACAATAAACGGATTAAAAATCGGCTAAAGTGATGAAGTTGTCTAATGTGTATATTATTATGTAAAGATATAATATTTATGTGAACATTGCGCACACGGTTTTTGATAATGGAATATTTTTGTTTTACACGGTTTTACAGTAATTTATGTTTTTAGCGTAGGAGTTATTTAGGAAAATGATTTACTTATATACAAAATTAGCACAAAGAATCATAGAATTAAAGGTTTGATAAAATGGCTTCTAGCGATCATGTTAGGCACTTACCGGATAAGTTCCTCAAAGTTACACCAGGCTTCAGAAATCGGAACAATTTAACATTATCTAAAGCTGGCGAACACCCACACTTAAAACATTTCCTTTTGGTCTCCCTATCTGCCATTGCAAATAAAATAACTACTTAACTAATAGAGTCCTGTCTCGAAAATAATAACCACTGATTACGAGCGGAGTTACAAACTCAACACACGAAATCGGTTCACTGGATTATTACTGCACTTTTAAAATACATAAACGTAGGAACACAAGCTCGAATCAACGTTGTAGCGAAATAAAAATGCAAGGAATTATGTCACACAGGGTATTACGCCGGAGGACATAAGACGCCATATTGTTTATTTTGTTTTTTTTTTAATCTCCTGAGATGTTACTATACACAAAAATATTAAGAATATAAACTATATTTAAAATGGCAACAAAATTGAGCCCCCGTAGGTATAACCATTGCACTTACCTAGTTGACCCCCCCTGGTCAAATGTCATTAAAAGGACGTCAAGCAAGATGGGACTTCATACCTACCGGTCTCTCATATGCCGCGTCTGCGTTTGCAATATGGGGGTGGGTAGGGATTATTCGGGTCTCGAGGGTACCCTCTTTGCCCGGGCAAATTCTCAAGGGGGTGAATACCCCCCGGATTTTAATATTCTTTCATAATAATATAATATTATTAATAATATTATAATATAATGAGACAACATTAAAATTATACCAACCCCGCTGTTTAGCGGGGGGTACAGGAGTCGGTCAAATTACCAGGCTGGCAGTCCCCCTCCTGATGGTCGGAGGGAGAAACCAACCCTGGGAGCTCCCGCGGAAGCGGCCGCCCCTCAGGTGGTCGATCGTGAAGGGGCGCGAACCCCTTAAGGTGGGAGTGTGGTCCGGCCTCAGCTCGCTCGTACATCGAGCGAGCGAGGCGGACCACAAACTCCTCCACGGACTGCATTTTAAGGTCGCGCTCCAACACGTCGTTCCTGACGTAGCGACCAGCCCCCACGATCACTCGCAAGGCCAGGTTCTGCTGCGCTTGGAGACGCTGCCGGTTCGACCTAGAGACCAACGCATACCATGCCGGCGCCGCGTAGGTGAGTCGGGAACGAATGTAGGTCTTGTAGATACCTAGTTTCGTTCGTAACGGTAACCTGGATGTAAGCACCGGTCGGAGCATCGCTCGGGCCACTCGGGCCTGGTGGATCGAGTGCTCTACCTGCGGGGTCCTTCGCAACGAGCGATCGATGCTACATCCTAGGTATTTAACATGGGTCTGCCAAGCTACCTCCGTTCCCCGGAGACGTAGCGGCGACGGCATAATACGCTTGCGGCTGAAAAGTATTGCGACTGTCTTACCGACATTGACAGCCATGCGCCACTTATCCAGCCACATAGGTAGTAGGTCGAGCAGGCGCTGCATCCTAGCGGCAGCTAGTTCAGCTCGGCGGGATGACGCGAAGTACGCACTGTCGTCTGCGAACAACGCGAGCATAACGTCTCGTTCCCACTCCTCCAGGTGACCGCGAAGGGTGGGAACGTCGTTGGTGTATAGCGAGTAGAGCCACGGCGAGAGGCAGCTTCCCTGCGGCACCCCCGCACATATGGGCCTAGGGTCTGAGGCGACATCCTCGACCGAAATATAGAACTGCCGCTCACTTAGAAACGATGCTATCAACCGTGTCAGCCCCGCCGGGGCAGGTGTATCCATCATTTTGCACACGAGCCTACTGTGCCATACACGGTCGAACGCCTTCTCTATATCAAGAAAGACGCCGACGGTGTGACGGCCGTAATTAAGCTCGGATGCCAAATGATGGATAACCCGCGTGAGCTGTAGCGTTGTAGAGTGGCCAGCGCGGAATCCGAACTGCTCGTCCCTTATATTAAGGAACGGGCGCAGTCGTTTCAACGCCAGCCTCTCAAACGCGCGTCGGACGCCTAAGGAAATCCCTTAGTCTACCTTCTACCTGCTCATGGTGCGCGGAGACGTACGGTGCGGGTGGGTGCGGTGAGAATTGCACTTGCATGTACTCCGCAAGCACCTCCGCGCGGTCCTTTGCTGCGTGGACCCGTCGCCCCTCGCCATCTAGGAGGGGGGTGACGGGGACCTTAGCTCGAGTCAGCTGTCTGTTCAAATGATGAAGTGACGTCTGCGTCTCGCTCGCCTGGTCGATCCTCATCTCCCAGGCGGCACCTCGCAACTCCACCATCTCAACAGACAGCCGCTCGGCCAACGCATTGAGGTCACGCTTGACCCGGGGGCATCGGGTGCGCGCCCAGAGCTCACGCAGTCTATGCTTTTTAGCGAGGGCCTCGCTCAGACGAGCTGGGAGAGGTGTTGAATAGCGACCCGCCTCCACAGGAATCAGGGTGGTCGAGGCCGCCAGGGCATTCTGTATAGAGGTTTGTAATACCTCGGTGGCGGCCTCGATCCCCTCGGGTGAGGAGAGTGGGCCGCTGAATTTAAGTGATGGTAATTCGTTTTTAAATTTCTCCCAGTCCGTCTTACTGCGGGCTCTGGGGGGCTCCACACACGCCGCCCCCACGCCAAGGGTGACGAGGATGGGCAGGTGTTGTGTGTCTAGGTCATACAACACCTCCACGTGGACCGGACACGGGAGGTTCTTGTGGAACACTATGTCCAGGACATCGGGACGGTGGGACTCTACCGAGGGGATATGGGTGGGAGCCTCGGGCCCCTGTACCTCGTATCCTTTAGCCTCGGCGTCTAAATACAGCTTCCGTCCCACGGGGCTGATGACTCTAGAACCCCACGCCAGATGTTTTGCGTTGAGGTCACCAGCCACCAAGGTCGGAGCACCACCGTCCAGGATGTTGTGGATGTCCTGCGGGTCAAATTGGGGACCTGGTGGGCGATATGCCGCATAGATACGCAGCTCTCCTTCCGCCACTTTAAGTGCGACCCCTATAGATCGCGTAAACTTAAAGGGCGGTAGTGACAACTCCTCGTGTATCACGTCGTGACGGACTGCCACCGCGGTGCCCCTGTAAGGGAGCCCCACTGGTGTGGTTTCGTCTCGCCGGTACACGTGGTAGTTGGGCAGCTTCAGGTCGAGGCCTGGCCGCAGCTTGGTCTCGCCCAGGAGTACGACATGAATGTCCTGCTCGTGTGCGAGACGTCGCAGCGCACTCAGGTGGGATTTAATCCCCCCTGGATTCCAGTATAGCGCCCTGAGAGACGCCGCACTGGACCCCAAGGAGGTCGGACACGATCCGACGCACGGCCGTAACGAGGTCCGGGTGCTGAGCCACTGCCTCGCAGATTGCCTGTGCGGCTGTGATGAACACATCTGCGGGCGTGTCCAGCCCGAGGGCCCGAAAGGGCCGCGCGGCGGGGATAGGAGTCTGGGAGTGACGGGGGCGGGGGGTGGGGGGTTCTGTTACCTGGACCCTTGGCCGCCTCTGCGGTCCCTGTCGGCTAGTGCCCTCCACGACGACAGCCTGGGCTGGGGGATGGGCACGGACGGGGCGTGGTGCGGGCTGACGCGGCGGCCGCGCCGGCACCGCCACGGACTGCTGCGTCTGTATCGGTGCCGGCCGTGCCGCCGGCGTGGGGGCCACTGCCACGACTGGATGCGTCTCGGGTGTTGGGTCGGCTTCCATGTGCTGGGGGGTCGACTCGGCAAGTGGAACCTGCCGGGCCGCCGCCTTCAGTCTCTTACGCTTTTCGCGACGGCGCCTGTTAACGGCAGCATGCCGCCCAGGCGCCGGCGCGTTGGCGGGTGCCATCAGAGATGCACCGGCCGTGCCAGCATGCTCCTCCACGACACGCACTTGGTGTCCCATAGCAGTGGTTGGCGCTCTCCGTCTGGCAGGGGATACCTGGAGCGTCTCGCGGGAGAGACGAGAGTAAAAGGACGTACTATGTACCTAAATCATTAACGTTTGTCGTCTACGTCGTTTATGACGATTGACATATGAAACCAGCTGGTCAAGATAGCTTTTATTTTTTATAATATAGGAGTAGCAGACGAGCATGCAGTCCACCTGATGGTAAGTGGCTACTGCCGCCCAAGGACATCTGAAATCAATCCTAGACACGATTAGATATTTCTTCCTGAGGTCGGCCACAGATGCGCCGCTACACTTGAAAACTAAGCTGGAACGCCTCGGGAAAGTATGTCTCCCTTACCACACCCTTCACAAAACGGAACACAGCAGCGCCTAACACTGCTGTTATTAGGCAGAAATAGGTGTGGCGGTGGAGCCGCCGAAGTCGAACCACAAAGGGTTCCACCACTTTCAAAAGCTTTTTTTAAGTTTATTTATTTTCGCTGGGCGAACTCATCATCCTGTACAAACTCTGTACATTACAGTCCTGAAATTACATCTAAACCATTATTTTTTCTTTCTTTTGTATTAAATTGTTTAAAACTTTAATCAAAAATCGTAAATTATGCGAGCGAAATTCAAATTTGCAAAACGCATTCCCATTGATCGAATCGAAAAATGACGTCACATAGAACACGCTATGTGACGTCATTTTTCGATTGTTATCGACGATGTTTATCGGCGTCGATATTCAAAATGTTTGAGAGAAAATTTGTTTTTGTCTATATTCCTACTAGTGATGTTCCGGATATCCGTATCCGCGGATATCCGACGGAAAAGTAAGATCCGTATCCGTATCCGTTACTTTTCTCGCGGATCTGTTACGGATCTTTCAACTTATTAATTTTCAATTGATATGGTGAAATGCTATATATAGGTGATTAGATAGATTTAAAAAACTATTAAATTCAATTCAAGTGTCGGCGACTAACTAACGATATTTTATGAATAATTGTAATTAACTTGTGTTTTAAGTGTGACTGAATATGTTTATATATAAGTTTAATAAGAAAATACATTACGTAAGTTTTAGGATAAGACACGGTAGATGGCGCTATCGGTCGCATTTGTAGCATTTTATTAGAGGTTTTAGGTATTTTTATGAAAATAGTATTGTAGGTTAAGATTTTGAGATTTATACATGTTTTATGTTTTTAAAGTTTATGTTATCTCCTAGAATATGTTTCTAGCTTCATATTGATGTAAGAATAGTAAGAATCAATTATGATAATTTCGAGATAATTAGGATTATAGACATGTAAAATTACGTAAGATTTTGAAATATTTTCACGAATAACTTTATAACTAATTTAGGTATGATAATGTAACTTATGTAGCTAGATAGGGCTAATTATAAGGATTCCAACAATGTATAACACATATATGTAAATTTTGGGAAATGAATAAATAAAGAGGAAAAACTAGGTCAGCCAAAGTGAAAATGACACGAAAATGGGCCTAAAAAAGCGCGGCTCTCTTTACGGTATTGCTCTGGGGTAGCTCAGAAAACCAGTTTTCCGGCTTAAGCACACCCACCCTTTGATGGCAAAGGGGCCCGGTGTTGGGACGAACCTCGCAAGAAAATCGGCTGATAAATAAAAGGCGGTGGCGGAAGAATCCGAATCTACCCTCGGAATGGAGGCAGAAGAAGGAGAGGGAGGCAGCGAGCGGGACGGAAGACGGAGATCTCGCCCTACCCTCATCAAGGCCGCAGAAGAGGGAGAGGGCAGTGGCGAGCGAGACGGAAGAGGTTTCTCTCGCCCTACCCTCATCCCAGCTTCAGAAGAGGGAGATGCAAAAGGAGCGAGCGGGACAGCCGCGAAGCTCAGGAAACCATCCCGACTGCCCCCCAGGAAGATCGTGGTGCGCGACATCTTCACCGGCGCCCACGTCCCGGTTTCGAAGCCCCTGGGGGAGCAGCTCGACGATATCGTGGTGAGAGGAGGAACTGGGCGGTCCTTAAAGTTCGCCGGCCAACCCATGACGGGAAAAGCCGGCGTAACCGCAAGACCGCCCAAAAAGCCAAGAGAGGCGTCATCATCCCCCGAGACGCAACAGCTCCCGGCGAAGGCCATGAGAGTGGGGGCCGCGGATGATGAAAGCTCAAGTTCAAGCTTAGCATCTACTCCAACATCCGAGTATGAAGATAGCAAGGAGGAGGGCGCTGGCGTGGAGGCTGATACTGCTGTGCTGGTGGTAAGAAGAGAACGCACTTTTCGGTCTCCCCCTCGTTCCCCTACCCCCCCATCTCCGTCCACAGGGACCGCGGCCATGAACGCCGGGCTGGACTCGACGTCCTACGCCGCTCTGGCAGCGACACCGTCGCCGGCGCCCAGGGCCGCGACCCCACCAATCCGTCCACCCACGCCCCTAGCTCCTGCATCACCGGTTGCAGAGTCATCGCGACTGGGTTCGTTTACTGAACCTCAGCCAGGGACGTCCTATGCTGCGATGCTGACTGCGCCTGCATCGCCGCGCTCAATCCAGCCGACCACACTGTCATCTCAACCTGCGCAAGGTAAATCCACCCAACAGGTCTCGAGTGCTGCAGCGGCCGGGAAGGCGTACCCCCCCCTGGTGGTGGAGCGGATGCCGAACTGGCCCACACACTTCGCGGCGCTGCGGGAGAAATTGGGCCGCGCACCCAACGGGCGGCCCTTCGGGCAGGGCATACGGTTCGTGCCACTGACGGCGGAAGAGTACCGGGTAACCCAAAGGTACCTGACGGACCTGTCCGCCACGGAACCAGGACTCTCCTGGTTCTGTTATACTCCGCAGGACGACCGCCCCACAAAGGTGGCGGTAAAGGGCCTGCCGAGTATGACAGACCCGGATGCGGTCACCGAGGCCCTAAAAAGGCTTGGGTTCCCGGCACGCTTTACGCGTCATATACCACCCAGGCGAGGCAAGCCCGGCTGTGTGTACTACGTGCAGCTGGACCGGATGGCCGAAGCAGAGCTCGCGCGCCTCTACGGGGTAAGCGAGCTCCTGTTTATGCCGGGGGTCGTCATCGAGGCGTGGAGGGGTCGTTTCGGCCCCCCCCAGTGTCATCGCTGCCAGGCGGTGGGACACTCCTCGGTGAACTGCCACCGGCCGGCCAGATGTGTCCGCTGTGCGGGGTCACACATAGTCGGGGACTGCCCAGAGCCAAGGGACGCCCCCCCCCCAAGTGCGTCAACTGTCGCGGGGCGCACACGTCCAACAATAGGTCGTGTGCGTATCTCAAGAAGATGGCGCGCGTAAGGGGGATGAACGTCCCGCCGCCCCGCCCGCCCATCCCTACAACATCAGCAGCCCGCAAACCATCCGCGACCGCCGCCAGGGAGCCGGTACCCCAGCGAGTCGTGGAGGAGTTCGCGCCCACCGAGGGCGCATCGCTCATGGCGCCGGCCAACCTCCCTACTCTGCGCGGCACGAGGGCGCAGGGCAGCAGGAGGAAGGCCAAAAGGCACCAGCAGAGGACCGCCCAGCAAGTGGAAACACAGGCTGAGCGGCCTCTGCTGAATAAACCGAAAGCGGTTTCACATCCGCGCCCTCCGGTGGCTAGCGCTCAGTCTGCTGCCACACCGGCACCGACTCCGGCAGAACATCGGCCACCTCCTCCAGCACCGACTCCAGCCCCGGTTGCTGCACAGGCGGCCCCCTCCCGCAAAGGGAAAGGAAAAGGCAAAGGTAAGCAGTCGCAGCGGGAACCGGAAGTCCCCACGGCCCCACCTAGCCCCACACCTCGCCCACGGTCGGTATATTTACCGACCCCTGCTCCTCGCCCCCTACAGGCTCTGGGGATCAACACGCCGGCCGATGAGCTGGTGGAGGCAATCGCCACCATCAGTGAGGCTATTGCGCGGTACCCAGAGCTTGTAGGAGCGATTAAAAACATCATTTCGAATACTCTCGGGTTCCAATATGGCAGTACAACTTAGGCTGCTGTATTGGAACCCGGGAGGCAACCTCCCCCTACACCAACACGGGCTCAGGCGTCTCGTCCAGGAGCAGGACGTTCACGTGGTGCTCCTGGGCGAGACGAAGCTGCGCCCGGCCCAAGACTTCCGGATTCCCAACTACACCGTGTACCGCCGCGACGAAATATCGCCGAAAGGCATAGCCTATCGAGGCACCACCATAGCGGTTCGTCGCGATGTGGTACACGACGTACTACCGCTCCCGCCGTTCACTCACACCCGTTCCATTGGGGCGGTGGTGAGTGCGGAGGGCCAGGAGCTGCGGCTGTTTGCAGCCTATAGACCGCCTGGACCCCTCTTTGACCCGCAGGACATCCATACCATCCTGGACGATGGTGCTGCGACCTTACTGACCGGCGACCTCAATGCCAAACATAAGGCTTGGGGATCCAGAATCGCCAACCAGGTGGGACGCAAGCTGTACGAAGACTCTGAGGCGAATGGCTACGAGGTGATTGGGCCAGAATCACCTACGCACATTCCCTCGGACGAGTCCCATCGTCCCGATGTCCTGGACATAGTGCTCCATAGGGGTCTCCGTTGTCCCGTCCATGTGGCGGTGCTGTATGATCTGGACACTCAGCACCTCCCCATACTCATCACGCTTGGCCTAGGGGCCGATTCAGTGGCCTTTCAGCGCCAGACTCGAAGGGTGGACTGGGGAGCTTTTCAAGCCACCATGGGTGGCGTTAAACTCACCCATTCGCTGCACACGCCGGAGGGGGTGGAAGCGGCGGCCAGCGCCTTCTCGGCTTCAGTCCGGGAGGCGCTGGACGCAGCGACCACCCTCACACCGAAGACCAACAGACGCGCGCGGCTCCCAGCCCACCTGGAGAGAAAACTAGCTTACAAGCGTTTACTACGCCGACTATGGGCGCGCACCCGCTGCCCCCGGGTCAAGCGTGACCTCAATGCCGTGGCGGAGGAGTTGACTGCTGAGATGGCGGAGTACCGTGGGACCACCTGGGAGGCGAGAGTCGACCAGGCTGGCGAACACGAGACCTCCCTCTTTCATCTCAGCAGGCAGCTCACCCGAGCCAAAGCACCCGTCTGCCCGCTTCTAAATGGGGCGGGCAGGCGGTGCTATGCACCCAAGGACAGGGCGGAGATCCATGCGGAGCATCTAGAAGAGCAATTCTCTCCTCATCCCGCATCCGCCGCCGCCGCCGAACACCACGAGATTGTAGAGGCGTGGGTAGAGGACTTCCTCGGGCGTACGACACCGCCACCCCAGGGTTTGGAGTTTATCTCCCCCACGGAGACGCGGAAGGTCGCCTTGCGCCTGCCGAAGCGCAAGGCGCCAGGCCCCGACGGTGTGCCGAATATGGCATTGGCTATGCTGCCAAGAGGAGCCATAGTCACCATGACTAAGCTCTTCAACGGCATACTCCGCACGGGCTACTTCCCTTCCATCTGGAAGTTGGGGAAGGTGATAGTTCTCCCGAAGCCGGGGAAAGACCGTCGTCTCCCGGCCAGCTACCGACCCATCACGCTATTGCCCACCATAGCGAAGCTGTTCGAGAGGCTGGCGTTGAAGCGACTGCACCCGTCACTTACTTTAAGGGACGAGCAGTTCGGCTTCCGCGCCGGTCACTCGACAACGCTTCAGCTCACACGGGTGATCCACCATCTTACAAGCGAGACCAACTACGGACGACACACGGTCGGCGTCTTTCTCGATATCGAGAAGGCGTTCGACCGCGTATGGCATCCTGGCCTCGTTTTTAAGCTGTTGGAGTCGCCCGTGCCGGCTTTGCTGGTGCGGTTAATAGCGTCGTTCTTAGATGGGCGGCAGTTCTATGTATCGGTAGAGAACGTCACCTCAGACCCCCGCCCAATACGTGCGGGCGTGCCTCAAGGCAGCTGCCTCTCGCCACTACTCTACGCACTCTACACGAACGACATTCCCACCCTCGAAGGTCACCTCGAGGAATGGGAACGGGACGTGGAACTCGCGTTGTTCGCGGACGACAGCGCGTACTTCGCGTCCTCTCGTGATCCTGTGCTAGCGACACGCAGGATGCAGCGCTTGCTGGACCTGCTCCCAGAGTGGCTGGATAAGTGGCGTATGGCCGTCAACGTCGGTAAGACGGTCGCGACACTTTTCAGCCGCAGGCGTACTATGCCGCCGCCGCTACGTTTCCGTGATCGGGAAGTAGCTTGGCAACCTACAGTTAGGTACTTGGGATGTCACATTGATCGCTCGTTGCGCATGAGGCCTCAGGTGGACCACGCGATCCGACAGGCCCGTGCTGCACGAGCGATGCTCCGACCAGTGCTGGCATCCCATCTACCGACCCGCACCAAACTAAGGGTGTACAAGTTGTACGTCCGATCACGCCTAACTTACGCGGCGCCAGCATGGTATGCTCTGGTGTCGGAATCCAACCGTAAGCGTATCCGTGCCGTGCAGAGCCTGGCCCTACGAACGATCGTGGGGGCGGGCCGCTATGTTCGGAACGACGTGTTGGAGCGCGACCTCAAGGTTCCGACCGTGGACGGGTTTGTGGCCGGGTTGGCGCGTCGTATGTACGCACGCGCCGACAACGGGTCACATGCCCATCTGAGAGGCTTCGCGCCCCTTCATGCTCGACCCCCCGACGGTCGCCCGCTCCCTCGTGAACTCGAGGGGCAGGTGTCCTCCGACCATCTGGAGGACTGAAAATCTGCACACGCAGCCTAGCACAGGTCACGTAGAGGACCGACTGCTGCACCGCTGCCTCACGGCAGCCCACATCACCGGTGGGCAGTGTTACCCACTGAGGAGATTGCCCGGGTAAGGAGGGATCCCTCGAGGCCCGTAGACCCTGCGCCATGCGGCGAAGTCACGCCGCGGCATAGGACGACCGCTTTCGTTCGGCTTAAGCATGGTGGCACTGCTATGCGTTCGGCACCGACTTCCGTAGGTCTCTGGGCATTTCAGGTAAGTCAGTGTAACCATACGTCGGCGACGACTTGGGTGTTCCAGAACCGTAGCCGGGAGGGATCCGAAGAGGAGAGCCCCCGCCGCAACACCACCCCTTTGATGAGCAAAGGGCCCCGGTGTTGCGGCTTTCGAGTGAAGAGAGAAGCCACGCGTCAGGACGGACGCGAGTTCGAGGGAAATGCGCTCATCTAAGCCGAGGCGGCCACCGTCGGGCACCGTGAGGAAGCCCACGGCTGAAGCCATTTGTGAGGTATGTATTAAATGTATCTGTTTAGTCTTATAATTGTTTGATCTGTGTAATCATACAACCTATATAACCAGTGTTTATATGAAATAAAGAGTAGTATCATTCGAGCATTCCTAAGTTTCAATTGTCACCTACATCCCACCTTATATGGCGACCCTGCCGAAAAGGCATACACGCGCTCCGCGAATTTGAGACGCTGCGACAATGGGCCGTGTGCAGTATAATGATCGGATTGGCAAAGTAGGCGCCGCGCGTGTCATTCAAATTTACCACGAAAACTACAAAAATGGGAAAACAGCAATCTAAGGAGGAGACCGTCATTGTCCAGAACGCAGCAGCTGGTAATAACTATTCAGAAGAAATCAGATTTCACATGTCAACAACTAACATTCTGTTAACTGTAATCGTGCTAGCAGTTTTATTGGGAGCCCTATACATTATATACCGAATCTATAGAAAATGCCACAGGAGATGGATTACGGAGGAGATAAATAAAACAGCCTTGAGAAGATCTGTTTTTAGACGCCACTTCCAGCAGGAGATCGCGGATACAAAAGAAGATGCCGTATAAAGTGTGTACGTAAAATGTGTTAAGTGCATATATCCAAAATATAAAGCGTATATCGAAAATATATTATAGGGAAAGTGTAATCAAATAAATAATAAGTACTCGAAAAAACATTATTAAAAAATATATACTCGTATATACATAGGTACGTAAATAATTAAATAGACCGGCTTTATTTCGCGTGTAATCGTATCTAACTATCTACATAGTAAGTGAACAGTGAAGATGAACTGGGTTATAAAACGAATTTAGAGACTTACCTTACATGGACGACGCAGTGATTGAAATTTGAACTATGGTGTTAATTGCGTTTGTTTTAATTAGATGCTGATTAAATGTATACTTATAATATGAATCACTTACAGGTGCTTAATGTATTTTATTTTACTCTACGTTATGGTGGTAAGTTATGGATATTATTGTAACATTATATGATGATTTAAAGAAAATTAGAGAGTATTTAATAAAGTTAGGACCGAAACGAAGAACAGAGAAAGTATTAGAAAGTAAATTAAAGGAGATAAATGTAATTTATGACCAGTACAATTTGTGGTTAAATGATTTTAAAGATAAGGTTTCGAAAAAACATTTAAGTTCTCAAGATATTATATTAATAGAAAATTATTGTCATAAATTTTTGGAGTTACGTGAGGATATTTTATTATTGTGTCAAAGTGATTCTGATTCGTTTACAAAAATGAATTCATTTGATTTGAAAACTGCCTTAAATCTTTTGCCTGTTATGACAAACGAGGAATCTAACACGAAACAATTAATTGACAATATCGAATATTATAATTCTATATTAAAAGAGAATACTTGTAAGCAAAATTTAATTAATTTTGTTCTGAAAAGTAGACTGTCACAAGAGGCTAAGATAAAGTTAAAATCTAAATATGATACTGTCAGTAATTTAATTGATGATATGAAAAGTGTTTTGTTATGTAAAAAAGCTGCAACGGCAATACAAAATAAATTACAAAAAATTAAACAAAATGAAATGTCAATTGCAGATTATGGGAAAGAGATTACAGAGTTATTTGTGGATTTGACGATTACGCAATCCGACGGTAATGAGCAATGTTACAATATTTTAAAACCAATCAATGAAAAAATGGCTATTAAGCAATTTTCTGACGGTTTGCGCAATCGTAGGTTAAGTACAATTATTTCTGCTCGAAACTACAGCTCTTTAAAGGACGCTGTGCAAGCTGCGCAAGATGAGGAGGTTTCAGCTTCTACTTCAGGAGAAATAATGGGTATGTCGAAAAGACCTTTCACTAATTTTTATAACAGAAACCGTTCTAATAACTTCAGAGGCCAGCGCGGAGGTCGAAACTTCGTAACATATAGAGGACGAGCGCGAGGACACCAGTACACGGATACCAGTACACATTCGTTTACTCGAGGCCAGTGGACTCGAGGAGGAACGAGAGGACGAAGGCCGTACAGAGGTAATTTTTATAATTCTAATAGAGGAAATCAAGGGATACGTAAAGAACGTAATATAAATATTATGAATAACACTGAAAATACTTTAAATTCAGAAACAACATCCAACAAGTTTTTTCGTGACTAATAGTGACAATTTTATTTTAGCTAGTGATAGTAACTGTTTTGTTTCTTTTTCTTCCGAAACATATCAGAATAAACGACATTATTTTCTAGTAGATTCTGGAGCATCTTTGTCAGCATGTACATATAAACATGTTCTCGAATGTAACATTCCTATCCATAAAGGGAACGTAACAATAAACGGGTTAGGTGGCAAAGTCCAAGCAATAGGATACGTGCATTTACCTTTGACTTTAGGAGATGAAACGATTAGTCAGAAATTTTATGTTTTTAATAACCTACCGATAAAAGCTAATGGAATTTTAGGTCGTGATTTCTTAAATAAATACAAAGCTCAATTAGATTTTAATAAAAATGTTTTAACTTTATTTACTAATACAAAAGCTACGTCTTTAGCATTGTTAAATGCATGTAAAGTTACATTTAACATTCCGGCTCGAAGTGAGTCAATACATTTTATTTATACAAACATTAATGAAGATTGTGTAGTGTCATCGCAAGAAATAAAAGATGGTGTTTTTCTAGCAAGTTCTATAGCTACTCCTAAAAATGGTTTAATACCTATTCGAATATTAAACGCTACTGATAAGGATATAGCATTAACGGAAATACAACCTAAAATTGAAAAACTTTGTGAATATGACATTTGTGTGTTTGAAAAATCAAAAAATAATTCAGAGAGGGTAAAACAATTGTTTTCTTTAATGAAGTTGCAACATTTAAATGATGAAGAACAAAGAACTATTGAAAATGTTTGCGCGAAATATGCAGATATATTTTACCTCCCTGGAGATAAATTAAGTACTACTGATGTATACACTCATACTATTTCTATAAAACCTAATACTAGTCCTATTTTTTCAAAACAATACAGATTACCATATTCTCAAAAAGATGAAGTTAAAAATCAGATTAAGAAGATGTTAGAGGAAGGTATAATAGAATCTAGCAAAAGCGAGTGGTCTAGCCCAATATTATTAGTACCTAAGAAATCAAACTCAACCGAAGCTAAAAAATGGAGATTAGTAGTAGATTATAGAAAACTTAACAATTGTATAGAGGATGACAAATTTCCGTTGCCAGATATTACAGAAATTTTAGAATCATTGGCAGGTAGTATTTATTTTACACATTTAGATTTACACCAAGGCTATTACAACGTAAAGTTAGATGAAAATAGTAGGAAATTCGCAGCATTTCATTCGGGTCAGTACCAGATGACGCGTATGCCGATGGGACTGAAAACTAGCCCAAGTTCTTTTTCTAGAATGATAACAATGGCTATGACAGGTTTAAATTATGAAAAGTGCTTAATTTATTTAGACGATTTGATTGTTTTTGGCAGAAATTTAATGGTTCACAATAAGAATTTACAAGATGTATTTAATAGACTACGTACTGTTAACCTAAAATTGAACCCAGCAAAATGTGATTTTCTTAAGAAAGAGATTCTTTATTTAGGACATGTAATATCAGGTAATGGTATTATGCCAGATCCTGCTAAAATAGCTACAGTTAAAAACTATCCTGTTCCTATGACCACAGATGAAGTTAAGAGATACGTTGCTTTTACTAATTACTATAGAAAATTCATCCCAAATTTTGCAAAAATTGCACATCCATTAAATAAATTGACAAGAAAAGGTGTACAATTCGAATGGAATAGTGAATGTCTGCAGTCATTTGAAACTTTAAAACAACGTTTAATAAACCCGCCTTTATTACAATATCCAGATTTTTTCCAAACAAATTGTTTTATTGTTCAGACCGATGCGTCGAACAATGCTATAGGAGCTATTTTATCAAATGGAAACGGTAAACCAATAGCGTATGCTAGTAGAAGTTTGAACAAAGGGGAAAAGAATTATCCTGTGATAGAGAAAGAATTGCTTGCAATAGTCTGGGCTGTAAAGTATTTTCGTCCATATTTATATGGCAACATTTTAAAATACTTACAGACCATAAACCGTTAATATATTTATTTAATATGAAAGATCCTTCTAGTAGACTTATCAAATTCAGAATGGCGTTAGAAGAGTACAATTTTGAAATACAATATATAAAAGGTTCTGACAATGCAGCTGCAGACGCACTGTCTAGAATCACTATACAAGATTTAAGAGAAATGCATGAAAATGTAATAAATGTTATGACGAGAGCACAAGCTCGAAAATTAAATAAACCTGATAGTGTAGATGATATGGTACCCACAGATTTGAGGTCTGATCAACCACAAGTGGTAAATACCTATATCAAACCAAAGGAATCAGTTGAATTAAGATTTATTGATGGCGAGAAGTTAAAAAACTTGAGAAAAAAGGGAATTATAAGTAAAGAAAATAAAATATTATGTTATGTTGAAAGTAAAAGAACTATTTATGTAAAATTTCTAAATTCTCAATCGCAAATGGCGCGAGACGAATTTGTGAGAGAGTTAGATAATTTTTGTAATTTATTAAAGATAGAAGAAATATACATATTAAAAAGCAAAGATAATGACATCTTTATTAAAAAACTATTAGCAGAGATAAAGAATAATAAGGTTAGGTCCGGACCGCGTATATGTATTTTAAGTGATGTAAAAAGGATTGAAAATAAGGATGATAGAAAAGTTATTTTGAATGACTTTCATCTCTTACCTAGCAGTGGCCATGCTGGTATGAGGCGGATGTCAAATAATATAAAGAAATATTATTATTGGCCTGGTATTGAAAAAGATGTTAGAGAATTTGTAAAACGGTGTGATAGATGCCAGCGCCAGAAATATTCAATACCTAAAAAAGAACCAATGGTTATAACTAGCACAGCAGATAGTGCATTTGAAAAAATATTTTTAGATCTCGTAGGTCCCTTAGAGACTGATAATGACAATTTTTCTTATGTGTTGACGTTACAATGCGAACTTACAAAGTATGTAGAAGGTTATCCCTTAATTTCTAAAAAATCAGAAGAAGTCGCGAGAGCATTTGTTAATAATTTATTCTCAGATATGGCGTTCCTAAGGAAATAGCAACAGACAGAGGAAAGGAGTTTCTTTCAGAAGTATTTCAAGAGGTATGTAAGTTGTTAAATATTAAGCAATTAAATTCAGCAGCATACCATCACCAGTCGATAGGAGCTCTAGAAGTTACTCATAAACATTGAATGCATTTTACGTATTCAAACAGAAAACCATCCCGAGTTCTGGAGTAAGTGGATTCCTTTTTGGTGTTTTGCTTATAACACAGGAGTGCATGCAGAGACAGGTTTTACACCATATGAGTTAGTATTCGGTAAGAAATGTTCTCTTCCTAGCAATCTGACATCAGAATTAGAACCACTTTATAACTTTGAGAGTTACCCACGTGAGTTAAAATACCGCTTGCAACTTTCGCAGAAAGAGGCTAGAAAAAATTTATTGAAAAGTAAGTTAAATAGAAAAGTAGTGTATGACAAACATGTTAATCCTATTAGCTATAAGGAAAATGACTTAATTTTAGTAAAAAATGATGCACCATGTAGTAAGTTTAATAACATTTATTCAGGTCCTTATAAAGTTGTAAAAGATATACCACCAAATGTAGAAATAATTAATAAATATGGAAAAACCGATATTATTCATAAAAACCGCACAAAACCGTATGTATCTTGATTATATTATTATGTAAAAAAAAAAAAATGCATTACTATTTTTTTTTTTTTTCAATTAGTAGGGTGATGTGAGGTATGTATTAAATGTATCTGTTTAGTCTTATAATTGTTTGATCTGTGTAATCATACAACCTATATAACCAGTGTTTATATGAAATAAAGAGTAGTATCATTCGAGCATTCCTAAGTTTCAATTGTCACCTACATCCCACCTTATACATTGAAGCCCGCGAAGACAGGGACGGCGGCAACGATCCGGAGGAAGTGGAAAAGTACCCGGATCCCAAACTACCCTCACCTCGCGGCAGAACCGCGGGTGAAAGAGAAGATCCAACCGAGAGAGACGGCGGCACTTTTCTCGAGGTACCCTCCTTCAGCTCCACATCGGGGGCAGAGAGAGAGGCACCGGTAGAAAGAGAACGCCGCGGAGAAACCAAACGAAAACCGGCGCCGGCCAGGAAGGTGGTACTCCGGGATATTTTTACCCAGGAGTACCGACCGGTCCAGGGACCAATGGCTGTGCAGTTTGCGCTCCCCGGAAAGGGACACAAACAACCGGTGCCCTCCCCCGACCGACCATCGACATCGTCAGCGGATGCGGCTGAGCTTGGCCCCCGGCGGCCCTTTAAGACCACCAGGAGGGAATCCTCATCCCCACCCCCGGCAGCTAAGACTGCCAGGGTGGTGATAACTAAGGATGTACACCAGCCTCCAAGGATGCCAGCCTCTCCCAGCACATCCGGGGACGAGGCCTACGAGGACTCTCGAGAGAGCGAAGAGGAAGCGGAAGTTGGCGTTGCTGTTGCTGCTGCTGCGTCTGCCAGGGTAAGACCGCACACACAGACACCAACACGGTTAGGGTTCATCTCCCACACTAGCCCTCCGCGGTCCCCCTCTCCACCTTCGCCGATCCCGGCACCTTCGTCGTCTTCGGTACCTTCGCCGATCCCGGCACCTTCGCCGACTCCGACACGACTATCTCCCGAAGCGGGCGGCCCGGAAGACTTTCTGGACTCTACGTCGTACGCCGCATTGGCGTCGGCGTCTTCGCCAGTGGGTCCGCCCGCGGCCGACATCCTAACTCGGCCCCCCTCAGTTTCGGCCATTTCCATGGCCTCGAACGAAAGTGGGCACTGGGACCGGCTCGGCGCCGTCGTTGCTGCCCCCAACCCAGCACGTCCTACGCTGCGGCTCTGAGGGCCCCGGCTACCCCAAAGCCCAAGTCCCCCACCACCGCGCAAGGGCAAGCCCACAAAGGGTCCAACCTGCGCCAGCCGTCAAGGCATACCCTCCGCTAGTGGCGGAGCGGTTCCCTAACTGGGTTGAGCATTTTGCGAACCTCAGGGCAATTCTCGGCCATGCTCCAAGCGCGAGGCCTCTAGGACAGGGGGTGCGATTCCTACCTAAAACGCCTGAAGAGTACCGGGTTGTCCATAGGTACTTAACCGACTTGTCGGAAACGGAACCGGGACTCTCCTGGTACTGTTACTCCCAAACGGACGAACGTCCCACCAAGGTGGCGATCCGCGGCCTGCCGGGAGGAACGGACCAGAAAGAGTCACAGAAGCCCTAACCGCCTGGACTTCCGGCGCGATTCACGCGGCCTATAACACCTAGGCGGGACAAGCCGGGCTGTATATACTACGTGCAGCTGGATCGCATGGACGAAGAGCAGCTCGCGCGTCTATAGGGTTAACCGAGCTGCTCAATATGCCGGGGATAGTCATCGAGGGATGCGGGGGGTCGTTACGGCCCTCCGCAGTGCCACCGTTGCCAAGCGGTAGGCCATTCCTCGGTGCACTGTCACCGGCCGGCCAGGTGCATCCGCTGCGCGGGGTATCATCTGGTCCGGGACTGTCCCAAACCAAAGGATGCGGTGCCGGTCTGCGCCAACTGCTCCGGGTCCCACGCTGCGAACGACAGGCGTTGTTCGTACCTGAGGAAAATGGCCCGGGTCAGGGGGATGCAGTACCCACCGCCTAAACCCACAGCACCACCCACCACCTCCGGTGCAGCACCCGCTGTCCGGCCTCGCGCGCCGTCCGCCACTAGGGGACCCGCGCCCAAGGGTAGTGGAGGAGTACGCGGGAACAGAGGGTGCATCTCTCATGGCGCCGGCGAACCCTCCCTCCGGTCGCGTGTGCGTCAGTAAGGCGCGCCGCGACAGGAAGAAAAGGGCCCGGGAGCGCAAAGCGCTACCAGCGGCAACAACACCTGCCGCCCCTGCCCCTGCCGCACCAAGTGTTGCGGTGCCAGAACATCGGCCAAGCAGGAGCAGGAAGAAGAAGACGCCACGCACCAGCCTGAGCCCGCGGCTCCCGCCGCTCCCCCTCAACTTCCATCACAGCCCGCTCTCCCAGCCTCGGCTGGCGCGGGGGTGGCAACCAACAGCATGGTAGGAGTAGCCGCCGGGAGGCAGACGGTAGCACTGAGCGAGGAACCCACTCGCCCTGTGCCGCGCCCCAGGACGACACGTACTCCAACCCCTGCACCTCGTCCCCTACAGGCCCTGGGTATACAGACGTCGGCCGATGACCTTGTGGCGGCAATAGCCACCATAAGTGAGGCCATCGCCCGGTACCCGGACCTCGTGGGGGCGATTAAAAGAACTTTGGCCGAAACTTTCGGGTTCCAATATGGTAGTACATCTTAAGCTACTATATTGGAACCCGGGAGGGCTTTCTCCCGCCAGCAAGCAGGGGTTGAGACACCTCGTCCAGGAGCAGGGCGTTCACGTCGTGCTCCTGGGCGAAACCAAACTCCGCCCCGCTCAGAGCTACCGACTGCCGAACTACTTCGTGTACCGCCGCGACGAGATCGCACCGTCCGGTCATGCCTTTAGGGGCACGGCGGTTGCGGTCCGCCGCGACGTGGTACACGATGAGTTACCGCTCCCGTCATTCACCCAGACTCGCTCCATAGGGGTATCTGTGTGCATGGCGGGTCGGGACCTGCGGTTGTTTGCGGCCTACCGCCCACCTGGTCCCCTCTTTGACCCGCGGGACATCGCTAACATCTTGGACGATGGTATTGCGACCCTGGTGGCCGGCGACCTTAACGCCAAGCATCCGGCTTGGGGCTCGCGCACGGTCAACCCA
The DNA here is from genome assembly GCA_014595695.2 of Epargyreus clarus clarus. NCBI lineage: Eukaryota > Metazoa > Arthropoda > Insecta > Lepidoptera > Hesperiidae > Epargyreus > Epargyreus clarus. The sequence continues at coordinate 652,075 of JACTTY020000142.1, forward strand.
GCGGGACGCAAACTGCACCATGACTCCGAGGCGATGGGCTATGAGGTGCTTGGGCCAGAGGCACCCACGCACATCCCCTCGGCCGAGTCCCATCGTCCCGATGTCCTGGACATAGTGCTCCACAGGAATCTCCAATGCCCGGTGAGTGTGGAGGTGCTGTACGACTTGGACGGGCAGCACCTCCCCATTCTAATCACGCTTGGTCTGGGGCAGAGTGCGTAGCGCCCCCCCGGTTCCGCCGCGTGACGAACTGGGAGAAGTACCAGTCCAGCGTGGAAAACCTTAAGTTCAGTGGCTCGCTTTCCACCCCGGAAGGGGTGGAAGCCGCCGCCCATCTGTTAACAAACACCCTTAAGGATGCTTTGGCGGCGTCCACCGACCACAAACCGGTGGAGAGCCACAAAACCGACCTCCCAGTTCGTCTTAAGGCCAAGCTATTCAAAAAGCGTTTGCTGCGAAGCTTTGGGCCCGCACCCGCTGTCCCCGGATCAAGCGTGAGCTCAACGCACTGGCGGAGGAGCTGTCTGGCGAGATGAGTGCCTACCGTGGCGCCGCCTGGGACGCGTATGTGGACCAGGCGGGCGAACACGAGAGGTCTCTGCACCACCTCAACAGACAGCTCACTCGCACTAGGGCGGCCGTCTGCCCGCTCCTAGACGGAGAGGGCAGGCGACGCTTCGCGCCTAGAGAACGGGCGGAGATACTTGCGGAGCACTTGTTCGAGCAATTCTCAAACCCCGTAGGCGCTGTCGAAGAACACCACGAGGTAGTGGAGGCGTGGGTTGAGGACTTCGTCGGACGCCCGACACCGCCACCCCAGGGATTGGAGTTCATCTCGCCCTCGGAGACGCGGAAGGTCGCCGCGCGCTTACATAAGCGCAAGGCGCCAGGCCCCGACGGGATCCCCAACTTAGCGCTGAGGATGCTGCCCAGGGGAGCCTTGGTCGCTATGACCAGGCTCTTTAACGGTGTCCTCCGCACGGGCCACTTCCCTACCATCTGGAAGTTGGGGAAGGTCATAGTCCTCCCGAAGCCGGGGAAAGACAGACGTCTCCCGGAAAGCTACCGACCCATCACGCTACTACCTACCATAGCAAAGCTCTTCGAGAGGCTCGCATTGAAACGACTGTCGCGGTCACTTGCTGTAAGGGACGAACAGTTCGGTTTCCGTGCGGCCACTCGACTACGCCGCTGCAACTGACACGGGTACTCCACCACTTGCCAGACGAGACCATCGCGGGCGATGCACTGTTGGGGTCTTTCTCGACATCGAGAAGGCCTTCGACCGTGTATGGCATGCTGGCCTCGTCTTCAAATTGTTGGAGTCGCCGGTGTCGGCGCTATTGTGTAGGCTAGTAGCGTCGTTTCTTGATGGGCGGCAGTTCTTCGTGTCGGTAGAGGGCTACGATTCCGACCCCCGCCCCATTCGTGCAGGAGTCCCGCAGGGCAGCTGCCTCTCGCCGCTCCTCTACTTCCCTCTATACCAACGACATCCCCACTCTAGAGGGTCACCTCAAAGAGTGGAGCACGATGCCGTTCTTGCGCTGTTTGCGGACGACAGCGCCTACTTCACCACTTTGCGCAGTCCCGAGTTGGCGGTCGCGAGGATGCAGCGGGCTGCTCGACTTGCTACCCGAGTGGCTGGACAAGTGGAAGCTGACCGTCAACGTCGGTTAAGACGGTCGCAACACTGTTCAGCCGACACCGTGCTATGCCGTCGCCGCTACGTTTCCGTGATCGGGAAGAAGTAGCTTGGGCAGCCCACGGTTGGGTACCTGGGATGTCACATCGATCGCTCGCTGCACATGGTGCCTCAGGTTGAACCACGTCATTCACCAAGGCCCGTGCTGCACGGGCGATGCTCCGACCGGTGTTGTCATCTCAGCTGCCGACATCCACCAAACTAAGGGTGTACAAGACGTACATCCGATCCCGGTTAACCTACGCGGCGCCTGCATGGTACGCGTTGGTGGCCAAGTCGAACCGCAAACGCATCCAAGCGCAGCAGAACCAGGCCCTACGTGCTATCGTGGCGGCCGGTCGCTACGTGCGGAACGATGTGGTGGCGCGTGACCTCAGGGTTCCGACCATAGAGGAGTTCGTGAGGACGATGTCGGTGCGAATGTTCGCGAAAGCCGACAACGGCCCACACTCCCCACCTGAGGGGCATCGCGCCGCTTCACGCTCGTCCTCCTGACGGGCGCCCGCTCCCTAGGGAGCTCATGGGCTAGGATCCCCAGACCATCCAGGGGAGTCCGTCAACCCTCACTCGGGGCAGCGCGAAGACACTCCACCCCCACAATTATTTCCGTAAGTTCGCCTAACGGCGGAACATAGCACCGGGGGCAGTCGACCCCGTGAGAATTGCCCGGGTAAAGAGGGAGACCTCGAGACCCGTATACCCCACTCCTGGAGGCCCCCCTCAGGCCACAGAGTAGGACGCCCACTTTGCTAAGCATGGTCTTCCATCGGGGCGGTGGTGAGTGCGGCGGGCCAGGAGCTGCGACTTTTTGCGGCCTACAGACCGCCTGGACCCCTGTTTGACCCGCAGGACATCCATACCATCCTGGACGATGGTGCTGCGACCTTACTGACCGGCGACCTCAATGCCAAACATAAGGCTTGGGGATCCAGAATCGCCAACCAGGTGGGACGCAAGCTGTACGAAGACTCTGAGGCGAATGGCTACGAGGTGATTGGGCCAGAATCACCTACGCACATTCCCTCGGACGAGTCCCATCGTCCCGATGTCCTGGACATAGTGCTCCATAGGGTCTCCGGTTGTCCCGTCCATGTGGAGGTGCTGTATGATCTGGACACTCAGCACCTCCCCATACTTATCACGCTTGGCCTAGGGGCCGATTCAGTGGCCTTTCAGCGCCAAACTCGAAGGGTGGACTGGGGAGCCTTTCAAGCCACCATGGGTGGCGTTAAACTCACCCATTCGCTGCACACGCCGGAGGGGGTGGAAGCGGCGGCCAGCGCCTTCTCGGCTTCAGTCGGGAGGCCGCTGGACGCAGGCGACCCCACCCCCAACCGAAACAAAACAGACGTCGCGCGGCTCCCAGTCCACCTGGAGAGGAAACTCGCGTACAAGCGCTTACTACGCCGTTTAGGGCGCGCACCCGCTGCCCCCGGGTCAAGCGTGACCTCAAACGCAGTGGCGGAGGAGTTGACTGTGAGATGGCGGAAGTATCGTGGGGCCACCTGGGAGGCGAGAGTCGACCAGGCTGGTGGAACACGAGACCTCACTCTTTCATCTCAGCAGGCAGCTCACCCGAGCCAAAGCACCCGCCTGCCCCGCTCCTAAATGGGCGGGCAGGCGGTGCTATGCACCTAAGGACAGGGCGGAGATCCATGCGGAGCACTTGGAAGAGCAATTCTCTCCTCACCCGCATCCGGCCCGCCGTCAACCCGAACACCACGAGATCGTAGAGGCGTGGGTAGAGGACTTCCTCGGGCGTCCGACACCCGCCACCCCAGGGTGTGGAGTTTATCTCCCCCACGGAGACGGAAGGTATCGCCTTGCGCCTACCGAAGCGCAAGGCGCCAGCCCCGACGGTGTGCCGAATATGGCGCTGGCAATGCTGCCAAGAGGAGCCATAGTCACCATGACTAGGCTCTTCAACGGTATACTTCGCACGGGCTACTTCCCTAACATCTGGAAGTTGGGGAAGGTGATAGTTCTCCCGAAGCCGGGAAAGACCGTCGTCCTCCCGGCCAGCTACCGTCCTCATCACGCTATTACCCACCATAGCGAAGCTGTTCGAGAGGCTGGCGTTGAAGCGACTGCGGCCGTCACTTATTTTAAGGGACGAGCAGTTCGGCTTCCGCGGCCGGTCACTCGACAACGCTTCAGCTGACACGGGTGATCCACCATCTTACAAAGCGAGACCAATTACGGACGACACACGGTCGGCGTCTTCCTCGATATCGAGAAGGCGTTCGACCGCGTATGGCATCCTGGGCTCGTTTTTAGGCTGTTGGAGTCGCCCGTGCCGGCTTTGCTGGTGCGGCTAATAGCGTCGTTCTTAGATGGGCGGCAGTTCATAGTAGCGGTCGAGAACGTCACCTCAGACCCCCGCCCAATACGTGCGGGCGTGCCGCAAGGCAGCTGCCTCTCGCCACTACTCTACGCACTCTACACGAACGACATTCCCACCCCTCGAAGGTCACCTCGAGGAATGGGAACGGGACGTGGAACTCGTGTTGTTCGCGGACGACAGCGCGTACTTCGCGTCCTCTCGTGATCCTGTGCTAGCAACACGCAGGATGCAGCGCTTGCTGGACCTGCTCCCAGAGTGGCTGGACAAATGGCGCATGGCCGTCAACGTCGGTAAGACGGTCGCGACACTTTTCAGCCGCAGGCGTACTAATGCCGCCGCCGCTACGTTTTCCGTGATCGGGAACTAGCTTGGCAGCCCAAGGTACTTGGGATGTCACATTGATCGCTCGTTGCACAGGAAGCCTCAGGTGGACCACGTGATCCGACAGGCCCGTGCTGCACGAGCGATGCTCCGACCAGTGCTGGCATCTCATCTGCCGACCCGTACAAAACTAAGGGTGTACAAGTTGTACGTCCGATCACGCCCTAACTTACGCGGCACCAGCATGGTATGCCCTGGTGTCAGAGTCCAACCGCAAGCGTCTCCGTGCCGTGCAGAGCCTGACCCTAAGAACGATCGCGGGGGCGGGACGGTTATGTTCGGAACGACGTGCTGGAGCGCGGACCTCAAGGTTCCGACCATAGACGGGTTTGTGGCCGGGTTGGCGCGTCGTATGTACGCACGCGCCGACAACGGTCCACATGCCCATCTGAGAGGCTTCGCGCCCCTCCACGCTCGACCCCCCGACGGTCGCCCGCTCCCTCGTGAACTCGAGGGGCAGGTGTCCTCCGACCATCTGGAGGACTGAAAATCTGCACACGCAGCCTAGCACAGGTCACGTTAGGACCGATTGCTGCACCGCTGCCACACGGCAGCTCACAACACCGGTGGGCAGTGTACCCACTGAGGAGATTGCCCGGGTAAGGAGGGATCCCTCGAGGCCCGTATTCCCTGCGCCATGCGGCGAAGTCACGCCGCGGCATAGGACGAAAAGAAGAAGGAAGACGGAAGCGTTCCTGTTCAAGAAGAGGAAGTAGGGGTTAGGTCGGGATAGGGAAGAGGCTTTGGCTGGCCTACACTCTTGTTTCTATTGCACGTCAATTATTGTTTCTATTGCACGTCACCCCTTCCCCGCACCTACCCTCTCTACGGCACGGGACAGGCGCAACTCCCCGACGCGACGACTATCACCACGAGTGGGCTTCCGGCGCCGGACGGAAGAAGGCCGTCCGTACAACATCACGCCCGCACCCCTATACGGTCGCAGGTTAGGTGGCGGCGTGGCATACCACCACACCGCCGAACACAGCGCCCCGCGACAACATCAAGTATTTTTTATTTCTTAAAATCAAATATTTGGCTCTTATATATTGCAAACTATCTTTATAATAAGATCAATATAAGAAAATGAGAAAACCAAAACTTAAATCTTTTTTATAATTGGCTACTTGACACTTTTTAAGAAAGTGTTTTAATGAATTCATATACGTATTATATATGCCTTTCATTGATTATTTTTTCGAAAAAAGGACTATTTATTAATAAAAACTAACTGATTCCTTCCTTCCGATTTACTATTCTAGTATGCTATATAATATAAAGCTGCCCGAAATCTCTGCAATAAGGTGTGTAGAGATGCACAACGACGCCATATCTATAACTCAGTTAAAAACCAAGACTCTGCTAAAGTCTGGAAATTTTTAAGATCGTTAGGAGTGGGAAAGTCACGCCAAGAGTGTCCGTCAAATTTAGATTTAAATCTGCTAAATCAGCATTTCTCCACTACTTCTTGCTTTGATAGTGCAACAAAACAACAGACATTGAAGTATCTTTCTAACTTTGCCCCTCCTGGACATCCGGCATTTGAATTTCGCGCCTTCACTGATCGTGATGTTGAACAGAGCCTACGAACTATTCACTCGGACTCTGTTGGTTGTGACGGCATTAGTCGTAAAATGATCATTCCTATCATTGACATCATAACTCCTATTTTGACCTATATCCTCAATTACTCCATCTCGACATGCAGTTTCCCTCTTATCTGGAAAGAAGCTCAAGTTATTCCCATTCCAAAGAGGTCCAATCCCGTTAGCTTCTCCGACTACCGTCCTATATCCATCCTACCTTTACTGTCCAAAGTTCTTGAGCGTCTCGTACACCAACAACTCAGTTCCTTCGTATCCAAATATAACCTTTTAAATCCCTTCCAATCTGGTTTCCGTTCTGGTCATAGTACGACTACTGCCCTGTTGCATATCACGGATGACATCCGCCGAGGCATGGATAACCAACGGCTTACAGTGTTAGTGCTTTTGGATTTTAGCAGTGCTTTCAGCACTGTGGACCATGATATCCTATTGTCCATTCTCCGCTCGTTCAACATATCTCCGACTGCGATAGGCTGGTTTCAAAGTTACTTGCAGGGTCGCCGGCAGCGTATACAGGTACAAGATGCTCAATCTGCTTGGTCTGATATGCTTGCCGGGGTACCGCAAGGTGGCGTGTTGTCCCCTCTTCTTTTTTCGCTCTTTATTAACTCCGTAAGTCTCAATTTAACTTCTCTCTACCATCTTTATGCAGATGATCTTCAAATATACCAGAAAACTACATTAGGAGATCTACCTAACACCATCCACTCACTAAATAATGATCTTGCTCGCATTTTAGCTTGGAGTGATGCTCGAGGCCTTAAAGTTAATCCAAGTAAAACTCAGGTTATCATAATAGGTAGTTCTCGCCTATTATCTAGAGTAGATTTCAATGTGATACCTAATGTAAGTTTTAATGGATTGCGCATACCTTATAGCGATAAAGTTAAAAATCTTGGCTTATACTTTGACAAACACTTATCATGGGCACCTCAAATTGCTGAGGTAAGTAAGAAAATGTTTTCCGTGGTGGGCTCGCTCAGGAGACTTCGTAACTTTCTCCCGACGGCGACTAAAATTGCGTTAACAAAATCCTTACTCTTTCCCATTCTCGACTATGCCGATGTTTGCTATCTTGATTTAACGGAAGAGCAACTTAATAAACTTGAGCGTCTTCAAAACTTGTGCATTCGTTTCATATTTGGGATCCGCAAATATGAACACATATCCGATTATCGAACTAAACTCAAGTGGCTTCCCAATCCGACTTCGCCGGAATATGCATATTCTTTCTGCACTTTACTGCGTGTTGTTCAGTCCCAATACTCCTACCTATTTAAAAGATCGTTTCAGTACCTTCACCTTTCTCATGATCACTGTCTTCGTTCCTCCATAAATCTCTCCCTTCAAACTCCTTCTCATACTACCTCCTTCTTCAAAAAATCCTTTTCTACTACTGCTGTTTCCTTGTGGAATAAACTACCTCTCCATATACGTCGTGCTAAATCGCTTGATACGTTTAAAAATGAAGTTATGAAATTATATTCTAATCCATAACTTTCCTTCTTCCTGTCGTCATTTGCATGAGATATTATGATCCATTTCTTCTATCAATATTTATTCTCTTATGTGCTTTACTTTATTCGTCTGTGCTTGTTTCTGTTTTTTTTTTTTTTTTTCTTTCTTGTTGTTTCATTTATCATTGTGTACTATATTAACTATGTTACCTTTCATATTCCTTCTCCAACTTCATACACACTTCCCACTTTCCTCACTATCTTCCTTACTTTTCCATGCATAGGTTGTCTGGAAGAGATCGCTGCTTAGCGATAAGGCCGCCTATTGCATACGATTAATTATATAATTGTATATCATTGTTATGTTCTGTTGAAGTGTGCAATAAAGAATATCTATCTATCTATCTATGCTCTGCTGGCATTTCTGTGTGTGTTCTGGGATTGATTATATTTTTAAAATGTAGCATGTGGCTACATTTACTAGCCTGCTTAAAACTGATGAGTTGGCGCCGCCTTGTTTGCGTCGACATAATTAAAAAAAATGTTTGTCGAAAATCCATCTGATTTTTGCTATTCTAATATGCTCTGCTGGCACTTTAGTGAGAGCTCTGGGGTTGATTATATTTTTAAAATGTAACTAAATTACTAGCCTACTTAAAACCGATGAGTTCCCTCCCCCCTGTTTGCGTCGACATAATTAAAAAAATGTTTTTCAAAAATCCATCCGATTTTTGCTATTCTAATATGCTCTGCTGGTACTTTATATAGTGTGAGTTCTGTGATTGATTATATTTTTTAATTGTAGCTACGTTACTAGTCTATATAAAACATAAATTCTACGTACTTATTAATTTTATTGTTATTACACGACGTCGTGTACGTGCACGAAATGGATAGCGTATGGAACTTTGTAAAATATAATTAAAAATTGTAGAATATTGCACAATGTGCAATACATTTTTTGTAAATCTTTGCATCAATGCATAATAAAGTGTTGTCTATAACATGGAACATCTGTCAATGTCAAGTAAGTTTAAAGCAAAACAGCTGATTAAATTTGAAAAGGTTATGTGATATTTCATATTATAAGATTATGTAAAATGGATGCAGTACTACTTGAAACTTCCAACACGAAACATAACACTAAACTATCATCTTTTGGAAAAACTTTAATATATGCCACTGGTGGTTTAGCTGTCGGAGTGAGTGTAATATGTATACCATTTGTGTCACCAGCGATGAGAAGAGTTTGTTTGCCGTACGTCCCAGCCACAACTGAGCAATTAGCTGGAGTAACTAAAGCTCTAGCAGGTCGGAACGGGAGGTTACTGGACGTTGGCTCCGGCGACGGAAGAATAGTATTCACAGCCGCTAAACTAGGTTTCAAAGCAGACGGTGTAGAACTTAATTCAGTGTTGATCTACTACTCAAGATTAGCAGCACTAATAAACCCGCTGTATAGAGGAACAAGATTCTTTAGGCGGGACTTATGGAAATTTGACTTGAAACCATACAACAATATAGTGATTTTTGGTGTAGAACAAATGATGAATGAGTTTGAAAGAAAAAGTGCTGAATGAAGTGAAAAGTGACAACTGTTATAGTTGCATGTCGATTTCCTTTGCCCAATATGGACCTGTAGAAAACAATTGGGCACGGTGTTTTGTAGATACGTTGGACGTATGTCGTAAATAGATAATTAAGATATTATGAAAGTAAAAATACAATAGATTATAGTCCATAAATAGTTTAATTTGTAAATCCATTTGTTATAAGCACTTTACTTAATATAGTTTACTCTGGACATATCTGCACTGATGTTAATGTGTAAGATAGACAATCCCTTCCAATTTTAAAATCTCCCACTTCTTTTTCTGCCTGTATACTTTGTGTCTGGCCTGGTTTCTTTTCCTTGCTTTCTCCTCCTTTCTTTCTTCTCCAAAAGCCAAGCTTTGTGTTTTTCAATGGTTTTCCCCGAGCACCTCTTGTTGCCTCCCTTTTGGCATATTTCACTTGCAAACTATTTTCATCTTCATCTGTACCTATTGTACAAATACATAAAGGCACATTAATTTACAATAAATAATTTTATATTATTTACATTAATATGCTAAAGCATATTTATTACTCGCCTCAGAATTGCTGTATACTAAATAAATTTAAAACATAATATGGCAAAATAGCTATGAACTATAAAGTAGTTAAATTTAAATTAAAATTGTTTAAAATTATAATTGATTTCTATATTTTAATTCCCATACCTAAAGCTTTTGGCAAAGGCGCTGATCCTCCAGTCATAAGTACCAAGAAAAACTTCTTTGCTTTGGCTGAGTTAGGGTAATCCACAACAACGCCTCCATAAAAACCTGCCTTCATTGCTTGTGAAGTCAGTAATTCCAACTGACTTTCATTTTCTGGATAAAATTGAAACACTGCTCTTGCTGATCTAGACTAAAAATAAGATAAAGTTACACATCAAGAATACAGCAATTGACTTGATGATATTAATATTAACCTGTAGATTAATAAAGCAATAAGATGTGAGACTGAGTACAAATGTACTGAGTATAGCTTCCTCCTCATAGTCAGGGCCTGATTAACCCTTAGGCTAATTAGGCTGCAGCCTAGGGTGCGAGGAATGGGGCGGGGGGGCTCAAAATTGTCTACGGCACTATTAATCGTATCATCGTAACGGTGGGGGCGTGCCTTCATAATTAGCCTAGGGCGGTCAGAACTCTTGATCAGTAGCTGCTCATAGTCAAACTTTCATGTAGATAACTCTTTGTTTAATGAACATAATATTTGACTTAGCTCTTCCCCAGATATGTGCACTAGCACCTATTTTTTTTTGCCATAAATATAATAGTGTTTTAATAAATAGGTAACCAATATGTTATGGTCACAATCTTCCAGGATTACGGAAAAGATGAGTACCTAGCGTAACAGCATAAATTGTATTGCAGCAAAATTAATATACTCACAAGTGATGCATATAATGTACTGAAAAACTTATGCAATCTCTTAATAGGTTGGTGAGATTTCTTATCAGCATTGAAGAGCCACTGTATAGCAGACACAGATACCACTCCATCAAAACTGCCCGCTCTGAACGGAACTCCCTCTCCCATGTCTGCAAGGATGAGATCTCCTTCTGTTTCTCTTTCTAATGCTACATCTGTAAAAAAAGAACAGTCATACCATTTTAATTATGATGCTTGATAATCAATTTTCATACAACTTTTAACAATATAGGTATTTCTGAAAATTATATTTATATTTATTTATTTCTGATTGATGGTGTCATTATCCACTTTGTCATAATAAGTATTTAATTAAATATTTAATAAGATACATGATGTTTCAAAAAACTATCAACACAGTAATACAAAAAAACCTAATATCCGCACAATAATACTATGAATTATGCATAATAAAAAAGCAGTAGATGCATAATTTGCCTATCAATACAAGTAGTTTTATATATTATTATGTATTGTGTACTACCTAACATAGCCCGAGATATATCTAGTCCAATCCACATGTGTCCATTTTCTTCAAGTACTGCACCAGATAAGCCAGAGCCACAGCCAATATCCAGAAGTAAGCAGGGCGTATCTTCCGGTAGCAGCAGCAACTCCACGCATCTCTCTGTCATTTGAGCTTGAATATCAATAATCCTAGAGCTGTAAACAAACTCAACTTCAGTAAAGTATCTATCAGAGTAATATATTAATTGAAAGTAAAATCGCACTCACTTTTGTGTATATTTTCTGGCTTCTTCTTCATTGTAAAACTAGAAATTAAACAAAACTTGTAATTTATTATCATAATATGATAAAATTACACAAAAAACGACAACATTACAAGTCAACACAGAATTAAACTTACCAATTCTGGTGGTGCTTGATGTTCTGGTCTTTTTGACATTTTTTTTAGTTCTCCTCTCCTCTTAGTTTAAATTTCCAAAAGAAAATTTATTAAAGTTCATAACAATAATAACCTCACATGTGCTTGACATAACCCCACTGTGTTGAATTGTTGATTGACATTGACGTTGACATAAACCATAGTAACAGTTCATAGAGAACAATCACACAGACAATACAATCTAAGAATAATGTTAAGCATTGTTCTGAGGACAATATACTTAGGTATATTTTAGTATGATAGTACCTAAAAAGATATGATAGTAATTAAAAAGATATGATAGAATCTAAAAATAAATATAAATATTTTTAATAAGATTGAATTACAATGGAATTACAAGTATATTTTTGTTAAAATTGTAAATGAGTATTGAAAAAAGTCAAATGAATAGTGTCAACTGTCAATGTCATTAATGTTTAAATGTCTACTTGGGCGGGAATTTTTTAGATTGTGAATTGTGATATTTTATTTAATAAGTTAGTTTTCTGTAGGAATTATGAGTTATAATTAACAATCATGCCTAAAGCTTTGAGTTTGAAAAAGGTAAAGTAGAATATATGTAATTTGTATACTAAATACATTCTTAAAGATATTTTTGATCATATTGTTTTGATTTTACTTTTCAGTCATCACTATCGACCAAAAATAATCAGAAACCAATAACGCAGTTCTTTAAAAGTGGAAATATCAATGGCAGTCAAGCTCAGAATGGATATACAAATAAGGATCATGAAAAAGAAGACAAACCAACAAATAAACGGAAAGCCGATTCGCCTGTGCAATGTACCAGTCAGTATTTTGATAAACCAAATGGGGCACTACATTGTAATGATGCTGCTGAAAGTTATTCTAAAAAGCAGAAATGTGAACTCGATAGAGAACTAAGTAAAAATAATATAGAACAGACTTCTTTTGACCTTAAGATATCGCCCGAAAAACATCATGTCAGTCTGAAATCACATACACTTGATTCTAATAATATAGAAGAAGAAAAACATAGATTACCATTATCACCTATCAAATTAGATATTTACAATGATAAGACTGATATACAACTGTCAAATAGTAATTTAAATGGTAAATCAAGTGAAAAGGAGAATGGATACTGTACAGAGATGAAAACACATAAGTCACCTACTAAAAGTTCACCAAACAAAAATATACATAGTCCCTCCAAAAGGAAGAACCATACTCCTACTAAAAAATGTAAAGGTATTTACTTGGGATATTACTAATTTTAAATAACATCTTTTATATATCTTTTACATAGTATTGAATGTTTTATTAGGAAAATGCTTGTTTTTTTATTTAATTCTATATAAGTTTGGTATGGACACAACTTTTTAAAAGTTTCTTGAATAAAAAAATCCTTTATCCCAGGATGTTCTCATAATTCCTTAGGACTTTATAATAATTGTCTTTAATCTTCTTCAAACATTTGTTAGTTATAATGTCAAAATAAATTCTCTAGTATTAGTATTTTATTTATGCTAAATTCAATTTGTTTTATTTCTTAGACTCGATATCCCCTAAGATCTCAAGAAGAACCCCACAGAAAACTCCAGATAAGCACATAGAGCTGTCTCCGTCTAAACGTGGATCTACTGTAAAAGTTCTGACTTTTAGCCAGAATGACATTGAAGATATTTTTGATGATGACTGGGATGTGGCTAATGAAGAAGCAAGTATTTTATCATGTTTATTACTTAGCCTCTTAGTAGTAATCACTCTTAACCAACTTTTGGCATAGTAAAATTTGACTGTTCAGATAGGCAAAAAAAATTAATTTCAACATTGATTTATACTAGATGGTGTAAATCTACAAGTTATTCCTAACTATTTTTATTGCTCATAAGACTATAGACCCTGTAATTCATATATATTGTGTTTGAATTCGATAAGTAATCAAACAGGAAAAGGTACCGATATTTATATTAATTTGTGAATGCTAAAGCATATGTTGGGTATAGAACTCAATAATATTCTCAGACCTTTGTTGAGTTACACACTATGACATGTATTCCTGCTACTATTCTTATCAAAAAACACAGTGTGTTTGCCAAATTTGTATTATCATATCATATTCACTTGTCTCAAAGGATATGGTTGAGGATTTGGATCTATCTACCATGCAGAGGTGTGAAGTACTGTCTGTAACCCAACACCCTACTAGATTGGAATTACGACTGAAGAATGATAGTAATAATAGAGGCACTTGTTTTGTTGAAGGGATCTGGTGAGTATACATGCTAAGAAACAATATGATAGTTGTGTGACAAACAATATTATATTATTTTATAGTACTGCTAATGAAGCATATAAAAAAGCCATTTCGATCATAGTTAATTTGTGATTAATTTATCATCCAAAAATAAGTCCATTATTTAATAAAATAAGATTTGTATAAATAAGTTTTGTATTGTAAAATAAGATATGAAGAAGTGAACATGGTGTTTAAAATTATAAATTGATTTCAGGATAAATACACCGCTGCAAGTGGGAGAAATTGTCAGTATTCTGGCAACACGTGACTCATCAGGGCAGTTTGTCATTACAAATTCATCTGGGTTGCTATCATTACGACCAGATCATCTGATCTCAACTACAAGTGTGGTAGCCGGGGTGTTCTGTAAGAGAAAAGCAGTGCTACAGGAAAGATGGCGCGGAATAGATGCAGCAAATACTGCTGTAAATACTTGTTATTAATTGCTTTTATTAAATAATTTAGTTTATTACCTTCATATGAAATATAAAAGTAAAGTGGGATTAATGTTCAATAACTAATGATACCTTACCTATACTGCTCATAAGAAAAAACTGTATACAAAAATAAATTATTTATACTTATGCAATGTTGTATAAATAATTTATTCCTAATATTATATCCTATGCATTATTTATGTATAGAATTTTATTCATATGACAGACAATTTATTAAACGAAAAATACCATTTATATTTTCAGATGACTATAGGAATCTTAATTCACGAATTAGTTCAAGCAGCTTTAACCCGTCATATAGTGAGCACAAGAAATTTACAGTCAGAAGCAGATACTATTATATCACAATCAACCCAAATGTTATATGATGCTGGTTTGACTGTTGAAGAGACGAGGACTAATATGCAATTGTATATAGCACCACTTGCTGAGTTTATGCAGCTGTATGTTAAAGCAAATACTGGTGCTATGGTGAGCACCTACATTTTATTAGTAGCACTTCTGATATAGGTAGGAAGATTTAGATATAGGTACTGATGTTTAATGTCCATATATTGTACTGAACATATAAGGTGGTGGTAGGTATTAAAAACAAGTATGCGGATATTAAAATAGGGAGAAATTTTTTATTCCATAAATAAGAAAAAATAGATTTTTATGAATATCCCTAATCATGATTTTAAGTGTAATTAGATACAGGGTAAAAAATGCATTAACTTATTTTAATCCATCCATTTTTTTCTCACTTCAGCAAAGGCAGAAGGGACAATGGAATGGAAATATAGATGAAGTATTGGATATTGAAGAGAATGTCTGTTGCCCTAAGCTGGGCCTAAAAGGAAAAATAGATGCCACATTACAAGTTACAATACATGAGAGATCCGGTATATGTTATTTTATTATGTAATTTTAAGAAAATGTGAATTTAGCTAACATACAGGGTGAATTTTTCAAATAGGCCGGGGCCAAATCCGAAACTATAAGGATTAGCGGAAAATGCTGAAAGGAGTTACGAGACCAATTTTGGTAAAAACTAAAACTGCATCATTACTTTTTAAGATATATTTTTCCCTAGCCGGGAATCAAACGAGTTCATTTTGCAAAAAAAAAATACACCCTCTATATTATTCTACTACCTGATAGTGTCGCTTATAAGGATCAAATTCTGCCCTGAATGCCTTGAAGGCCCGTTTGAAAAACATGCCCTGTTTTGCATCACCATTTAATTTGAGTGCGTTAATATGTAGTACGCCTTAAACATTTGATTTTTTTTTATGGTAATTTAGACAAAATCAAAGTACAAAGATAGACTTATAGCACATATTTTTTTTGCTAACTCACATATATTTCTGGGAAGCACCGCGCAATAGTACCGTTGGAATTGAAAAGTGGTAAAGCGTCAATGTCCGCTGAACACCGCGGGCAGCTGGTGCTGTACTGTATGATGCTGGGGCTGCAGCGCAAAGAAGATCCCGCCTCGGCGCTACAGCGGGGACTGCTGTTGTATCTCAGGTATATATATTTCAATTTATCCATATCTAATCAATGTTTTAATACAAGAGTTAGTATCCCCTGCCTGTCGTAAGAGGCGACTAAAAGGGGGCTTCCGGGGCTGCGGGCGGCAAGAGTGGGAGCTCGAACCGCCCGGCCAGCGGCCCCGGGAAGTACGACGGTATGTGTGGTCGCATACCGTCGTACACACCAGATGGTGTGGGGAGCGTCAAGCTCACCTGGGCGGAGCCCGACGGGGCAACGCGCTAAGAGGACTCCGGTTGCGTTCCTTTGGAGATCCCGGAGCCCTCTACACAGCGCAGAGGACGGCCACCGGGGAGGTTTTAGTGCGGTAAAAATCCCAAATAACCCGGCGTCGCTCCCACGTTGTCGGGTACCTTTTGAAGGTTTCCCCCTCGATAACAAAAAAAAAAAGTAATCAACCTTACAACAGCTGTGTACTGGTTTGAAATTATTTACTGTAATTTATATAATACTGATAATGACAATAAGTAATAACATTAGTACTAGTATTAGGATAATGATATGTAAAGTTTGATACTTATTGCCATGGTATATTTAATTTTAGACAAACTTACAAGGTAATCGTTTTTACAGAGATCGAATAGACCTTCGTGAAGTGAGTTGTGGGTATCCAGAGAGGCGAGATTTAATCATGCTTCGCAATGAACTCGTCCAGCATCTTGCAACTGGACCAAAAGAAGTTGATGCTGGTAAAGCTTATACTTAATTTGAGCAACTAAAACTATAAAGCGCGATAGCTATGGCTATTGATTAATCGTTGACTTTTTGTATTTGTATGAAGATTATTAAACTATTGTGCTATTAACTATTTTGTACATATTTCGAAAAGTAACGATTTTGTTGTAATTCTAAACTGCGGCGAAATTTAATTCTCACTCAATTCTCATTGTGTTATCTATGAGCAATAAACATTATACAAAAAACATTTTTTTATATTGCATTTTATTAAAACAAGTCATATTATTTCAGACCAGTTAGTGGACATTGAGGAAGCTGCAAGCCTCTTGCAACAGAGCCTGCCAGATCCAGTGCATAATGAGAATGCGTGCACAAAGTGTCCTTACTTAACCGTCTGCTCTTTACACCTCTGGTCAGTATGAGTTTGTTATACTCAGTAAGAAAAGTGTTTGTTATCTGTTATATTATATATCAGTTTTAACGGAACACATAAAACACATAGTAAAAACCTTTTCATAATTTCACAAAAGACTCATAATGTGGTCAGTTATTTCACAGTATATGTGTATAGTATTATGCATTACCATTTTTTACTAATTTTAATATTTTTTCTAAAATCTACACTTTTAGGCACACAAATGGCCCAACAGTATCAGAGAGACACCCTCTAACAAAGTTACGTAGCGCTGCGCTCGGGCATTTGTCGCCTCAACACGTAAAGTACTTCTTGCATTGGAGCAGTCTTTTGAGACTGGAGGAGAGGGAGCAGATGATCACGTCACCCCTGCACGCCTTGTGGACAGACAGTGTTGAGAAAAGGTAATATTTATTTTACTTTTATTTATTATTCAAGAGAGCGATGTATAGAACTTTTGATTAAGTAGGCTCATATTAAATTGACATACAAATACAGACTTTGTTACAGTGTTTGTATTTTCACAGGACAAAACGTGGTACTTGCGCTTCGAATTTAAGATTGAAATCTGTTGCAAGCTCGGGAGACAGATATGAGCATGTGTTTGAAAAGGAAAATAATATTCAAAGTAAGTACACACTGTAATGTTAAAAAGAATTATTTTTGCTAACAAAATTTGTTCATGTGGGTTTCAACTGAGGGCCCATTAAGTCATTCCAGTATTCTAGCTTGGCTTTGGTTTAGTTCTAGTTTCTGCTTTAACACAAGCAGACATAGATACACGTATCATACTTGCATATAACAGAGATCCCTACATATGACGAGAATCATTTATATTTCAGAAGAATCGAAAAATGAAAGAAACGGACCACAAGATGGGGATTTTTCAATAGTAAGCATTGACGATCGGCCGTGGATCGCCGCGGGACCCGTCACGCTTTCAAATGAAAAGGAAATACGTATACTTTTAGAGAGGTAAAACAGAATTACATGAGTATAAATATGCGAATACCTAAATGCTAAAACTTCCCATTTGCTAATAACAAGTAAAATATATATAGTTGCATTATATGATCCAAATAGAATATAAAACCAAGTAGTTGCTGCTAAATTGCTGAATAAATCTTTTTTTGGATATTTCAGGGATCTTAGCCGACGTTTAAATAAGGACACAAAATATCAA